>LR738709.1:431644067-431770851 GCA_902687465.1 Secale cereale
TGTCAGCTCGGACCCAACGGAAGTGCCTCCTTATTACGCACAAAAAAATGAATACCCCCTGCTAGTTGGGACCCACCTTAGTGGGTGGCTGACTTATGGGCCTACTAAGTTGACAGGACGGAGTGCTTTGTCAACTTAGTCAATATGAACTATTCTAGCTCCAGTGACCATACGATGTCCATCCAACGGCCGTAGTGCTTCTTCAACCTCTGGTCTTGTTGCTCCAGCCGCCCAAAGCAGCGTCGGTCATGCCGGATGCTCATGCCTCCCGTGGCCGGGTGTGCTACCGTGGAGGTCTCACCGCCCCCTACTATTCCCACCACTGGCCAGGACCTGTGGCGACGGCAGCCTCACACCGTAGCTGAACCAGTGAACCCTCGTACTCCTCTCCGCGCGGGCATCTGTTGCCGCGTCTTCCCCGGCTCCGCGCCGTCCCCTTCATAGGCCTCGCCGTCGTCCACCGCCCTGGTAGTCTCGGCGCGGCATGGTCAACATGGTCAAGGAACGACTTCCATCGGAAGAGTACTATACGTGGAGAGGCTGAGAGCTGGGTCCACGGTCGCAGCAAGGAAGTACCTCCTTATTACGCGCAAAATAATTATTCCTCCACCTGACAGCGGGGACCCACTGGATGGGCCAGTGTATTTCACGAAAAAATGTTTCCCCTGACTGCTCGAACCCACCAGCTACATCTTCGCACGCATGGAAGTGCGTCCAGGCAAAAAAATGATTAGCCCCCCTGACTGATGGGACCCACCATCTACATCTTCGAACACAAGGAAGTGCCTGATAGTCGGGACCCACCTGGTCGAAACGTATGTAGCGTTGTCATTCTGGTCGCGAACGTGTACGTACATACTGGTCGATGTAGAGGCGCGCATGTGTCGTAGTAAAGGCATGCACGTAGCATGTACACGAACGTACAGCGGCCAGTGTGCAAGAAAGAAAATATGGCCACGTACGTACATACGAGCAGGGTCTCGAACGCCTACTCGCGCATACGTACGGCTAGGGCTCGTGTACATGGCTTGGTCGGAACGGACAAACAACGTCGTCGTCGTGTTCATGGGGAGCCAACCGGCCGGGTCGGAACGGAATGCGTCATCGTGTTCATTGGGAGGGCTTGGACAGAACAGCCGATGGAAACGAGGCCTGGCGTACCGCAGAACGGAGGAAACGGCCTTGTGTTCGACCGGCCACGTTCGAAACGGGATCCTGTTTATCGGGAGGGGTCTGGCGTACCGCAAAACGGAGGAAACGGACCTCCTATGGTCGAAACGGGGGTTCTATTGATCGGGAGGGGTGTGGCGTACCGCAAAATGGAGGAAATGGACTTGTGTTGGAGCGCTACGGTCGAAACGGGGGTCTTGTTCATTGGGAGGTGTGTGGCGTACCGCAAAACGGAGGAAACAGACTTGTGTTGGTGCGCTACGGTCGAAACGGGGGTCCTGTTCATCGGGAGGGGTGTGGCGTACCACAAAACGGGACTCCACGGGATATTGTTCATCACCACCGTCGACCCCCTCCAGCCTCCATGGGCTACTGTTCATCCACCGTTGACCTCCTCCAGCCTCCACCTGCGACTGTTCAGCCTCCACCGCGTGCTACTCCACCGGCTACTGTTCAACCAGCCCTCTCCACGGGCTCCTGTTCAACCACCCCTCCACGGGCTACTGTTCATCCAGCCCTCCATCGTCTACTATTCATGCAGCCCTCCACGGGGTCCTGTTCATGCAGCCCCAACCGGCTTGATCGAACGGGGTCCTGTTCATGCAGAGGCAACACCACGGGGTCCTGTTCAACCACCGCTACCAGGAACTGTTCATCCAAACCCCCCCAGCAACGCTCACTGTTCATGCAGCGGCAGCATCGATCGGCTTCAGTTAGCAGCAGTAGTGAAGGAATCGCTCGATCCGGTTCAGTTAATAGCCATCGATCGATCGCTCGGGTTCAGTAATGCGTAGCCTGCAGTGCAATCGCTCGGGTTCAGTTAGAGCCCAACGCCTCGCTCGGGTTTAGTTAGAGCCCAACGCCTCGCACCCACGCGCGTGCGTGTACGAGAGAAACATGCATCGCTCGGCCCCGACCACCCACCGTAACCGGGAATACCACGATATTTTCCTCGCCCTCACTTCTACCACGGTTTTTTCCGTCATGGACGACCCTAAGAATGTCATGCAGCTGCGTCTCCGGCCCGCCTAGGACGAAAAGCCCATTTTCTGTCATGATTTTTTGTCATAGAAGTAGGACCCCACCACATCTATGATGATATCGTGTTTTGTCACAATTATTGTCATAGAAGTGTCATAAGTATGACAGAAAAACATTTCGTTCGGCCCAAAATGTCACGGATGTGTCTTTTTTTGTAGTGTAGTCTGCATCATTCGCCACGTGGAGGATCAATCTCGTTGTGTCCTGTTGAAAATAAACTTGTGTATTTCAAGTGAGAAATTTCTACAGTGTGCCACGAGTTTACCGATTCTTTACCTGGACAACCGGGTGATTTTGTGACTGGTTGCTATAGATATTCTTGTCCTGTAGTTTTTGAAGACTCAAGATCATCGAGCCCTCATCAAGACATCTATAACACGGAGCTGCCTTTTAATGTTGTTTAATGTATGCTCTCTTATTGCAGACCTTTTTCACATATAGGCACATATGCCCATGTTCTTAATTTGTTGAGAGTAGTTCTACATACAATTTGATCTCAGAACATATATATATGTATATTCTTAAGTTACTTGGAATGTTACATGCTAAAATAATATCCTCACCGTGTGTAATTTTCTTGAAATGACAAGCCCTTGTGCTAAGTTGTATATCGCATGTGCCTTCTTATTAATATGTTAAGGTTAGATTGGATATCATATATGTGTACATGGTTCAATCGTTACTGTCAATTTGTTTTGTGATGCCTGATAACCCACAAGTGTAGGGGATCGCGACAGTTTTCGAGGGTAAAGTATTCAACCCTAATTTATTGATTCGACACAAGGGGAGCCAAAGAATACTTTTAATTTATTAGCAGCTGAGTTGTCAATTCAACCACACCTGGAAACTTAGTATCTGCAGCAAGATAGTTCAGTAGCAAAGTAATCCGATAGTGGCAGTAGCAGCAATAAAAGTAACGGTAGTGTTTTTGTAGTTTTTGTGATAGTAGCAGCGGAAAAGTAAATAAGCAACAAGCAATATGTGAAAAGCTCATAGGCATTGGATCGGTGATGGGATATTATGTCGGATGGAATTCATCATGTAGAAGTTATAACCTAGGGTGACACAGAACTAGCTCCAGTAGTTCAATGCAATGTAGGCACGTATTCCGAATATAGTCATACGTGCTTATGGAAAAGAACTTGCATGACATCTTTTGTCCTACCCTCCCGTGGCAGCGGGGTCCTATTGGAAACTAAGGGATATTAAGGCCTCCTTTCAATAGAGTACCAGACCAAAGCATTAACACATAATGAATACATGAACTCCTCAAACTATGGTCATCAACGGGAGTGCTCCCGATTATTGTCACTTTGGGGTTGCCGGATCATAACACACAGTAGGTGACTATAGACTTGCAAGATAGGATCAAGAACACACACACATATTCATGAAAACATAATAGGTTCAGATCTGAAATCATGGCACTCAGGCCCTAGTGACAAGCATTAAGCATAGCAAAGTCATAGCAACATCAATCTCATAACATAATGGATACTAGGGATCAAACCCTAACAAAACTAACTCGATTACATGATTGATCCCATCCAACCCATCACCGTCCAGCAAGCCTATGATGGAATTACTCACGCACGGCGGTGAGCATCATGGAATTGGTGATGGAGGAAGGTTGATGATGACGATGGCGACGATCTCCACTCTCCAGAGCCCCAAACGGACTCCAGATCAGCCCTCCCGAGAGAGATTAGGGCTTGGCGGCGGCTCCATCTCGTAAAACGCGATATTTCTTTCTCTCTGATTTTCTTTTCTCCCTGAAAGTGAATATATAGGATCTGGGGATACGTCGGTGGAGCACCAGGGGGCCCACGAGGATGGGGGCGCGCCCTAGGGGGGCACGCCCCCACCCTCGTGGACAGGGTGTGGGCCCCCTGGTCTGGATCTTCTTGCAGATATTTTTTATATTTTCTGACATAATTCTCCGTGGATTTTCAGGTCATTCCGAGAACTTTTTATTTCTGCACAGAAACAACACCATGGCAATTCTGCTGAAAACAGAGTCAGTCCGGGTTAGTTCCATTCAAATCATGCAAGTTAGAGTCCAAAGCAAGGGCAAAAGGGTTTGGAAAAGTAGATACGTTGGAGACATATCAACTCCCCCAAGCTTAAACCTTTGCTTGTCCTCAAGCAATTCAGTTGATAAACTGAAAGTGATAAAGAAAAACTTTGACAAACATTGTTTGCTCTTGTTGTTGTAAATATGTAAGCCAGCATTCAGGTTTTCAGCAAGATCATGAACTAACCACACTCACAATAACTTTCAGGTCTCAAGTCTACTCACATCAATGGCATAATCAACTAGCGAGCAATAATAATAAACCTCGGATGACAACACTTTCTCAAAACAATCATGATATGATATAACAAGATGGTATCTCGCTAGCCCTTTATGAGACCGCAAAACATAAATGCAGAGCACCTTTAAAGATCAAGCACTGACTAGACATTGTAATTCATAATAAAAGAGATCCAGTCATGATCATACTCAATGCAAATTAATAGTAAAACATGCAAATGACAGAGGTGCTCTCCTACTGGTGCTCTTTGATAAGAGGATGATGACTCAGCATAAAAGTAAATAGATAGGCCATTCACAGAGGGAAGCAGGGATTTGTAGAGGTGCCAGAGCTCCATTTTTAAATAGAGATGAATAACATTTTGAGCGGTATACTTTCATTGTCAACATATCAACCAAGAATCTCGATATCTCCCATGCTACGCACATTATAGGCGGTTCCCAAACAGAATGATAAATTTTATACTCCCCCAACCACCAACAAGCACACACCACAGCTAGCCCGAAACAACGCGTACCATCCAAACCAGCAAGAGCCCTGGGGGAGTTTTGTTTAATTATTATGATTTTGAGCATGGGACTGGGCATCCCGGTTACTAGCCATTTTCTCATGAATGATGAGCGGAGTCCACTAATCGTGAGAATAACCCACCTAGCATGGAAGATATAGACATCCCTAGTTGATACATGAGCTGTTCGAGCATACAAAACATAATTTCATTTGAAGGTTTAGAGTTTGGCAGATACAAATTTACTTGGAACGGAAGGTAAATACCGCATATAGGAAGGTATGGTGGACTCATGTAGAATAACTTTTGGGTTTATGAAATTGGATGCACAAGCAGTATTCTCGCTTAGTATAGGTGAAGCCAGAAAGAGACCGGGGAGCGACCAGCTCGAGAGCAACAACGGTCATGAACATGCATTGAAATTAATCAACAATGAATGCAAGCATGAGTAGGAATAAATCACTGTCGGCATAATGGGGACAAGGGTACCCAGACTTTCCTATCTGAGGGCCGCGACGCGCTCCTACTACGGCCTGGTACGGCCCAGCTGATCGACCAGCTGTCCAAGACCCTCGCGAGGGGGCTAAGCCTCGCGAGGAGAACGACGTCAAGACCTCTTCAGGAGCAGCCTCAGCAAGGTGCTTCGGAGGGGCGGAGAATCCAAGGCCAAGCCTACCTCAGGAGGAGGCAATGACATCAGCAGTGACGCATCGTGCCAGCGCGCGCCAGTGGTGCAGTTACCATTTCCGTGCAAGGAGGACAACGCAGCCGCAATTTCCCGAGGAGCGGGGCAAAGGTTTCCCCATTGGTGCGACGAGGAAGAAAACCGCAAGGACGACAAGGAGGGTGTCATCGTTGATCCCTCCACCGCGTCATCGCCTGATCCTTTTGCAGGCAAAGACTGCTTTTGTCAGGGCAGGAACGTCCTTGTGTTCCCGCTCAAAAATGGCTGTTGTGGGATCCCTTCCCGCCTAAACATTTCGGGGGAAGAGGACCGTGGCCGCCTATATAAGTAGCTAGGATTCCCACTGTGAAAGGATCGACTCAGACACTCTGCCACCATGCAAGGAGCAAGAATGCTTGCCTCCTGACCCTCCTGAGCTCACCTCCTGAGCTCAGGAACCATTGTACTAGCTCTTATCCCAGCTCGCCCGAAGCTAATCCACCAAAGCAGGAAGTAGGGTCTTACACCACACGGTGGCCCGAACCTGGATAAACTCTTGTGTGCTCTATATGTTGTGTGCTTGAATCCTTCCATCGAGACGAGAGCGAGGCGCTAGGTAGACGTGAGCGGGAGAGATCTTCGTTCACGCCCTTGTGTTTGAAATTATTGGGTTTTGTGGACCCCTGAATCCGACATTTGGCGTGCCAGGTAGGGGGCGTATCGAAATTTCGCCTCTCTAACGACCTCGTCGCACTCTCGTCACTGACTCCGCTCCACAACCATGGTAGACACACGCCGAGCTCGCGCCACCCTCCGTGTTGCAAACGTCGCTCAGACGGCACCCGCGGGCAACGGTGCACTGCTCCGCCCCAATTCGCCGGTCGCCAACGCCGCCACCGACCCAGCTATCCATGAGCAGCAGGACTCCTCGCTGCCACTGTCTGTGCGGCGGGATGGTCGCACGGCAACGCCTTCACCCTCGCCGGCCGTGGCGTCGTCCTCGCTGGTTCACCGCGGGTCGGTCTACCAATAGCCTGCGCTGTTGATAGTGCGGGAGTTCTTGCTCTATAGAATGAACCTCCCCGTGGGATCCATCTCCTCCTGGGAAGAGCTTCGCGAGCGTTTCGTCGCCAACTTCCAAGGCACCCGCGACCGAGCCCCGGCAGCTGCTGATCTACGCCGCGTGAGGCAGCAGCCGGGAGAAATCCTGCAAAAGTACATCCAATTTTTCAACACCATGAGCCTCCGGATCGCCAGGGTCTCGGACGAGGCCATCATCTCGGCGTTCTCCGATGGCGTCCGTGACATCAGGATGAGGGAGGAGCTCGCCATCTAGGAGGAATTGTGCACGGCCTTCGAGATGTTCAAGCTCGCTGCAAAGTGCGCCAGGGCGAAGGAAGGACGCCTCTCCCTCCAGGAGCTGCCTGAAGCGGAGGCGGACGACAAGAAAACCAAGGCCAAAGAAGCAAAGCGCAAGGGCACCAGGCTCACCTACCCGCAACCCAAGCAACGCAGCTGCAGTTATATTTGCACGATCTTCGGCTTCCGCAACGCAGCTGCCACGTTCCAGTACCTCACGCGGCAGGCTTTGGGGGCTCAGGAGGCTAAGTGGCAGGCGCTCCTGATGAAGCAGGAGCCAGACCCCCATGACAACTGAGGGCCTCCGGAGCCCCTAGGCCTCAGGAGCCCGGCGATCCTCTAGAGCGACCCGCACGACTCGCGTCTTCAGATACCCCAGCTCTTCTTCGACGACAAGTATCAGGTGATGTCTCAGGTATTCAATCAAGGGCGCCCCCGGGCTACATCATCCTCGAGCTGTCGAGGGCTCACCCCCACAACAGTCCTCGAGCTGCTGGGGGCTCACCCCACAGCTGTCTCTTTTGCGCATAAAACAAGAAAGGGAGGGAAGGCCTGGGTCAGGCCCTCGTCCCCTCACACGTGACCTGTCGCACATGAGCCCGCCCTGGATTTCACCAGGGGCTCACCGGCGGCGGGTATGATGCGCGTGGGGAGGGGCCTCCTCTCCCTCCACTCAAGCTCAAGACGCCGCGCCTCCCGACTAACCATCCCCTAGGCTGCGGAGGGTACGTCTGGAGGCGGTATGGCAGCCCGTCCTACGCACGCCAAGAGGGCCTAAGACCGCGACTCCGTCCCCCCGATCGCGTAATCCCGTACCCTTTGGGCCCGGCCCTGATCAGGAGGGCTCATGGGTCATTAGGAGCGTGAGTGGGGCGGGGTCCCCCTTGCACCTCAGGACACCATGCCTCCGGACGGCGTTAGCCCCCGGGGCAAAGCGCGCCCGGAGGTCGCGTAAGCGGTGTGCCTAGTGCTCGGCAGGGGGACCTATAGCCAAGGTCCCATCCCCCCACTATACGCAGTGTCCCACCTCATGAACGCCACCTTCTGGTGAGCTCATGGCGGGAGCGGACTAGCGCGGGGTGGGATCCTCAAAGTGAAGGGGCGGGCACGTCAAAAGATCTCCGCTCATGACACTCTCACATAATAATGAGTGGGGCTGTACACGCCCCGTTCAGAATCGCCTGTGTCTCTAGGGCTGGAGTTGTGCGCCTGGAGACGCAGGATGGGATACCTATCCAGAATTCCTGGAACATTGAACACCTCAGGAGGTTCTATCCGTAATCAAGGCTCCGAGCCCGTGAAGGTCTCCGCTCGTGACACTCTCACGTAATAATGAGTTGGGGCTGTACATGCCTCAGAGCCTCCTGTGCGTTGCCTACGGGCCCTCAGACGAGGCTCCCACCCACGTCCTAGTGGCAGTCCTTAGCTCCGTGCTGGGAAGAAGACGTAGTGTAGGGGTCAGACGCGACCTTTTTCCTTTTCGCTTGGTGTTTGGCTGTCAGCCTTTTCTACCTCCTTGGCTATCAGCCCTTCCTCTACCCCATGCTATGAAGTTCTCGTGTTTCTCGCGCTTCCTGCATTTTGTTGAGAGTTTCGTATTTGGGATCTTTCTCGCCGGTTTAAAGTTCAGCTGCTCCATTCGCTCTTCTTCGCGCGCCTCGCACGTGGGGGCTGGGGCACGGTCGGTCACTGGTCCTCGTCTGCCGTGGCCCCGTGACCTTGCCTGGCCAAGCCTGCTCAAGCTCTGGTGCCGAGCTTCTTAGTCCGCGCAACCTATCTTACCGACCGCTCAGGCTTTGGTGATCTAACCCGCGCTCGGCACTCTCAGGAGATCTCAGCGACTGACCGCCGCTCGGGGGCTGTACGAGCCCGTCAGACTCGGCAACCTCGTCACGACCCGATGGGGCTCATGATGCCGGAGTCACGAGGACTCCGCCTCAGGACGATACGACACGTAAAAGCTAAGTAATTTCACCCAGAAATACAAAAAAACGTGACAGCGAGTTCTCGCTTCTTGCACATATCACAGCCCATTACATGCCTCCTCAAGGCAACTTGAAATTTTGACGCAGAAATGACATGAAGGAAAAGAAAGGAGAAGAAGCAGAAGCCGCTCCCACTCAGTCGGAGTCCTCTAGTTCCTCTGGCTTCACCGAACCGCAGTGGCGCGGCAACCCCCTCCCCTCGCCATGCCGAGCTCGGCGGCGTGCTGGTTCATCGCGGCTTCCACTACTGGAGGAGCTGTTGCTGCCACAGAGGGGGGCCCCACGGCGCCCCCAGGACTGAGATCGTCCTCGGAGGAGGAGCTGGTTCTCCGGACGCCACCCCTGTCGTCCTCCTCGTCATCAACCTCGGGACAACACCCAAAGCGCCTTCCTTCCTTCGAGAAGACCCTGACGAACAGCATGGAGACACCATCGTACCTGAAGTGGAGCTTACACCTCCCCTGCAGCCGGCGTGCGCGAGCAAACGACTGCCAGCCGCACTCCAAGAACACATCGCCCGAGGGAGTCACATCAACCTCCACCCAGGACGCACTGCAGCAGCAACCATCAGCCTGCAGCCAGATACCGCCGAGGCCTCCGGCTGGTAGCACGTCATGAACGAGCGGGGGTGCCTGAGCCACGGGCTGCCGGGCTTCTCCGCCCACACCATGAACTCCGACGACACGTTGAGGGAATGGAGCTGTGGACATGGAGGACGAGCGACCGACAGGCACCGTTGCGCGCCTCCTCTTCCTCCACGACCGCGACCACCTTCACCACGGGAGGACGCCCCGCGCCGTCCGCCGGCGGCTGCGGCAGGGCTCAGAAGGCCATGCCCGCCTCCCTGAGAAGCCGATGCGGGCGCAGCGGCTTACTTGCGGGGACGACCGCGACCCCTCTTCGGCGGCAGTGGGACTGGATCCTTCGGGGTCTTTCCCTTCTCCACGGCGGATGGCTTCCTCGGTGGCGCCATGAAGATCTTGAGACAAGAGAGAGAGCGAAGGACAAGCAAGGAGAAGACGCCGCTGGCTTGGAAACGCCCCGGGGGATCCCCCCTTTGTCCCATTTATAAGGTGGAGGAGCCCAACCGCCAGCCACTGGCGTCGCAGCCATTACGCGCCCGTCGCCTGTGCCAAGGAGTTGTCAAGTCGCACGATCACTGAGACAGCGTGGGGAGCAGAGCCACCACGTCCCATCCAACAGTCACACGCCGGCCTGGCCCGCGGCCTTTTAGGGCCCGCGGCGTTTCATCCTCGACTAAGGCTTCACCCCGAAGCCAACTCCGTGCGCGCCTTGGGCCCGGGGGCTACTGTCGGCTTACTGGGGACTAGGGTACCCAGACTTGCCTATCTGCGAGCCGCGACGCACTCCTACTACGGCCTGGTACGGCCCAGCTGATCGACCAGATGTCCAAGACCCTTGCGAGGGGGCTAAGCCTCGCGAGGAGAACGACGTCAAGACCTCTTCAGGAGCAGCCTCAGCAAGGTGCTCCGGAGGGGCGGATAATCCAAGGCCAAGCCTACCTGAGGAGGAGGCAGTGACATCAGCAGTGACGCATCGCGCCAGCGGGTGCCAGCGCGCGCCAGCGGTGCAGTTACCGTTTCGGTTCAAGGGGGACAGCGCAGCCGCAAGTTCCCGAGGAGCGGGGCAAAGGTTTCCCCACTGGTGCAACGAGACCAAAGACCGCAAGGACGACAAGGAGGGTGTCATTGTCGAGCCCACCACCGCGTCAGCGCCTGATCCTTTAGCAGGCGAAGACTGCTTTTCTCAGGGCAGGAACGTCCTTGTGTTCCCGCTCAAAAATGGCTGTTGTGGGATCCCTTCCCGCCTAAACATTTCGGGGGTAGAGGACCGTGGCCGCCTATATAAGTAGCTAGGATTCCCACTGTGAAAGGATCGACTCAGACACTCTGCCACCACGCAAGAAGCAAGAACGCTTGCCTCCTCGCCCTCCCGAGCTCACATCCTGAGCTCAGGAACCATTGTACTAGCTCTTATCCCAGCTCGCCCGAAGCTAATCCACCAAAGCAGGAAGTAGGGTCTTACACCACACGGTGGCCCGAACCTGGATAAACTCTTGTGTGCTCTATCTGTTGTGTGCTTGAATCCTTCCACCGAGAAGAGAGCGAGGCGCTAGGTAGACGTGAGCGGGAGAGATCTTCGTTCACGCCCCTGTGTTTGAACTTATCGGGTTTTGCGGACCCCTGAATCCGACATTTGGCGCGCCAGGTAGGGGGCGTGTCGAAATCTCGCCTCTCCGATGACCTCGACGCACTGTCGTCACCGACTCCGCTCCACAACCATGGTGGACACACGCCGAGCTCGCGCCGCCCGCCGCGTTGCGAACGTCGCTTAGACGGCGCCCGCGAGCAACGGCGCACTGCTCCGCCCCAATTCGCCGATCGCCAATGCCGCCACCGACCGAGCTGTCCACGAGCAGCAGGACTCCTTGCTGCCACTGTCCGTGCGGCGGGATGGCCGCACGGCAACGCCTTCACCCTCGCCGGCCGCGACGTCGTCCTCGCTGGTTCACCGTGGGTCGGTCTACCAACAGACTGCGCTGCTGATAGTGCGGGAGTTCTTGCGCTACCGTCCGCCAGGTGACCACTACGACGAGTGGCTCCACCGCATCAGCAAGCGCGTCAACGCCGCTGGAGAAGTGCCTGCACCAACGCACTCCCCACGTCCTCCGTCGCCCCCGGCCAGGGGCGAAGGCCGCGAGATCTCGGCTCCCCCTCTATTCCACCGCGTCGGCCAGGAGGCCTGGCACGAGGTTCCCCGACGTGAACAACCCTGCAGAGCCCATGCGCATGACGAGGAGAGCTGCCAGGTGATCCAGCATCCCCAGGCAGGAGCTCACAGGCCCCATGTCCCGCAACGCTAAGACCGCGCAGCATAGGAGGTGGTGGCGCCAGTGCCCCAAGAACCAGCACCGCAGGCTTAGGGGGCGCCTGCAATCATGAGCGTTGCTGGATGTCGCACCTTAGCTCCCGAGCTACGGCGCCTCGTCTGGCCCGGTAAGTTCAAGCCGGATCTGCCTCCGTGCTACGACGGCACCACCAACCCCACGGAGTTCTTCCAACTCTAGGAGCTGAGCATCGAGGCCTCTAACGGCACCGAGCAGGTCATGGCGAACTGGTTCCCCATGGCTTTGAAAGATAGCGCACGCTCCTGGCTCCTGAACCTCCCCATGGGATCCATCTCCTCCTGGGAAGAGCTTCGCGAGCGTTTCGTCGCCAACTTCCAAGGCACCCGCGACCGAGCCCCGACAGCTGCTGATCTACGCTGCGTGAGGTAGCAGCCAGGAGAAACCCTGCAAAAGTACATCCAATTGTTCAACACCATGCGCCTCCAGATCGCCAGGGTCTCGGACGAGGCCATCATCTTGGCGTTCTCCGACGACGTCCGCGACGTCAGGATGAGGGAGGAGCTCGCCATCCACGAGGACCTATGCACAGCCCTCGAGATGTTCAAGCTCGCTGCAAAGTGCGCCAGGGCGGAGGAAGGACGCCTCTCCCTCCAGGAGCTGCCTGAAGCGGAGGCGGACGACAAGAAAACCAAGGCCAAAGAAGCAAAGCGCAAGGGAACCAGGCTCACCTACCCGCACCCCAAGCAACCAATTTAGCGTCTGCGCCGACATCGCAGGCCTCAACCGAGCCACTTCTCTGGAGCCCTTCTGGCTGACAACTGTCGGCTGGAGGAGGACTCTTCCCTGCAGTTACATTCGCACGCTCTTCGGCTTCCGCAACGTAGCTGCCACGTTCCAGTACCTCACGCGGCCGGCTTTGGGGGCTTAGGAGGCTAAGTAGCAGGCGGTCTTGATGAAGCAGGAGCCGTACCCCCATGACCACTGAGGGCCTCCGGAGCCCCTAGGCCTCAGGAGCCCGGCGATCCTCAGGAGCGACCCGCACGACTCGCGTCTTCAGCTACCCCAGCTCTTCTTCGACGACAAGTATCAGGTGATGTCTCATGTATTCAATCGAGGGCGCCCCCTGGGCTGCATCATCCTCGAGCTGTCGGGGGCTCACCCCCACAACATTCCTCGAGCTGCTGGGGGCTAACCCCATAGCTGTCTCTTTTGCGCATAAAACAAGAAAGGGAGGGAAGGCCCGGGTCAGGCCCTTGTCCCCTCACACGTGACCCGTCGCGCATGAGCCCGCCCTGGATTTCACTAGGGGCTCGCCGGCGGAGGGTATGATGCGCGTGGGGAGGGGCCTCCTCTCCCTCCACTCAAGCTCAAGACGCCGCGCCTCCCGACGTACCATCCCCTGGGCTGCGGAGGGTACGTCTGGAGGCGGTACGGCAGCCCGTCCTACGCACGCCAGGAGGGCCCAAGACCGCGGATCCGTCCCCCCGATCGCGTAATCCCGTACCCTCTGGGTCCGGCCCTGATCAGGAGGGCTCAGGGGTCATTAGGAGCGTGAGTGGGGCGGGGTCCCCCTTGCACCTCCGGACGGCGTTAGCCCCCGGGGCGAAGCGCGCCTGGAGGTCACGTAAGCGGTGTGCATAGTGCTCGGCAGGGGGCCTATAGCCAAGGTCCCATCCCCCCACTATACGCAGTGTGCCACCTCATGAACGCCGCCTTCTGGTGAGCTCATGGCGGGAGCGGACTAGCGCGGGGCGGTACCCTCAAAGTGAAGGGGCGGGCACGTCAGAAGATCTCCGCTCGTGACACTCTCACGTAATAATGAGTGGGGTTGTACACGCCCCGTTCAGAATCGCCCGTGTCTCTAGGGCTGGTGTTGTGCGCCTGGAGACGCAGGATGGGATACCTATCCAGAATTCCTGGAACATTGAACACCTCAGGATGTTCTATCCGTAATCAAGGCTCCGTGCCCGTGAGGGTCTCCGCTCGTGACACTCTCACGTAATAATGAGTTGGGGCTGTACACGCCTCGGAGCCTCCTGTGCATTGCCTACGGGCCCTTAGACGGGGCTCCCACCCACATCCCAGTGGCAGTCCTTAGCTCCGCGCTGGGAAGAAGACGTAGTGTAGGGGTCGGCCGCGACCTTTTTCCTTTTCGCTTGGTGTTTGGCTGTCAGCCTTTTCTACCTCCTTGGCTATCAACCCTTCCTCTACCCCATGCTATGAAGTTCTCGTGTTTCTCGTGCTTCCTGCATTTTGTTGAGAGTTTCGTGTTTGGGATCTTTCTCGCCGGTTTAAAGTTTAGCTGCGCCACTCGCTCTTCTTCGCGCGCCTCGCGTGTGGGGGCTGGGGCATGGTCGGTCACCAGCCCTCGTCTGCCGTGGCCCCGTGACCTCGCCTGGCCAAGCCTGCTCAGGCTCTGGCGCCAGGCTTCTCAGTCCGTGCAACCTATCTTACCGAGCCGCTCAGGCTTTGGTGCTCTAACCCGCGCTCGGCACTCTTAGGAGATCTCAGCGACTGACCCCCGCTCGGGGGCTGTACGGGCCCGTCAGACTCGGCCACCTCGTCACGACCCGATGGGGCTCATGATGCCGGAGTCAGGAGGACTCCGCCTCAGGACGATACGACGCGTAAAAGATAAGTAATTTCACCCAGGAATACAAAAAAACGTGACAGCGAGTTCTCGCTTCTTGCACATATCACAGCCCATTACACGCCTCCTCAAGGCAACTTGAAATTTTGACGCAGAAAGGACATGAAGGAAAAGAAAGGAGAAGAAGCAGAAGCCGCTCCCGCTCAGTCGGAGTCCTCTAGTTCCTCTGGCTTCCCCGAACCGCAGTGGCGCGGCAACCCCCTCCCCTCGCCATGCCTAGCTCGGCAGCGTGGTGGTTCATCGCGGCTGCCACTACTGGAGGAGCTGCTGCTGCCACAGAGGGGGGCCCCAAGGCGCCCCGAGGACTGAGATCGTCCTCAGAGGAGGATCTGCTTCTCCGGACGCCACCCCTATCGTCCTCCTCGTCATCAACCTCGGGACAGCACCCAAAGCGCCTCCCTTCCTCCGAGAAGACCCTGACGAACAGCGTGGAGACACCATCGTACCTGAAGTGGAGCGCACACCTCCCCTGCAGCCGCCGTGCGCGAGCAAATGACTGCCAGCTGCACTCCAAGAACACATCGCCCGAGGGAGTCACATCAACCTCTACCCAAGACGCACTGCTGCAGCAGCCATCAGCCTGCAACCAGATACCGCTGAGGCCTCCGGCTGGTAGCACGTCACCGAACGAGCGGGGGAGCCTGTGCCACGGGCCGCCGGGCTTCTCCGCCCACACCATGAACTCCGACGACACGTCGAGGGAATGGAGCTGTGGGCGTGGAGGACGCGCAACCGACAGGCACCGTTGCGCGCATCCTCTTCCTCCGCGACCGCGACCACCTTCACCACGGGAGGACGTCCCGCGTCATCCGCCGGCCGCCATGGTGGGGCTCAGAAGGCCACGCCCGCCTCCCTGAGAAGCCGCTACGGGCGCAGCTGCATACTTGCGGGGACGACCACGACCCCTCTTCGGCGGCAGTGGGACTGGATCCTTTGGGGTCTTTCCCTTCTCCGCGGCGGATGGCTTCCTTGGCGGCGCCATGAAGATCTTGAGACAAGAGAGAGAGCGAAGGACAAGCAAGGAGAAGACGTCGCTGGCTTGGAAACAGCCTGGGCCCCCCCCCCTTTGTCCCATTTATAGGGCGAAGGAGCCCAACCGCCAGCCACTGGCGTAGCAGCCATTATGCCCCCGTCGCCTGCGCCAAGGAGTTGTCAAGTTACACAATCACCAAGACATCATGGGGAGCGGAGCCGCCACGTCCCATCCAACAGTCGCACGCCGGCCTGGCCCGCGGCCTTTTAGGGCCCGCGATGCTTCATCCTCGACTAAGGCTTCGCCCCGAAGCCAACTTCGCGCGCGCCTTGGGCCCTGGGCTACTGTCGGCGTACTGGGAACCAGGTTACCCAGACTTGCCTGTTTGCGGGCCGCGACGCGCTCCTACTACGGCCTGGTACTGCCCAGCTGATCGACCAGCTATCCAAGACCCTCGCGACGGTGCTAAGCCTCGCGAGGAGAACGACATCAAGACCTCCTCAGGAGCAGCCTCAGCAAGGTGCTCCGGAAGGGCGGAGAATCCAAGGCCAAGCCTGCCTCAGGAGGAGGCAATGAAATCAGCAGTGACGCATCGCGCCAGTGGGTGCCAGCGCGTGCCAGCGGCGCACTTACCATTTCGGTGCAAGGGGGACAGCGAATCCGCAAGTTCCCGAGGAGCGGGGCAAAGGTTTCCCCATTGGTGTAACGAGACCGAAGACCGTAAGGACGACAAGGAGGGTGTCATCGTCGAGCCCACCACCGCGTCACCGCCTGATCCTTTTGCAGGCGAAGACTGCTTTTGTCAGGGCAGGAACATCCTTGTGTTCCCGGTCAAAAAATGGCCGTTGTGGGATCCCTTCCCACCTAAACATTTTGGGGGAAGAGGACCGTGGCCTCCTATATAAGTAGCTAGGATTCCCACTGTGAAAGGGATCGACTCAGACACTCTGCCACCACGCAAGGAGCAAGAACGCTTGCCTCCTGACCCTCCTGAGCTCACCTCCTGAGCTCAGGAACCATTGTACTAGGTCTTATGCCAGCTCGCCCGAAGCTAATCCACCAAAGCAGGAAGTAGGGTCTTACACCACACGGTGGCCCGAACCTGAATAAACTCTTGTGTGCTCTATCTGTTGTGTGCTTGAATCCTTCCACCAAGACGAGAGCGAGGTGCTAGGTAGACGTGAGCGGGAGAGATCTTCGTTCACGCCCTTGTGTTCGAACTTATCGGGTTTTACGGAGCCCTGAATCCGACAATCACCATGAACATAAATATCGTCGAGGCTATGTTGATTTGTTTCAACTACATGCGTGAACATGTGCCAAGTCATATCACTTAATTCGTTCAAAGGAGGATACCACCCCATCATACCACATCACAACCATTTTAATATCATGTTGGCACGCAAGATAGACCATTATAAACTCTCAGCTAATTAAGCATGGCATAAGCAGCTATGATCTCTAATTGTCATTGCAAGCATGTTTCATTCATAACAAGCTGAATCAGGAATGATGAACTATCATATTTACAAAAACAAGAGAGGTCGAGTTCATAGCAGCTTTTCTCATCTCAATTAGTTCATAATATATCATCCTTATTGCCTTTCACTCGCACGACCGAACGGTGTGAATAATAATAATAGTGCGCGTGCATTGGACTAAGCTGGAATCTGCAGACATTTAATACAAGAGCGAAGACAAGGTAGTATGGCTCAAGGTTAAATCAACAATCAAGCATATGAGAGCCTCTAAGCAATTTCAATCATGGTGTTCTACTCTTGACCCCCAAAGAAAAGAAAAGAAACTATTTACATGGGAAAGCTCCCAACAAGCAAAAGAAGAACGGGAAATCTTTTTGGTTTTTCTTTTAGTTACTACTACAAGGAAAGAAAGTAAACTAGCTAGAAGCTACGGCTAATATTTTTTGTTTTTCTTAAGGTTTTTTCCAGCACACGAGAAAAAGACTAAGAAAAAGAAATTGAAACTAAACATGGATGGTACAATGAAAGAGTGTGAGCACCGACAACTAGAATAAGTGTGAACATGAATGTAAAGTCGGTGAGAAACACGTACTCCCCCAAGCTTAGGCTTTTGGCCTAAGTTGGTCTATGGCCAGTATTGGCCTGACGGATATCCAAAGTCGTAGTTGGGGTTGTACTGAGATGCAGTAGCTACTGCATGCTGAGCTGCAGCTCGAAGGTGGACTGCCTCCGTCATATTATGATACGCATTTGCCTCCTCCATGGTCTCCGTCTTTCCTGAAAGTCAAACAAAGTAGGGGCAGGAAGAACAATAGGGATGGCCTGCTGCCTGTTAAAGATTAATCAATATTTGAGGGATTGATCATCCCTCTCTATAAACTGGTGACTAGTCATAGCATGGAAATCTAAATGAGCAGGAGGTAAAGGTTCATCATTCTTGTGCACAGGCACACCAAGACGGCGGGCTATGCGAGTGGCATAAATCCCACCAAATAAATCTCAATTCATACCATTATGGTGTAGCCTACGTGCAACAATGGCTCCCAAGTTATATTGTCTATCACCTAGTACAGCACTCCTGAGAACACTGAGATTTGGGACACACATGTGACAAGCCTCATCTTTACCATTTATGCATCTACCAATAAAGAGAGCAAAGTAATGAATAGCAGGAAAACGGATGCTCCCTATGGTAGCCTGTGTGATTTATCTAGATTCCCCCACTGTGATACTAGCAAGGAATTCTCTAAATTCATATTTGCGAGGATCACCCATACCGCCCCACTGTGGGAGCTTACAAGCATCATTAAAATCCTCTAAGTCCATGGTGTAAGATTTATCATACAGGTCAAACAGGACAGTGTGAGAATTACGTGAAGATGAAAATTTAAACCTTCTCACAAAGCTATCAGTTAAGCCACGGTATTGAGGGCACTTATCTTGTATGAAGCCCTCGAGGCCAGCGTTACGCACATATGTGTAAAATTCATCCTTGATGCCAACCTGATCCATAAAGTCATCTGACGGCCATTCACATGGCCGCACGTCAGCATCCCTCGGTAGTTCATCGTCCGGCTCACGAAAAGTGAGCCTCGGTTCTTGCTTCTTTGAAGAACCACCTTGGAAGTTTTTCCTATACATTTTCCTGAAATTTTCTGAAATTTTTAGTAACTCAAAATAAAAGTTAACCAAACTCAACAAGATTGATAGCAACAATTCCTTCTAGTGCCTAAAGACTATATCATGCATTAGAACTACTTGGGACCAAGAAAATTTAACATGCAAGCTCAAGAACAAGGTCACCACAGCAGCAAAAATTTGCAATAAATAAAGCACTAGAACAAAAACTAATTGGACCAATGGAGGAGTCATATACCAAGGAACAATCTCCCCAAATAGTTTGGTGAATGGTGCTTTGAGCAAGGAGATCGAAAACGACAGCAAGATGAGCTAGAACTCATGCTTGAGCTGGTTGGTGATTTTTTTGGGAGGAAGAAGAAGAGTATGGGTGCAGGAATAAGTGGAGGGGCCACATGGGGCCCACGAGGTAGGGGGCGCGCCCTGGACCCCATGGCCAGGTGTTGGCTCCCCTCGCTGTGCGTTTTGTGCCATATTTTCTCAAACATTCTAGAAAAAATCATATTTGATTTTCAGGGCATTTGGAGAACTTTTATTTTCGGGGTATTTTTTATTGCACGGATAAGTCTGGAAACAGACAGAAAATAATATTTTTTCTTCATTTATCCTAATTAACATAAAGTAAAAGGAGGGTACAGAAGGTTGTGCTATCTAGATTCACCTATCCCATGCTCATCAAAAGGAATCCATTAACAAGGTTGATCAGGTCTTGTTAATAAACTATTTCCGAGTAGCATGAAACCGGAGAATTTTCGAATAACACTAGGTTGCCTCAATGGGGATATGTATGTCCCCAACAATAAGAATGTCATATGTCTTCTTGACAGTAGGAAGAGGAAATTCAAAACCTCCAATAGTGATAGTTGAAATTTTTCCAATATAATTGATACTGTAGACCTGAGGTTGTTTCCTCGGAAAGTTCACCGTATGCTCATTACCATTGACATGAAAAGTGACATTGCCTTTGTTGCAATCAATAACAACCCCTGCAGTATTCAAAAAGGGTCTACCAAGGATAATAGACATACTATCGTCCTCGGGAATATCAAGTATAACAAAGTCCGTTAGAATAGTAACATTTGCAACTACAATAGGCACATCCTCACAAATACCGACAGGTATAATAGTTGATTTATCAGCCATTTGCAAAGATATTTTAGTAGGTGTCAACTTACTCAAGTCAAGTCTACAATATAAAGAGAGAGGCATAACACTAACACCAGCTCCAAGATCACACAAAGCAATTTTAACATAGTTTTTCTTAATGGAGCAAGGTATAGTAGGTACTCCTGGATCTCCTAGTTTCTTAGGTATTCCACCCTTAAAAGAGTAATTGGCAAGCATGGTGGAAATTTCTACTTCAGGTATTTTCTTTTGTTGGTAATAATATCCTTCATATACTTAGCATAAGGATTTGTTTTAAGCACATCAGTCAAACGCATACGCAAAAAGATAGGTCTAATCATTTCAGCAAAGCGCTCAAAATCTTCATCATCCTTTTTCTTGGATGGCTTAGGAGGAAAAGGCATGGGTTTCTAAACCCGTGGTTCTCTTTCCCTATTGTGCTTCCTACGAACAAATTCTCTCTTATCATAACATTGATTCTTTGATTGTGGGTTATCAAGATCAATAACAGGTTTAATCTCTACATCATTATCATTGCTAGGTTGAGCATCATCATGAACATCATCATTAATATTATCACTAGGCTCAAGTTCATTACCAGATTGTGTGTCACCATCAGAAACAGATATATCATTGGGATTCTTAGGTGTGTCAACTACAGGTTCACTAGAAGTATGCGAAGTCCTATCATTTTCCTTTTTCTTCTTCTTAGAAGAACTAGGTGCATCTAAATTAGCTCTCTGATATTCTTGCTCAGTTCTCTTAGGGTGGCCCTCAGGATACAAAGGTTCCCGAGTCATCTTACCACCTTTAGTAGCAACTCTAATAGCATAGTCATTATTCTTACTATTTAATTCATTGAGAAAATCATTCTAAGTTTTAAGTACTTGTTCTACTTGAGTGGTAACCATGGAAGCATGTTTACTAATGAGTTTCAGTTCACCTTTAGCTCTAGACAGATAATCAGTCAAGCGTTCAATCATATAAGCATTGTGTTGTAATTGTCTACCAACATAAGCATTGAAGTTTTCTTGTTTCACAATAAAATTGTCAAACTCATCTAAGCATTGGCTAGCTGACATATAACGAGGGATATCACCTTCATCAAATATATAAAGAGAATTTACCTTCACTACGTGTGTCGGGTTATCAAGACCATGTATTTCTTCAATAGGTGGTAAATTCTTAACATCTTCAGCTTTAATACCTTATTATTTCATCGATTTCTTTGCCTCTTGCATATCTTCAGGACTGAGAAATAGAACACCTCTTTTCTTTGGAGTTGGCTTAGGGGCTGGTTCAGGAAGTGTCCAATTATTTTCATTGGCCAGCATATTATTCAATAGTAATTCAGCTTGATCAACTCTTCTTTCCCTGAATACACAACCATCACAACTATCCAGGTGGTCTCTAGAAGCATCGGTTAGTCCATTGTAAAAGACATCAAGTGTATCATTCATCTCAAGAGGCTGATCAGGCAAAGCATTAAGTAATTGGGGAAGCCTCCCCCAAGCTTGTGGGAGACTCTCTTCTTCAATTTGCACAAAGTTATATATTTCCCATAAGGCATCTTGTTTCTTATGAGCGGGAAAATATTTAGCAGAGAAGTAATACATCATATCCTGGGGACTACGCACACAACTAGGATCAAGAGAATTAAACCAAGTCTTAGCATCACCCTTTAACGAGAAAAGAAACAACTTAAGGATATAGTAATAACGAATCTTTTCATCGTTGGTAAACAGGGTGGCTATATCATTCAACTTAGTAAGATGTGCCACAACAGTTTCAGATTCATAGCCATGGAAAGGATCAGATTCAACCAACGTAATTAACTCAGGATCAACAGAGCATTCATAATCATTATCAGTAACACAGATACGCAAAGTAGCAAAAGCAGGGTCATGTTTCATTCTAGCATTCAAGGACTTTTCTTTCCGCTTAGCTAATAATCTCTTAAGATCATATATATCGTTGCAAGCAAGAAAGTCTCTAGCAGTTTCTTCATCCATAACATAACCCCCAGGAACAACAGGCAATTCATATCTATTGGGAGAAGCTTCATCATCACTTTCATAAATATCATCAGATTCAATATTTGCATTCTCCCTAACCTTAGCAATTTGTTCATCTAGAAATTCACCTAGTGGCACAGTATCAGGCATAGAAGTAGTTTCATCATACATAGCAGAAGTGGCATCATCAAGAACATACGACATATCAGATTCAATAGCAGGAGTAGGTGTCACAAGTTTACTCATAACAGAGGGTGAATCAAGTGCAGAGCTAGATGGCAGTTCCTTACCTCCCCTCGTAGTTGAGGGTAAGATCTTGTTTTTTGAGTCCTTCAAATTATTCATAGTGATCAACAGACATAAATCCCAAGCGACTTAAAGAATAGAGCTATGCTCCCCGGCAACGGCGCCAGAAAATAGTCTTGATAACCCACAAGTGTAGGGGATCGCAACAATTTTCAATGGTAAAGTATTCAACCCAAATTTATTGATTCGACACAAGGGGAGCCAAAGAATACTCTTAAGTATTAGCAGCTGAGTTGTCAATTCAACCACACCTCGAAACTTAGTATCTGCAGCAAAGTAGTTTAGTAGCAAAGTAATATGATAGTGGCGGTAGCAGCAATAAAAGTAACGGTAGTGTTTTTGTAGTTTTTGTGATAGTAGCAGCGGAAAAGTAAATAAGCAACAAGCAATATGTGAAAAGCTCGTAGGCATTGGATCGGTGATGGGAAATTATGTCGGATGCAATTCATCATGTAGAAGTTATAACCTAGGGTGACATAGAACTAGCTCCAGTTCATCAATGCAATGTAGGCATGTATTCCGAATATAGTCATACGTGCTTATGGAAAAGAACTTGCATGACATCTTTTGTCCTACCCTCCCGTGTCAGCGGGGTCCTATTGGAAACTAAGGTATATTAAGGCCTCCTTTTAATAGAGTATCGGGCCAAAGCATTAACACATAGTGAATACATAAACTCCTCAAACTATGATCATCACCGGGAGTGGTCCCAATTATTGTCACTTCGGGGTTGCCGGATCATAACACATAGTAGGTGACTATAGACTTGCAAGATAGGATCAAGAACACACATATATTCATGAAAACATAATAGGTCCAGATCTGAAATCATGGCACTCGGGCCCTAGTGACAAGCATTAAGCATTGCAAAGTCATAGCAACATCAATCTCGGAACATAATGGATAATTGGGATCAAACCCTAACAAAACTAACTCGATTACATGATAGATCCCATCCAACCCATCACCTTCCAGCAAGCCTAGGATGGAATTACTCACGCACGGTGGTGAGCATCATGGAATTGGTGATGGAGGAAGGTTGATGATGACGATGGCGACGATCTCCACTCTCTGGAGCCCTGAATGGACTCCAGATCAGCCCTCCCGAGAGAGATTAGGGCCTGGCGGCGGCTCCGTCTCGTAACACACGATAATTCTTTCTCTCTGATTTTTTCTCCTCGAAAGTCAATACATAGGATCTGGTGATACGTCGGTGGAGCACCAGGGGGGCCACGAGGCAGGGGGCGCGCCCTAGGGGGGCGCCCCCACCCTCGTGGATAGGGTGTTGGCCCCTGGTCTGGATCTTCTTGCAGATATTTTTTATATTTTCCGAAATAATTCTCCGTGGATTTTCAGGTCATTCCGAGAACTTTTTATTTCTGCACAAAAACAACACCATGGCAATTCTGCTGAAAACAGCATCAGTCCGGGTTAGTTCCATTCAAATCATGCAAGTTAGAGTCCAAAACAAGAGCAAAAGGGTTTGGAAAAGTAGACACGTTGGAGACGTATCAACGCCCATATGGTTCTCAATTTCAAGCATTCATTTCATGATACCTTTAGCTTTGATAAATATTGACTTCATCATACCAGGAAAGATGGACCTTTTGCAAATGCAGTTGGGTGACTTTTGAATGTTACATTTGGAAATGAGAAGAAGGCAACTATTGACATATGCACTGAACCATGGAATAAGTCATGTTCTCCAAAAGTCAATACAAGGCCCGATATTGCCAAATATGTTGTTACTACTTGGATGTGTTTGTTTTTCATCCCTTGGAGGTCTTGCCCATCGTGATAGAGATCACATGTGTAACGAGGTACCAATAAAGAAAGTAGTTTTTATTTTCCACAACATGCTTACATTTTAATCTGCATATTTGATCTATGTTGTAAACTCAGGAGTATGATGGCAGTCTCCAGTCTAACTTTTCCAGCAGTGCTACACTTTATACACCTTCTGAAGTGTACTATGTTTCCTCTTTTGAGATTATTTAATTTTGTTTTGCGAATAGAATCATTAGCTTTTTATTGGCTATAGCATCTCATCTATCTTCAAAGTAGTTATGCAAATTTCTCTCATTTTATTGAACAAAAGGTTGTGTAGCAAGCAAGGCCCTTCTCGTGGCTCTTTCAGAACAGTAGACAACGCCAAATAATTAGGTGATTCCCACAACTTATTATCCCTTAGTTACTATACCGGGTATGCACTGTATACTATCCAATTGACATGCAATATATATGGCTTCGCCGATTCCTACATTGGATTTGGAGTTTAGAGTTTATTTGGGGTAGTATGGTTGAGTAGTGCATTACTTTTCAACTATTTGCACTATCTAAGTTTTCACCAAGAAAATTGTATACATATTTTGACACTTCATTTATGCACAAATATATGAAAATAAATATTCTATTACAAAAATAAATGGGCGCGACAACGCGCGCCATCAACGATCTAGTATACAACAAATCTGAGCTATAGCTACATGGGTGTGATGAGGGACGTGGATTGTCGTTTGATCGCGGTGCATCCTAAGGTGCACACGCGCGATCCGCGTGGATGGGGTTCCGTCCATTCAGAACACAACCCTCAATGTGGTCAGCGCACACGGTTCCTAGAGGCGACGAATATGAACCATGTGTGATAATAAATAACCAAGACTGAAGGGGAATCCACATTTCCTTTGCCGTTTGTCCTTGAGTTTTTTCTATGATCAACATACCCCCTCCAATGCAATGTGTTCAAATTTGACACTTTTCTGAGCTTATTTATTATATTGTGGCAATTATGTGCATTTTCTAGGCATTAATGCACATAATTCAAATTCACACAAATGATGCATGAAAAAGTGTACAAAAACGGTCTGGAAAATCATGCTCGTCGTATTTAGTAAATATTCATGCCTTTTACAAGGAATGGGGAGAGATTCCCTAAAATAAAGCGTCTATCGCTTCTGACCGCTCATCGTCATGGCTTTTTTACAAAAAAATCATCATGTTTTTGGTAATCTAACCCACAGTCCGTCATTAATCTGCCAGAAAAATAGTTCGCTGAAAAAAATAACTATAAGCATCTGCCTCCTCGCCTCGACCCTGGCTTGTGCTGAGGCCGAGCCAAATCCCCTAGCCTCCGCACCACTCACCGTCGCGACCAACCTCAACCCGCCCGCCATTGTGGCCGCACCTCTGCCCGCTCGCCGCCCTAGCCGCGCCGCTCGAGCGCAGATTCTGGATCAGGTCAACATGGCGGCTCGAGCGACTGGGGATGATGCGTCTGCTCGATGAAGAATGACGGCGGCGGGATCCAGAGGGTGTGGAAGAAGGAGAAATCTAGGGCGGTGGTGCAAAGTCCATCAGGTGGAGGTGGGCCTCCATGGTTGGCAGGGAGAGCTCCAAGGTCATGTCGGGGCTTTGATTTTTCTAGTAGAAAAGAGAGATACATGAAGATCCATGGAGGAGGAGAGGTATGATAAGAAGGACGAGGAAGCAGGAAGGGTGCGACACAGTTGAGTGTGCTTCCGCCTACCACGCCCAAGGCTTGATCTGCCGTCGCCTCTGCTCTTCCCATGCTGGCTGTGACATGTTAGATCTCTAGCCGTCGGCACTTCTTCTCTGCCCATGTGCCATGGATTATCTGATGCATCAAATCCCTTAGCTTCCCGACGCATATCCATCTCTCGCAGATTGATTTACAATTGAGATATCTAATGTTGGTGCAGTCCCTAAATAAAACTGCACATTGATCTGCTGTAACATTGGTGGGTGTTCTCTTCTCGACTCTACCAACACTCTAAAGTTATAAGTAATTACATCATATAGATATATCAATGTTCTTTTTTTTGCTTTGAGTTGCTTTGATTTTATTGGTAAACGAGGAGAGACAGGTGAGATGTCAGCACATCTTGGCCACCACTAATTTACAGAAAGACGAATAGACATGCAGACTAAGCTCCATAGCAAAGGGATTTCGGTAGTACATGCCATGTTTATGCTACCTGTTGAATAGTCTGTATATTATTATTTATGCAATAGTTGGGCCATAGGAGCAATTCATTCTGCATATTTTGTTGGGGATTGTGCCTTGCAGTCAATTTATAGAAGGGTAAGATGTATCACAATATCTTTGACATGCATTCTCTGTGATGTCAAGTATGAAAATAGAATATATACTCATTAAATTATATTTTTCCTTTTTTATGTCTCTATCTTACTCATATAATACAATTAGCATTCGCTAGAGTTCCCGTTGACGAACCATTTGTTTAGTGATGTCAGGAGGTTCTGTTTGTGACTTTGTAATCAATATTTCAAGATATGGTTCATAGATCATGATATCTGCACAATCTCCATCTACATCATGTCATTATATATTGTATTAGTGGGTTGTGTCAGGGTTATTTTATCAACTACTGTGTTGTTGATCTACATTACGGTATAATTCTTACATGAATTAATGTTGACTCGATTCCCTGTAGTAGGTTGAGAGGCTTCTCCTCTCATGATTTACTCTGATTAGTTTGCTTGGATCCATGCTCCTCATGATTTCCTTGATTTTTTCTATATGACCTCGATCAAAAGTCAGCTAAGCAAATATGTCGTTCTTATCTACAATGGTTGCATGTGGAATTTGAGGAGAATCTGTGCACCAACATTAGATGCCTTGATGTTGCTATGATCATATTGTGTAAATATATTTCTAATAAATCAATCACTTGATGGTGTACATGTTTGTAGGATCGAAAGTATGTCTAGAAGGGGGTGATTAGACTACTTGACCAAATAAAAACTTAGCCTTTTCCCAATTTTAAGTTTTGATAGTTTTTAGCAATTTAGCACAAGTCAAGCGATCTTCCTACACATGCAATTCTAGCGTTGTTGCAGTGGAAAGTAAAGCATTGCATATGAAGGTAAAGGGAGGGGTTGGAGAGTGCAAACGCAATTGGAGACACAGATGTTTTTTAGCGTGTGTTGGATCTTGGGTTCCGGTAAAACCCTTGAGGTTCGAACTTGTCACACCCTGCATTTTGTAACATGTTATTTGTATCTTTGAAGCATGAAAATTTGGACCAGCAAATTTTTTTAGCATCATTTGGCTTTTATTTGAAATTGAGTTTTCTTCATGTGCTTTTTCTTGTGCTCATTAAAGTCAACTATGACCTCCTGTAGAATTCATCTCCATACTCAAAACTTCTGCCCAATGATCATGCCAAGTGTTATACAACAGTATAGTATTTTCTTACAAAAATAATTTGGCCAAAATGTATTTTATAAAATTAGTTTTCCAAAAACCCCTGAATTGGGATTTGCACTGCAAGTACTTGATTTAGGGTGAGAAAATTATTTCAAAAGGAATATTTGAGACCTAGTAGTCATAGGACTCCCACAAACCACAAAGGTAGAATTTTAAAAGTTATTTTCCTATTTTATTTAAAAGCTTTTTCTTAGGGCCAGAAATGGTCTTTAATAGGGAAAAAATTATTTAACTATTTCAAAAATATTTGCCAAAATTCAGAGAGACTCAGAGGACATATATTGTCCATATATGAGAGTTTCAACACTTGGTCATGTTCAAAATAATGGGCTAACCCCTCTAAAACCCTTTCTGAATATTTCAAGCTTTTGAAATATTTACAAAGGAAATTTTCTCCAAAAATTCCAGGGAAATTCTATCATGTCATATATGACATATTTGATGATCTTGCCATGTACCATGCCTTGGGAAGCAAGAAAACATCCTCAAACCCCTTCATAACCATTCTGTCCATATTTGAAGTTTGAGCAACTTTACATTGCCAAACTTGTCCAACTGCTCTCAAACTTGGTGCACATGCTAGAATGGCCTAATAAGGCATCTAGACCAAATAGCACAAGATTTGGAATAGAGCAACTTGATCAGATCACCTCAAAACCCTTTCTGTTCAAATGCAAATTTGAACAACTTTACATTACCAACTTTTTATCTGGAGCTTCAAACTTTGTGGGCATGATCAATACCCCAAAGGATGATGCTACACCAAGTGGTGCATCAAGGGGAGATGATTAGCTTGACTCAAACAAGATAAAGCTGTTTCTGTTGATTTCTAGGGTTCACCAAAGTTACATTGGCTAGTTTCTTCAAATGAGCCCAAATTTGGTGAAGCACCCTATTTTCTCATGTCTTTCAATCCTGTTAAGTGCCATGTCAAGTGGAGGTCATTTGCTTGACCAAACACTGATCAAACACCTTCTGCAGATTTACTAAAACCTCCATCTTGATCACTTTTACTCTTCTCCATGGCCTCAACTTTTTACCACATGATCATTGAGTTACTAGCTACCCCCAGTAACTTCCCCAGCACCCCAGCTCCATGATTGAGGGGTAAGAACCCTGTTTTACCTTGCTGGACAGCAAGTTTTCACCAAGTCACCAGCATCCCCTTTCTCTCTCAGCATCTCCAGGGCATCCAAGGCCTCAGGCCAATTCTTTACTCCTCCCTCAACCTTCTAGACACTCTTGGGCACGTTGGTTTTGACCGGAGCGGCGATGGCACGGTGGTGCCAGCCATACGCGCGCTCTAGAGCACGTAACAGTGCGGACACGCACTGTAGCTCCAGCCAATCAGCCTTCCCCGACAGCCTCGGGCTCCCCCTTCGCGCCAGTCGAGGCCTCTCGGCTGGACGTGGAACAAGTCCACGATCCTGCCCGGCTTGATCACAGGCACCAGAACCTCTCCTAGCCTCGCCTGCAACCTCGCCGGCGCACGAGTCCACGGTGGACCGTGGGCGCGGCTATATAAGCCCCTCCCGAGCCTCTCCAGCAGCACCAACAGCCTCACCTCACCTCATTGAGCCCCCAGCACCTTCAGTTCGACCCCAGGAAGTCCCAGTGCTCGGGATCGACCGGAGCTCCGCCACGTCGGGCCGCCGGTGATCTGGCAGTACGGGCTTCCCCTGCCCTTCCTTTTGCCCGATTCGGAACCCCCTCACCGCACTGACCCTTTCCCCATGTTTCCCCTCTCTGTGGCAGCTGGAAACGGCCGGAGCGGCGACCTCCCGTAGCTCCTCCGCCGTCCCACCTCGCCGCCGGCGAACCTGACCTCCCCGGCGTACCATACCACCACCCCTACAACCGCCACTCGACGCTGGTCACGTTCCTGCCCTCCGTTGCCGTCGCCGGGGCCGGAAACCTCGCCGGTGAGCTCGCCGTCGCCGTGGCCGCAAGGTTGGAGATGACAGGCTGGCCCCGTCTGTCATCCCCACACCTCTCTCCCCCTCCTCTCTGCCACTGACCCACGGGCCCCGCCCGTCAGGTTCAAAAACCTGACGTGCGCGCGCAGGCACCCGTGGGGCTGGGCTGGACCGCCCTGGGCCGTGCACAGTGGCCTCTCTGGCCCAGTTGCACATGTCTTTTTCTCCTTTTTCTTTTCTGTATTAATTCAAACATTTCTACAGAAAAGAATAATGGTCCAAATAAAATAATTCCAACTCCTAAAATCTTGTAATATTCCAACCTATTTAATGGTACCACTTTCACTCAAATCCATGAAACTTTTCCCTTCTGTTCAAATTTAAATTCAAATTTGGGCAGTAATACTCCTGTTCAAAAATCAATAGACTCCATTCTGTTACTCCAAAACTCCAACTAAGATTTTTCCCCATCTTAGAAATCCCTCTAGTATTTAACAAAAATAAGTTGACATTTTTCTGAGCACTTTGATTTTTCTGTTTTATTTGTGGTCATATTTTCCCGTGGTTATTATGCGACGTATAGATCCCGTATTTGACGAAGTTGCTGTGGAAGGAGAAGGAGAAGGATTTGAAGACTTTGAAGACCAAGCCAATCTAGGCAAGCAGCCCTTTGACAATGATACACTTGTTTTGCGGAACCCGTTGTTTCTGATGCATGATGATAGATTCACGGTGGTGACCTAGTTGACACCACCACATGATGCATGCTTGAACTTGATCTTGCTAAGTGCTAGATGACATGCAAATAGTTGGTCATGATGCTTAAGTGATGCATGTGTGATTTTAACCTTCGTAGTTGTAATCTTTGCATGAACCCATCGGGTGCCCCTAATGCCCGAGGGTGATGATGTGTTAGGTCATCACTTGAGAAAGAAGTGATGTGCCGGTAAAATCATGTGCATGGTGAAATGATGGATTAGATTTATGTGTGACTACCATCCCAACCAAACATGTGCAACCACACTACCCCTTATGGGACGGGGCTTTATTGATTACTTAGGTCGATACTAGCATGGTGCCCGCATTACTAGTGACGGGGAGACTTGAGGTCTTTTCCAGGACGGGGTCGTGCCTGGATAGACGGCCATGACTATTTTTACAGGGCACCGGACACACCGTTGGTCCCTTCGGGTATGCGTGACATTGAAATTAGGGCAAGTCCCGTGATCTATTGTTTGTACCCGAGGGCCGTGTATCAACGAGTGGACTCTATGTTAGTGTCGTCTAGGGAAAGATAGTGATCGGGTGCTTACCCCGGGTACTTGAGGTACCGCGGGTCGTGGATGACACGGAAGTTCCCCGGATCTTGTGGGTAAAGTGCGCAACCTCTGCAGAGTGTAAAACTATTCGAATAGCCGTGTCCACGGTCATGGATAGTTGGGTGGTGCTACTTAAACTATGTCCAGAATTTTACTTCATCGGTGATGATATGTGTGTGATGAGTCAAGGTGGTGACTTGACTCGATGAGTTGAATCATATTCATATTGATATCGGTAACCTGTCTTCGAGGTTACGCGAGGTTATTGATGCATAAACTTGATAGTAGAATATTTGTTCTAGCCCTTTGCTAGATTGTTCATTATCGTTCAATTGCATTGTTACTTTGAACCACATCATGGGTTGCTTGCGAGTACATTCAAAGCACTCATTGGCTTGCCACTGGTTATTTAATTGGCCAGGCATGGAAGAACATGAATATGAGGAAGAATTCTTTGGAGACAAACATGCGAACTAGGACGCTATCCTAGTCAGAATGCCTGTAGGGTTAAGGCAGATGGCATGGGTTCTACCCGTTATCGAAGACTTCCGCTAGTTGAGTTATTTGCTATTCAGCCCGTGAGGCTCTATCTATGTAAGACTTGGCCATAATGGCCTTAATTCGTGTAAGACTATTTGTATGGATGTAAGACTCTTGTTATTTCAGCTTCTATGTGTTCAGTGAGCATTGATCTCTGGGATCACTGTACACGTGCATTCCGTGATCTCGACTTCTAAGTCGGGGTCCCCACAGAGCTGGTACCAGAACCATCCTGACTGTAGGAAGCCTTAGTTAGCATGGGCGTTAGTTAGATGAGACGCCCTTTTCAAAAACCTTCTGAACCTCTCTTCTTTTCTAAAACTGAGATTTTATCAGCTTATTAACCCCTCCTATTCCACCTTTGTAGATGGCCGCTGTACCCGAAGAGCACCTGACCAATGGGTTTCCCTTACTTCTTGAGGATAGCCTCCAGGAGTGTCAGTTCCACCGAGCACCCATTCTCACCTACCTTGAGCATTGGGTTAGCGACACTAAGGTGGAGTACCTTGTGGAAGTGATCGTAAAGGCAAACGATCCTCCCACAAGTTGGTTCTTCGAGGGACCCCAGATGGCAACACTACCACTCGCTGTCGAGGCTGCTGCACTCAAGGCATTAACCCGTCTCCGCGAGCTTCTTCCGGAGATGGCAGCCAAGATGACAACTCGCTTCTTACCTTACCGAAAGGAAGGTGAAGAAGAAAGCAGCGCACTAGCCCCTCCACTGAAGGAAGGACTCTCGCTTCGGTTCCAGACCTACTTCAGTCTATGTGCCGACAGCTTGGCACAAAACTTGGCCTCGGAATCAATGAAGCTTCGAGAAGAACTTCACAAGACCAAGGCACTTCTTCGTCGAGCTCAAGAGAAGGCAAATAGGATCAAGGAGGAAGGAGCACCTTCTGGACAATCCGCTATCGCATATCGAGGCGGAAGGCCCTCCGAGGATGTATCTTCCAAGAATGAAGAACCACCTCGACGACGCCGGATGACGGCAAGGGGATATCGCAAGCTTTTCCCTGCACCACCGACGAAGCACCGTCGTATCCAACTCCTCCACTCCCCCACACCCTCAAGTGACAAGGGGGCCTAGACAGATGAAGACAAGGAGGAAGACCCAGAAGAGCCAGAATACGCGACCAAGCATTCCGCTGCTTAGGCATTATTCGCTACTCGGATATGCCAGTTGTAACCTCTACGGTAGGATAGGTCGTGTAACCCCTATGCGCAGTCGAGTCCTTGTATGGTTCATATGAAACCATCTAGTGCTTACTTTTGTTGTGTCTGGATGTATGTCGTATTCTTCCTTCAGGAATGTGTAAATGACTACATCACCCATTTGGATTTTAATGAATGTGTGTTGGCCTTTCGGCCCTTGCATGATTTGATTTAGTGTCACACCCACCCCCTTACTAGGCACCCATCCGTCTTGCTTTCCTCTTCCAAGTCATGAGACCTTTTACCGCTCCAACAAGATGCCTGTTGTAACTCGTACTGGTACCTCTACCCAGCAGCCCGAAGCCGGAGCATCCGCTCAGTCTGAGGCAGGCCACGACCAAACCAACGACCAAGCTCCACCACCACCTCCTCCAAGCATGGACATGGCTCAGCTTCTCCAAGCTTTCCGAGAGGAACGCCAAGCCAACACTGCAGCCCTTCAGCTGATTGCTCAAGCTGTCGCCAACAACCGCCAGCCGGCGGGGAATGGCAATGGACGTTCCACGTTGGCAGAGTTCAAGAAGCATGCACCGCCAACCTTCATCGAGACTGCTGAACCCCTGGATGCAGACGACTGGGTCCGTTCCATTGAGGAGATACTGGAACTAGTCGGATGCACCGAAGACCGCGAGAAGGTGGCTTATGCAGCCCACTGCCTCGGGGGGACTGCTAGAGCTTGGTGGGATGGATTCAAGGTCATGCATGCTGAACAAGACATCACTTGGGTTAACTTCAAGTCAGAATTCCGCAAGGCCCACATTCCTTCCGGAATCATGGCTATCAAAAAGCGTGAGTTCCGAGCCCTGAAGCAAGGAAGTGGCACTGTCAAGGAGTACATGCAGAAGTTTAGTATTCTGTCAAGGTATGCCCCTGAAGATGTCAGCACTGATGCTGCAAAAAGGGAGCGCTTCATGGAAGGCCTCAATCAGACTCTGCAATACTCGCTTGTCGTGTGCGACTGCCCGTCTTTCCCTGATCTGGTGAACAAGGCACTTATGCTTGAAGACAAGCGGCGTGCTTTGGAAGACACTCGCAAGCGCAAGTTGGTCAGTAAGGGAAGTTCCAGCAACCAGAAGCCTCGTCCGTGGCAGTCAGCCCCGGCCAAGCCAACCTATCAGCAACCAAGAGCTCATGCACCTCGTGCCAACCCTCAGCCTCAGCAGTATGCCAACCCCAGGCCAGCTTTCAACCCCAATACCAGTGGTGGCAACATGATCCATCCAAACCAAGTCACTTGCTTTGGATGTGGTCAGCCCGGACACATCTCAAGGGTGTGCCCCAACAAGAAGCCTGATGCCCCGCGCCCCAATGCGCAGAACCAGGGACAAGGCCGTGGAATGCCACCAAGGAACCCAGCTCCTCGCAACCCACCGAACCATGGGAAGGGGCGTGTGAATCACGTCACTGCTGAAGAAGCCCAGGAAGACCCGGACGTCGTGCTGCGTACGTTCCTTGTCAACTCAGCACCTGCAACTGTCTTGTTTGATTCTGGAGCAACGCATTCATTTGTCACTCAAAGATTTGCATTAAAAAGTGGCATGACCCCTACACCCCTGAATAACCCTATGGTGGTACAAACCCCCGGAGCCGAGATGAGAGCCAAGATAGGCTGTAAAGGAGTCAGTATTACCATTAATGGTGTAGACTTCCTAGCAGACCTTATCGTCCTGAGATCGCAAGGCTTGGATGTGATCCTAGGCATGAATTGGCTCAGCAAGCACCAAGGCTTGTTAGACTGTGCCAATCGGACAGTCACTGTGACCAATGACCAAGGAGTCGAAGTCAAGTTTGCTTCCAACTCCTCTTCCACTCAAGCCGCTAAAGTCAACTGTCTGTCTGAAGTTGGGCTAGATCAAGTACTGGTGGTATGTGAGTATCCTGATGTCTTTCCGGACGAACTACCGGGAATGCCCCCTGACCGGGACATTGAGTTCATCATCGAGCTCGTGCCCGGAGCAGGACCCATCTATAAGAAGCCTTATAGAATGGGAACGGAGGAATTAGCTGAGTTGAAGAAGCAGCTGGAAGAGCAGCTAAGGAAGGGATTTATTCGCCCAAGTGCCTCCCCATGGGGATCTCCTGTTCTGTTTGTGGCAAAGAGGGACGGTACCATCCGCTTATGCATTGACTATCGTTCCCTCAATGAAGTTACAATCAAGAACAAGTATCCACTTCCCAAGATCGAAGATCTGTTTGATCAGCTCAGCGGAGCCAAGGTGTTCTCCAAGATCGACCTTAGATCTGGGTACTACCAGCTGAAGATCAGACCCCAAGATATTCCGAAGACGGCATTCGTAACCAGATATGGCCTGTACGAGTGCACGGTCATGTCTTTTGGGTTAACCAATGCCCCAGCTTACTTCATGTATCTCATGAATAAAGTCTTCATGGAATATTTGGACAAGTTTGTTGTTGTCTTCATTGATGGCATTCTTGTGTTCTCGAAGTCGGAGGAAGAGCACGAGCAGCATCTGAGGATGGTCCTAGACAAGCTTCGTGAGCACCAACTGTACGCCAAATTCAGCAAGTGTGAGTTCTGGCTCCATAAAGTTGGATTCTTAGGTCATGTCTTGACCGAGGAAGGATTATCTGTTGATCCTGCAAATATCGAAGCTGTGACCCAATGGCAATCTCCAACGACCGTCAAGGAAGTCAGAAGCTTCCTCGGACTAGCGGGCTATTACCGCAAGTTCGTGGAAGGATTCTCTAGCATTGCACGGCCAATGACTCAGCTCCTCAAGAAGGACAAGAAGTTCGAGTGGACGCCAAAATGCGAAGAAAGCTTCCAAGAGCTCAAGAAGAGATTGACCACCGCCCTAGTTCTGGCAACACCTGATATTCACAAGGAGTTCGTGATATATTGTGATGCCTCTCGAACCGGATTGGGAAGCGTTCTGATGCAAGAAGGCCGCGTCATAGCATACCTCTCCAGGCAGCTACGACCCCATGAGGAGAACTACGCTACTCACGATCTTGAGCTAGCGGCAGTAGTTCATGCCTTGAAGACATGGCGGCATTACCTTCTAGGGAAACGGTGTGAGATCTACACAGACCACAAAAGTCTGAAGTACATTTCACCCAAAAGGAATTGAACATGAGGCAGTGGAGATGGTTGGAACTCATCAAGGACTATGACCTCAGTGTTCAATATCACCCCGGGAAGGCTAACGTGGTGGCCGATGCCTTAAGCAAGAAGGCTTGCTCTTTGAATGCCGTTATTCAAGAAAGGCAGCCAACCTTGTTTAAGGAAATCGAACAATTCAGTTTGGAATTGGTCACCCCTGGATTTCTGGATCATTTGGAAGTCAGACCGACCCTGATGGACGACGTCAAGAAGGCACAAGATGGACACGCAAGCATTGAAGGCATCAAGAGGAAGATGAAGCTAGGCAAGGCCCCAGGATTCTCCGAAGACGAGCACGGGATTGTTTGGTACAAAGGTCGCATCTGCGTACCAAACAACACCGAGCTGAAGACGCTGATTCTGCAAGAAGCCCACAACACCCCGTATTCTATCCACCCCGGAGGAACCAAGATGTACCAAGACTTGAAGGCACGATTCTGGTGGCACGGGATGAAAAGAGAGATTGCAACCTATGTTGCAAAGTGTGATGTGTGCCAAAGGGTCAAGGCTGAATATCAGCGACCTGCTGGATTGCTTCAACCACTCAAGGTTCCTGAGTGGAAGTGGGATAAAGTCGGAATGGACTTCATCACTGGATTACCAAGGTCGAATAGAGGACATGACTCTATCTGGGTCATAGTCGATCATTTGACCAAGGTAGCCCATTTCATTCCTGTCAAGACCACTTATGATGGCAACCGGCTGGCAGCTCTCTACATCGACCGAATCGTAAGTCTTCACGGTGTTCCCAAGGACATTGTGTCAGATCGAGGAACCCAGTTCACCTCAAGGTTCTGGAAGAAGTTCCAAGAAGCCTTGGGAACCAAGTTGTCTTTCAGCACGGCTTTTCACCCACAGACCGGAGGTCAAACAGAGCGAGTCAATCAGATTCTCGAAGACATGCTCCGAGCCTGTGTCCTGGCATATGGAGCCAAGTGGGAAGATTGTCTCCCTTTTGCCGAGTTCCCCTACAACAACAGTTACCAGTCAAGCCTTCAGATGGCACCGTTTGAGGTGTTGTACGGACGCAGATGTCGCACACCCCTCAACTGGTCAGAGACTGGAGAAGGACTAGTCTTTGGACCGGATAATCTCCGCGCAGCAGAAGAGCAAGTCCAACTAGTCAGAGAGCGATTAAAGGCAGCCAAGTCAAGGCAGAAGAGTTATGCTGACACTCACCGTCGGGACATGAGTTTCCATGTCGGGGATCATGTGTACCTGCGGGTAACTCCTCTGAAGGGAACCAAGCGTTTCCACGTCAAGGGGAAGCTCGCACCAAGGTTCATTGGACCCTTTGAGATCACTGCACGACGAGGAGAAGTGGCTTACCAGTTGGAACTACCACCTGAGCTATCCGATGTGCACAATGTATTCCATGTGTCGCAACTCCGGAAATGTCTCCAAGTTCCAGACAAGCCTAATCTCTACAAGGATGTGGATCACCAAGCCATTGATCTGCAGCCTGACTTGACCTACCGCGAGAAGCCCATTCGTATTCTGGACGAAGCAGAACGACGGACGCGAAGCCATACCATCAAGTACTTCAAGGTCCAGTGGAGCAATCACACCGAAGTAGAAGCAACCTGGGAACGAGAAGACTATCTTAGATCCGAGTTTCCCGACCTCTTTTAAGACCTAGTTTATGAATCTCGGGGACGAGATTCTTGTAAGGGGGGTAGGTCACACCCTGCATTTTGTAACATGTTATTTGTATCTTTGAAGCATGAAAATTTGGACCAGCAAATTTTTTTAGCATCATTTGGCTTTTATTAGAAATTGAATTTTCTTCATGTGCTTTTTCTTGTGCTCATTAAAGTCAACTATGACCTCTTGTAGAATTCATCTCCATACTCAAACTTCTACCCAATGATCATGCCAAGTGTTATACAACAGTATAGTATTTTCTTACAAAAATAATTTGGCCAAAATGTATTTTATAAAATTAGTTTTCCAAAAACCCCTGAATTGGGATTTGCACTGCAAGTACTTGATTTAGGGTGAGAAAATTATTTCAAAAGGAATATTTGAGACCTAGTAGTCATAGGACTCCCAGAAACCACAAAGGTATAATTTTAAAAGTTATTTTCCTATTTTATTTAAAAGCTTTTTCTTAAGGCCAGAAATGGTCTTTAATAGGGAAAAAAATTATTTAACTATTTCAAAAATATTTGCCAAAATTCAGAGAGACTCAGAGGACATATATTGTCCATATATGAGAGTTTCAACACTTGGTCATGTTCAAAATAATGGGCTAATCCCTCTAAAACCCTTTCTGAATATTTCAAGCTTTTGAAATATTTACAAAGGAAATTTTCTCCAAAAATTCTAGGGAAATTATATCATGTCATATATGACATATTTGATGATCTTGCCAAGTCCCATGCCTTGGGAAGCAAGAAAACATCCTCAAACCCCTTCATAACCATTCTGTCCATATTTGAAGTTTGAGCAACTTTACATTGCCAAACTTGTCCAACTGCTCTCAAACTTGGTGCACATGCTAGAATGGCCTAATAAGGCATCTAGACCAAATAGCACAAGATTTGGAATAGAGCAACTTGATCAGATCACCTCAAAACCCTTTCTGTTCAAATGCAAATTTGAACAACTTTACATTACCAACTTTTTATCTGGAGCTTCAAACTTTGTGGGCATGATCAATACCCCAAATGATGATGCTACACCAAGTGGTGCATCAAGGGGAGATGATTAGCTTGACTCAAACAAGATGAAGCTGTTTCTGTTGATTTCTAGGGTTCACCAAAGTTACATTGGCTAGTTTCTTCAAATGAGCCCAAATTTTGTGAAGCACCCTATTTTCTCATGTCTTTCAATCCTGTTAAGTGCCATGTCAAGTGGAGGTCATTTGCTTGACCAAACACTGATCAAACACCTTCTGCAGATTTACTAAAACCTCCATCTTGATCACTTTTACTCTTCTCCATGGCCTCAACTTTTTACCACATGATCATTGAGTTACTAGCTACCCCCAGTAACTTCCCCAGCACCCCAGCTCCATGATTGAGGGGTAAGAGCCCTGTTTTACCTTGCTGGACAGCAAGTTTTCACCAAGTCACCAGCATCCCCTTTCTCTCTCAGCATCTCCAGGGCATCCAAGGCCTCAGGCCAATTCTTTAGTCCTCAATCTTCTAGACACTCTTGGGCACGTTGGTTTTGACCGGAGCGGCGAGGGCACGGTGGTGCCAGCCATATACGCGCTCTGGAGCACGCAACAGTGCAGACACGCACTGTAGCTCCAGCCAATCAGCCTTCCCCGACAGCCTCGGGCTCCCCCTTCGCGCCAGTCGAGGCCTCTCGACGTCCGCAACCTCCCCGGCGATGTCCCCCCTCCTCCTGCGCCCTCCAGTGAACATCGTCGCACGCGCACCGGCCACCCGCAACGGCCACTCCTCTGCCTCGCATGCGCGCACGCTCCAGAAGCTCCCCCGCTCCTCTCCTCACCTCAGCTGGACGTGGAACAAGTCCACGATCCTCCCCGGCTTGATCACAGGCACCAGAACCTCTCCTAGCCTCGCCTGCAACCTCGCCGGCGCACGAGTCCACGGTGGACCGTGGGCGCGGCTATATAAGCCCCTCCCGAGCCTCTCCAGTAGCACCAACAGCCTCACCTCACCTCACTGAGCCCCCCAGCACCTTCAGTTCGACCCCAGGAAGTCCCAGTGCTCGGGATCGACCGGAGCTCCGCCCCGTCGGGCCGCCGGTGATCTCGCAGTACGGGCTTCCCCTGCCCTTCCTTTTGCCCGATTCGGAACCCCCTCACCTCACTGACCCTTTCCCCCCTGTTTCCCCTCTCTATGGCAGCTGGAAACGGCCAGAGCGGCGACCTCCCGTAGCTCCTCCGCCGTCCCACCTCGCCGCCGGCGAACCTGACCTCCCCGGCGTACCATACCACCACCCCTACAACCGCCACTCGACGCTGGTCACGTTCCTGCCCTCCGTTGCCGTCGCCGTGGCCGGAAACCTCGCCGGTGAGCTCGCCGTCGCCGTGGCCGCAAGGTTGGAGATGACAGGCGGGCCCCGCCTGTCATCCCCACACCTCTCTCCCCCTCCTCTCTGCCACTGACCCACGGGCCCCGCCCGTCAGGTTCAAAAACCTGACGTGCGCGCGCACGCACCCGTGCGGCTGGGCTGGACCGTCCTGGGCCGTGCACAGTGGCCTCTCTGGCCCAGTTGCACAGGTCTTTTTCTCCTTTTTCTTTTCTGTATTAATTCAAACATTTCTACAGAAAAGAATAATGGTCCAAATAAAATATTTCCATCTCCTAAAATCTTGTAATATTCCAACCTATTTAATGGTACCACTTTCACTCAAATCCATGAAACTTTTATGTTCTGTTCAAATTTAAATTCAAATTTGGGCAGTAATACTCCTGTTCAAAAATCAATAGACTCCATTCTGTTACTCCAAAACTCCAACTAAGATTTTTCCCCATCTTAGAAATCCCTCTAGTATTTAACAAAAATAAGTTGACATTTTTCTGAGCACTTTGATTTTTCTGTTTTATTTGTGGTCTTATTTTCCCGTGGTTATTATGCGACGTATAGATCCCGTATTTGACGAAGTTGCTGTGGAAGGAGAAGGAGAAGGATTTGAAGACTTTGAAGACCAAGCCAATCCAGGCAAGCAGCCCTTTGACCATGATACATTTGTTTTGCGGAACCCGTTGTTTCCGATGCATGATGATAGATTCACGGTGGTGACCTAGTTGACACCACCACATGATGCATGCTTGAACTTGATCTTGCTAAGTGCTAGATGACATGCAAATAGTTGGTCATGATGCTTAAGTGATGCATGTGTGATTTTAACCTTCGTAGTTGTAATCTTTGCATGAACCCATCGGGTGCCCCTAATGCCCGAGGGTGATGATGTGTTAGGTCATCACTTGAGAAAGAAGTGATGTGCCGGTAAAATCATGTGCATGGTGAAATGATGGATTAGATTTATGTGTGACTACCGTCCCAACCAAACATGTGCAACCACACTACCCCTTATGGGACGGGGCTTTATTGATTACTTAGGTCGATACTAGCATGGTGCCCGCATTACTAGTGACGGGAAGACTTGAGGTCTTTTCCGGGACGGGGTCGTGCTTGGATAGACGGCCATGACTGTTTTTACAGGGCACCGGACACACCGTTGGTCCCTTCGGGTACGCGTGACATTGAAATTAGGGCAAGTCCCGTGATCTATTGTTTGTACCCGAAGGCCGTGTATCAACGAGTGGACTCTATGTTAGTGTCGTCTAGGGAAAGATAGTGATCGGGTGCTTACCCCGGGTACTTGAGGTACCGCGGGTCGTGGATGACACGGAAGTTCCCCGGATCTTGTGGGTAAAGTGCGCAACCTCTGCAGAGTGTAAAACTATTCGAATAGCCGTGTCCACGGTCATGGACAGTTGGGCGGTGCTACTTAAACTATGTCCAGAACTTTACTTCATCGGTGATGATATGTGTGTGATGAGTCAAGGTGGTGACTTGACTCGATGAGTTGAATCATATTCATATTGATATCGGTAACCTGTCTTCGAGGTTACGCGAGGTTATTGATGCATAAACTAGATAGTAGAATATTTGTTCTAGCCCTTTGCTAGATTGTTCATTATCGTTCAATTGCATTGTTACTTTGAACCACATCATGGGTTGCTTGCGAGTACATTCAAAGTACTCATTGGCTTGCCACTGGTTATTTAATTGGCCAGGCATGGAAGAACAGGAATATGAGGAAGAATTCTTTGGAGACGAACATGCGAACTAGGACGCTATCCCAGTCAAAATGCCTGTAGGGTTAAGGCAGATGGCATGGGTTCTACCCGTTATCGAAGACTTCCGCTATTTGAGTTATTTTCTATTCAGCCTGTGAGGCTCTATCTATGTAAGACTTGGCCATAATGGCCTTAATTCGCGTAAGACTATTTGTATGGATGTAAGACTCTTGTTATTTCAGCTTCTGTGTGTTCAGTGAGCATTGATCTCGGGGATCACTGTACACGTGCATTCGGTGATCTCGACTTCTAAGTTGGGGTCCCCACAGAGCTCTGGGGTGCGCACGAAGATCTCTCCTTCCGCCCTAGCCCGTCTACTCGCCGGTCCCTAGGCCTAGCTCGTCAGATCCGAAGAACAAGGAACACAAGGTTTATACTAGTTCGGGCCACCGTTGTGGTGTAATACCCTAATCCAGTGTGGTGTGGTGGATTGCCTTGCAGGCTGAGGAAGAACTATTACATGGATGAACTTCCTCCTGAGGAGAGGAGTTCTTATGCTCGAGTGAGCTTGTGGTGTGTACCTTCTATCTGATCAACTCAAGATGAGATCCCCCCATCCCAATGGTGGTGGCTAGTCCTATTTATAGTGGCCCGGGTCCTCTTCCCAAATATTGAGCGGGAAGGGATACCACAACGGCCAAATTTGAAGGGGGCAGCTAGTACAAGCTATCCTGACAAAAGGTGGTCTTTTCCTGCCAAAAGCTCTGGTGGTGACGCCATCGTGGGCTCCGCGATGACCTCCGCTCTGCCATCCTGCTGGTCTTGGTCTCGTTGCACCGATATTGAAACATTTGCCTCACGCCTCGGGACTCCTCGCCTGCACCTGCTCCTTTAGCACCAAAGAGGAAACTGGCTCTCTGCACCCGCTGGCGCCCGCCTGGCCCTGGTCGTCACTGCTCACGTCACGAGGACCTCACGAGGTGCCCCTCGCCTTGATATCTCCGATCCTCAGGAGCCAGCCTAGTGAGTCCGCCCTAGGGGATGTCTCGCGTTGTCCGCCTCGCGAAGCTCGGCCCCTCGCGAGGGTCTTGAGTGGTTGCTGACAAAGTTGGGCTGTACCAGGCCGCCTGATGAGCCACGCCCTGGGCCGTAGGCAGACAAGTCTGGGTACCCCCGTTCCCAGAACACCAACAGTAGCCCCCGGGCCCAAGGTGCGCTCGGCTTGGCTTCGCGGCGAAGCCAAGGGTCAAGTGTGGAGCGCCACGAGCCCCAACAGCCTGCGGCCTTGATTGACGCGTGGCGATTGATGAGGTGTGGGCGGCGACTACACAACTTGACAAGTCCCTGTATGCACAAAAGACCATTATTACCTGCGATTATGGAGGCCGGCGGTTGGCCTTCTCCTGGCTATAAATAAGGCGGTAGGCGGGGTCCTTGCTGCCCATCTTCTCCCTTCGTTCCTCTCGCTTCTTCTTCTTCCTTACTCCTTGCCTGGCCGAGCTGCTCATGGTGCCGACCAGGAAGCTTTCGTCCACATAGAAGGGGAAGGCCCGACAAGAGTGGCCCAGCTCACCACCAGCTAAGAGGGGACGAGGCCTTCCCCGCAAGTGTGACGCGACTCCTGTCGGGGCTGCTAGCAGGCGCGGGCAAACCCCCACAGAGCTCGTAGCCGCCCTCAGTAACCGCGGCAGCGGTTCCTCAAGCGGTGGGGGTCATCGTGGCGTTAGTGGTCTTGTGAACGAGGGAAGGCGCTCCGGGGTTGCCAGGCCTCCCCGGCCGTGCTCCCACTTGGCGGAGGTGACGCTGTATTTCGTCATGTGGTCAAAGAGCCTAGCCGGTACCTGGCTCCAGCTCCTGCGCTCCCTAGCCGGCGAACTCCTTGCCGCGAGCTCCGACGGCTTTTGGCTGCAGGCGGATGGTTACTGCAGCAGGGCTTCGTGGGTTGTGATGGAGGTCTCCGCCGCGGGTGCTATGACTCTGGCCCACGGCTGGCAGACGTTCGTCCGTGTGCGCGGCTTGGGCAGGCGGTGCACCCTTCATTTCAGGTATGATGACGACTCGACCATCTTTGTGAGGGTGTTTGGGGAAGACGGGCGCCGCGCCGAGTGCTGCCTCGAGGACAACGGCGGCGGTGAGGTGCTTGGCCTGGGCGATGGCCGTAGCTCGTCTAGCTACGGTGGGTCCTCCTTCAGCGACAGCTCTAGCAGCGATGGCTACGACCAGCCGCCACGTTGACGTGCCCGCCTTGAGGGTGGCGCTGGATCATCTCATTGCCACGCCCCGGTGAAGCGTGAGGAAGGTTCCAGCTGAGCTCGGGAAGCAGGTCCTCTTGAGCAGCCGCACCTCGAGGGTCGTCACCGCCCGTTCCTGATCTTCCTTTCTTCCTGCATCGTCCAAGCAAACGAGTATGAAGCCCTGGGAGGGCATGTAATGAACCATGTTTTTATGATCCTTAGCGCCATGTTTAGCATCCCTGTCCATCACTGCGCGATATGTGTGTTATGCGCTCTTAGGGTGAGGAGACTTATCTTGACGCACTTAGAATTGCCCTCATCTTGCGACGCTTGACCCTTGGTGAGGCTGCAAAAACTCGTTAGGCGATTATTATCCTTTATTGCCCGAGGTCCCTGACGTGGGCCGAGCATGGTCGGACGCTCCCTGTCGCGGTACCCGTGGGGCACGGACATAAGGAGGGGGGCGTGCTAGTCACGAACCCCGGCATGGGCGCCTCATGAAGGCTAAGGGAGGCACGCTAGGGAGAACGCCGGGCAACTGCCGCTCTCCCTGGGCAAGCCCAAAAACTGAGGGAAGGACCACACAAGGAAATTAAATTGAGCAATCGAGGAACACCAGAACTTCCAGAATCCATTAAAAAGAAGGAAAGGGGCAAGCCAACTCCAGAAAGCAAATGAACAGCCGCGTCCGGCACCTAATCTAGTCTTCTCACCAGCGCGGAGCTAAGTGCTGCCACTAGGACGTGGGAGGGAGCCCCCGAGGCCCGAAGGCGGCTCTTCGGAGACTCCGGGGTGTGTATAGCCCCACTCAATATTATATGAGAGTGTCACGAGCGGAGATCTTCGCAGGCGTGAGCCTTGCTTCACAGGCACTGGGCCTTGGCTTCTCAGGCGCAGGGCCTTGTTCCTCGCAGGCACGGAGCCTAGTCTTCTCACGCGCAGGGCCTTGTTCCTCGCAGGCACGGAGCCTAGTCTTCTCAGGCGCATGGTCCTTGTTCCTCGCAGGCACGGAGCCTAGTCTTCTGAGGAGCAGGGCCTTGTTCCTCACAGGCATGGAGCCTAGTCTTCTCAGGCGCAGGGCCTTGTTCCTCGCAGGCACGAAGCCTAGTCTTCTCAGGCGCAGGGCCTTGTTTTATGGGTAGAACTTCCGGAGGTGCCGGATATTCCATGCGTTCTTGATGTCTACACACGCTTCTACTCTTGTAGACTATGTTGGGCCTCCAAGCGCAGAGGTTTGTAGGACAGCAGCAATTTCCCTCAAGTGGATGACCTAAGGTTTATCGAACTCAGGGAAGTAGAGGTTGAAGATGGTCTCTCTCAAGCAACCCTGCAACTAAGATACAAGAAGTCTCTTGTGTCCCCAACACACCTAATACACTTGTTAGATGTATAGGTGCACTAGTTCGGCGAAGAGATGTTAAATGGCAAGTGATATGGATGGCAAAACAAAGTAATATAAATCTGTAATAAAAAGTGCAGCAAGCAAACAAGTGGTAAACGTGAGCACAAATGGTATTGCAATGGTGGAAACAAGGCCTAGGGATCATACTTTCACTAGTGGCAACTCCCAACAACATTAACATAATCGAATCACATGATATTTCCCATAAAACATGCAATGGAGACGCACCCGGAGGTCATTCCTTCGTGGTCAAGAGAGGACGAGAATTATGTAGGGCTACAAAAGCACACCTCAAAGTTCGTAGTTCTCAATCTAAGGATTTCCCAATGTCACCGCGGCCATCCAAAGAGAGTCCCACAATCACCACAACATATCTAAAGGATAGTCAAAGACAAGCACCAAGAGACTCTCAATCTTCAATCAACACACAAGAGACGAAATCACTAATGAAAATATTTTTCTAATCCATGTCCAATAGACCGCTGTCACCTTGGTCTCGGGGATTATACTAGATAAAGACAAGTGAGTACATCAATCCAATACATAGAGGAAGGGGAAATATCATGGGATCACCCTAGATTAACATAGCCTATGATCACAACGAAGATCACATCATGGGAGAGAGAGATAACCACATAGCTACACGTACGATCCCTCGGCCCCGAAGGAGACTACTCACACATGGACATGGTGAGGAGGATCTTGATGGTGGTGTTGATGGAGAGGTGCAGCCCCTCGAGGAGGCGGCGGCCGGCGGCGGCCACGGAGGCGGCGGCGGCGAGGAGGAGACGGCGGCGGCCCTTGGGGGCGGCGGCGGCCCTAGGGGCAGCGGCTCATTGGCCCCCCTTCTTCCTTGTGGATGGTGCTGCAATGGTGCTGGTCCTCCCCTCCAAGACGGCGGCTTGGGAGAAGGAAAATTCGTGGCCCTTGGTGACCTAGGTTTTCTCTCTAGACTCTCGGATTCCCGTCATCAGATTTTGGCCTCAATAAAACGGGCTAAACTCGGCCGTCCGGACTCCGATTTGGACGAATTTTATATCCAGAAGCATCGCCTCGAAATTCCCCATAACTTTCGCAACTAGACTTTTTCCGTTTGACGTCGTCTTCGGGCCGAAACGTGACCATCTTTAAAAAACGTTCTCAGACAGATTTCAGGAAAGTCAGAGTCCTACTCCAATACGACTCCTTTTGCGTTTTTGTCAATTTCCAAGTAATTCCTACACAATAAAGTGTAAAACAAGAACATTGTGCACTTTTGCAACCATTAGTAGGTTAGTCCAAATATGATCAAAAAGTGTATGGAAGTGCATAAATATCATAGCAATATCACACAAAAAGGGCATGGAGCAAGCAGAAATTATAGATACGTTTTGGACGTATCAACATCCCCAAGCTTAATTCCTGCTCGCCCTCGAGTAGGTAAATGATAACAAGAATAATTTCTGTGGTGACATGCTATTAACCATATAAGGATTTTTCATAGTCATATGACAAAAGCTTACTGAGACAATGAATATGTAGTAATTAAGTTGCCTAATAAGAAAATCACAAAGAACTGAAAGTTTTACAATATGATATTGAAACATCAAATAGATTCGTAATGAACATGATGTGCAAATATGATAAAGTGATATCTAGCTTGCCCCCTTTAGTGAAGCAAAACATAAATGCAGGGGCACCTCCAAGGTTTAAGTGATGACTAGATACAATGATTTCAAAATAAAGGATATCACAATCATGCAAAAGACAATGCTACTTTGGGACAATGCACATTACACTCAGAATGACAATCATGCTCTCAGTAGTTGGTGCTTTTAAAAGAAGGTGGAGACTCTCGAACCGTGGCTTTTTTTGGCAAGGTTGAAAACCCGTAATCGGAAACAAAGACAAAACATGTACCGGAGCTCTTGGTTTTAAAATAGAGGTAATATTTTTTTTAGATCATGCATGTTTCGTCAACGAATACTAGCAGACAACTCAATCACTTCTTGAGATGGACAAGTTTCGAGGAACGGCTCCCGAATGAGGACGATCACATCCTCTTAATCTCCTTTGTTTATCACTGCCAAAGTTTTTTGATTTCCCATGAACAAAGCGTGAAGGAGGGTTTGTTTGTTATATTATCTTTTTGAGCCGGGTGCACTCAATGCCAGTTCCTTCTCGTATTATGGGTTTGCACATTATACATGCAATCCCGGGGTGAAGCTTGTCCAACTTAAAAAGATTATGAATTAACTACTACTTCCTCATGGACTTACAACAGAGGCACAAAATAAGAATGCTTTTTCTTTGAATAATTTCGAGATGGCACATGCAAGTCTCCGTTAGGACTGGCAGGTAAATACCATGTAGGAAGGTATGGTGGACTCATATGGCATAACTGGATTAAAGGATGTGGATGCACAAGCAGTCAGTCCGCTTAGTACAGGCGAAGGTTAGCAAAAGACTGGGAGCGACCAACTAAGAGAGCAATGACGGTCATAATCATGCAGAGCGACAAAGCAATATTGAATCAGGCATGGAAGTTATATCGCTACTCAGAAACAAAAGATCATCAAGGCTTGACAGACTTTCTTTACAGTCTTAAATATGCGTGAGCATACGCCAAGTCAATCAAAATAAATTCTTTGAAGGAAGATATTACTAAACCATACCACATCATAGGCAAACAAATCATGTTGGTACTCCAATAACACATTGGGAACCCCCAGCTATTTGAGACTAACCATAAGAAAACATGAACTACTAAGCGCCATTATGCACGTAGCATCTTTATCATAGACATATCAACCAATGCAACGGAAGCAAACTCTCTTAATAAGATAAACATGATAACCAAAGAGAGTTCAAGCAACCAACTAAACAAAAGCTCTTTAAAAAGATAAGCATGAAAGTTAAGAGCTAAGCATGATAGTAGCTATTAAAAGACAAAGAACACACACAGCAAAGATAGACATGCAAACTCTATGTTATGTTCTAGGTAGAAGTGGAGCGTGTTTCTCTCCCACATAAAGAAAGCTGAGTTCCAACTCGTTATGAAAAGCTAAAGAAAACTAAAAGGAAAACTAAAACAAGACGCTCCAAGCATAGCACATAACACATGAAGTGATTAAAATATAGTGGAACGAAGGACGAACTGATAATGTTGATGGAGAAGGGGATGCACGGGGGCATCCCCAAGCTTAGACGCTTGAGTCTCCTTGAATATTTCTTGGGGGTGCATGGGGGCATCCCCAAGCTTGAGCGTTTGACACTCCTGAATCTTTTTATCATCTTCCCTCGCACACTTGAAAACTCCCTTCATACATAACTCATCATAATCTGATTACAGAGGTTAGTACCCATAATAAAATAATTGTTCCTTGCTGGAAATAAAGATATTCTTGAAGTTCTACTGTTTCTCAAGATTGCCAAAAGGTTTTTGCAAAGAAAAAGCAAGCTCTAGGTTTGCAAAATGAAGGAAAGGCAAAACAGGACAGAATCTGTGAAAAACAGAACAGCAGGTAGTAAATGATTTTTCCGGGGCACTTCTACAACTCTAATCAAAAAACTCAGAACAGACGCCCGAAAGACAATTGTATAGAGCACGCTGTCGAGCAAATTCAGACCAAAAAGATGATCTGATGATTTTATACGAATTTTTCTGTCCAAGGATAAAATCTGTTTCCTGGACAGCACGTCACAACTTTTGAACTTTCTTGCAATCAGAGGCTACACTTGGCACAAAGCTGAAAAATAAAGATACAATGATGTTGCTACAGTAGTAACAAACATCAAGACCACTAAAAACTGAAAGAACAAACTGAAAGCAAAGATAGCAAGGGTTGTCTTCCTAGAGCTCTTTCTTTATAGCCATAAAGATAGGCTTAAGACTTTAATGATGCTCTCGTAGGAATAAGAGTTGAAGAACAAAAGAGAGCATCAAGAAGCAAATACCAAACACATTTAAGCCTAACATACTTCCTATGCATGGGAATCTTGTAAGAAAATAAATTATTGAAGCATAAAGCAACTAGCATAGGAAGGCAGAACAAGCATAACTTCAAAATATTCACCATAAAGAGAGGAAACTTCTTATTATTAAGATATTTAGAACCAAGTCTCCCTCTCTCATTATAAATTTCAGTGGCATCATGGATGAACTCAACAATATAAGCATCACATAAAGCATTGTTACCATGATCCACATGCAAAAAGGTACTCTTACTCTCCACATAAGCATCTTTGGGGAGCCCATGGTTAGGACTTTTTAGCATTAACGTTTTCAGTCTCCCCCAAGCTTGAGCTACGCTCTCTCCGTCATGAGACCTAAAGTTATAGATATAGTTCCTGTCTCGATGAACTTCATGAAGAGGATAAAACTTAGTATAAAAGAGAGACATAAGCTCTTGCCAATCAAGCAAGTGCGAGTTATCGAGAAGCTTATACCAATCTGCAGCTTTATCTATAAGTGATATGGCGAACAATTTCCTCATGACAAACTCCCTCGATACACCTGCAAGCTTAAATAATGAACATAGCTGTGACAGATATAGCAAGTGTTCACCGGGATGTCTCTCTCCTGCATAACGATTAGCCAAAACATAATCGATAATACCAGCTGGTATTTTATAGGGCACAATTTCAGTAGGGGGAGGAGCGACCACCATAGGTGTGGGGCGTCTTCCCACAAGCAACGATCCAATAGCAAGGTTGTCCATAAGCATAACTAGTGAAATAAAAACAAGAAATAAAAAGATTTAATTGCAAGATCTAAAGATATACCTTCAAGCACTCACTTCCCCGGCAACGGCGCTAGAAATAGCTTGATGTCTACACACGCTTCTACTCTTGTAGACTATGTTGGGCCTCCAAGCGCAGAGGTTTGTAGAATAGCAGCAATTTCCCTCAAGTGGATGACCTAAGGTTTATCGAACTCAGGGAAGTAGAGGTTGAAGATGGTCTCTCTCAAGTAACCCTGCAACTAAGATACAAGAAGTCTCTTGTGTCCCCAACACACCTAATACACTTGTTAGATGTATAGGTGCACTAGTTCAGCGAAGAGATGTTAAATGGCAAGTGATATGGATGGCAAAACAAAGTAATATAAATCTGTAATAAAAAGTGCAGCAAGCAAACAAGTGGTAAACGTGAGCACAAATGGTATTGCAATGGTGGAAACAAGGCCTAGGGATCATACTTTCACTAGTGGCAACTCCCAACAACATTAACATAATCGAATCACATGATATTTCCCATAAAACATGCAATGGAGACGCACCCGGAGGTCATTCCTTCGTGGTCAAGAGAGGACGAGAATTATGTAGGGCTACAAAAGCACACCTCAAAGTTCGTAGTTCTCAATCTAAGTATTTCCCAATGTCACCGCGGCCATCCAAAGAGAGTCACACAATCACCACAACATATCTAAAGGATAGTCAAAGACAAGCACCAAGAGACTCTCAATCTTCAATCAACACACAAGAGACGAAATCACTCATGAAAATATTTTTCTAATCCATGTCCAATAGACCGCTGTCACCTTGGTCTCGGGGATTATACTAGATAAAGACAAGTGAGTACATCAATACAATACATAGAGGAAGGGGAAATATCATGGGATCACCCTAGATTAACATAGCCTATGATCACAACGAAGATCACATCATGGGAGAGAGAGATAACCACATAGCTATACATACGAGCCCTCGGCCCCGGAGGAGACTACTCACACATGGACATGGTGAGGAGGATCTTGATGGTGGTGTTGATGGAAAGGTGCAGCCCCGCGAGGAGGCGGCGGCCGGCGGCGGCGAGGAGGAGACGGCGGCGGCCCTTGGGGGCGGCGGCGGCCCTAGGGGCAGCGGCTCATTGGCCCCCCTTCTTCCTTGTGGATGGTGCTGCAATGGTGCTGGTCCTCCCTCCAAGACGACGGCTTGGGAGGAGGAAAATTCGTGGCCCTTGGTGACCTAGGTTTTCTCTCTTTATATAGACTCTCGGATTCCCGTCATAAGATTTTTTGGGCCTCAGTAAAACGGGCTAAACTCAGCCGTCCGTACTCCGATTTGGACGAATTTTATATCCAGAAGCATCGCCTCGAAATTCCCCACAACTTTCGCAACTAGACTTTTTCCGTTTGACGTCGTCTTCGGGCCGGAACGTGACCATCTTTATAAAACGTTCTCAGACAGATTTCAGGAAAGTCAGAGTCCTACTCCAATACGACTCCTTTTGCGTTTTTGTCAATTTCCAAGTAATTCCTACACAATAAAGTGTAAAACAAGAACATTGTGCACTTTTGCAACCATTAGTAGGTTAGTCCAAATATGATCAAAAAGTGTATGGAAGTGCATAAATATCATAGCAATATCACACAAAAAGGGCATGGAGCAAGCAGAAATTATAGATACGTTTTGGACGTATCAGTTCTCGACGGGGATGTCGTCCCCAGTCTCCAGGCGCACGACGCCAGGCCTGGAGACATGGGTAATCTTGAACGGGCCCTCCCACATGGGTGAGAGCTTGTGCAGCCCTTCTTTGGAGAGGACTCGCTTCAAGACGAGATCACCTACCTCGAGTGTCCTGGGGCGGATGTTGCGGGAATGGTACCGCCACAACGCCTGCTGGTATCTTGCAGCTCGGAGTGAAGCGTCACGTCGGCGCTCCTCCCCCAGCATGAGGACCGTCCCCCGCACGGCGCCCTGCCGCGCCTCGTTGAATGCTAGGACTCGCGGGGAGCGGTGCCAGACCTCATGAGGGACGACCGCTTCAGCTCCGTAGACGAGGAAGAATGGTGTCTCGCACGTAGGTTTGGTGGCAGTGGTGCGGATTGACAACAGCACGGATGAGAGCTCGTCATGCCAAACCCTTCCGCAAGCTTCGAGCTTCTTCTTGAAGGTCCTGGTATTTAGGCCCCTCAAAACCTCCGCGTTGGCACGCTCGGCCTGGCCATTACTTCTGGGGTGTGCTATGCTACTTGTCGAGCTTGCGTTGTATTCCCTCGAAGAGAAAATGGTGATGCAACATAGTAGCGTAAGTATTTCCCTCGGTTTTTGAGAACCAAGGTATCAATCCAGTAGGAGACCACGCGCGAGTCCCTCGCACCTGGACACACAAATAAGAACCTCGCAGCCAACGCGATAAAAGGGGTTGTCAATCCTTTCTCGGTCACTTACGAGAATGAGACCTGATAGATATGATAAGATAATATTTTTGGTATTTTTGTTATAGATTGAAAGTAAAGAGTGCAAAATAAAATAACGGCGACAGAAATTGGCAAGTTGACGGGAAACTAATATGATAAAGATAGACCCGGGGGCCATAGGTTTCACTAGTGGCTTCTATCATGATAGCAGAATTGTACGGTGGGTGAACAAATTTCGGTCGAGCAATTGATAGAAAAGCGCATAGTTATGAGAATATCTAGGCATGATCATTGTATATACGCATCACGTGTGTGACAAGTAGACCAAAACGATTTTGCATCTACTACTATTACTCCACACATCGACCGCTATCCAGCATGCATCTAGAGTATTAAGTTCATAAGAACATAGTAACGCCTTAAGCAAGATGACATGATGTAGAGGGATAAACTCAAGCAATATGATATAAACCCCATCTTTTTATCCTCGATGGCAACAATACTACACGTGCCTTGTTGCCCCTACTGTCACTGGGAAAGGACACTGCAAGATTGAACGCAAAGCCAAGCACTTCTCCCATTGCAAGAACTATAGATCTAGTAGGCCAAACCAAACCAATAATTTGAAGAGACTTGCAAGGATATTATAATCATACATAAAAGATTTTAGAAAAGAATCCAATATTGTTCATAGATAATCTTGATCATAAATCCACAATTCATCGGATCTCGACAAACACACCGCAAAAACATTACATTGAATAGATCTCCTCGAAGATCGAGGAGAACTTTGTATTGAGATCCAAAGAGAGAGAAGAAGTCATCTAGCTAATGACTATGGACCCGAAGGTCTGTGGTAAACTACTCAGAACTCATCGAAGAGGCTATGGTGTTGATGTAGAATCCCTCCATGATCGATGCCCCCTCCGGCGGAGCTCCGGTACAGGCCCCAAGATGGGATCTCATGGGTAGAGAAGGTTGCGGCGGTGGAATTAGGGTTTTGTTTATTGCCTCGATGTTTTTAGGGTATGAGAGTATATATAGGCTGAAGAGGCACGTCAGGGGAGCCAGAGAGGGCACACGAGGGTGGTGGACGCGCCTACCCCCCTGGGCGCCCCCCTGCCCTCGTGGCCGCCTCTCTCGCTTCCAGGCGTGTACTCCAAGTCTTCTGTGTTGATATTGTTCCAAAAATAACTCTCCCGTAGGTTTCATTCCATTTGGACTCCGTTTGATATTCCTTTTCTGCGAAACACTGAAATAGGCAAAAAAACAGCAATTTGCATTGGGCCTTGGGTTAGTAGGTTAGTCCCAAAAATAATATAAAAGTGTATAATAAAGGCCATTAAACATCGAAAACAGAATATATAATAGCATGGAACAATCAAAAATTATAGATACGTTGGAGACGTATGAAGCATCCCCATGCTTAATTCCTGCCCGTCTTCGAGTAGGTAAATGATGAAAATAGAATTTTTGATGTGGAATGCTAACCAACATAATTCTCAATGTAATTTTCTTTATTGTGGCATGAATGTTCAGATCCGAAAGATTCAAGACAAAAGTCTATATTGACATAAGAATAATAATACTTCAAGCATACTATCAAAGCAATCATGTCTTCTCAAAATAACATGGCCAAAGAAAGTTCATCCCTACAAAATCATACAGTTTGGCTATGCTCCATCTTCGTCACACAAAATACTCAAATCATGCACAACCCCGGTTTCAGCCAAGCAATTGTTTCATACTTAATTTTTTTTCAAATTTTTTCAACTTTCACGCAATACATGAGCGTGAGCCATGGATATAGCACTATAGGTGGAATAGAGTGGTGGTTGTGGAGAAGACAAAAGAGGAAGATGGCCTCACATCAACTAGGCGTATCAATGGGCAATGGAGATGCCCATCAACAGATATCAATGTGAGTGAGTAGCGATTGCCATGCAACGGATGCACTAGAACTATAAATGTATGAAAGGTCAACAAAAGAAACTAAGTGGGTGTGCATCCAAATTGCTTGCTCACGAAGACCTACGGCATTTGAGGAAGCCCATCGTTGGAATATACAAGCCAAGTTCTATAATGAAAATTTCCCACTAGTATATGAAAGTGACTAAACAAGAGACTCTCTATCATGAAGATCATGGTGCTACTTTGAAGCACAAGTGTGGAAAAAAGATAGTAGCATTGTCCCTTTTTTTTCTTCTTTTTTGGGCCATTCTTTTTTTCTTTGGCCTTTCCTTCCTTTTTTCAGTTTTTTTTTCTTTGGGACACTGCTCTAATAATGATGATCATCACACTTTTATTGATTTACAACTCGATATTAAAACTCGATACTAGAACAAAGTATGAATCTATATGAATGCCTCCGGTGGTGTACCGAGATGTGCAATGAATCAAGAGTGACATGTATGAAAACTTATGCATGGTGGCCAAGCCACGAATATGATGTCAACTACATGATCATGCCTGGCAATATGACAATGATGAAGCGTGTCATAGTAAACGGAACGGTGGAAATTTGCATGGCAATATATCTCGGAATGGCTATGGAAATGCCATGATAGGTATGTATGGCAGCTGTTTTGAGGAAGGTATATGGTGGGTGTATGGTACCGGCGAGAGTTGTGTAGTACAAGAGAGGCTAGCAATGGTGGAAGGGTGAGAGTGCGTATAATCCATGGACTCAACATTAGTCATCAATAACTCACATACTTATTGCAAAAATCTACAAGTCATCAAAACAAAGTACTACACACATGCTCCTAGAGGAAGGGTTGGTAGGAGTTAACCATCGCGCGATTCCGACCTCCACACAAAGGATGACACTCAATGAAATATCTCACGCTTCAAATTTGTCACACAACGGTTACCATACGTGCATGCTACGGGACTTGCAAACCTCAACACAAGTATTTCTCAAATTCACAACTACTCTACTAGCATGACTCTAATATCACCATCCTCATATCTCAAAACAATCATCAAGTATCAAACTTCTCATAATATTCAATGCACTTTATGTGAAAGTTTTTACTATACCCATCTTGGATGCCTATCATATTAGGCTAGTTTTATAACCAAAGCACATTACCATGATGTTCTAAGAGACTCTCAAAAAGATATAAGTGAAGCATGAGAGATCAATAATTTCTTCAAAGTAAAACCACCACCGTGATCTAAAAGATATAAGTGAAGCACTAGAGCAAAACTATCTAGCTCAAAAGATATAAGTGAAGCACATAGAGTATTCTAATAAATTCGGATTCATGTGTATCTTGCTCAAAAGGTGTGTCCAGCAAGGATGATTGTGGTAAACTAAAAAGCAAAGATTCAAATCATACATTTCGCTCCAACCAAAACACATATCATGTGGTGAATGAAAATATAGTCTCAAGTAAAGTTATCGATAGACGAAAACGAAAGAGGGGATGCCTTCCCGGGGCATTCCCAAGCTTAGGCTTTTCGTTGTCCTTGAATTTTACCTTGGGGTGCCTTGGACATCCCCAAGCTTAGGCTCTTGCCACTCTTTGTTCCATAGTCCATCAAATCCTTACTCGAAACTTGAAAACTTCACAACACAAAACTTAGCCAAAAATCTCGTGAGTTTCATTAGTATAAGAAAACAAACCACCACTCGAAGGTACTGTAATGAAATCATTATTTGTTTATTTTGGTGTTAAACCTACTGTATTCCAACTTCTCTATGATTCATACCCCCCCCCTCGATACTACTCATAGATTCATCAAAATAAGCAAACAACACACGAAAAACAGAATCTGTCAAAAACAGAACAGTCTGTAGCAATCTGTAACTTTTGAATACTTCTGTAACTCCAAAAAATTGAAATAAATTGGTGGACGTGAGGAATTTGTCTATTAATCATCTGCAAAAACAATCAACTAAAAATCACTCTCTAGTAAAAAATGGTAGCCAATCTTGTGAGTGCTACAGTTTCTGTTTTGTATGGCATGATCACATAAACTTCACCCAAGTCTTCCCAAAGGTTCTACTTGGCACAAACACAAAACCACATCTAAACAGAAGCTAGATGCAATATTTATTACTAGAAAGAAACAAAAACAAATAAAATAAAATTGGGTTGCCTCCCAACAAGCGCTATCGTTATAGCCATTAAGATAGGCATGAGAATTCAATGATGCTCACACGAAAGACAAGACTTGAAGCACAAAAAGAGAATCATAAAGCATGTGAAAATCACATCTAAGTCTAACATACTTCCTATGCATAGGCATTTTATAGGAAAGCAAATTATCAAGACAAGCAAGATTTAACATATGCAAGGAAGAAATAGAAAACAAGATCAATCTCAACATGAAGAGAGGTAATTTAGTAAAATGAAGATTTCTACAACCATATTTTCCTTTCTCCTAATAATTGCATGTAGGATCATAAGAAAATTCAACAATATAGCTATCACAAAACATATTCTCAACACGAACCACATGCATATGAAGTTGACACTCTTCCAAAATAGTGGGATCAACATTAACTAAAGTCATAACCTCTCCAAACCCACTTTTATCAAAAAATTCATAAGATTGAACATTCTCCAAATATGTGGGATCTAAAGTTGACACTCTTCCAAACCCGCTTTCAATAATATTGCAAACACTATTATCAATCTCATATTCATCATGGGGCTTAAATAAACTTTCAAGATCATAAGAAACATCACTCCAATCATGATCGTTGCAACAAATAGTAGTCATAGCAAAACTAGCATCCCCAAGCTTGAGGTTTTGCATATCATTAACACAATTGACAACAAGAGAATTTATAGTAACATCATTGCAATCATGCTTTTCATCGAAGGAACTATCAAGTATGGGTGCAATAGCAATGATCTCATGTTTAACATAAGGAACTATAGCAAATTCATCTTCATAAATATTGGCATCATGGCCACAAGAATAGCAAGCGTCATGTTCATTAAGTGATATTTCAATCAAATCATCGGAATCATAATTATCTATAGATTCATGCATATCATTATTTTCTTTCAAAGCAGCGGTCATTCTTTCAATAAATTCTTTGACATAGACATTATGAGCATAGTTTTCATAGCAATATTTAAGTATGTCAAAATTTTCAGATTCGTAGAGAGTAATATCATACTTTTCAATCAAAGAAGCAACTTCATAAGCACCCTTAAAAGCAACAAATTCTTCATTTTTTTAGATATCATAGTAACTATAAACACCATTTGCATAAGAAGATAAGAATTCATTATCATTAAACTCGCATAGGTAGGGGAGGTGTTTTTTAGGGTTCTTAGAGCAACAAGTAAAATCATAAATTTCACCGAGATTCCAAGCATAACACAACAATCTGTTTATTTGATCCCATAAGAGTCACCCTTTTTCAGACAAACGGTGATGCACAAAATGAGCATGCTCATCTAAAGATTTCCCATCAACTAGGCTAGTTGGGGTTTCAGCACGAACGCATACGGATCGAAGATGATCCAAGTAGAACACTTTAAGCGAATACATATCAATAGATTTTTAGCAAGCAAAGATGCAAGCAAATAGAAGACACATGGCAACACAAGCAAACAGAAAGGAGAACGGAAAAAGGCAAATAAAACGGCAAAGGTGAAGTGGGGGAGAGGAAAACGAGAGGCAAATGGAAAATAATGTAATGCGAGGGATAATGGTTTGTGATAGGTACTTGGTATATGACTTTTGCGTAGATCTCCCCGGCAACGGCGCAAGAAATTCTTCTTGCTACTTCTCGAGCTTGCGTTCTATTCCCTCGAAGAGGAAAGGGTGATGCAGCACAGTAGTGTAAGTATTTCCCTCAGTTTTTGAGAACCAACGTATCAATCCAGTAGGAGACCATGCGCGAGTCCCTCGCACCTCCACAAACAAATAAGAACCTCGCAGCCAACGCGATAAAAGGGGTTGTCAATCCCTTCTCGGTCACTTACGAGAGTGAGATCTGATAGATATGATAAGTTAATATTTTTGGTATTTTTGTTATAGATTGAAAGTAAAGAGTGCAAAATAAAATAACGGCGACAGAAATTGGCAAGTTAACGGGAAACTAATATGATAAAGATAGACCCGGGGGCCATAGCTTTCACTAGTGGCTTCTCTCATGATAGTAGAATTCTACGGTGGGTGAACAAATTACTGTCGAGCAATTGATAGAAAAGCACATAGTTATGACAATATCTAGGCATGATCATTGTATATAGGCATCACGTCTGTGACAAGTAGATCGAAATGATTCTACATCTACTACTATTACTCCACACATCGACCGCTATCCAGCATGCATCTAGAGTATTAAATTCATAAGAACAGAGTAACGCCTTAAGCAAGATGACATGATGTGGAGGGATAAACTCAAGCAATATGATATAAACCCCTTCTTTTTATCCTCGATGGAAACAATACTATACGTGCCTTGCTGCCCCTGCTGTCACTGGGAAAGGACACCGCAAGATTGAACCCAAAGCCAAGCACTTCTCCCATTGCAAGAACTATAGATCTAGTAGGCCAAACCAAACCGATAATTCGAAGAGACTTGCAATGATATTATAATCATACATAAAAGATTTCAGAAAAGAATCCAATATTGTTCATAGATAATCTTGATCATAAATCCACAATTCATCGGATCTCGACAAACACACCGCAAAAATATTACATCGAATAGATCTCCTCGAAGATCGAGGAGAACTTTGTATTGAGATCCAAAGAGAGAGAAGAAGCCATCTAGCTAATAACTATGGACCCGAAGGTCTGTGGTAAACTACTCACAACTCATCGGAGAGGCTATGGTGTTGATGTAGAAGCCATTCGTGATAAATGCCCCCTCCGGTGGAGCTCCGGAACAGGCCCCAAGATGGGATCTCATGGATACAGAAGGTTGCGGCGGTGGAATTAGGGTTTCGTTTATTGCCTGGATGTTTTTAGGGTATGAGAGTATATATAGGCTGAAGAGGCATGTCAGGGGAGCAAGAGGGGGGCCACGAGGGTGGGGGCGCGCCCCCTGCCCTCGTGGCCGCCTCTCTCGCTTCCAGGCGTGTACTCCAAGTCTTGTGTGTTGATATCGTTCCAAAAATAACTCTCCCGAAGGTTTCATTCTGTTTGGACTCCGTTTGATATTCCTTTTCTGCGAAACACTGAAATAGGCAAGAAACATCAATTTGCACTGGGCCTTGGGTTAGTAGGTTAGTCCCAAAAATAATATAAAAGTCTATAATAAAGGCCATTAAACATCGAAAACAGAATATATAATAGCATGGAACAATAAAAAATTATAGATACATTGGAGACGTATCATGCTACAGAAGCGTAGCAAATCTGCATTCCAAGGTGAGCATAATATGCCTTGAAAAGGTTGCTAGTGAACTGTGAGCCATTGTCGGTGATGATGCGGTTGGGGACCCCGAACCGGTGTACGAGGCCCTTGATGAACTTGACTGCGGAGCTAGCTGGGATGGTTCGGCCAGCTTCCACCTCCGCGCATTTGGTAAATTTGTCGACGGCGACGTAGAGGTATCGGTAGCCCCCGGGCGCTTGAGGGAAAGGGCCCAAGATGTCTAGCCCCCAGATCACAAACGGCCAGGAGAGCGGGGTGGTTTGGAGACCCTGAGCCGGTTGGTGGATCTGCTTGGCATGGAACTGGCAAGCCTCACAAGATTTCACCAGCTCGGCGGCATCGTTGAGCGCCTTGGGCCAGTAAAAACCACTGCGGAACGCGTTGCTGACCAAGGTGTGCGATGATGAGTGATGCCCGCGGTCCTCGGCGTGGATGTCAGGTAGCAGCTCGCCTCCCTGCTTCCTGGAGATGCATTGCAAAGAAACATCATTTGGTCGCTTCCTGTGAAGCTCACCATCTTGGATGCAGTATGTCGTAGCCTGTCGTGCCACAATTTCGGCATCCTCCTCCTTTTCTGGTAGCGCTCCTTGCACCAGGTATGCCTTGAGTTCCTCAGTCCATCATCCCTCCCGAGGCTTGAGCGCCAGGAGCAAGCAGGCTCTTGAGGCCCGGCAGCAGGCGGGGGCTCCCGTGGTCGGTGGCTGGGGGAGTTCCTCCTGAGGCTTCGCTGACCCTTCTCGCGGGGGCGACGCCGAGGGCCTGAGGAGCCTTTCCTCGAAGATGCCATGCTCTTGGGGCAGGCGCCTGGACACTCTCTTGGCGATGTCGTCGGCTTCCTTGTTAGTGCCACAGGGCACATGCTCCAGCTCCAGGCCCAAGAACTGCTTCTCCATTTTGCGTACCTCCGCGAGGTATGCCTCCATGTGCTCGTCCTTTGGCTCGTACACCTTGTTGGAGAAGTTGACGAGGAGCTGGGAGTCGCCCCTGATGACGAGGCGTTTCATTCCAGGGCCATCGCCGCCTTGAGACCAGCGATGAGACCCTCGTACTCCACGATGTTGTTGGAGACCTTATCGCCTGGCTGAAAGCAGAGCTGCACGGCATAGTAGAGCTTGTCTTGAGTGGGCGAGATGAGCATAGCCCTAGCTCCCGCGCCCTGGCGGGCAAACGCGCTGTCGAAGTACATGACCCAGCCATTAGGCGCTTCGCTTCCTGACGAGAGGGATCGGTTTTGACTTGCTTCGGGTCCTGGGGCATCGGTCCATTCTGCCAGAAAGTCAGCAAGTGCGGCTCCCTTGATGACTCTGGTTGTGCTGAATTCTAGCTGGAACGCCTGCAGCTCTATATTCCATTCCCGACCCTTCTTACCGCGTTTGGGCTCCGGAGTACCCTCTCTAGAGGGTAGGCTGAGACGACCTTGATGGGGTGGCCTTGGAAGTAGTGGCGCAGCTTACGCAAAGCGACCAGGAGCGCAAGCAGAAGCTTCTGCAGCATGGGATAGCGCGCCCGGGCATCACGGAGCACCGTGTTGACGAAGTATACCGGGTGCTCGACAAAAGTGAAGTCCTGGCTCGCCTGTGGCTGTGTGATCTGACTGGGTAAAGGGGCCCCGGGGGCTTGGTCATCGGATGGGGCAGTTGCAGCCTCAGGAGAGTCGTCTTGCAGGACGTGGTCGTCCTCCGGCCCTGCGGGGGCCTCGGGAGTATCGGCCTTAGGCTATAAGGTCTTGTCTTGGCGCTCCTCTCGGACGACCACCAACACTGCACTGGCTGAATGTGGTGTCGCGGCCCGGTAGAGCACCAATGGTTCTTGAGGTTTGGGTGCCACCATTACTGGTGGACTGCTGAGGTATCTCTTGAGGTCTTCGAACGTCGCATCAGCCTCTGGGGTCCATTCGAACGGGCCCTTACTTTTCATCAGCTTGAAGGAAGGGAGGGCTCTCTCCCCTAGCTTGGAGATGAAACGCCCGAGCGATGTTACACAACCGGCCAGCTTCTGCATCTCCTTGAGGTTCTTGGGCGGACTCATCATTTCTATGGCCTTGACCTTCTCAGGTTTTGCCTCGATCCCTCGGTGCGACACTAGGAAGCCCAAAAGCTTGCCTGGCGGGACGCCGAACACGCACTTTTTCGGGTTGAGCCGCAGGTCTACCTAGCGCAGGTTGGCGAAGGTTTCTTTCAGATCTGTGATAAGGGTTGCGGCCTCCTGAGATTTTACCACGATGCCGTCTACATATGCCTCAGCGTTCCTCCCGAGCTGTTTTCCCAATGCAATGTGCATCAAACCGCTGAAAGGTTGCTCCCGCATTCCGCAACCCAAACGGCATGCAGGTGTAATAGTATACTCCGCACGGGCTGAGGAAGGCAGTCTTCTCGACGTCTTGCAGCGCCGTCTTGATCTGGTGGTAACCTGAGAAGGCATCTAGAAAGTACATTAGGTCGCACTCGGCGGTGGAGTTGACTATCTGGTCGATGCAGGGCAGAGGAAACGGGTCTTGCGGACAAGCTTTGTTGAGGTTGGTGAAGTCGACACACATGCACTCTTTTCTGCCTTTCTTGGGTACGACGACGGGGTTTGCCAGCCACTCCGAGTACTGGACCTCGCGGATGACACCCGCCGCTTCTAGCTTATGAGTCTCTTGCATGATGAAGGACTGCTTCTCCGTAGATTGGCGCCGGTCCTTCTGCTTTACGAGGCGCATATTGGGGCATACATTCAGGTGATGCTCAATCACCTCCCTCCGGACTCCTTCTAGGTCCTTTGGTTCCCATGCAAACACATCCTTGTTCACGCGTAGGAATCCAACCAGCACCTCTTCTTGAGCTGGGGGAAGACTGGCACCTATGGTGAAGGCGACACCTGACGGCTCGTCTTCATCCACCGGCACTTGCTTCGTCTCGGCTCGGTCTTGGGCGAAAAGTTGCTTCTTCTTTGCCGGTGCACCCCCCTTGGTTCCGGGGGCGGCTTCACCGGCCGGATGTGTTGCCGCAGCGGTCCAGAAGGCGTGCTTGAGGGCCGCCAAAGCTTCCTTGGTGTCTCCTGCCACGGTGAGGACACCGCTGCTCCCCGGCATCTTCATGAGGTTATAGGACGGATGGGTCGCGACCATGAACTGAGCCAGCGCGGGGTACCCGAGGATGGCGTTGTACGGGAGGCCGATACGGGCGATGTCGAATTCGATCAGCTCGGTGCGGTAGTTTCCACGGGTGCCAAAGGTGACCGGGAGGCGGATCTGCCCAGGGGGTTGGTGGAACCACTGCTGACTCCGGAGAAGGGCTTGGTGGGGCGTAGCCGCTCGAGCGGCACGTGAAGCCAGCTAAAAGCCTCCACTGAGAGCACGTTGAGGCCAGCCCCGCCGTCGATGAGGGTCTTGGTGACTGCCACGTTGCAGATGGTGGGGGTGCAGAGCATCGGGAGAGCGCCTGAGCCCGCGGTGGAAATAGGGTGGTCCCCTGAGTCGAAGGTGAGGTCGGTCTTGGGCGCCGCCCATCCAGGAGGAGTCCCTTGGCGTATGGAGGTGACGCCCGCCTGGCGAAAGAACTCCTTGATGTGGCGGCCGGAGGGTGGCACTTGGGAGCCGCCGAGGAGGGCCGTGACTACATGGGGTGCCGGCGGCCCGAAGCGTGCGACGAAGAGGTTTTGCAGCTCCTCTCAGGACGCTACGGATGATTCTGGCAAGCTGAAAAACCAGGCGCGCGGTACGCCGGTGAGCGCCATGGGGAGCCAGCTAGCCATGACCTTGCTGTCACTGTCGGCCGCCGAGATGGCCTCTTCATAAGCCTGGAGGAAGACGGCCGGGTCCGCTGCCCCGTTGTAACGGGGTAACAAATCTGGCCTAAACCTGGGTGGCCACTACACCCGTCATAAGGCGGGGGTGAAGGCCCGGTGGCCCTGAGCGCCGCCACGCGTGCCGACCAAGCCGGTCGGAGGAGAGGCGCTTGCCATGGGAACTTGGCGGACGGAGAGCGGGACGGGCGGGGAGGAAATTTCAGCACACCCCTACCTGGCGCGCCAAATGTCGGATCTTGGGTTCCGGCAAAACCCATGAGGTTCGAACTCTGGGGTGCGCATGAAGATCTCTCCTTCCGCCCTAGCCCGTCTACTCACCGATCACTAGGCCTAGCTTGTCAGATCCGAAGAACAAGGAACGCAAGGTTTATACTGGTTTGGGCCACCGTTGTGGTGTAATACCCTAATCCAGTGTGGTGTGGTGGATTATCTTGCGGGTTGAGGAAGAACTAGTACATGGATGAACCGCCTCCTGAGGAGAGGAGTTATTATGCTCGACTGAGCTTGTGGTGTGTGCCTTCGATCTGATCAACTCAAGATGAGATCCCCCCATCCCAATGGTGGTGGCTAGTCCTATTTATAGTGGCCCGGGTCCTCTTCCCAAATATTGAGCGGGAAGGGATCCCACAACGGCCAAATTTGAAGGGGGACAGCTAGTACAAGCTATCCTAACAAAAGGTGGTCTTCGCCTGCCAAAGGCTCTGGTGGTGACGCCGCTGTGGGCTCCGTGATGACCTCCGCTCTGCCGTCCTGCTGGTTTTGGTCTCGCTGCACCAATATGGAAACCTTTGCCTGACGCCTCAGGGCTCCTCGCCTGCACCTGCTCCTTTAGCACCGAAGAGGAAACTGGCATTCTGCTCCCGCTGGCGCCCGCCTGGCCTTGGTGGTCACTGCTCACGTCACGAGGACCTCGTGAGGTGCCCCTTTCCTTGATATCTTTGATCCTAAGGAGCCAGCCTAGTAAAGTCGCCCTAGGGGATGTCTCGCGTTGTCCGCCTCGCGAGGCTCGGCCCTTCATGAGGGTCTTGAGTGGTTGTTGACGAAGTTGGGCTGTACCAGGCCGCCTGATGAGCCACGCCCTGGGCCCTAGGCAGGTAAGTCTGGGTACCCACATTCCCAAAACGCCGACAGCATGGTTCCGTTAGGTGGTGCTACTGTACATCCACGTTGATGGAGACTTCAAGCCACGAAGGGTAACGGCTGTGCGAGTCCACGGAGGGCTCCACCCATGAAGGGTCCACGGAGAAGCAACCTTGTCTATATCACCATGGTCGTCGCCCACGAAGGACTTGCCTCACTAGGGTAGACCTTCACGAAGTAGGCGATCTCCTTGCCCTTACAAACTCCTTGGTTCAACTCCACAATCTTGTCGGAGGCTCCCAAGTGACACCTAACCACTCTAGGAGACACCACTCTCCAAAAGGTAATAAATGGTGTGTTGATGATGAACTCCTTGATGTTGTGCTTCAAGTGATAGTCTCCCCAACACTCAACTCTCTCTCACAGATTTGGATATGGTGGAAAGAAGATTTGAGAGGAAAACAACTTGGGGAAGGCTAGAGATCAAGATTCTTCTAGTTGGATTGGAACATCTTGGTCTCAACACATGAGCAGGTGGTTCTCTCTCAGAAAATGAATAGTGGAAGTGTAGGCACGTTCTGATGTCTCTCTCTCTGATGGAGAAGGGTGGAGGGATATATAGCCTCCACACAGAATCTAGCCATTACACACATCTGACCCAACTCGGTCAGACCGAAGTAGTTCAAAATGTGAACGTTAGACATTTCGGTGGGACTAACAGTATGAACTCGGTGAGACCAATGCGTTAGGGTTAGGGCAAAACCTCAACTCGGTTTGACCGATTACATAAACACGGCGAGACCGATTTTAGTAATAGGCTAACAGAATGTTGGTCAGGAAAACTTGGTGGGACCGATTCGCTCATCTCGGTGAGACCAAAGCGTTATGAAGAGGAAACAGAGAGCTTGCAATGCCAACACGGTGGGACCGATTCGCTCAGCTCGGTTAGACCGAAACGTTATGAAGAGGAAACAGAGAGTTTGCAATCCCATCTCGGTGAGGCTGAGATCCCTATTGGTGAGACCGAATTGATTAGGGTTTGTGGCAGTGGCTATGTCAAGTGAACTCTGTGGCGCCGGATAGATCAAATCGATGGGGCCGAGTTTGACGTTTAGGTTTAGGACATATGTGGAAATGAGAAAGTGGTTGAGGGATTTGGAGCATATTATTGAGCACTTGAGCAAGTAGACCATTAAGCAACACCTCATCCCCTTTTAATAGTATTGGCTTTTCCTATGGACTCAATGTGATCTTGGATCACTAAAATGAAAACGTAGAGTCTTGAGCTTTTGCCAAACTTTGTCCATAGCTTTTTGAGGGGTCCACATTTCCGATCCATGCCATGCTAACCATTAAACTTCCTGAAATATTTATCTTGAAAGCGTATTAGTTGAATGAGCTATATGTTGTTATTAATTACCAAAATCACCCGGGGATTAGTTTCACTTTCAATATCCCCCTTTTTGGTAATTGATGACAACATATAGATCAAAGCTTCGATAAATGATAATAGGAATGAAATATATCATCGCTTTGAGAAGTATGTGATAAGAAAGAGCTCCCCCTAAATTTATGCATTATTTAAGATTTGCTTTCGAATGCAAATGCACAATCGATTAGGATGATGGGTTACTCTTCCATGTCACATACATCTTGGTGGAGCACTCAAAATGATAAGATTTAAGCAATAATCACTCATCACCAAAATAACCAAGTAAATGATCATACACAATCAAATAGGCACACATTAAGCATAGTATGATATGATCAAGCACATAAAGTATCTCACACACATAAGCAAATTGTAGCAATAACCAAACGATCAAACGAAGTAGCAAGAAAAAACCAACAAATAGAAGCAAGACACTCTCTCTCGAAGCCTAATGATCTATACACTTTCTCCCCCTTTGGCAACAAGTTACCAAAAAGCTCGAAAATGCATAGTGCTATACGACACTCTAGGCACGATCTCCAGGAGCTGCTGAAGAAGTCTTATCGTTGCTGGCTCCATTGTACATAGATGGTGTGGAGATAAGAGCATCTGCAAACACTTCTGATGAAGTATGTGGAACTGGAGGTGTTGATACTGGAGGAACAACTGTGGCAGTGGCTGCATGAGCTGAAAGTTTAGGTCTAGGCTCGACAACAGGCACAACTAAAGATCTTGGTCCTCTCGGGACTCTCTGAAAAGCATTGGTTGTATCTCTGTCCTCAACATCTTCCTTGAGCTTCTCCATAGCAGTCTGGATCTCTGTTACCTTCACATATAGATCATAGAACTTAGTCTCAATGACCCTCTCAAGACTCGCTTGATTATGAGTCAAGTTGGCCAAACTCTTCTCAATCCTCTGAGTGGCCTCAAGCGGATAACTAAGCTGATCTTGCTTGGTCTTGGGAACTCCAGAAGCACTTGCTAGATTTGCTGCCTTTGCTTGTGCAATCTTCTCTTGGACTTCAACAGATGTAGGATGGGATGCATCCATGAAAACTTCATTGTCCTCAAATTCTGGCGTAAGAGGTAGATGCCTCTAGTTAAGCAGATATGTCCCTTTCTCCAACTTGGAGTTGATCAGCATCTGAATGTGAGGGGAATATCCACAAGACCTCTTCTGGTCTGCTGCTGTCCTCTTGATTATCTCCACAATCAGGCTCATGACCTTGAACTTTTCTGGAACATCAAACATGTGGAGCATGTTAATGGAGTGACCTCGGATCATCCTATGATCTGACTTGGGCAACAAGGTGTGCCTCAATATGGTGTTGATGGTGGTCAGTCCAGACATCAGATGATATATAGAGCCAAACTTGTGAGTCTTCAAGTCTTTGTCAAAAATTGTCTTGTACATGTTTGCCATAGAGTCATGATCCTTCCTGGGCTTGGCATACACATCTGTGTCATCGTCATCCTCCTTGGGGGCATTGATCAACCTTGCCCATTCAACAAATGTTGATTGGTACCTTGTTCCTTCAGTCATCCATACAATTCTCCCATCTGGATAAAAATGAGCAGTGGAGTAGAATTGCATGATCATCTGATCGTTCCATCTGGTCAGTTTCTTTCCCACAAACTTGGCAAACTCATTCTGTCTGAAGCTTTCATGCACACCTGGAAAGAAATCAGCGTTCTTGTCCATGTATTTCCAGTCAACCCACTTCATGTCACAAACAATGGGCCTCTTATCCAACAACACTATCTCATAGAAGTCATGTTGTTCCTTGGTGTGAAATCTGTAGTCCACAGCAGTTCTCCTCCTGGTAGCATATGGACCAGCCTGTCTCCAGAGTCTCAGACCTGCATCCTTTCTCAGTTTCATGTTTTCAGCAACAAGATGGCATAAGCTTCCTGAGCATCATGTACTCATCATCATATGAGGATTCTTCTTCTTGATCTTGCTCTTCTTCTAGAACATCTGGCACTGGGGCCTTGTTCTTCTCAGCCGCAGGAATGTCTCTGGTGAATCTCTTGGGTGCTGAAGCCTTGGGGGCAGCTTTGGGCTCGGATGGACCAGCCCTGGCTTTGATGGCATCCCCCATCAGCTTTGGAGTCTTTGCAGTAGGTGCAACAAGCTCATCTGCATCATCATAAGTATAATCATCATCTCTCATAGATGGCTTGCCAATCACTCTGGCAGTAGTCTTCCTAGCTCTCTTCTTGGATCATGTTGGCTCATCATCTCTTGTGTAAAGAGTAAACACCATGGTTTCTTGAGTGGAAGATATTACTTTTGACATAGGCACTCTCTTGGCTGGAGCTTTCTTTTGCAACCCAGGATTGGTTGCAGCTGCAGTGCCATACTTCTCGTTGACAACCTTCTTCTTTGAAGTGACTTCCTCATGAGCCACAAAGTCTTCATCCTCACTGTCAGAATTTTTATCCTTCCTTGTCTTGGTGGCAGCCTTTCGTAGATTGCTTGGAGTGCTTCTGATGCTCTCATAGTAGCTGATGTTAGAGGGACTAGAGCCCTCACTCAGATCTGCTTGCTCCACTGACATGTTTTGGCTGTCACTGCCCTCAGACATAACTGAAACTGCAAGCTGACCATGTGAATAGATATAGTTGAGGTAGAGTGGATGAGCATCACAAAGTGCAGAGATTTTGCAAAACAGTTGAGTCAAAAACTTAGTTTTAGGTTTCTACAGAAAGCATTTTGGAGCTACCGATTTGTTAAACTCGGTGACATCGAAGCAACTTTTAGAGTCTAAACTGGTGAAATCGGTCAGACTGAGACACAATTCGGTGACTTCGAGATTGCTAGGGTTTCACTAAGAGTTGAACTCAGTCACACCGATTTGTAAGTTTCGGTCAAACCGAAAGTTACAAGTGCAATGGCCTAAGCCAAATTGGTGAGACTGATTTCAACAACTCGGTCGGTCCGAGATGAGTTCGGCAGAAATCTAACCCTAAAATTTTGAATCAAATTTAATCTAAAGGATGTTTTTGCTGGATAGGAGGATCTCAAACGTGGCAAGAAACATGGCATTGACTTTGTGCTAAGAATCGGATTGAGAAAACACAAAGGGTCAAACTCATACCCTAACTTGGTGATGAGTTCGCTACGACAACAAAGGCGGTGGAGATTCCCGTTGACGGCGGCGGAGACCAGTGGCAGGGGGTCGCTGCCGATGAGAGGATGATCCGGAGACCTCGAGTCGGCAGAGCTGGACAGGCGCGGGCAAAAAGATTTGGAGAACTTTCGAAGGTTCGGCCCGTGGGTATATATATCCAGACCCTATCGGTGTGACCGAGTGGAACGACTCGGTGGCACCGAGATGCAAAACTGCTAGGAGTTACTGCAACTCGGTGTGACCGAATTGTTCTAATCGGTTGCACCGAGATTGAAAACTTAGATAACCTTAATGGACTCGGTATGACCGAAAGGGATGAACCGGTCAGACCAAAATGCACTAAGAGGTTTTGGAAGTTTAAGTGTATGACGAAACGGTGACTCCGAGCGCTCATCACTCAGAGGGTTCGAATCTGACTTGATCAAACTTTGTGATGTAGCATAAATAGAGTTTGAGACAAGAAAAGCATAGATAGCTAGAGGGGGTTCTTAGGCATTCCTGTCCATCCATTTGGCAAAAGAAAAAAGCCAAACAATCAAAGCAACAAATGGATGTCCTCGAATGAGAAAAATATGCACTCAACATGCTCACACAATAAGATAGCAAATGAAATATGTGGCAAAGCATGCACAAACACTCTAGAATCTATCAAGCAATTGGCAATGACTAGGTCATCTATACATGAGTATGTTGACTTAGGAGTCAAATGAAAACATTTGATCATAGGTCATACTCATCATTTAAGCACAAGTGGGGTTACCATTTTTTCATAAATCATTGTTGTGTTCACACCATTAGAGTTCTTTAGCTCAATTCTTAGAGTAAATCTCTCCCTAGATGTGATATCCCCCCTAAGAGGGATGAGCTAACCTGGGTTTTTGTCGATGACGACTTCATGTAGGCGTTGAAGATGTAGATGCTCAATGTTGATGTAGATCATCTGAAGCAATCCATGGGAGTGAGTTGCACTTTCAATACCTACATGGGTTAGTCCCACAAGGAACATACAAAGATATCCATGGACATAGAGTCGATTGCACACAAGATGATGTCCATGAAAGCATTAGGTTACCTTGTCCCTTGTCTTACCAACAAGAGGGTTTGTGACTCCTTGAACTAGTGCAAGATGTGGAAGTTTATTGCACTTGTCCTTGCCAATATGAATATGAGTGAAGTATGTTGGCGGAGTCACCCTCAAGAACTCTCTAGTTCTTCTTCTTTGAGATCCACATCATCTTGATGGGAATCCTTGGAGTTGTAGATGTAATTGATGAAGTAGAACTTGAGGTAGTCTTGGGAACCCACTTGACCAAGGCTTTAGGAGCTTCTTCAAATGCATCCATCTCTTCTTGAAGCTTGTCCTTGCCTTTTAGTTTGTGGTCTTCTGATGGAAGATCATTGTGGGCTTGTGTCCCCTTGAAGGAAGTTGGATCATACTTCTCTTATTGAGGAACAAACTTTGTCTTGGGGTATTGATCTTCTTCCCACTCAACTCCATTGGCATTGAACATTCGTTCAAAACCAACACCTTGATTCTTCCGGTGCCTTCCTTGCTTGCATACAATTTCCTCGAATTGCTTACTCCCGGCAAGGCTCTTATAAACACCTTTATATATAATTCCCTTCAATAAGCTATTTTCTTTCTCAAGTGTAACTTGGCTAAGAGAATCATTAGTGGAATCAAGAGAACTACTAGAAGCAACAACGTTGGATTTACCATGATTATTGTTAGTACTAGAAGAAGAATCTTTCTTGTTCTTATTGGTAGATTTTACTTGTGGCATGTAGGTAGACAAGAGTAAACACTTGGCAATGTAAGAACTTTTCTTACGAAGATCGTCATTGATTGCTTATTTGCTTTTAAGAGCTCATGCTCTTGCACTAGATTTAGCTTTTCAAAGCATAGCTTCTCACGAGTCCTCTCGATGATCTTCTAAGGTAGTTTCATGAGCTAACTTAAGAATGTTTAGTTCTTTAGTTAGACGCTCAATATTTTCCTTATCATCATCATTCGTTTTATCTTGATTAGCATGATTAATAGAAATTTCATCATAGTTTTCATCACTATTGCTACCAACAAGTAAAATCATCTCCTAGCAAATCATCTTCATCACTATTGAAATCAAGATATTCGGGGTGTGATACCTTAGGGCCTTTAGCCATGAAGCATCTTCCAATTCCTTCATTTGGCGAGTCAAATATGTCGTAGGAGTTGGATGACACAAGAGCAATTCCGGCAACACCTTCATCTTGAGTATCTTCGGAGTCAGAGTAATAGCTTCTCTCGGAGTGGTCATGAGAGTCGGAACCAGATACCCATTCACCAACATGAGCTTGATGACTTCGTCTTGTATAACACCTTGATGATTTGTCCTTCCTTTCTGAATCCTTGCTTCTACGAGAGGGTCTTCGTTCATAACGATCATCTCTACGCCTTCTCTCTCTTGGTGGTGAATCTTCTCTTCTACTTCTCCTTTTAGGTGAATCTTCTCTTCTCTTGTGTGGAGCCATACACTCATTTGAGTAGTGTCTGGGTCTCCCACAATTGTAGCAATTCCGATCATGACTAGAAGATCTTTTGTCATTGTAGGACCTTGACTTGGAGTTTCTTTCTTTGCTTCTATTCTTGTAGAATTTGTTGAAGTTCTTCACCATTAAGCTCAATTTTTCATTGAAGACTTGTTTCTCACCTGATGATGTAGGAACATCACATGAAGCTTTGTAAGCGCCACTAGACTTGTTGTGAAGCTCTTCTTTCTCCTTAAGTGACATCTCATGAGCAATAATTCTACCAGTGACTTCCGTTGGCTTGAGATCTTTGTAGTTGGGCATCATTTGGATCAATGTGCACACGGTGTCATTTTCTATCCAAGGCTCTTAGGATTTTCTTGATGATGAATCTATCGGTCATCTCTTCGCTTCCTAAGCCGGCAATCTCATTTGTGATGAGAGAAAGCCTAGAGTACATTTCAGCGACGCCTTCACCATACTTCATTTTGAATTTGTAATGTCGACTTTGAAGCACATCCAACTTCAATTCCTTAACGGAGTCGGTACCTTCGTGCATACCAATCAAAGTATCCCAAATTTCCTTTGCATTCTCAAGACAGCTTATTTTGTTGAATTCTTCGGGACACAATCCATTGAAGAGCATATCGCAAGCTTGAGCATTGTATTGCAACATCTTCAATTCTTCAGCGGTAGCTTCACGATTCGGTTCCTTCCCATCGAAGAATTCACCTTGCAAACCAATACACACAATAGCCCAAACAGCGGGGTTATGTCCAAGAATATGCATTTTCATCTTATGCTTCCAACTAGCAAAATTAGTACCATCAAAGAAGGGACCTCTACGGTGGTAACTTCCCTCGCTAGACGCCATACTCTCCTAGGTTGTGAAACCAAGGCTATGATCACCAAAGCTATGGAAATCAAGGCAAAAGGAGACCAAATTTCTGATACCACTTGTAGGATCGAAAGTATGTCTAGAAGGGGGGTGATTAGACTACTTGACCAAATAAAAACCTAGCCTTTTCCCAATTTTAAGTTTTGACAGTTTTTAGCAATTTAGCACAAGTCAAGCAATCTTCCTACACATGCAATTCTAGAGTTGTGGCAGCGGAAAGTAAAGCATTGCATATGAAGGTAAAGGGAGGGGTTGGAGAGTGCAAACGCAATTGGAGACACAAATGTTTTTGGTGTGGTTCCGATAGGTGGTGCTATTGTATATCCACGTTGATGGAGACTTCAACCCATGAAGGGTAACGGCTGCATGAGTCCACGGAGGGCGCCACCCATGAAGGTTCGACGAAGAAGCAACCTTGTCTATCCGACCATGGCCGTCGCCCACGAAGGACTTGCCTCACTAGGGTAGATCTTCATGAAGTAGGCGATCTCCTTGCCCTTACAAACTCCTTGGTTCAACTCCACAATCTTGTCAGAGGCTCCCAAGTGACACCTAACCAATCTAGGAGACACCACCCTCCAAAAGGTAATAAATGGTGTGTTGATGATGAACTCCTTGCTCTTGTGCTTCAAGTGATAGTCTCCCCAACACTCAACTCTCTCTCACAGATTTGGATATGGTGGAAAGAAGATTTGAGTGGAAAGCAACTTGGGGAAGGCTAGAGATCAAGAATCTTGTGGTTGGATTGGAAAATCTTGGTCTCAACACATGAGCAGGTGGTTCTCTCTAAGAAAATGAATAGTGGAAGTGTAGGCACGTTCTGGTGTCTCTCTCTCTGATGGAGAAGGGGTGGAGGGGTATACCTCCACACAAAATCTAGCCGTTACACACATTTGACCCAACTCGGTTAGACCGAACAAACGAACTCGGTCAGACCGAAGTAGTTCAAAATGTGAATGTTCGACATTTCGGTGGGACCGACAGTATCAACTCGGTGAGACTGATGCGTTAGGGTTAGGGCAAAACCTCAACTCGGTTTGACCGATTACACAAACTCGGTGAGACCGATTTTGGTAATAGGCTAACAGAGTGTTGGTCTGGCAAACTCGGTCGGACCAATTTGCTCATCTCGGTGAGACCGAAACATTATGAAGAGAAAACAGAGAGCTTGCACTGACAACTCGGTGGGACCGATTCGCTCATCCCGGTTAGACTGAAACATTACGAAGAGGAAACAAAGAGTTCGCAATCCCATCTCGATGAGACCAATATCCCTATCGATGAGACTGAATTGATTAGGGTTTGTGGCAGTGGCTATGTCAAGTGAACTCGGTGGCGCCGGATAGATCAAATCGGTGGGATCAAGTTTGACTTTTAGGTTTAGGACATATGTGGAAAGGAGAAAGTGGTTGAGGGATTTGGAGCATATTACTAAGCACTTGAGCAAGTAGACCATTAAGCAACACCTCATCCCCTTTTAATAGTATTGGCTTTTCCTATGGACTCAATGTGATCTTGGATCACTAAAATGAAAATATAGAGTCTTGAGCTTTTGCCAAACTTTGTCCTTAGCTTTTTGAGGGGTCCACATTTCTGATCCATGCCATGCCAACCATTGAACTTCCTGAAATATTTATCTTGAAAGGATATTAGTTCAATGAGCTATATGTTGTTATTAATTACCAAAACCACCCAGGGATTATTTGCACTTTCAAGAATAAACAAGATGTAATTGAAAGTGCATTATATCAACTTCCGAAGAATTGTGAAGCTCCACCTTGAGGAAATCCTGCATTTACAGTTTGTTTATTGGAAACAACGTTGCACGATCAGATCTATTAAAGTTGGTGAAGAGAATACCAAAAAAAATCATGCAATGGCTAGGGAAAGGTATAGAAAAAATACAATCTCCTCGATCAGAAATTCCTCTAGAGATGTGATCAATGATCATCAACAATTGGCGTTAATGTTCTGGTCTGATTTCAAACAGCGAATGGGCCGTGCTAAGGGCATCCAAATGGGCTTTGATTTGGACTCTCTTATCTCTATAGTTGATGGGCTCGAAGATTTGTCTCGCCCTTTCACTGATGCTAAGGTGGAGGATGTAATCAAATACTTGCCTATTGATCGTGCTCATGGGCCGGATGGATTTATTGGCCTTTTAAAAAAAATGTTGGCATATTTTGAAATCGGACTTCATGCAGTTAGTTAAGGATTTCTGTGACGGGAATTGCAACTTGGAATGCCTAAACAAGTCTCTAATTACCCTTATTCCTGAAAAGTTGAGCCCTGAAGTGGTGGGTGGCTCTAGGCTAATCTCCTTGACCAACACCTGTATGAAGTTCTTAACGAAGTTGCAGCTAATCTTCTGCAACAGGTGATTCATTAGTGTATTCATAAAAATCAATACGGTTTTCTCCGGTGTTGATCCATTCAAGACTGCCTTGCATGGTGATTTGAATACATTCATCAATGTAAAGCTTCCAAGCGGCCCATTATCTTGCTCAAGCTAGATTTCACCAAGGCCTTCGACTTGATCGAGCATCAGGTTATCCTAAGAATGTTACAATGCAAGGGCTTTGATAGCCGCTGGATTGGCTGGGTCAATAGTTTACTATCTTCTGGCTCATCTTCGGTGTTGCTTAATGGCGTTCCTGGCCAACATTTCATGTGTCGAACTGGTGTCCGACAGGGTGATCCGTTATCTCCACTTCTCTTTGTAATTGCAGTTGATCTGCTACAGTTAGTGATAAATGAGATGTGTAACAGAGGCGTACTCACAATGCCTATCCCAACAAATTCCAATGATTTCCCTATTGATGCAGACGATACTCTCATTGTCCTACCCGTGGTTGGTAGCCAGATTATTGCTCTCAAAGAGATGCTGGACACATTTTCTCTATCAACGGGCTTGCACGTCAACTTCAGTAAATCTTCTTTGATCCCTATGAATATCTCTGATGATGAGGGAGCAATAATTGCTGGTCTTCTTGGATGTGTAGTTGGATCTATGACTTTCACCTATTTAGGTCTACTGATGGGAACTTATCGGCCAACTATCTATGATCTGATGCCACTGGTGGACCGCATCGAGAGACGTCTGTCTGCCTCTTCATGTTTATTAAATCAAGGAAGCCGGCTACAACTTTTGCAATCTATGCTCACGCCCATGCCTATATATTTCTTATGCTCGTTATCTCTTCCTTAAGGCATTCTTAAGAAATAACGGATCATGCGCCAGTGCCTTTGGAGAGGTAACACTAATACACCGCGCTAATCATTGGCTGCTTGGGATCTGGTTTGTAGCCCCAAGGAATTTGGAGGACTTGGAGTCACTAACCTAGGAATTCAAAATGAGGCTTTGGTAATGAAGCACTTGTTTAAGTTCTTCAACAAATTTGACATACCTTGGGTTTCCCTAATTTGGGATACATACTATGGATCGCCGGCTCCACAAGTTACTCAGAGCTATGGCTCTTTCTGGTGGCGGGATGTATTGTGTCTCTACGATAAATTCTTTCAACTAGCTATACCTCAAGTTGGTGCAGGCGACACTGTAGTCTTTTGGTTGGACAAATGGAGACTAGATGACAGAGTGATCTTGTTAAAGGAATGATTCCCACGTCTACATTCCTTTTTCATTGATGGCATGATCATGGTTTGGGACTTCTTTGAGATGTCGGTTGTGACCGATAATATCCATCTTCCTATGTGAACTGAAGCTTATCAAGAGCTCAACCAGCTTCAATATCTTTTTCCCCTAATCGACATTGATCTTGAGGGTAGCGACATTTTGAAATGGCCATCTAAATCTAGGGATTTTCAATCAAAGATTTACTATGAGTTTACCTTGTGTCATCTGGTGGTTAACCCTATATTTAAGTGGATCTGGAAATGCTCATGCACTCTTAAGGTCAAGGTTTTTGGATGGCTTCTGCTAATGGATCGTTTAAATATCAGGGATTTGATGCAACATAGACATTGGAATATTCAAGATGACACGTGTGTTTTGTGCCATATGTCCAGCCATGAGGATCATGTTCATCTTTTCTTTGCTTGCAATTTCAGCCAACGTGTATGGGATTATCTTGGTATTTCCTGGATCACCCAACAAAATCAGAATACTTATATGTTGGCCTCGGCTGCCAGGAGGGATTTTGGTTTTCCTTTTTTTCTGAAGTGGTCTTTACTGCCACCTGGAATATTTGGACTCAGAGGAATGGAAAGATTTTCATAAATGAGACACCTAGCTTTAGAGCTTGGAAGAGCAATTTTGTACATGACATTTCTCTGCTAGCTCATAGAATTAAATGTCAATATAGAGATAGCTTACTCTCTTGGATAGCTTCTCTCCCATAGGTTTTCTTGTAAGTATCCCTTTCCCTTTTGTAGTTTGTACATTGTTTTAGTTTGAGTTTTAATAAAGAGCTGTGAGGATGTTGCCTTGCAGTATATAGTCAAAAGAGTGCGTTATATTGACGAGAGGGGGTGAATAAGCGATTTTTACAAATTCTTCATTGAGGAAATACTTCTTGAGGAAATAGCTAAGTGACGAACTATAAGCAGCGGAATAAGTACTCAGATGCATGCATAACAAGACAGTAGCACAGTCATCATGATGAAATGAAACAAGCGTTGATCACATGTAGCGTGTAAACAGGATAAGCATGTAGAAGACAAAATGACTAAAGAAATAGGATTGAGGAAATTGAGAAAGTCTTCAGTCAAAGTCTTCAAACAGTAACGACCAAATGCTTCAACAAGTAAGCGATGAAATGAAAGAGTTGAGGAAATAGAACTAGTAGCTCTGTGAAGACAATGATTTGGTAGACCAGTTCCAACTACTCTGATAGTTGAACGTCTGGTTAGGGAGGCTTGGTATTTAAACCAAAGGACACACAGTCCTTACCGTATTCCCCTTGAGCCAAGGTCACACAGACATCGCCCAATCACTCATGGTAAGTCTTAAAGGTGACTTCCAAACCTTCACATACTTGGTTACCCGGCGATCCACAATTAATCTTGGATGCTCTAGACCATTGAGCCTAACCGTCTGGAAGATGCTCAGTCTTCAAAGGTAACTAGCGTCGGTTCTACACATGAACAATCTCTTCAGTGATGCTCAATCACTTTGGGATTAGGTGTTTGGGTTTTGGGTTTTTCATCACTGATCATTTTCTCTCAAAGTCCTCGGAGGATGGGATGCTCTAAATGACAAGTGTCAGTTTCTCTTGGAGCAGCCAATCAGCTAGTGGTTGAGGGGAGGGGGCTATTTATAGCTAGGGAGCAACCCGACATGATAAGACATAAATGCCCTTCAATGATATGACCGTCGGATGGATAAGATAATTTGGACAACTGGCGCAAAGCACAGTAATGGTCAGAAATTTGAGCTCTCAAATTCCTCAGGGCTATCATGATCCTCACTTGTAGGCAATCTGCACTAGCAAATTCCTAACTCCTTGGTTAGGACAAATTCCTCAAAGATCATAAGAACTTCATCTCTATCACTGGAGAATTGACTGAACCGTATGAGATTTCCAAAGGCTTCACTCGAAGGATTGGGTATGTGTAGGTTTTGAGATGAGCATCACTTGGAAAATTTTCTTTAGTATTACCTCAACCCCCTTTAACAGTATGGTGTTTCCTATGACTCAAGAAAGGATAATGAAACTACGAAAACAAAAGTCTTCACGCTTCATAATCCTCGCGTCAATTTCCTCATTTTTAAAGTCACACCAATTTCCTCATTTTCAAAGTCTTCAAGAAAACCAAAGTCTTCAAATGAAGACATTCATTTTTAGGGGTCCACTTTCTTAGAAAATATCAAACTCCTTAGAGACTTACAGAACATGTGTACACTCACAAACACATTAGTCCCTTAACCTACAAGTCTTTAATACAACAAAATCACTAAGGGGCACTAGATGCACTTCCAATAATCATCAAGTGTGAGAGATGGCAACATCATGATGGGATGGTATGTACTGTTGTGCTCATCAATAGGTTAGTCTTTCATTCTGTTGCAGCCAATATGTTTTTTTTGTTATGCAAACAATTCGGAAATATCTAATTTATATGTAAAATATATATAAGTGGATGTTGTTAACACTGAATTTAGATTTGTTAATGGTCGCTGTGTTTGATCTATCCCGAGCCTCTGGTTGCCATGATATGTTAGCTCTGGTTGTAGTTGTGGATGGACTTCTGGTATGTGTTACCACAAAAAAATTCTCTGGACTAATTAGGGCCTGCTTCTGTTTGCTCTAATTGATATAATGGTTGTGGTGTATAGAAGAGAAGCCAACAACAAAGCCATGCTGAGTCCTGATGACGACTTGACAAATATGTTCAAGATGATGAAGACGAGGAATCCGATGAAACTGAAGAAATATGGAGTACTCTTAGCTTTAGTTCCTTATCCTTTTTTGATGTCCATTGCTATGTATCTGTACAAACTTGCTTCGACCATTATTTTCAATTGGCCAGCAAAAGGATTGCATATCTCTATCCATCCAGAATAAGACGACGAGATGATGTCCATTCATTTGGTGGCGCAAAATCAATTTCCTTTTCCAACAAATAGTACATACATTAAGAAACTTACTACAGTTGGTGTCGACGCAACGAACATTTACGTTCATTACCCGGACCGTACACATGTGTGACGGCCCTCTACATTCAGCAACAACATGCATAGCAAGGCCAAGCCAGAGAAGCAACTCTTTGGGAGGTCATAGAGCGGACCAAGAACACCAAGATAAAGTCAAGACAGCAAGGTTCCATCTTGGGAAAGCCTCCCTTACCGGGTAGGAGAGCCTGGCCACGTCGAGGCCGCCCGAAGAGCAAGTCCAAGTTTTTCCCCGGCAGGCTTGCCGGGGCCGTTGAAGGGCGGATTTCCCCGCCAAGACGCCACCGCTCCACCACACCGCAACGCGAGTCAACCATCGGTGCAATGTTGAGCCCTCAGATGATTAAGTGGCTTTCACTAAGTATGTGGCAGCTGCTTGGAAGACAGATTACCTCCAAATGACACTCGTCCAGAGGTGTGTCAAGCAGACGAGCAAGAGATGGTTAAGCGGCGTGGCAGGCTTGCCAGGTTGCATCCTCAGCATGACACCTAGCAGTGCATTTAATGCACGTTTTCCTAACTGCCAGAGTTAGGTATGATAGCACTGTTAGCTATGTAATCAACAAATAGTGACTGTTTGCCACTTTGGACGCCCCTTAAACTATAAAAGGAGGCCCGAGGCTAGCTAGAAAAGGATTCAGACCCTCATGTACTTGAACGCTCATAGTTGTTCTCCCCAAGGCCACCTTGCCGGGCAAGAGCGCCGCATTTTCTTTGGGCCCCCATTAATCCCACCAAAGCAGGAGTAGAGTTTTACGCCTCACGGCGGCCCGAACCTGGGTAAAAGTCGCGAGTGTCACCGTCCCCGCGCCGTTCTATGGCTTCTACTCTTTGTGCAATGTGACCCCTTCCTGCCAAACCACAAAGGGGCTGATGGCCCCATAGGTGATCATGTTTCCCAATGACATCTTTGGCGCGCCAGGTAGGGGCAGCACTTGTGCAAACCTGAAGTCGCAAGCGGCGAGTCGATCTTCGTCATCGTCTTCTTCACCACTGGTTTCATCATCCATGGCGCCCAAAAAGAAGCCCGGCATGAATGCTCACCCATCTACATCGAAGGCCCCTTCGCACGCAGCCGCTGACAATGCGGGCGCTACAGCGGTGTTGGGAGAAGCGGGTGTTGTGGGAGACACAACCAGCGCAGGAGGTGCTGTCATTGTGTCTTGATACGTCTCCAACGTATCTATAATTTTTTATTGTTCCATGCTATTATATTATCTATCTTGGATGTTTTATATGCATTTATATGCCATTTTATATGATTTTTGGGACTAACCTATACCCAGAGCCCAGTGTCAGTTTCTGTTTTTTCCTTGTTTTTGAGTTTTGCAGAAAAGGAATATCAAACGGAGTCCATACGGAACGAAACTTTACGGAGATTTTTCTTGGACCAGAAGACACCAGATGGACTTGGAGTACACGTCAGGGGATCTACGAGGCGGCCACAAGGGTGGAGGGCGTACCCAGGGGGGTAGGACATGCCCCCTACCTTGTGGGACCCTCGTGCCTCCCCTGACCTACTTCTTCTGCCTATAAATTAACATATATTCTAGAAACCCCAGAACATCCATCAAAACCACTTTTCCATCGCCTTAACGTTCTGTTCTCGCAAGATCCCATCTGGAGGCCTTTTCTGGTACTCTACCGGAGGGGGAATCAACCACAGAGGGCATCTACATCAACCCTATTGCCCTTCCGATGAACAGTGAGTAGTTTACCACAAACCTACGGGTCCATAGCTAGTAGCTAGATGGCTTCTTCTCTCTCTTTGATCCACAATACCATGTTCTCCTCGTTGTTCTTGGAGATCTATCCGTTGTAATCTTCTTTTGCGGCGTGTTTGTCAAGATCCGATGAATTGTGAATTTATGGTCAGATTATCTATGAATAATATTTATGTTTCTTATGAATTCTTTTACGCATGATTTAATATCTTTGTAATTCCATTCGAACTATCTGATTGATTTGGCCAACTAGATTGGTTTTTCTTGCAATGGGAGAAGTGCTTTGCTTTGGGTTCAATCTTGCAGTGCTCAATAACAGTGACAGAAAGGGACATGACACGTATTGTATTTTTGCCATCGAGGATAACAAGATGGGGTTTTCATCATATTGCTTGAGTTAATTCTGCTACATCATGTCATCTTGCTTAATGCGTTACTATGTCCTTATAAACTTAATACTCTAGATGCAGAATCATTTCGGTCGATGTGTGGAGTAATAGTAGTAGATGCAGGTAGGAGTCGGTCTACTTATCACAGACGTGATGTCTATATTCATGATCATTGTCATAGATGTCATTATAATTATTCGCTCTTCTATCAATTTCTTGGTAGTAATTTGTTCACCCACCGTAATACTTGCTATCATGAGAGAAGTCTAGTGAATCCTATGGCCCTCGGGTCTACTTTACATCTTATAAGTTTTAGATCTACTACTTTGCAATCTTTTACTTTTCAATCTATAAACCAAAAACTCAAAAATATTTACTTTACTAGTTCATCTATCTCTATTAGATCTCACTTTTGCATATAACCGTGAAGGGATTGACAACCCATTCATTTCCATTCCTTGCATGAGACCTAAACATGCAACAAAGGACACATGTATGGTTTTTATGCCATTTTGATGCACTGGAGCATGTGCCTGTAGTTCAAATTTGAATTATGCACAATAAATGCCTAGAAAAATTAGTTAATTTATAAAAAGGCAGAACGAATCAGGAATAATTATAAATTTTAACACGACACTTATCTTAGTCTATGTTGCCTCTAGAAAAAAAATATCAATGCAAGAAGTAAAAACAAATGTCGGTTCGCCCTCAAAGGTGACATATTCTCTATCGGAACCATGATGCTTCTTGTGAGAAGGTATAGTTTGTAAGAAGCCTATACCAAAACTTGTCCCAAATTGAACAAATATTTTACCACAACATTTTCGTGCCATTTCATGATAGCATGCCAAGTTTCATGAATTTCAGACGAGTTTTGGGTATGCATGAATTTAAAAACCAAGTTTCTCAATGTTTGCGGCGGAGCCATGACGCCAAGATGTTGAAAATTCATTTTCATTTCTTGCATGAGACCTAAACATGCACCCAAGGAAAAATATAAGATTTTGGACCCATTTTGGTGCACTAGAGCATGTGCCTATAGTTCAAATTTGAATTATGCACATTAAATGCCTAGAAAACTCAATTAATGTACCAAAAAGGTCAAACGAACCCTGAATAACTCCAAATTTTAACACGAAACTTCTATTGGTATATGCTGTCTCTAGAAAAGAAATCAAGGCGAGAAGAGGCAATGAATGTTGTTTTGCCTAGAAAGGTGACACATTCCCAATCGAAACAACGAGGCTTCTTGTGAGAAGCTCTAGATTGTAAGAAGCTTATACAAAAAGTTTTCCCAAATTGTACAATTTTTTTACCACAACATGCTGGTGCTATTTCATGACACCATGCCAAGTTTCATGAATTCCAGATGAGTTTTGGATTTACAGGGATTTAAAAACCAAATTTCTCGATGTTTGCGGCCGAGCCACGACGGCTAGATGTTTGAAATTCATTCCCGTTTCTTGCTTGGGACCTAAAAAAGCACCCAAGGACACATATATGATTTTTCTACCCATTTTGTGAACTGGAGCATGTGCTTGTAGTTCAATTTGAATTATGCACATTAAATGCCTAGATAACTTAGTTATGTATAAAAAAAAGTTTAAACAAACCTATAATAATTGGAGACACTTATATTGGTCTATGTTGCTTTTAGAAACAATTTAAGCAGTTAGGAAACAACTAGTTTGCTGTCAGTGGGCATGTTTGCTGTCGGCTTTTCACTGGGGCATACGAAAAAGAGAACTTTTGTTGTCAACTGCTGACGGCAAATAATGATTGACGGCAAAGAACACTTTGCCTGCCGCGTGTAATAAAAACCACATACAGAAAAGTTATTTGTCGTCTGTATTTTGTACAGACGGTAAAGTAAGCTCTTTGTTGTGTGTAATAAAAACCGCAGACAACGAAGAGGAAATACAGACGGGAAAGTAAGCTCTTTGTCGCCTGTAATAAAAACCGCACACGACAAAAAAGAAACACACCTCGCGGATCGATCTCCCGGCTAGATGGGGTGGCACGATCCGCACACCACACTCTCTCTTGTTGATTTCTCTCTCCCACGCCCCCACCATGTTCTCTCTCTCCTGGCTAATCCCACCACGTTCTCTCTCCATTATCCATGCAGTACCAACTCTATATTTCTCACGTAACTCCTCATCCGCCCCACCACACTCGCTGCCGGCCATCTATCCACACTCGCCACCACCGGGCCCATCCTCCCTCCTTCTCCCTCGAGCTGGCCCCATCCCCCATCACCGTCGACCCATCCTCGCCCGCCGTCGCCATGGAAGCCGACGACGGCCTCCTACTTTCCACCCCCCATTGGAGGCGGCACAAGCTGCCACCGCCTGCCGCCATTCGCCATTGTTGGCCTCGCTATACCTTGGCGCACCTATGTGTTCCTCCATTATCGATGTGTATCACACCACCATGGCCGACCATGGCAGCTGTCGCCGAGCTACAACTCCCACGCGCCCCCTTTCACCTCCGGCCGCACCTTCTCCTCTCGTTGCTTGATGCCAGGTCGCCCGCGCCACTCACGTCGACCACCACTGTTGCTCGACGCGAGGTTGCCTCGCTGCCCGTTGTCGCACCTCCTCCTCGTTGCCTCGCTGCACACGCCCGTCGCTCCGGGTTGCAGTAGATCCATGTGTATAGTTCACCATCGCCACGCCGTAGCTCACCACCACGAACTCTGGCCGAGGGAGTCACTCTGGCCACCGAGCGAACATGAACCGGGGCTTGAATGAATGAATAGGAAGCACCGCCACGGTTTTTTCCATGTTTTTTTAATTAACTAAACACTTGTTGTCGTCCGTTAGACTATGAGGCTGACGACAAAGCGATATGGGGCCCACCTGCTAACAGAAAACCCTAAAGCCTTCTTTGTCGTCTGCCACAGGAGAGATCCTGATGGAAAAGTCCCTGTCGTCATCTCAATAAAAAGTTGTTGGCAGCGTATAGCTTTGCCGATTTAGGATTTGTCGTCTAACTTTGTCATCAACCAGCTGACAGCAAACTCTTTGTCGTGTGTATTTCCTTTTTTGCCATTTGTACATGCCTGACGGCAAACAAGCTATTTCTGGTAGTGAAGGCGAGAAGACGCAACGAATGTCAATGAATGTTATTTCGTCCACAAAGGTGACATCTTCCTTATCGAAACCACGAGGCTTCTTGTGAGAACCTCTTATTTGTAAGAAGCTTATACTAAAATTTGTCCCAAACTGGACCCAAAAAATACCACAACATGTTGGTGCCATTTCACGACATCATGCCAAATTTCATGAATTATGAAGACTTTTGGATTTACAAGAATCTGAAAAGCAAGTTTCTCAATGTTCGCGGCCGAGCCATGATGCCGAGGTGTTTTCAATTCATTATCATTTCTTACATGGGACCTAAACACCCAAGGACATAATGGCCGTACCAATTATGCTATTTGTGAGCGCAACATTCGACTTGTAGCGGCTGGGCAGCCCTACCGTTATTGCAGCCGCTATTTAAAACCTTGGTTGTAGTACATCGTGTGTCCCACCTTCTGCTGTAGTAACCACGCCCCAAGTCGTGGGTACGGGAATTTAGGCCAACTTGCCATAATGGGGATGGACTCAACGGACTTCCCAACCAGACTGGCTGGGTGGCCGGTTAGGCGCGACTCTTTGAGATATGCAGGGTCTAGCCAAGACTTTCTCAGTACTCTGGGATACGTCAAGATCTTTCCAGGACCTACAATGCCGCAGATGTGGCCTACCCAATGGACACGGCCCGACGACTCAGAGTCCTTACTATGTAATAACAGAGACCCCTCGACCGGGCTCCCACGAAGGGAGAACTGAGAAGAAGAAAAGAACACAAGAGCCTGCCGAAGGTCCCAGAGACATCTCCCGCGACCTTCACCACGCTCGGGGCTACTCACAGTGCCCCACACCGAGGGTGGCTAACCGAAAGGAGCCCGAGCTCGGTATCCGACCGGGGGCCCACAAGGCCCAGGGTGAAGGAGAAATCCTCGGAGGGCGTCGTAGGCTTGCTTGCCCTCCAAGACAAGGGCGGCAGCAGGAAAGATCGCATCTACCTCTTTGTAAACACTAGACCTCCACCGCCTATATAAGGGGAGGTCAGGGTGCCCTTATTCCAATCTAATCTTAGATAGCAACTCTCAGTAGTAACATCAAACACCATTGTAATCCGTCGCACGAAGTATCCCTCCAGCATGAGTAATCGAAGCTAGCAGGATGTAGGGTTTTACTCTACGGCGGCCCGAACCTGGGTAAAACCTTTGTGCGACCTCCGATGCGAGACTTCTAGCTGCGCTTGGGCCCCTACCGAGGGATCTGACGGTATTTCGCGCTGTCATCGAGACCAAGTGTGAAAACGTCACAGCCCAAGAGATGGCAACTGCATTTGGTGCGGGGTTGACGAAACATGCGACCATAATCTTTTACGCTGCATTTTAGCAAGATTTGTTTGGAGTTCTCTTAGAGGCTTCGGGAGGTGGTTGGAACCCGAGTAGTTTTTCGGATTTCTACCGTTTGGCTAGAAAAGCCTCCATCAGGGCTCATACACTAGCATGTCTATCTTTTGGGGCGCTTTGTTGTGCTCTGTGGACCTCTCGTAACAGGGCGTTGATCGAATAGAACTTTTTTTGTCACCCCGATGACTTGTTATACAAGCAGGTCACTATCTTGCAGCCATGAAAGTTCCTTGCAAAACAAAAGGAGAAGTTGGACGTGGAGCAGCTCCTCTCAAGGGTGAGAGCAAAGTGCGATGGACTAAGAAGGACAGGTTAATGGGTCATCACTGGTCGGGCGCCGCCCATTCACCTATCGATGCGATCATCTTCACCGTGGTTGGATGCGTGCGACCGACGCTGGGTCGCTGTGTTTGGCCATATCAGCCTTGTATCGAACTATCTTTTATTTGCTATTTCGACTTTAGACATCTTTTGTGTCTTATTTTAATACCTTCATGCTAAGTTAAGTGGTTCAATTTAAGGCCGGGCAAACTCCTCCGTTCTAGAAAAAAAAAACTTTAGATTGTAACCTGTTATCTACTCCTTCCGTCCGAAAATACTTGTCATCGAAATGGACAAAAAGAAATTTGTCCATTTTGATGACAAATTTTTTCGGATATAGGGAGTACTTCTAAAGTCCCGGCTTCATCGGAAAAATGTAATCAGTCGTCATAACCTCGCCGAACCCCTTATCGGGCGTGCTCGGACGATAAACACCATAAATTCCAGATTCTGCACACGGAAACATCCAGGCCATACAGAGCCCACCCCAAACCCCATCTTATCGTTCTTCCACGCGCAATCGTGTGGTACCCATCCCACGCATCCCCACTTTATCTTTGCGCGCCCAAACCCGGCCGCTCCCTAACCTCCCGCAGGACGCCGTCCCACCGACCCCGCGGTCGTTATTAGCTTCCGACGAACGCGCTTAACGCGCAAGTGGCGGTGGTGGCGAGACGTACACTGACCGAAGACATCGATCTCCATGGCCCCGACCATCGCCTCCCCAGCCACGGGCGCAGTCGCCTCGCCGATGGCGAGCGACGTCGGGAAGGCCGCGCGCTCGGTCGGGCTCGGGCTCCCCGCGCTGCCGCCGCTGCCCGGCCTCGCGTCCCACGGCCAGCCCCGCGTCGCCTCCTTCTGTGAGTGTGCCTTTGAGAACGTGTGCGTGCAGCTGCATGAGACGTGGAACTAAGATGAGTTGTTTCCAGGCAAAAGGATCGCGAGGAACGTGGTGTCAATGGCCGCTGGTGAGCCGGCGGCACCGCTGGCCGACAACGCCGAGCTTACCGAGTTCTTCAACTCCTTGAAACAAGAGGTACGTACGTACGTGGCACATTGGAGTTCATTGGTTGTGGCGCGAGTGACTGACACCTCGTCGCGGCGCGCAGTGGGACAGGGTGGAGGACAAGTACGCGGTGACCACGCTCGCCGTCGCCGCCACGCTCGGCATGTGGAGCGCCGGCGGAGTAGTATCGGTACTGAAGACGCTTACCTCCACCGTTTGTGGAATAAGTTGTTAAAAATTTACTGAGGTTATGGGTTACTGAAGGTGATTTTGGTGTCAACCTTGCAGGCAATCGACAGGCTCCCCGTAGTTCCAGGTCTCATGGAGGTCGTTGGCATTGGCTACAGCGGGGTAAGAAGATCCACATCTCAACAGAACCTCAATACCGTGATAACGTTTGCTATTCGCAAACTGCAACGTGCCTAAGATTGATTTTACTGGTCACTAATTTGATCATGCTGTACAAGTCTGCCATTCTTCCATCGTTCCCAATTTTGTACGAGTTTCCCATTTTGACCCGTTCTTCTGAATTTATAATACATGCAGTGGTTTGCGTACAAGAACCTGATATTCAAGCCCGACAGGTATTGAAACACACCCTTAGTACCCAACCTGCAAAATGCTACTCCCTCTGTAAACTAATATAAGAGCGTTTAGATCACTATTTTAGTATTCTAAACGCTCTTATATTAGTTTACGGAGGGAGTACAATAAGATTCTTAGATAAGGAGGGCTCTAGGCGCTCAAAAAAATTCAATGTATTTTGCAGGAAAGCCTTCTTCGCTAAGGTCAGGAACATTTACGAGGATATAATCAGCGGCTAGACGATGAAGCACCTGAAGAGGCGCATCCCAATTGAGAGAAGCACAAAGTACTCAAAACGGAGACGTGCAATTACTGTATATCTGTACTATATATTTGAGCATAGCATCTAATATAATCCTTACTCAATGTATATCTAAATAAGTTGGACATATTGACGCAAAAAACTTTTGATGTGTTTAGCCACCATCTGGCAGGATGTTCAAAGCTAATTTTGCCCTTGCCATTAATTGGTTGCATAAAATTAATAGCGTGGTCCGTTCCGAAAGATGATTGTTCTGTAATTGTCAGTCCGACATAGGGTTCTATTGCCGCCAGCGCACCCTGCTCCCTGATTTATGTCTACAACACGAGGTGTTCCTGTTGATCACGCCATGCACCTCTGTTTCACCCTTTCCAATCCAATCCAATCCACAAATGTCTTTCATGTACACTAGCTAGAATACAACATTGATTCTTCCCTAGGGTTTTTTGAGGGGTAGCAGAGCAGGGGAGGCATCGAGGACGTCAAAGGCATGATGAAGGGGCTCATATTGTCAGCTACGGAGAGGAGGGAGTGAAGGTAGGGACAACAGACATGAGGGAGGAGATGATGTGGGGGATCCCGACGCCTAGGCAGTGGGCAATTTTTTCTCGGATCGGCCAATACATGCGCTGATGGTAGGGCAAACACTATATGGTGCCCGATCAAGGGGCAGGGATGAAAGGAGCATGTAGATAATATACTTTTACACACTTTCCGGTAAGCGTCGGGGTGAAGGAGGGCACTAGAGGAAGGGTCGTGGTGGTCTGATAAGGAGCTTTAGGTAATGGACAAATTTGACCTGGATAAGACAATTGAGGAGTATGATTTCAATATAATTCCGATGTGGATTAGGGTCTTCAGTCTGCCTCTCGGTTCCATGAACATGACCACGGGTGAGCTCAATGCGCCAGATTTTGATGAGTTGGTGGGTGCAGATGTTGGACCATATGGTACATTGATAGACAAAGTATATGAGGAAGAAGGTGAAATTAGATATCAATGAATCGTTGGTGGGGAGATTCATGTTGGCTATGGAGAACAATGACATGGGTAAGCAGGTAATCGTAGAGGATGAAAGCAAGCAAGAAGAAGAAATTATTGTGGTGTCGTGTCAAGTACGAACATTACTGGACTTCTACCACACTTGTGGAGTTATTGGTCATGGGGGGAAAGAATGCATCATGAAACCAAAGAAAGAAGAGGCACCTCAATATGGGCCATGTATTAGGTTGAGGGGGGAGTGATGAAGATCGAGAAGTTGATGAATGATGGTACGGGGTAGCAATAATAGGGGTAGCTTCTCTGTTGGTAGGGGTGGGGGGAGCTTATGGTCATAGTATTCGTAGGGCAGGCAGTACGGGTAGCAGAGGAGGGAGATCTGGCAGTGATGCGTCGCCATGGTATAAAGATGGGACTATTACAATGAATAGCTATAGCAGCTGCTGCTACCTGTAAGCTGCGTTGGGATTTCTTCGAAGAGGAAAGGATGATGCAGTACAGTAGAGCTAAGTATTTTCCTCAGTTAAGAATCGAGGTTATCAATCATGTAGGAGAACTCACAACCTCATTACTAGAAACTGCACACACAAAAGCAAATACTTGCACCCAACACGAACAAGGGGGTTCACAATCCCCTTGGCGGTTATTTGCAAGGATTAAATCTCGTAGTGGTAGATAGACAGTTTCAAAACAAAATAAACAGAAATAGAAATAAAATTAAGAGGAGTATTTTTGTGTTTTCTATATGATAAAAGTAGACCTCGGGGCCATAGTTTTCACTAGAGGCTTCTCCCTCGAACATAAAGCATACGATGGGTGACCAAATTAATGTTGGCAATTGATAGAGAAGCCCATAGTTATGACGATATTCAAGGCAATGATCATCTATATAGGCCTCACACCCGAGACAAGATGACCAACTTTGCATGTATGTACTACTATTACTCCACCCATCAACCGCTATCCAGGATGCATCTAGGGTATTAAGTTAATAAAAACAGAGTAACGCCTTAAGCAAGATGACATGATGTAGACAAAGTAAACCCAATCAATATGAATAAACCCCATGTTTTCATGCTTAATGGCAACAATACAAATACGTGGCGGGTCCATTTCTATCACTGAGACTGAGCACCGCATGATTGAACCCATCACAAAGCACCTCTCTCATTGCAAGATAAATCAATATAGTTGGCCAAATCAAATGGATAGATCGGAGAGACATAAAAAAGCTATAACAATCATTCATAAAAGAATTTAGAGAAGACTCAACTAATATTCATGAATAATCTAATCATAAAGCCACAATTCATCGGATCCCAACAAACACACCGCAAAAGAAGATTACATCGAATAAAACTCCAAGGAGATCGAGGAGAACATTGTATTGAAGATCAAAGAGAGAGAAGAAGCCATCTAGATACTAGCTATGGATCCGTAGGTCTGTGGTGAACTACTCACGCATCATCGGATGGGCAGCAAGGTTGATGTACAAACTCTACGTGATCGATTTCCACTCCATCAGAGTATCGAAGAAGGCCTCCAGATGGGATGTCGAAAAACAAAAACTGGTGGCGGTGGAAAAAGTGTTTCAGGTGGCTCTCTGATGTATTGGGAATATTTGAGATTATAGAGGTGGAATTAGGTCAAGATGTGCGACGAGTGGCCCAAAAGCCAAGGGGCGCCCTCCCTGGGGCGTGCCTAGCGAGCTTGTCACTCCCTCGTGGTTCGTCTGGTCTTCTCCCGAACCTTCTAGGGCCCCTCCTGGTCCAAAAAAATTAATGAAACATTTTTCTTCGTTTGGACTTTGTTTGATACTGATTTTTTGAAATGACAAAAACAAGCAGAAAACAACAACTGGTACTGGGCATTATGTTAATAGGTTAGTCACAATATATATATTATTCTGATCACGGTATCATAATATTATTCTGATCACAACATGAACTTCCCTCTGTAAGAACCCGATCTTCGGGCTATCTTCGCAATCGTGTCTCTCCGCGCGAATTATTCTAATTAGTCGTGTTCTATGTGATGTAAGTGTAATCTGCAAACGGTTTTTAGCAACTAAATGCCCGTTTTAAATAGGAATCTTGCACATAGGTGGATTTTGTTCGCGTTTTTTGCAATTTTACTATCTGAGTTGTTCGACCTGAACTTCCCCTTGTGTTAGGTTGAACTTCCGCCAACATTGCCCAAACAAGGCTTGCTATATACCGTTGGAAAGCTATGGACACGAGTATCATGACCCAAGTTAAATTTTTGGCAAAATATAAACGGTTTAAGAGCAGTTTTGAAAATCGTTTTTTCTTCATACAAAAAATGTGGATCGTATTTTCTATCGCATTTCTAAATCGGTTATCGGAATGAGGCAAATAATATGGCTTTGGAAAGCTGCTGAAAAACCGCTCCTTCCACATGTTGAAAGTTTTCTCTAATTCCCTATGATTAAAGAGTAATTTGGAAAAACGTAAAATTTCACAAATCGAAATGACGAGTTGGAATTTTCAATGCCATTTCTAAAAGGCTAATCCAATCGAGGCAAATGATATGGCTTTGGAAAGCTTATGAAAATGCGTTACTTTTTCATGTTGAAAGTATTTTTTTCTAATTTTGAACTGTTTAAGAGTAATTTAGAAAAAGGTATAAGTTCCATCGAGTTCGTATTATCTAGCTAATTTTTTAACCGTACGTCCGAATGCAGCAAATCATATGGCGTTGGAAAGCTTGAGGAAATGCAAAACTTTTTGGTATGTATTGTTTCTACCAATTCCTTAGGGTTTTATGTCAATTTTGACAATGGCTAAAAATGTATTTTCACCGTAATTTTTACAAACTTCATCGGAATGAGGCAAATAATATCAAGAAATCTCCTATCAAGAATATGAATATGATATGTCCAATCTGGCCATGGACAAGGAGAGTTTTCTGATTCAACACCAAAGGGAAGAACGACAATAGATGAAGACAAGTTGCCTGTTTTTTGAAATGCAGACATGTTTTAAATTTGTGATCAAACTTTGAAAATAAGAACATTTAATTTCAAAATTTATTTGAAAACATGATCAATTTTAGAAAATCCGAGACATGATTTTGTAAACATGAACATTTTTTGGAATTCCAAAATATATATAATTCCTGAATATTTTTTAAAAAGAGGACATTTTGGCAAATAAAAAAAATATAATTAAGAAAATTGGTTGAACAAACAAGGAGGAAAAGGAAAAACAAAAATAGATCTGAACCAGTCAGGAACCTTTTAGGGCCACGAGACGGCGCGTACCCTTTAGGGTTTCCTTCCTCTAAGGCGATCGCCAAGGAGATAACAGCCCCCTGCTCGAGTTTAGATCGGAGCCTTTTCTGATCGAATCAAGAGAAGGGTGATCGTAAGATTGAAACAAGCCTACGTATAATCTCGCTGTGCGCTAACATGGCGAGCGAAAACTCGGCGACATCTAAGGGTGGAAGCGGCGAGGGGAGGATAGGTGGAGAACGGGACTTGCCGGCGGCGACAGAGGTAGGTCAATCGAAAAGCGGTGGGGATGCAAGTGGGGGTCCAGCTGACTCCCTGAACGATCAGCTGCAGTACCTCAATCTTAGGGAAGACGAGGAAGAAGATGTGGTGCTGGAGGAAGATTTAGAGGAGCTGGAAAAGGGTGTTGAATTCATGGCTCTCGTGAGGGTTCATACCACTCGAAGATTCAGTCATGGAGCGTTCTACGGCACAATGAGATCTGCATGGAATCTTGCCCAAGAAGTTGAGTTTAGGGAAATCGAGGACAACTTGTTCTCTGTTCAACTGACATGCCTGGGGGATTGGGAACGAGTCATGAAGGATGGACCTTGGATATTCAGGAACTTCCCGGTGTTGCTTGCACCTTATGATGGTTGGTCGGAAGCTAGTCAGGTGGAGCTCTTTACCTATCAAGTATGGGTAAGAGTTATGGGGTTGAAGGAGAAGATGCGCTCAGGTAGTATTGCAGGTCAGCTAGCAACCAAGGCATGAGAGGTGGTACGTGTGGATGAGCGATCTGTTAAAGGGCAGGGTGGAGGCATTAGGGTACGAGTGACTTTGGATGTGCGAAAACCATTAACGAGGTGTGCTAGCTTGATATTGAGGAAGCGCAAAGTGTATTTTAACTTCGAATATGAGAAGATGCCAATTTTCTGTGGTGTTTGTGGCTTTGTGGGTCATGTTGCAAAGGAACACGGTAATGGAATTCATGATGAGAGTGCGATCATATACCTCCCATCTTTGATTGCGCCGGAATTCAGGAAGGAAGACATGTGGATGCCTGCTGGGTCTGGGGTAGAGGAGGAAGGACGTCGAGGGGAGGCGCTGCCAGAGAAGGTGACCGAGGGGGTCGTAGTCCAAGTAGCCAGCAGAAGGACGAGGATCTACGTAGTACAGCGTCCAGCCCGGCCAAACCCCAAAACTTGTCCTCGGCGTCTACCAGTACCTTGAAGCGCCGGCTGGAGTTTGCTGAACAGAATCCTGGGGGTAATGGAAATCTGCTACTGCTAACGGACGGCAGGGAAGGAGTTGAAAATATTGGACTACCAATAGAATTGGGTAAGAGTGCAGAGGAGGAGGATGTTAATTCACAGGGAAGCAAGAGACATAAAGCTGACGAAAATGAGATTATGGACTTGGCAACATCGGCGGCCTCCGAGAAGGAGGACCGCCGGGCCTAATGTGTACACTTGCGTGGAACTGCCGGGGAGGGGGGAACCGCCGGACAGTTCGAGAACTACTGGCCTTGTGCCAGACACATAACCCCAGTCTGGTCTTCATTTGTGAGACTAGGCAATCAGAGGAGAAAATGGAGAAGTTGCGTTGGTGATTGGGTTTGCGTGGATATGAAGGAGTGGGAAGTGATGGCAGAAGTGGTGGATTGGCACTGTTTTGGCATGAGTCTTTGCATGTGGAAATACGTGGAAAGAGCAATCGTTATATAGATGTCTGTGTCCGGGAGAAACCAAATGACCCACCATGGCGTGCCACCTTTGTATATGGTGAACCAAGAGTAGAGAACATACATCTCATGTGGAGCTTGCTAAATGACCTACGATCTCGGAGTGATGATCCATGGGTTGTCATCGGGGACTACAATGAGGCACTATGGCAGCATGAGCACATGTCAAGATGTGCACGACCGGAACCGCAAATGTCAGCATTCAAAGATGTGTTAGCTACTTGTGAGTTGATGGACTTGGGATTTCGGGGCTTCCCATTTACATATGACAACCATCAAGCAGGTGAGAATAATGTGCGTGTTAGGCTGGACCGTGCATGTGCAGACACAGCTTGGAGAGATTTATTTCCATCGGCAGCAGTGGAACACTTGGTGTCGTCACGATCAGACCACTGCCCAATTATGCTGCATTGGCGTGAGGGGGAACAGAAACCCAGGTGTAATGTGGACCGGTATGAGATAGCATGGGTGAGGGAGGCTGCGTTAGGTGAAATCATAAGCAACGCTTGGGAACGTGCGCAGCCCGGAGGAAACTTGGGGAATGTTACCCAATCCCTAAAACAAGTGATGCAAGAGCTGAAGAAGTGGAGTGCTGAAAAATTTGGCAACATCCTTAAGGATTTAGAGTCTCTTCGTAAAGAGCTAGCACAGCTCCAAGCTGAGGATGCTGATCGAAAAGTCATTAGAGAGAAGATGCAGCGTATGGATGAAATGCTATACAGAGAGGAGATGCTTTGGCTTCAGCGATCGCGTATTAGTTGGTTGAAAGAAGGTGACCGAAACACTCGATACTTTCAGCAGAAGGCGGTTTGGAGGGCGCGAAAAAATTATATCAAGAAACTGAAAAAGGAGGATGGGAACTGGAGTACTGTACCTTCAGATATGGAGAGGATGGCATCTTCATATTTCAAGGAGTTGTATACAAAAGATCCAACTCTGGACCCAGCTTCAATTCTGTCTTTGGTAAAAAGAAGGGTTACTTCAGAGATGAATGAACTGTTATTAAAGGATTTTTCAGAGGAGGAAATTAGCAGTGCGCTCTTCCATATTGGCCCGTTGAAGGCCCCAGGCCCAGATGGTTTTCCGGCGCGTTTCTACCAACGTAATTGGGCAACGATGAAAAAAGAAATTGTGGCGGCTGTACAACAGTTTTTCCGTGAGGGAAAAATGCCTTCGGGTGTTAATGAGACATGTATAGTGATGATCCCAAAAGTGCATCAGCCAGAAACTATGAAAGATTTCAGGCCAATATCTTTATGCAACGTGATGTACAAGATAGTCTCAAAGTGTTTAGTGAATAGACTACGTCCCTTGCTGGATGGGATTATATCCGAACACCAAAGTGCCTTTGTTCCAGGCCGCCTGATATCGGATAATGCTTTGGTCGCCTTTGAGTGTTTCTACCATATCCAACAGGAACGGAAACCAGAAAGGGCCAGTTGTGCCTACAAGTTGGACTTATCAAAGGCGTATGATCGAGTTGATTGGGGGTTCTTGGAAAATGCTATGAGGAGAACGGGCTTTGCTGAGAGATGGATTGGGTGGATTATGCAATGTGTTACAACAGTGAGTTACGCCGTGAAATTCAATGGCAAGCTACTGGAACGGTTTGCCCCGACGAGAGGGCTACGCCAAGGGGACCCTTTATCACCATTTTTGTTCCTCTTTGTTGCAGATTCCCTTTCGGCATTAATACAGGAAGCGGTGGATACAAGAAAACTTGTGCCTGTTAAAATCTGTTCCACAGCGCCGGTGATTTCCCACTTACTATTTGCAGATGATACGTTATTGTTTTTTTAAGGCAAATGGAGATCAGGAAGAGGTGGTCAAAGACATCTTAAATCGTTATGCACTTGGCACTGGGCAGCTCATCAACCCGGTCAAGTGTAGCATTTTATTTGGAGACTCACGTCCAGAGTTTAAGAAGCATGAAGTTAAGGAAATATTAGAGATCACCCAGAATCAGTTTGAGGACAAATATTTGGGTCTCCCTGTTCTAGAGGGAAGAATGAGTAAAGGTAGGTTTGAGACCCTTCAAGCCAAACTTATTAAAAGGTTAGTTGATTGGGGGGAACGATGGATGTCAAGTGCGGCAAAAGAAGTTTTGATTAAATCCGTCGCACAATCTATTCCAACCTATGTCATGAGCGTATTCAAGTTACCTATGTCAGTATGCAATGATCTGAATCGTCTGATTAGAGGATATTGGTGGGGTGCTGAAAAAGGGAAGCATAAGACTCACTGGATTGCATGGGATAAACTGTTACTCCCAAAGAATCAAGGTGGACTGGGCTTCCGGGATATGCGCTTTTTCAACCAAGCTTTACTAGCCAGACAAGCATGGGGATTACTGGACAGACCGGACAGCCTGTGTTCAAGACTGATGAAAGCCAAATACTACCGCCATGGAAGTTTAGTTGACACAGTGTTTAGTGGTGCTGCATCCCCGGGATGGAGAGCAATTGAATATGGCCTCGAACTCCTGAAGAAAGGAATAACATGGAGAATAGGAGATGGGGAGAGTGTACGTGTTTGGCGAGATCCATGGATTCCTAGAGATGCTTCTAGAAGGCCATTGTCTGAGAAAGGGGTGTGTAGATACACAAGAGTGGCTGATTTCTTGCTGCCTGATGGGACATGGAACATAGGAAGGGTTCGTCAATTCTTTATACCGACAGATGTGGACGTCATTCTTGGGATACGACCTTCTTGGAGGCAAGGAGATGACTTTGTGGCATGCACCCAACAAAGGATGGTATGTTCTCGGTACGGAGTGCGTATCACCTCGCGGTCGAAGATAAGCTGCGACCACAAGGTGGCCCAGCGAGAAGCTCAAGACCAAGGGGAGATAGACCTATCCTGAAGCTTTTCTGGAACATTCAGGTGCCACAAAAAATGAAGATTTGGGCCTGGAAATTGATCAAGGAAGGACTCCCCACAAGACAATTGAAGAAGGACCGTCATCTGGATGAAAATGACATTTGTATCAGATGTGGTAGTGAGGTGGAAGACTCGTTTCATGCTGTAGTAACATGCCCGAGGGCGCACACAGTGTGGGAGGCTATGAGGGAGGAGTGGGAACTACCGGACCGGGAAGAACTCTTTAATTCTGGGCCAGAGTGGCTGCTTGATCTCCTAGCCCGAACAGATGAAAGGGTAAGGAAGAACGTGATCATGCTAATATGGAGGAACTGACAGTTGAGAAATGATCAACTTCATGAAAAACCAGTACCACCAGTGCATGTAACGAGGAGTTACTTGGCCAGCTATATGAGCTCACTGCTGCAGATTCAATGCAAAGATGGTCGTGAGCCGATTAAAGGAAAAGGAATCATTGATGGTGGATACGATCAGCCAGTACACAAAAATAAGGCCGTTGTACATGCTCCGTGGCCGGCGCCGGCTGAGGGCTGCCTTGCTATATCAGTGGATGGGGCCTTCAGCGCCAAGGAGAAGGATGCAGGAGTAGGTGTGGCTGTTAGAGACTCAGCAGGAGATTTGGTACTGGCATCATGCAAATACATACAACGATGTGATGATTCCCTTGAAGCTGAGTTACTTGCTGCTATCGAAGGAGTGATGATAGCACGCACATATGCTGCAGGGCCTTTCGTCTTACAAACGGATTGCTCAAACTTAATAAAACTTGTCAACGTTCAGGGGCAGGATAAATCAAGAATTGGCCAGCTGGTGTCAGAGTTGAAGGCCTTTTTTGTTGAGGAGCGGGAGCTTTCCATCATGAAGTTAGATAGATCCCAGAATAGTGTTGCAGATTTTCTAGCCAAATTTTCGCGCTTAGAGCATCATACCGATCTGTGGTTACATGATGCACCTGAGAATCTCCAATGTCTTTTGGCTATGGATTGTAATACTATTCAATAATCAATAAAGCTCTCACTTTTCCCACAAAAAAAGGAACCTTTTAAAAGGTTCACAAATTCGAAAGAACCCAAACTAACGGCCAATTCTCCTAGCTTTAAAATGAGTCGGCCCATCTCGGTCATGACATGCGAACTACTTGACGCAGTATGCATCATATAGGATGTCTTGCTAGGGACCTTCTGTTTGGGATGAAATAGTAGAGGCCACACCTCAAGGGAGGCGTAAATGGGCCATCCCGCTCGGGCAATTTCATTTAATGGTTATTTTCTGTTGTTCCATCTTTGGTTTTGTAGTCATTTTATTTCCAGAAAATCAACTTTTGGATCTTTTAAGTAACTAAAAAAATAAAAACCTATTAGAAATACATTAGAAAAATTACAATATATATAGTCTTAAAAAGTATAATCTTATTAAAAAATGTTGATCACGAAATAAAAAAGTTTATGGTACACAAATGAAAGTTCGTCGTATATAAAAAATGTTTACCATTCAGAAAAAAACATTATATGCTAGAAAATGTTCACTGTATATCAAAAAATGTTTATAGTAGGAAAAGTGCAAAAGACAGATGAGAAGCCAAACCTAGAAAAAAAACTGGAAACAAAATGGCACAACAGGAAAGAAACTGCAGCAGCGCAGCAATCCTCAAACTAGGTTGGCCCAATACACCTGGACCATTTGAAACAAACGGCGTCAAATAGGATTTCCCTGAAAGCACCATGATTTTTTTTTTGAAATGTCTAAATATGAATATTTGAGGTTGATCTCACTATCTCACTAAGAATTACAAAGAAATATCTTGAAAACACTTTCTTCGCGGTATCAATCTCTGCTAGAAGAAATACTCCAAAGACTTCGGTAAAGAGACCCCAATTGGACTAGAGCAACAATGGTATTCCTCTTTCACCCGCACAAACATTACCAATAATATTTTTGAAAGAGCCTTGAGTCCCCATGCAAAAAGATGGGAAGCCTTGATCAATGAACGTACTTGGGTCGGGGATGATCTTCTAGAAGTACAGGCCATCAAATCATGATATTTTCATCATGGCGGCGATGAAAGATTTCAGCTTCACGAGGAATCAACCACACCAACAAAAAAAGCTTGACACGCCAACATAAACTCTTCAGATCCAAATAATCGGATCCGTCAGGACAAAAAACTCTTTAACCTCATGACACTGCTAAAAGAAAAAGAGAATTTTTATTCTCACAAAATACGAAGATCACTAGACATTGCCGAAGAATATAACAATCTTGAAGATGTGAGCTCCCCCCACGTCAGAGCCCCAAGATGGTAGCCGGAGGCGAGGGACCAAAGATGGGGGGGGGGGGGAGCTTGTGTGTGATCTCACATTAGGTGAGATCGATTATTTTGACAAAAGATAGATTTTAAAAATTCTCAATTTTTTGTAGGTGCACATCAATGTTTGATGTACAACCTAAAAAAACAGCTCCTAATTCGACTTACATTAATATAAACATAGAAGACAAAATCATATGTAAATAGTGTCAAAGTACTATTCACCCAAAGCTACCACATTCACATTCAAATTTGTCTTTTTAATCTCTAGAATTACATCAAGTTTTGAGTTGATTTTTATCCGGAGTTGTAGACATACCTCACATGAATGTTGTCTAGTAATTTCAGGTTTTTTTGGAATGTCTAAATATAAATAGTTGAGCTTGATCTCACCTAAGTATGCGATCTCATACAAGTCTACCCCCACATTAAGGTGAGATAGTGAGATCAACCTCAAATATTCATATTTAGACATCTGAGAAAAATAAAAATATTTGACAACATTCATGTGAGGTATATCTACAACTCTAAAAAAATTAACTCACAACTTGATGTACATTTAGAGATTTAGAAAAGACAAATTTGAATGTGAATAATGGCAACTTTGAGTAAATAGAACTTTGACATTCACATTCGATTTTGTCGTTTTTGCTTCTATTAATGTAAGTCGAATTAGGAGCTCAATTATTTTGAGTTTGTACATCAAACATTGATGTGCATCTACAATAATTTGAGAATATTTAAACATGTATATTTTTTTCAAAATAATCGATCTCGTTGATCTCACCTAATGTGAGATCTCACACAAGTCTCCTCTCATTTAGATCTCATACAAATCTCACATAAATGTGAGGTCTAATACTGTGAGTGTTAATGCCTCACTTACGGTGAGATAGTTCACCGCATCCCGTGTTTCTCGCTACCGTGCCCTACAGTGCTGACCCAACAACAGATTCCAGTGTAGTTTTAACAAGCGTTATAGAGAATGAACCTTCCATATGGTTTTAGGAAGGTTCTGGAATGATTTGTTTTTCTTTCTTATATTTTTTTGTGGGTTTATTCATTTCATTTGGCTTTATGATTTTATGTACTTTTCCTGTTCTTTTTCTTTTCTTTTTTCTTCTCCTTTCTTCTCTTTTCTGATATGTGTCTACTTCTTTTAACATGTGTAGACAAACTTTTGTATATATCTGGAACATTTTTCAGATACACGTCGAATGTTTGTTAAAAACTAGTGTTTAAGAAAGTGTTTTTAAGTGACACTTAAGCGTTGAGCGATGGTAAAACACTTCGTTTTTATCCTAAAGGGCAGATTAAGCATTTTTTTAAAAGTTTGGTTGTATTCTTTTTTTTAACTATTTTTGCTTGTCTGCTTGTGCGATAATGGTAATATACCATTTATCTTATCATTAGTCTCCATTCGAGAACTATTTCCTTCATATTGTTGCAAAATTCGGGCCACATAATCTCTATTAGGCTTTGACTATTTGAACTGAACTACATTTTAGTTATTGTTTAGCTTGCTATGTGAATCTGATGTGTATTTGCTATGGTGTGACCTGTATTTTAGATGCTATTTCAATTACACATGTGCCATGTTTCCTATTTTTCTATGTATATTATTCAAAATCTAGCAAATTCTGGCCAATTTCAAAAAACGCTTAAGCGTGCTTAAACGCCCATTGCTCTAAGTTGCGGTCTTTCGCTTCGCTTACGCTTTCCACTTTTTTGAACATTGTTAAAAACACGTTGAAGACTTATATGGATACATGTTGAACTTTTATTGAAATGCATACTAAATTTTATTTTAAATATTTTGTGAAAAAAATTAAACACATGTTGAACATTTAAAAAAAATTGATGACATATTCTGGAATGTGTGACACATTTTTAAGTAGTACGGACATTTTTCAGCATGGTATGAAAAAGGTGTACAAAATTACATGGACAAAGTTTACGTTGCAGCAATCTTGTTTTAATGGTATGAACATTTTTTATAAATTAGGTGACTTGTTTGTTTTTACATTTTCACGAATATATTTATTAAACACTTTTATTTTACACTAGAAAAATATAGAAACCAGGAAAGAAAAATAAACGGAAAAGGAAAGTGAAGAAATAATAGCGCTTGCTAGACTTTTTTTCCTAAGCGAAGCGTGTCGCTTCTTTTTTTTTTCCTAAGAGAAGCGCGTCGTAACCTTTTCTGTAGCAACAGTGCGTCGCTACATGTCGTGTTGCTGGGCCTGGCCAATTTCCTTCGCACTGCCAGTAAATGGGCTGTTAGAACTCAGTACAAGCGAGAATTAGATTGTTCTTTTGGACTGCATCGAGGGAAATGATGTGGACTTGGAAAAGCTTGTAAAGTTAATTTGTATACTGATGCCATGGTCAACAATCTTTTGTATGAACCTCCTGAGCGCAGGACTGAAGGCCTCACATTCCAAAATAATACGTAAAAGCCACAGGGGCCAGCAGGGGTAGCATAATTCCATGAGGAGCGAGGTTCAAATTCCCCACCATAAAAGTGCATTCAACAGAAATAGCAATCTTGCGAAGATATGTTATGCAAATTCGAAAATATGCTGAACTTGGTTTGACTAAGGAAAAAAAATAAGTGGTTCAAGCCCTCCCTATTCTTCAATATGTGGTTTAAGTCTGCAGTTTTTCAATATTTTTATGTCAAACTTTGCAATATATTCTGTTAGTTTTTGTTGTAGTTGATAAAGTGACCAATTTTTTGGAAAATATACTACATTAGCTGAAATTAGCAGAATGTTAGTTAGATTTTGGTCCCAGGACTATTATTGGGTTTCTACCTCCGTTGGTCCGGAGTTTAGGGCTAGGAGGACTCAAGGCCTAGTCCAGCCCAGATGCATGAGGAAGAATAATGTACATCTATTCACAAAGCTAAATCTCCGAAATCATTATCTGAGGGATTCCCTTTGTAAAGGTTATTCCCACCTTCCTAGGTTGGACAAGTGGCACACTGCATGTGCGTCACTTGCAGCAACGTGGGAGTTTTCTCTTTTTGTATATAGATTTATTTATTCAAAATGTTTTATCTCCTAAATCATGTGTCCAAAACTGTTTTTCATGAAAAAATCGGAAGAAAAAAATGAGCCAGAAGCATGCTTTTTCCTCAATTTATTTCCTTTGAGAGGCTTCTGGCTCGTTTTTTTTTTCGGTTTTCACTTTTTACCATGGTTATGTCTCAAAAATAAACTTTTCTCTATGGTTTTCTTACCACTTTATCTGTTTTATTTTTAAATTTTACGTTCTTTTTCATTTTTCAATTTTTTATTTTAAATTCACTTTGAAAATTTCCCAAATAAACATTGAACATTTTATGAATAAACATTAAACATATTTGGGATACAAGTCAAAGATTTTTCAAATACACACTGGATTGTTTCCAAAAATACCTTGAACAATTGTCAAATTCACGTCCAGCATTTTACACACACACACGCCGCACGCACGCACGCACGCACGCGCGCGCGCACACACACACACACACACACACAAAGTACTTTATTCGCATACATGTTGAACATTTATCAAATCATGTTGACCATTTTCTAAATACACGGTGAATATTTTCTAAATACAATGTGAAATTTTTTTAAAGACGTCTTACCATTTTTCAAACACACATCAAATATTTTTTCTAACTACACGGTGAACATTTTCTAAAATACACGATGATCATTTTAGTAAACACATTGTTAACATTTTTTAAATTATCATTTGCAGAATAGGTGTTTCGCCTAGAGCAAAGAGTGAGCCAACCCGACATTATGCAAGATGAACTCATTTTTCTCCAAGGCGGATTGAGATACAACTTTCAACACCCACGTGTTGCATGCTCAGTCCTCTTCTCTTTCGGATCACTGCCGCCTCCTGCTCGCCGATGACAGAGAGTCCAGGCATCCACGGCCTTTCACGTTTGAGAATTACTGGGTATCCTTGTCAGGTTTCAGTGAGGTCATCCAAAAGGCTTGGAATGAGCGCGTTGATCACATGGAACCATTTCACGCCCAACATCATAAGCTCAAGAAGACGATGTTATGCCTCACAGAATGGAGCAAGCGTTTGTTCTCCAAGGCCAAGATCTTTTTCCATGTTGCCAATCTTGTCATCTTGAGGCTTGACACCGTTCAGGAGGGGCGGGCACTTTCCTCTGAGGAGATTAACCTTCGCTCGAGGCTCAAGCGGAGGGTGGTAAGTCTGGTGGTCTTGCAGACAGCCAAAAGAGCCAATGCGGTGATGCGAACACCAAAATTTTCCATCGCCACATCAATGCTCAGAGGAGGAAAAGCCACATTCACAGGATCAAGCAAGCGCAAGGTTGGATCACTAAGCACAATACAAAGGAGAAAATTATACATGACCATTTCTCCGAGGCCATGAGTCATGGGCATAGATGCACCAAGGATTTTAACTGGGATGAGTTGAACATTGAGCTTCTGGACCTGCATGACCTTGCTGATGCTATATCTGAGCAAGAGGTTTTGGAGGCCATCAAAGAGCTGCCTGCTAGCAAGGCTCCTGGACCGGATGGCTTCACGAGTCTCTTCTTTAAATAATGTTAGGAGTTCATCAAACACGACTTTATGTGAGCCATCCAAAGCTTTGACGCATTGCACACTTCCAGTTTGCAATGGCCCAACTCAGCCAAGGCGGTGCTCTTGCCCAAGAAGGAGGGCGCGAAGGGCATCTCCGATTATAGACCTATTAGCCTCATTCATGTGGTGGCCAAGATCATTGCTAAAATTCCCGCATTACATCTGGCCCAGCACATGGGTGCTCTCATCTCCAACGCGCAGAGTGCGTTCATCAAACGACGTAGCATACATGATAACTTCATGTACGTCTAGAATTATGCGCGCCGGCTGCATAAGAGAAAAAACCCATCATGCTTTTCAAACTAGATAACAAGAAGATCTCTGACTCGATCGAGTAGGAGTACATTCTGGAATTACTATAGCGGAAGGGGTTTCTAAGAAACGACAACGATTGGATTGTGGCACTTCTTTGCACTTCCTCCTTGCGCATCCTCCTTAATTGGATTCCCGCCCCCTCCCATCAAGCATGCTTGTGGGCAATAACAAGGTGACCTGCTCCGGCCTGCTGTTTGTCCTTGCGATTAACCCTCTCCAACAAATATTTGAGCTGGCAACTGGAAATGAATTCTTCATAAGCTTTGTGGCCGTCATGCCATGGTTAGAACCTCCCTCTACGCTGACGACACGTCCGTCTTTATGGCTTGAATCAACAGGGATATTGGAAACCTTTCGGCAATCCTAAGGGGTTTTGGAGAGGTCACGGGGCTATGCACAAACTTTCATAAGAGCTCGATGGCGCCCATTCGCTTCAATCATAATCAAATTGGGCATATCCTTGGGGATCATGCTGGTGACTAGGACATATTTCCCAATGAAATTTTGGGGCTTCCTCTCTCAGTTTGGCAACTCAATAAGGTGAACTGCTCGTATCTTCAGGACAAAGCGGCTGCCAAGCTTGTCACTTGGGAGGGCCAAAATATCACCACCATTGGAAGCACGCCTCTTTTCATACCGCTCATTGATGACCCACAAGTATATGGGATCAATCGTAGTCCTTTCGATAAGTAAGAGTGTCGAACCGAGAAGGAGCAGAAGGAAATGACAAGTGGTTTTCAGTAAGGTATTCTCTGCAAGTACTGAAAGTAGCGGTAACATATTGTTTTGTAGTGAGGCAATTCGTAACAAGTAGCAGGTAGCTTTCGTAACAAAGGTGTAGCAAGGTGGTCCAATCCTTTTTAAAGCAAAGGACAAGCCAGAAAGTTCTCTTATAGTAAGCAAAGCGTTCCCATTTAGAGAAATTCGTTAGGATTTGTTCCTTGTCATGCTCAGGTACACAACGTCTAATAACGCCATCTACTGCTGTATATAAATGTGGGCCATCCCAAAGTAATGTCTTAAGTCAAAAAGGAACTTTTCTTTTGTTGGTACGTGTAAATATGTGGTCTATATTTAGAGACAATGGAATTAGCATAATCTGCATACCAATGATTATTATGAGAGGTGGAAGCATTCACAACAGCTAATTGCTCATCAGGAAAACTAATCAATAGGCAGTGAGTCATCAAGAACATTTTTTATCCTAGAAAAATTATGTGCTACATGATTTTCAGCTGCCTCACTATCAATAATATGTAAATCAAACTCTTGCAGTAAAAAATCCAACTAATTAACTTGGGTTTATCATCCTTCTTTTCCATAAGATATTTAAAGCAGCATGATCAGTGTGAATAGGAACTTTAGAATCAACAATATAAGGTTTGAATTATCACATGCAAACACAACTACTAAAAATATTTCTTAGTAGTGGAGTAATTTCTTTGACTATTGTCTAGCATAATGAATAACATTTAGTTTCTTATCAACTCTTTTACCTAGAAGAACACCAATAGCATAGTCACTAGCATCACACATAATTTCAAAGAGTAGGTTCCAATCAGGTTGTTGAGCAATAGGTGCAGGAATCAAGGCTTTCTTAAGTATTTTATAAAGGGTTCCACACAATCATCATCAAAAATGAATTTAACATTTTTTTAGAAGATTAGTTAGGGGTCTAGAATATTTAGAGAAGTCTTTAATAAACCTCCTATTAAAACCAGCATGACCAAGGAAATTTCTTATACCTTTGATATCTTTAGGACATGGCATTTTCTCAGTTGCATCAACTTTAGCTTTATCTACCTCAATACCTCTTTCAGAAATTTTATGCCCAAGTACTATACATTCATTCACCATAAAGTGGCGCTTCTCCGAATTCAAGACGAGATTAGTTTCTTCACATCTCTGCAAAACTCGGTCAAGGTTGCTTAAGCAATCATCAAAAGAGGTTCCGTACAAGAAAAAACCATCCACGAATACCTCAACAATTTTCTCACAGAAATCAGAGAATATAGCAGTCATACATATTTGAAAAGTAGCAGGTGCATTGCATAACCAAAAAGGCATACGTCTATAAGCATAAGTTCCAAAAGGACAAGTAAAAGTAGTTTTCTCTTGATTTTCTTGTGATACAGGTGTTTGAGAAAAAAACAGAATAACCATCTAGGAAGGAAAAATGTGTGTGGTTAGATAATATTTCTAACATTTGATCAATAAAAGGTAAAGGGTAATTATATTTCCTAGTAGCTTTGTTTAATTTCCTAAAAGCAAGTACCAACTTATAAAAGTGACAATTCTTTGTGGGATAAGTTCTTATCGTTAGGAACAACAGTAATGCCTCCTTTCTTAGGAGCACAACGAACATTGCTTACCATCGACTATCAGCTATAGGATAAATTTTACCTACTTTCAGAAGTTTGAATATTTCAATTCTTACCACATCCTTCATTCTGGAATTCACATGACATTGATGCATGATTAACCACGAGTTTAACATCAGGTTCCATATTAATCTTATGTTGACATAAAGTGGGACTAATGCCCTTAAGATCATCGAGAGTGTGTCCAATTGCATCAAGGTGTTTTCTCAAAGTTTTGAGTAATCTCTTTTCTTCAAGCACTGAAAGGTTAGCGTTGATAATAACAAGATATATCTTATTTTTGTTAGGATAAGCATATTTCAAAGTATCAGGTAGTTTCTTTATTTCAAACAAAGGATCACTCTTAGAAGGGAGAGGATCTCCCAGAGATTCAACAGGTAAATTATGCTTAAGGATAGGTGCTTGTTCAAATAATATTTCATCTATTTCATTCCTTTCATTCATATGCATATCATTTTATGGTCTAGCAATTATTGTCCTATAGGGTCAGTGGGAGGCACAACAATAGAAGAAATACCAATAATTTCATCTTTGCAGGCAACTCCTTATCATGTGGTTCTTTACTAAATTTGGAGAAATTTAATTCATGAGAAATATCACCAAACTTAACTCTAACCTTTTCTTTAACACAATCAATTTCATCATTAACAATATTCAAGAAAGGCATACCGAATATAATGGGACAAAAATTCTTGTCAATATCCAAGTACTAAGAAATCATTAGGGTACTTGACCTTACCGCAAAGACTTCAACATATCTAACAAACCCAAGTGGTGAAATAGTATCTCTGTTTGCAAGCTTAATAGTAACATCAATATCTTCAATCTCGATAGGTGCAATATCACTCATGACTTCTTGATGAAGAGAAAACGAATAACACTTACACTAGCACCCATATCATATAAACCATGGTAGCAATGATCTCCAATTTTTACAAGACAACATGCATGCCAACCACATGCTTATTCTTATCTAACACATCTTGTTCAATTCTAGCAGGTTTTGTGATACGTCTCCAACGTATCTATAACTTTTTATTGTTCCATGCTATTATAATATCAATCTCGGATGTTTTATATGCAAATTTTATAGACTAACCTATTAACCCAGTGCCAAGTGACAGTTGCTGTTTTTTGCCTGTATTTTGTTTTCCAGAATATCAGTACCAAATGAAGTCCAAATGCCATGAAACTTTTTGACAATTTTTCTCTGGACATAAGAGATACTAGAAGCTTCAGGAAGAAGTCAAGAGGTGAAGTAGGTGGCCACAAGCCACTAGGGCGCGGCCAGGAGGGTAGCCGTGCCCTGATGCCTTGTGGGTTCACCTTTGCTCTGTTTGACCTAATTCAACCTCTATAAATTCACTAAAATAAGGAAACCAATAGAGAGCCACCCGAAACACTTTATCTGCCACTACAAGTTTCTGTTCTTGCGAGATCCCATCTGGAGGCCTTTTTTGGTACTCTACCAGAGGGGGAATCCATCACGGGGGGATTCTTCATCAACCTTGTTGCCCCTCCAATGATGTGTGATTAGTTTACCATAGACCTACGAGTCCATGGCTAGTAGCTAGATGGCTTCCTCTCTCTCTCTTTGAACTTCAATACAATGTTCTCCTTGATGTTCTTGGAGATCTATTCGATGTAATCCTTTATTGTGGTGTGTTTGTTGGGATCCGATGAATTGTGAGTTTATGATTAGATTATCTATGGATATTATTTGAGTCTTCTCTGAAATCTCTCATGCACGATTATTATAGCTTTGTATTTCTGTCTGATCTATTGATTTGGTTTGGCCAACTAGATAGATTTTTCTTGCAATGGGAGAGGTGCTTTGTGATGGGTTCAATCTTGCAGTGATCTATATCCCAGTGACAGAAGGGGACAAGGCACGTATTTGTATTGTTGCCATTAAGGATAAAACAATGGGGTTTATTCATATTCCTTGAGTTTACTTTGTCTACATCATGTCATCTTGCTTAAGGTGTTACTCTATTCTTTATGAACTTAATACACTAGATGCATGCTGCATAGCGGTCGATGTGTGGAGTAATAGTAGTAGATGCAGGAAGGAGTCGGTCTACTTGTCTCGGACGTGATGCCTATATATATGTGAAGGAAATATGCCCTAGAGGCAATAATAAAGTTATTATTTGTATTTCCTTATATCATGATAAATGTTTATTATTCATGCTAGAATTGTATTAACTAGAAACTTAGTACATGTGTGAATACATAGACAAAACAGAAAGTCCCTAGTATGCCTCTACTAGACTAGATCATTGATCAAAGATGGTTATGTTTCCTAACCATAGACATGAGTTTTCATTTGATCAATGGGATCACATCATTAGGAGAATGATGTGATGGATAAGACCCATCCGTTAGCTTAGCAACTTGATCGTTTAGTTTTACTGCTATTGCTTTCTTCATGACTTATACATGTTCCTATGACTATGAGATTATGCAACTCCTGAATACCGGAGAAACACCTTGTGTGCTATCAAACGAACAACATAACTGGGTGATTATAAAGATGCTCTACAGGTGTCTCCGAAGGTGTTTTTAGTGTTGGCATAGATCGAGAATATGATTTGTCACTCCGAGCGTCGGAGAGGTATCTTTGGGCCTCTCTATAATACACATCATAATAAGCCTTGCAAGCAAACGACTAATGAGTTATTCATGAGATGATGTATTGCCGAACGAGTAAAGAGACTTGCCGGTGATGAGATTGAACTAGGTATGATGATACCGACGATCAAATCTCGGGCAAGTAACATACCGATGACAAAGGGAACAAACGTATGTTGTTATGCGGTTTGACCGATAAAGATCTTCGTAGAATATGTAGGAACCAATATGAGAATCCAGGTTCCGCTATTGGTTATTGACCGAAGATGAGTCTCGGTCATGTCTACATAGTTCTCGAATAGTGTCCGCACGCTTAACGTTCGATGACGATCGGTATTATGAGTTTATGTGTTTTGATGTACCGAAGGTAGTTCGGAGTCCCGGATGTGATCACGGACATGACGATGAGTCTCCGAATGTCCGAGACATAAAGATTGATATATTGGACGGCTATATTCGGACACTGGAAGTGTTTTGGGTGGTTTCAGAGAAAACTGGAGTACCGGAACCCCCCGGGAAAGATAATGGGCCTAGTGGGCCTTAGTGGAGAGAGAGAGGGCCGGCCAGGGCAGGCCGCGCGCCCCCTCCCCCCTTGGTCCGAATTGGACAAGGGAAGGGGGGGGCGCCCCTTTCCTTCTCCCTCTCCTTCCTTTCCCCTCCTAGTAGGAGTAGGAAAGGGGAGTCGTACTCCTACTAGGAGGAGGACTCCTCCTCTCTCTCCTGCGCGCGCCCTAGGGCCGACCGACCTCCTCCTTGCTCCTTTATATACGGGGCAGGGGCCACACTAGAACACACAATTGAACATCAGTTTTAGCCATGTGCAGTGCCCCCACCACAGATACACACCTCGTTCATATCGTTGCAGTGCTTAGGCGAAGCCCTGCGTCGGTAGCTTCATCATCACCGTCACCACGCCGTCGTGCTGACGAAACTCTCCTGTGAAGCTCAACTGGATCAAGAGCTCGTGGGATGTCATCGAGCTGAACGTGTGCTAAACGCGGAGGTGCCGTACGTTCGGTGCTTGGATCGGTTGGATCGCGAAGATGTTCCACTACATTAACTGCATCACTAGGCGCTTCCGCTTTCGGTATATGAGGGTACGTAGACACACTCTCCCCTCTCATTGCTATGCTTCTAGTAGATAGATCTTGCGTGATCGTAGGAATTTTTTTGAGTTACTACGTTCCCCAACAGTGGCATCACGAGCCATGTCTATGCGTAGATGATATGCACGAGTAGAACACAATGACTTGTGGATGATAATAGTCATACTGCTTACCAGCATGTCATACTTTGATTCGGCGGTATTGTGAGATGAAGCGGCCCGGACCGACATTACGCGTACGCTTAGGCGAGACTGGTTTCACCGTTATGAGCACTCCTTTCTTAAAGGTGTCCGGCGGGTGTCTGTCTCTCTCACTTTAGTTGAATCGAGTGTGGCTACGCCTGGTCCTTGTGAAGGTTAAAACAACACACTTGACGAAAAATCGTTGTGGTTTTGTATGCGTAGGTAAGAACGATTCTTGCTAAGCCCGTAGCATCCACGTAAAACTTGCAACAACAAAGTAGAGGACGTTTAACTTGTTTTTTTAGGGCATGTTGTGATGTGATATGGTCAAGACGTGATGAGTTATACGTTATAGTATGAGATGATCATGTTTTGTAAAGTTATCGACAACCGGCAGGAGCCTTATGGTTGTCTCTTTATTGTATGACTTGAGAAGGCCATGTAATTGCTTTACTTTATCACTATGAGTTAGCGATAGTAGTAGTAGCAATAGTTGGCGAGACGACCACAACGCTACGATGAAGATCATGGTGTCAAGCCGATGACAATGGAGATCATGACGATACTTTGGAGATGGAGATCAAAAGCACAAGATGATGATGGCCATATCATGTCACATATTTTGATTGCATGTGATGTTTATCTTATTATGCTTCTTATTTTGCTTAGTACGGCGGTAGCTTTGTAAGATGGTCCCTTACAAAATTTCAAGGAACAAGTGTTCTCCCTGAGTATGCACCATCGCGAAAGTTCGTCGTGCCGAGACACCACATGATGATTGGGTGTGATAAGCTCTACATTCAAATACAACGGGTGTAAGATAGTTTTGCACATGCAGAATACTCGGGTTAAACTTGACGAGCCTAGCATGTACAGACATGGCCTCGGAACACTGGAGACCGGAAGGTCGAGCGTGAATCAGACAGTAGATATGATCAACATAAGATGTTCACCAGTGAAAACCACTCCATCTCACGTGATGATCAGACATGGTTTAGTTGATTTGGATCACGTGATCATTTAGATGACTAGAGGGATGTCTATCTAAGTGGAAGTTCTTTAGTAATATGATTAATTGAGCTTTAATTTATCATGAACTAAGTCCTGATAGTTTTTGCATATCTATGTTGTTGTAGATCAATGGCCTGTGCTACCGTTCCCTTGAATTTTAATGCGTTCCTAGAGAAAGCTAAGTTGAAAGATGATTGTGACGCTCGAATAATTAGGCTACAGTAATCCCATGTTAATGATGCCACGTCACCACGGTTACAGTTGTTAATCTCATGCTGATTCAAAACCAGTTCAAATTCTAATTCAAAATCAAGTCAAACAATTAAATTTTCAATTGTAAAAACTAAAATGTCCTAGATGTGCAATATAATCAATAACTAGTTTTGGTGGTGAAACCAACATTTTCTAAAATGCTTAAATTCCATAAGATAAAAGAAACATGGGCTAAAACAATTATTTAAATGATTTTAAAATTATATAAGTAATAAATAAATTATTTAAGTGCTAAAGTGAAATGTGGCAGATGACTAATGTGTGACACTAATTTAGGTGCAAGAATTATATTTTTGTAAAACTAAAACAATATGAAAAGGAATTAGAAAACAGAAAAGAATAAAAAGAAATACAAAAAAAGAAAAGAAAGGAAGGACCCCCCCAGCTGGGCCTCGGCCCAGCAAGCTGTTGGGCCGCCAGGCCGGCCCAAGCGCACCCGCTACTACTTCCTCGGACGGCCGAAACCCTAGCCCTCTCTCCCACTTCCCCCGACCCCCCCTCTCTCTCTCTCGCTCGGTTCCCCTTTCCCCCGATCTTGATCGGGGGGCGCACGCCGCTCGCCCCCGAGACCGACGCCGGACAGCCCTGCCTCACGCCGCCGCCCCGCCGCCGCACCGATGCCGCCCCGTTCTCACCTCCTCCCCGACCAGTCGCCCAGCGCTCGGCGCCTCCCCGCCGACATCGCCTCGTCTCGCCACCCCACCGACGCCACGCCATCGCCGGACCCCACCGCGCCGTCCCCGACCTCCTCCACCGCGCCACCCCGAGCCCGCTGCCTCCCTGTCCGGCCCCTTGTGAGCCGCTACCTCCCCTCCTCCTTTCCCACAGGTCACCGCACCCGCGACCGCGCTATGCCTTGCATCGTCCTTGCCTTCGCCCGCCGGTGCCGCGTCCCACCCGCGTTTCGCGCTGCTCCTCTCTGCCCTCTCACGCACGGCCGCGCCCCGCACTCGCGCTCACCGCGCCGGTCCCCGTACTTGTTGCGCTCATCACCGCGACCCCGCCCCCGCGCTGCTTTGCAGCGCGGGCGACGAGCCCACGCGCCCGTCGCCTTGGTCGTTCGGCCCTGCTCCGCCGCCCGCAGGCGCCCTCTGCAGGTAGCGCTTAGCCGCTCCAGCGCGCGACCCCGCTCCCGACCCGCCTACCCTGCTGGTCTCCGCCACCTGCACTTTACTTCGTGCGTCCCCTGGCCGCCGTGGCCGCGCTCGCCGTCGCCCAGCCGCTCGCGGCAACTGCAGCCACCTCCGCCTGCCTTTTCCCGGCTGAAACCGCCGCTGGCCTCCCCCGCCGCCTACCACTGCTCGCCGGGCCGATCGCCGCCTCCGGCCGTGCGCCTGGCCGCCGGCGCTGCGCCCCGCGGCTGGCCTGGAGGAGTGACGCCCATGCCCGTCGCCCGCAAAGCCGCGCCCATCGCCCGCTAGCCCGTACCCGCTAGGGGCCCTGGCAAATGACAGCCGGGGCCAACCCCCCAGAGAACGATTTAAAAATAATAAATATAAAAAGACATAAAATATTAATTAATTAATTAATTAGTTAACTTAATTAATTCTGTTAATTAACTATTAAACCTAATTAACCTACTAACCAATCTAATTAAAAAGTTAATTAGTTAGTTAGACAATGACATGCGGGACCCACACATCAGCTTGACCGGTCAACACCTGTGTTGACTCATCACGTCATGCTGACGTCATGCTAATGCAGTAAACATATTTTTGAATTAAAATAATCTGTTAATTCTAGAAAATAATTAAATCTTTATAAATTAATATAAAATAATCCGTAGCTCGGATGAAAATACTTTGTACATGAAAGTTTCCCAGAACAACGAGACGAATTCGAATACGCAGTCCGTTCGTCCATCGCATGTCCCTAACATAGCGAACCTACAACCGTCCCCCTCCGGTCCGTTTGTTCAAAAATGCGAAACACCGGGAATACATTCCCGGATGTTTTCCATCCTGGCCAGTATCACTTAATACCGCGTTAGGACACACATAGAACCGCGTATTACCATGTTCTGCTTTGCGGTGCGATGTTTGCTTTATATTTATTGTTTCTTCCCCCTCTTCTCTCCGATAGACACCGGGACTGAGACTGCTGACGATGCCATTGTGATCGACTGCGTTGATGATGATCGCTCCTTCTTGCCATAGCAACCAGGCAAGCCCCCCCTCCCTTGACTACCAAATATCGCCCATTCTCTTCTCTCTTATTCTTGCATTAGAATTGCTACTGTTGATGATTCGATAACTCCTATTCTGTTGCATAGCCTGTCATTGTTGCTATAACTGTTGATACCTTTACCTGCTATCCTAATGCTTAGTATAGGATGCCAGTATTCCATCAGTGGCCCTACATTCTTGTCCGTCTCCCATGCTATACTATCGGGCCGTGATCACTTAGGGTGGTTATCACAGGTATATACAATACATACATTACATGACACATGATGTGACTAAAGTCGGGTCGGCTCATTAAGTACCCACAAGTGATTCCGATGTGGGGGCTGAAAGGACAGGTGGCTCCATCCAGGTAGTGGTGGGCTTGAGTTCCCGACGGCCCCCGAGTGGATCTTTGTGGCGGAGCGACATGGCAGGTTGAGACACCAAGTTGAGAGGTGGCCTCGCCCTAGTCGTTGTATGTGGTTATTTCATAATAACACATTTAACGAGTTTGGATATTTGATCTGAGTCTGGCCACTGGCCTATACGCACTAACCAGCTACGTGGGTATAGTTATGGGCTCTCGACGTCGTGGTATCAGCAGAAGCCTTCTTGACGTCAGCCACTGAGCGGCGCGCGCCAAGTTGGACTGCGTAACAGAACTTCCTTAGTAATGGAGGTTGCTAGGTCTGCTCACCGGCCACGTACGCAACGTGCATGTGTGCATTGGACGATGGGCCCAGGCCCCTGCGTGCTTAGGGTTTTGACCGACGTGCTGACCTCTCTGCTATGCTTAGGTAGGGTTGCGACATGTTGATCTTCCGAGGCCGGGCATGACCCAGGAAAGTGTGTCCGGCCAAATGGGATCGAGCGTGCTGGGTAATGTGGTGCACCCCTGCAGTGAAGTTAATCTATTTGAATAGCCTTGTCCCTCGGTAAAAGGACGACCCAGAGTTGTACTCCGACTTCATGACAACTAGAACCAGATACTTAATAAAACACACCCTTACCAGTGCCAGATACAACTCGGTGATCGCTTTCCCACAGGGCGACGAGGGGAGAATCGCCGGGTAGGTTTATGCTATACGATGTTACTTGGTGAACTTACCATCTATTCTATTCTACTGCTACAAGACGGAGGCTGCGAGAAGTGAGGTTACTTGTTACTTTCCAAGTAATCTCATCTACTGCTGCAAGATGGAGGCTGCCAGAAGCGTAGTCTGTGATAGGGTTAGCTATCCTCCTCTTATTCTGGCATTCTGCAGTTTAGCCCACAGACATTACCCCTTTACACAGATATCATTGCATATGTAGTGTAGATCCTTGCTTGCGAGTACTTTGGATGAGTACTCACGGTTGCTTTACTCCCCCTTTTCCCCTTTTGTCCCTTCTTCTCGGATGATGCAACCAGATTGATGGAGTCCAGGAGACAGAAGATCCCGAGGATGTTTCTACGTGGAGTTCGGCTTCGAGGAGTAGTTAGGAGGTCCCAGGCAGGAGGCCTTGCCTTTTCGATCGTTGCTACTTTTGTGCTAGCCATCTTATGGCACCTTGTTTAACTTATGTCTGTACTCAGATATTTTGCTTCCACTGACTCTTGTGTTTTTGAGCTTATGTATTCGAGCCCTCAAGGCCCCTGGCTTGTAATATAAAGCTTGTATTATTTTAATTTGTGTCTAGAGTTGTGTTGTGATATCTTCCAGTGAGTCTCTGATCTTGGTCGTACACATTTGCGTGCATGATTAGTGTACGGTCAAATCGGGGGCGTCACAAGTTGGTATCAGAGCCGACTGCGTGTAGGTAGCCCCTTTTCCAAGTCCTTGGCCGAAGTTGAGTCTAGTCATTGAAAAACTTTTACTAACATGGCTGTGTGGCTTACGGGCCCACATCGCCATTGGGTGGTATTAGCATCTTTTATTTCTCGTCTATGCTCTGGGACTCTGATCTCTCTTCTACTCGGGTTAAATGATTTTTCTAAAATCTAACTTTAGGTTCTCGAAAATACTTTCGCCTGGAGAGCCCCTCACTCCAGATGATTGCTTGCTGCACCAGAAGATTCCAAAGATAATCTCCGAAGTTCTTTCGAAACTCTGTGCCTGTCTCTTTTGCAATCCTGTACCACTGATATATCCCCATGGATAAATACATACACTTGTCGATCTTACTTTCATTCCCAGCTGCTCTTGTTATACAAGATGCGTCGAATTATTCTCTGAATCTCTAAGAATCCCTTGTGACAATGCTTCATAGGTCTTTACCGCATGAATACCCCTATGAATAATTTCTCACACTTATTGAGGATTCGATCCTCAGTTGTTCATGTGTTTTACAAAATTCTTCGGAATACTATTCGGTTTTATGGAAATCCTCAGCAACCTAATGCTCCTGAATTCCTTGCCTTCCGACATTATGGCTAATTCCATATTTCTAGCAATGTCTGTTGACATCCTTTCTCACTATCATTTCGAGTCCCTTGATGCAATATTTTGCGAATGCTCACAATCCTCAATCAGATCCTAGAATTCATCCTTCCGGCTCAGACGTCATTTTGAACATGAGCTGGTTGTTGACCAAACAAATTGTCATCGATTGTACCCATAAGTCTATTCGACTATCCATCCTTTATCAGAGCGTTTGCTTTCGATCCTTGATTTGGAATTCATAATTCCTTCGCATTTGAGCTTTGAATTAGTCAGTTGTTTCTATAATCCAATGCCTTTGCATTGCTTCTTCCTTTGGGTGTGTGCTGATGCTCACATCAGCTCTGTTATGGACCGTCGGATTATTTGTTGAATTATCATCCAATAGTGTCATTCATAGTCGTTCACCTTGTGAGATCTTTCCCTGATACATAATGCCTTTAGTAAATTGTATCCCCTCCTTTTGTCAACCATGCTCTGCTTTCAAGCTTGTGTATTTACTTTTGAAACTTGTGGTATATGTTACTAAGATGCCCGATGGGTTGAACCCATGTCTTCCCCTAATCTGTGAGAACCAAAAAGTTTTCACAAGTCATACTCTTCCGGTGTTCCACCAAATGAAATTCAAACACTACAGTTTTATCAAAGCGAGAGGTGAATGAAATGATATGCATTAAAGAAGTGGGAGTCGACCTTGAACTTTGTGTTCATGCCCATGAAAATGATGTAGACCGTCTCGGAAGCTTCTTGCAAAATGATTATCCAGCTGTATGATTCTTTCGGTATTCTTGAATTGATTCCTTATAGTTATGGTTCCGACCATGTTGTCCTGATCTGATATATCTGATGGGAATTCATTCCAGTGCCACATCTATTTTTGGCAAGGTTGAAGTATCTACTGTCATAGGTCAATGACCCGGTTCTACTTCTATTATGTTCTACCTTCGAGTATTACCCCCTGGTATCTCGAAGATGTCTTGCCATTGCACCACATCTAACTAACTTTGTTGAAGTAATGTCTTCCTTGTCGTAATCACTCCATGGGTTCTGGGTTGTTGTCAATCGAAGACACCGACTAGTGAAAGTATTCCGCACTACAAATCAAATACCCCTAGTATTTTTACTGGGAAATTCTGAACTCACTCTGGTCATCCCTAGACTATCGGCTGCATCCTGGTCTTGCTATCTTTGACTGTGCTACCTCATCCTTCTCCGGTGCACGAATTCTTCAGTGTGTGAGCACGACATACGTCGAACTTTCAACATCATGTTGCTTGTCTTGAAAGGCAACTTTGGTTCCGAGCTTGCATCTTATATATTGATCATATAACTTGCTACTTCGTCATTCCCTTGCTTGTTGCCGTTGTTGTTTGATTGCATCCTCTTGAAACCTCCCGACAAATGTGTCAGATCACCTTCAACACTTCGACTTCTTCCAAGATGTCAACTGTGTCCATGATGAGTGATGGCTTCTCGCCCCTCGTTGGTTACCCCAAGTGGAAGGTTTGAGATGCAGTGTAGCGGTAGTTTTCCCTTGGCAAAGATACCAAGGATCGAATCCCCTGAGACTCCGAGGTTCAACAAGAAGGTGTCAACTGCTAGCGGCGCAACTAGCGATTGACCGGACCTGCACACAAATACAAATAACTTTGCTCCCAACGAGTACAGAGAGGTTGTCAATCCCTCCGGCCTTGTCGTTTACAAAGGATCAAACGCAAGAGATAATAGTGATAGGTATTACTGCAACTAGTAAGTAAGAACAAAAAGTAAATAACGGATGTGATCAGTGATGGTAATATGGACCGGGGTCCCATGATGTTCACTAGTGATGTCTCTCTCCCAAAAGACGATAAAACAACTAAGCGAGGTAAACGAATTACAGCTGGGCAATTGACATGATTATGTGCGCAAACCAATGCTAACTATGCTGCAAAGAAAGGTAGAGGCTCAAAAGCATGGGCGGTACGCCAATGCAAGTATACCGAAATCCATCTGCATCTACTACTAATCATCCACCTTGAGATATCTATCCAGAACATCTCGCTGGTATTAAGTTGCGAGTCCCACCCATAGTGTAAACTCAAAGCAACAGACAGCTGCATTAAAAGAACTTTGCGTAAAGTAAACAATCCTTGCACCCGCAAGTACAAGCACCGTTGTTTTCCCCCTTGTGGCAACAACACATCCCCTAGACTCATGTTTCTGTCACTCAAGCTAGTCATCGAGGGGCATGAACCCACAATCAAGCATAACGTTCCCTCTTGGAGTTACTACCTACTACTTGGCCAAAGCAATAAACAACAACGGAGAACATGCAAGAATTACTGAAGAACATAAATATAAAAGAGGTGAATCAAATATATTACTCACACACAATCTGAACATAATCTCATAATCCATCGGATCCCAGCAAACTCAGCATAGCAACAGCATAAGGATTACATATGTGTCTCGATCATGTAGGGCAGCTCAAGAGGTCTAATCGGTGAAGAACAAAGAGGGGAGGAGAACATCACATAGCTACTGGTCATGGACCCATGGTCCAAGGGAGACTACTCACAACTCATCCGAGAGGCGTCCATGGTAGTGGAGAGGCTCCCGGTGGTGATCCTCCCCTCCGGCAGGGTGCCGGGAAGAGTTCTCCTGGTGCTCCCGATCTTGGAAGCGCGGCGGCGGAGGAACAGAGATGAGATCACGAAAAAGGGTTTCGTCCTCGAGGGTTTCGGGACGCGGTGTAAATATATGCCAAAGGGGGGCGTCAGAGGAGGCCAGGGGGCCCAGGCGCCCTGGCGGCGCGGCCAGGGGGGGTGCGCCCTCTGGCTGCCTGGAGCCCTGGTGGCCCCCCTCCGGCCCTACTTTGGCCGCATGGAAGCTTCCGGAACGCTGATTTTTTATATATTTTTCCCGGAATTTTTCTGGCAGTTTACGTAATGGGAAAACCTGAAATACAAAAACAGCAGAAAACAGAAACTGGCACTGGGGTGCACTGAGTTAATAGGTTAGTCCAAATATGATCAAAAGTGTATGGAAGTGCATAAATAACATAACAATATCACACAAAAGAGGCATGGATCAAGCATAAATTATAGATACGTTTTGGACGTATCAACATCCCCAAGCTTAATTCCTGCTCGTCCTCGAGTAGGTAAATGATAACAAGCATAATTTCTATGGTGACATGCTATTAACCATATAAGAACTTTTCACAGTCACATGACAAGTGCTTACTGAGACAATGAGTCTGTAGTAATTAAGTTGCCTCATGAGAACATCACAAAGAACTGAAAGTTTTACAATATGATACTGAAACACTCAATAGATTTGTAGTGAGCATGGTGTGCAAACATGACAAAGTGGTACCTCGCTTGCCCCCTTTAGTGATGCAAAACATAAATGCAGGGGCACCTCCAAAGTTTAAGTGACGACTAGATACAATGATTTCAGAATAAACGATATCATAATCATGCAGAAGACAATGGTACTTTGGGGCAATGCACATTACACTCAGAATGACAATCATGCTCTCAATAGTTGGTGCTTTAAAGAAGGTGGAGACTCTCGAACCGTGGCTTTTGTTGGCAAAGTTGAAAGCCCGTGGTCGGAAACAAAAACTAAACATGTACCAGAGCTCTTGGTTCTTAAAAACAGAGGTAATAATTATTTTTTTAGAATATGCATATTTCGTGAACGAATGCTAGTAGATAACTCAATTACTTCTTGAGCTGGACAAGTTTCGAGGAACGGCTCCCGCACGAGGACGATCACATCCTCTTAATCTCCTTTGTTTATCACTGCCAAAGTTTTCTGATTTCTCATGAACAAAGCATGAAGGAGGGTTTGTTTGTTGTATATTTTTTAATGAGCCGGGCGCACTCTATGCCAGTTCCTTCTCGTATTAGGGGTTTGCACATTAGGCATGCAATCCCGGGGTGAAGCTTGTCCAACTTAAAAAGATCATGAATTAACTACTACTTCCTCATGAGCTAAAATAGAGGCACAAAAGAGAAATGCTTTTTTTGAATAATTTCGAGATGGTACATGAAAGTCTTCGTTAGGAATGGCAGGTAAATACCATGTATAGGAAGGTATGGTGGACTCATATGGCATAACTGGTTTAAAGGATTTTGGATGCACAAGCAGTCAGTCCGCTTAGTACAGGCGAAGGTTAGCAAAAGACTGGGAGCGACCAACTAAAAGAGCAATGACGGTCATAATCATGCAGAGCGACAAAGCAACATTGAATCGGGCATGGAAGTTATATCGCTACTCAGAAATTAAAGATCATCAAGGCTTGATAGACTTTCTTTACAGTGTTAAATATGCGTGAGCATATGCCAAGTCAATCAAAATAAATTCTTGGAGGAAGATACCACTAAACCATACCACATCATAGGCAAACAAATCATGTTGGTACTTCAATAACACATTAAGAACCCCCAGCTATTTGAGAATAACCATAAGAAAACATGAACTACTAAGCACCATTATGCACATAGCATTTTTATCATAGACATATCAACCAGTGCAACAGAAGCCAATTCTCTTAACAAGTTAAGTATGATAACCCAAGACAGTTCCAGCAACCAACTAAACAAAAGCTCTTCAAAAAGTAAAGCATGAAAACTAAGAGCTGAACATGATAGTAGCTATTGAAAGACAAAGAACATACACAGGAAAGATAAACATGAAAATCCCATGTTATGTTCTAGGTTGAATTGGAGCGTGTTTCTCTCCCACACAAAGAAAGCTGAGTTCGAACTCGTTATGAACATCAAGCAAAGCTAAAGAAAACTAAAAAGGAAACTAAAAGCAAGACGCTCCAAGCGTAGCACATAACACATGAAGTGATAAAAATATAGTGGAACGAAAGACGAACTGATAGTTGTTGATGGAGAAGGGGATGCACGGGGGCATCCCGAAGCTTAGACGCTTGAGTCTTCTTGAATATTTCTTGGGGGTGCACGGGGGCATCCCCAAGCTTGAGCGTTTGACACTCCTGAATCTTTTTATCATCTTCCCTCGCACACTTGAAAACTCCCTTCATACATAACTCATCATAATCTGATTAGCGAGGTTAGTACCCATAATAAAATAATTTTTCCTTGCTGGAAATAAGGATAATCTTGAAGGTCTACTGTTTCTCAAGATTTCCAAAAGGTTTTTGCAAAGAAAAAGCAAGCTCAAGGTTCGCAAAACAAAGGAAAGGCAAAACATGACAGAATCTATGAAAAACAGACCAGCAGGTAGTAAACAATTTTTTCGGGGCACTTCTGCAACTCAAATAAAAAAACTCAGAACAGACGCCCGAAAGCCAATTGTATAGAGCACGCTTTCGAAAAAATTCAGACCAGAAAGATGACCTGGTGATTTTATACGAATTTTTCTGTCCAAGGACAGAATCTGTTTCTTGGACAGCACGTCACAACTTTTGAACTTTCTTGCAATCAGAGGCTACACTTGGCACAAAGCTGAAAAGTAAAGATACAATGATGATGCTACTGTAGTAACAACATCAAGACACAACAAAAGCAAAATAAAATTTTATTCATTGTGGGCTGCCTCCCAAAAGCGCTTTCTTTTATGCCTTTAAGCTAGGCATAATGCAAAGAGGAATCAATAATCATCACAGTAATCGGAGTTATAAATTGCTTCGGATGGTTCCTCAACAAGTTCAATCTTGTTCCTTCTAGGAAAGGGGTACATACCTTTTGCCTTCCCGCATAAGCGGATTTGTCCCTTACCCATATCGATGAAGCCTTTTACGGCTCGGAGGAAGTCCCTTCCAAGCACTATATTTCCTTGGTTTGGCTTCATGATGAAGAAGTCAACCATTGCAATCCCTTTAAGGAATGTAACTGGCACGTCTTTTATTCTTCCCTGGATCTCAGAAATATCTCCATTAGTGTGTTCATGATAAGATGATAATCTATCCATGTTAAATTTTAAAGAATCATGAACAATTTTTGGCATAGTAGAAACCATAGATCCAATATCACAATAAGCAAGGAAGTCTTGATTAGAGATGCTAATCCTAACAAAAGGCTCCCAATCATTGTCTATTTCCAAAATATCTCTCTTATTGGGTTTGGGTTTCTCTACCTTCATCAAGTCTAGAGCATCGATTCTCTTCTCAATAGTAGCAAGTCTATCTATGACAGTATCAAAATTATGATCATAAACAAAGTAACTAGATAGACCATGTATAATTTCAAGAGCTCTAGCTTCATCACACTCTAGGAAATCTCCTTCAGCTATAATATCAAGAGAGTGTTTACACCATTTAAAAAGACCATGGTAAAAATTTCTAAGCACAATTTTTATAGGTATCCAAGGCATAATTCTCCTATGTGCACCAGAAATTCTGTCCCATGCCTTCTTCATATTTTCTCCATCCCTTTGATGGAAATCTAGAACTTCTGATTCCCTCAAAGCACCAAATCCTAACATGCTTGACTAAACAGAAAGGACTACTAATAGAAAAGCAAATAATTTTTTGTGATTTTTGATAAAAGACAATAAAGAAAAAACTGAAAGGTAAACTAACAAGACTAAAAAGCAAAGGTAAAAGATAGCGTGCAACTCCCCTATCTTGAAGAGTGGAGTCCCCGGCAACGGCGCCAGAAAACTTTGCTTGATGGCTTCTCGCCCCTCGTTGGTTACCCCAAGTGGAAGGTTTGAGATGCAGTGTAGCGGTAGTTTTCCCTTGGCAAAGATACCAAGGATCGAATCCCCTGAGACTCCGAGGTTCAACAAGAAGGTGTCAACTGCTAGCGGCGCAACTAGCGATTGACCGGACCTGCACACAAATACAAATAACTTTGCTCCCAACGAGTACAGAGAGGTTGTCAATCCCTCCGGCCTTGTCGTTTACAAAGGATCAAATGCAAGAGATAATAGTGATAGGTATTACTGCAACTAGTAAGTAAGAACATAAATTAAATAACGGATGTGATCAGTGATGGTAATATGGACCGGGGTCCCATGATGTTCACTAGTGATGTCTCTCTCCCAAAAGATGATTAAACAGCTAAGCGAGGTAAACGAATTACAGCTGGGCAATTGACAGGATTATGTGCGCAAACCAATGCTAACTATGCTGCAAAGAAAGGTAGAGGCTCAAAAGCATGGGCGGTACGCCAAGGCAAGTAGACCGAAATCCATCTGTATCTACTACTAATCATCCACCTTGAGATATCTATCCAGAACATCTCGCTGGTATTAAGTTGCGAGTCCCACCCATAGTGTAAACTCAAAGCAACAGACAACTGCATTAAAAGAACTTTGCGTAAAGTAAACAATCCTTGCACCCGCAAGTACAAGCACCGTTGTTTTCCCCCTTGTGGCAACAACACATCCCCTAGACTCATGTTTCTTTCACTCAAGCTAGTCATCGAGGGGCATGAACCCACAATCAAGCATAACGTTCCCTCTTGGAGTTACTACCTACTACTTGGCCAAAGCAATAAACAGCAACAGAGAACATGCAAGAATTACTCAAGAACATAAATATAAAAGAGGTGAATCAAATATATTACTCACACACAATCTGAACATAATCTCATAATCCATCGGATCCCAGCAAACTCAGCATAGCAACAACATAAGGATTACATATGTGCCTCGATCATGTAGGGCAGCTCACGAGGTCTAATCGGTGAAGAACAAAGAGGGGAGGAGAACATCACATAGCTACTGGTCATGGACCCATGGTCCAAGGGAGACTACTCACAACTCATCCGGGAGGCGTCCATGGTGGTGGAGAGGCTCCCGGTGGTGATCCTCCCCTCCGGCAGGGTGCCGGGAAGAGTTCTCCTGGTGCTCCCGATCTTGGAAGCCTGGCGGCGGCGGAACAGAGATGAGATCGCGAAAAAGGGTTCCGTCCTCGAGGCTTTCGGGACACGGTGTAAATATATGCCAAAGGGGGGCGTCAGAGGAGGCCAGGGGGGCCCAGGCGCCCTGGCGGCGCGGCCAGGAGGGGGAGGGGCGCCCTCTGGCTGCCTGGAGCCCTGGTGGCCCCCTCCGGCCCTACTTTGGCCGCATGGAAGCTTCCGGAACGCTGATTTTTTATATATTTTTCCCGGAATTTTTCTGGCAGTTTACGTAATGGGAAAACCTGAAATACAAAAACAGCAGAAAACAGAAACTGGCACTGGGGTGCACTGAGTTAATAGGTTAGTACAAATATGATCAAAAGTGTATGGAAGTGCATAAATAACATAGCAATATCACAGAAAAGAGGCATGGAGCAAGCAGAAATTATAGATACGTTTTGGACGTATCAATGAGAAATACCCTCCTTGCCCTCGATGATTTTTATTATCATCGACAACACCCTTGACTTCCTTTCATCGCGAACTTGTCCACATTATGAATACAACTTGCTCTCCAGCTAGTGTTGTGTTCTGCCTTGAAGTATCACTGTCTTTTATGTCGAGAATGTTGTGGGGATTGCTCCACCTCTCAGAAATTCTCGGTATGATGACACTTCTCACCATGACCATTCTTCCTTGGTCCCCGTGTTATTTTTAACCAAGATACCGATATGCTAACGATGCTGCTTGAGTTATGTACTTCTAGCAACCCTATTTCTTTGAAGTTAACGATCGACGGTTCGTTCTTAGACTGTTGGTTATTCAATCGTCACTCTAACATTGATCTTGCGGCCTAAGGTCATATTTCGGGCACACCTTTCAACTAATGATTAATGGTGTATGTTTTCCTCGAGCATACAACATTATATCATTTGAATTGACAAGCGTCATCTTCTTGTTCACATTATTGTGGAAATCCATCCGTTTGGAATTCTCGATGAATTGTCGCTGAGCCCATCAGCCACCTCCTCATCCTCTCCTTGGTTTAATGATGAACTATTGTTTCGGGAACCCACTCCCATAGTTCATTTCCCGAGAATCTTGCAATGTCATTTCGTTGATTTGTGTTGCACCTTTTCTTCTCGAACATCCTGAGTCTAAGGTATCATGACACCAATCGGATCTAAATCTCGATCAGATATGATGGTTGGGACAACTTTCCAGGATTTATAATGTTGGTCCTTTGATGACCCGATAATATGATGTCATGCCTAGCACCCCTGGCTGGAGGACCTATCATTATAATTTCTTTTGCAAGGATAACCATTCTTCCAGGAGGAAATTGTAAGAATTGTTTTATAAGTTGCTTATGATGGATCATTTGTGTATCCAAAGTCTGTCCCTTGATTGAAACACCATATCATTGCTACCTCAAAGCATGACAATGATACCCCGCTCATCAACAAGAACATTGGAGGCGCGATGCTAAGTGTTTCTTGGTCAGTTATCCAAACACCATTGTTTGGATAACATCTTGATTAGTCCTTGCCTCTTTATCTGAATGGTTGGGTACTTGCTCTCCTACCCTGTATGCCATGTTCTGCTTGTCCATGGGAAGGATATACTCCTAATAATTGTGTGTAATAACAGTTTTCCTTTCCATTGTTCTGTTTAAACTTCTTGATCTATATGATCTAAGCAGTAATAATTCTCTGCTTATGTAAACACCTCGTTGTACAACTCTATCAGTAAGACCTTGATTCTATTGTTGATAACATTTCGGTATTGCCGGTGGACAAGAACTTTGCCTATTGGTCCGCCTCGTTTCAACGAGCAGGGAAATGGTTCTCTTCGTTCCCCGTCCTTGGTGCCGACATTGTTGCTGACATAGCTGACAAGCTATCCACTGACATGCCTCCCTGTCGCGGCTGTGCAAGATGTCACCACCCTTCCTATTTTTAACCCACATGGTGGGCCCATAACCCACATGTCCACTGGATCGAAGCCTGACTCTTCTTTACAACCCGGATTCTAATGTATCATTTGCACCTGGCTTCGTATGTGATTCACGAGCTAAATACTATACCATTATTCATCCTGGAATCAAACACCATGTCATTCTCGTTGTTCAAGCTTCCATTCCAGCTTCTGTTTAGGCATCGAATGATTGCCTAGCCATTTGAAACTTTGGTACCATCGTATATTTCACCTAACGAATTCACTGAAATACAACTCATGGGGTACCTCGTGTATTTCCCATTGAGTTCACCGTCAGATGCCCAGCTTTGTGGAGATGCGTTATTCTGGAGTTTTTCCCCTGGTCACGTTCGCAGGACGGTGGAGATCCCGAAGAAAGGATGACGACTTGATCATGATGATTTGAAGCAGAGAAATGAAGACATCAACTAAAGGGATCAACCTCTTCAAAAGGGCAGCAAAGACCGAGAAGACTCGTTAGGTTTTAGCTACCAGCACTTGCCCCCCTTACTCCACCGCTTAAATCTCGGGACAAGATTTCTTGTAGTGGAGGAGAATTGTGACGCCCGGATAATTATGCTACAGTAATCCCATGTTAATGATGCCACGTCACCACGGTTAATGTTGTTAATCTCACGCTGAATCAAAACCAGTTCAAATTCTAATTCAAAATCAAGTCAAACAATTAAATTTTCAATTGTCAAAACTAAAATGTCCTAGATGTGCAATATAATCCATAACTAGTTTTGGTGGTGAAACCAACATTTTCTAAAATTCTTAAATTCCATAAGATAATAGAAACATGGGCTAAAGCAATTATTTAAATGATTTTAAAATTATATAAGTAATAAATAAATTATTTAAGTGCTAAACTGAAATGTGGCAGATGACTAATTTGTGACACTAATTTAGGTGCAAGAATTATATTTTTGTAAAACTAAAACAATATGAAAAGGAATTAGAAAACATAAAAGAATAAAAAGAAATACAAAAAAGAAAGAAAGGAAGGACCCCCCCAGTTGGGCCTCGGCCCAGCAAGCTACCGGGCCGCCAGGCTGGCCCAGGCGCACCCGCTACTACTTCCCCGGACACCCGAAACCCTAGCCCCCTCTCCCACTTCCCCCGATCCCCTCTCTCTCTCGCTCGGCCCCCCTTCCCCCCGATCTGGATCGGGGGGCGGGCGGGAGG
>LR738709.1:431770949-431783914 GCA_902687465.1 Secale cereale
CGGGCGGGAGGGGGGGGGGGGGGCGCACGCCGCTCGCCCCCGACACCGACGCTGGACCGCCCCGCCACCTGCTACTTCTCGAGCTTGCGTTGTATTCCCTCAAAGAGGAAAGGGTGATGCATCACAGTAGCGTAAGTATTTCCCTCAGTTTTTGATAACCAAGGTATCAATCCAGTAGGAGACCACGCGCGAGTCCCTCGCACCTGCACAAACAAATAAGAACTTCACAGCCAACGCGATAAGGGGTTGTCAATCCCTTTACGGTCACTTACGAAAGTGAGATCTGATAGAGATGATAAGTTGATATTTTTGGTATTTTTGATTATAAGAACATAAAGTAAAATTGGAAAAGTAAAGTAAATTGTAGATTGATATGTTGAGAATAGACCCGGGAGCCATAGTGTTCTCTAGTGGCTTCTCTCATGATAGCGACATTCTATGTCGGGTAAACAAATTACTGCCAAGCAATTGATAGAAAAGAGTATAATTATGAGACTATCTAGGCATGATCATTATATATAGGCATCACGTCCGAAACAAGTAGACCGAAACGATTCTGCATCTAATACTATTACTCCACACATCGACCGCTACCCAGCATGCATCTAGTGTATTGAGTTCATAAGAACAGAGTAACGCCTTAAGCAAGATGACATGATGTAGAGGGATAAACTCAAACTTAGTGATATAAACCCCATCTTTATATCCTCGATGGCAACAATACAATACGTGCCTTGCTGCCCCTACTGTCACTGGGAAAGGACACCGCAAGATTGAACCCAAAGCCAAGCACTTCTCCCATTGCAAGAACTATAGATCTAGTAGGCCAAACCAAACCAATAATTCGAAGAGACTTGCAAGGATATTATAATCATACATAAAGAGTTCAGAGAAGAACCAAATATTTCTCATAGATAATCTTGATCATAAACCCACAATTCATCGGATCTCGACAAACACACCGCAAAAAGAGATTACATCGAATAGATCTCCTCGAAGACCGAGGAAAACTTTGTATTGAGATCCAAAGAGAGAGAAGAAGCCATCTAGATACTAGCTATGGACCCGAAGGTCTGTGATAAACTACTCACAACTCATGGTGAGGCGATGATGATGATGTAGAAGCACTCCGTGGTAGATCCCCCCTCCGACGGAGCTCCGGAACAGGCCGCAAGATGGGATCTCACGGGAACAGAAGGTTACGGCGGTGGAACTAGGGTTTTTTCTGTTTTCTATTGGTTTCAGGGTACGTAGGTATATATAGGAGGAAGGAGGGCACCGGGGGCCAAACATGGGGCCCACGAGGTAGGGGGCGCGCCCTATAGGGGGGCGCCCCCCACCCTCGTGGGCACAACGTAAGCCCTACTCCGTGGTTCTCAAGTCTCCCATTCGTGATTTTCTCCAAAAATATCTCTCCCGAAGGTTTCATTCCGTTTGGACTCTGTTTGGTATTCCTTTTCTGCAAAACCCTGAAATAGGCAAAAAACAGCAATCTGGGCTGGGCCTTTGGGTTAGTAGGTTAGTCCCAAAAATAATATAAAAGTATATGAAAAAGCCCATTAAACACCCAAAACATCATAAATAATAGCATGGAACAATAAAAAATTATAGATACGTTGCAGACGTATCACGGCCGCCCCGACACCGCCCCGTCCTCACCTCCTCCCCGACCAGTCGCCCACCGCTCGGCGCCTCCCCGCCGGCATCGCCTCGTCTCGCCACCCCACCGACGCCACGTGTAACACCCCAAAATTTAGCATTGTTTTATTAATTAAAATTTTGCAAGTAAATTAAAATTTTGCCTTCTGCTGAATGTTCCTTTGGATTCCAGGTCAATTCTTGCTCTGAATTTTTTTGTTAGAATATTTGCCCCTAGCAAAACTTCCAGTTAATATTAGAATCTCTTATGCTCCCCTTTAAAACTTTGCTTATATCAACAGGTTTAGTTATATATTGGTCTCCACAATTTACCTCTCTATTTAAATGATTAAACCTAGTTTTAAGGCCTCTTTTGAACTGCAACTACTTGACAAATCTATTTATAATTTCAACCAAAAATTGGAGATGTCTAGTGATGCTATTAGATCACTTTTATGCAATAATATAATTATTACATCTAATATTTTGGGCTCCACAGCATGTTTGCCAATCTGGTTCAGTAGGCCATATTGCACTATAACCCCTTTGAATATCCCTTTGATGCTTCCACCAAAATTATGGGAGGTTCATAGTAGTATGTTATCCATATTTATGCAAAAACCCACCTTGGTCCTTTGGAAGTTTTGAGTGAAACAGCCTCTTTTCCATTCTGGTTCAGTTTGGTGTTTTGCACTGCAACCCTAGTCTATTTTGCTCTAGAGCCTTTGAGCTTCCTCATGCTTGTGGTCCCTCTTGCAAAACCCTTAAGTCCAGAAGGGTGGACCTGTTGGGATAGTTTTGGTTCATGGAATAGTGCTCTGCATTTTCTGTCCAGAACTGAAATCTTCCTAAACTTGCACTAACAAGTTCTTGCTTTTGATGAATAACCTCACTATCTTCCTACTCATCTAAGGAGGCATCCATCTGATAAATTTGGCCACCCCAAGAGCTTGCTAGATGCCCCTGGCATTTTGACAAACACCCTGAGTGCATGACCATATTTGGCTTAGCTTCTGGTTCATATTATGAACTTGATTCCCTGGCTAAACCAACTTGTCCCATGAGTTTGTCCCAACCTTTAGCCTAACCCTGCTGACCCCCTTGCAGTTTGGAGCTCATCAGCATGCCGTGGAATAACGTCGAGCACGCTGCGTACGTGCTCTGGGCGCGCCCAGAGCGCGGGTTTTGCACGTGCGTGTGCTCGGGCCGCCGCGTCGCGCCCTTGGCCCCAGCTTGCTCGCAGAGCCACGCCCAGCCTTATCCGCGCTCGAGAACACGCCAAACCGCACCAGGGACTCCACAGCGCCGCCGTCAGAGCGCTCCTGGCGGCACGCCGGCGAGCACAGCGGCTTTCTGCCACGGTCGGTGCCGCCTAAGCCACCCGCGCTCGCCAGCTGCCCCCTGGAGCAGTGCGAGATCATCCGCTGGCTTGTCCGCTAGCTCCCGTCGCCGCCACGTCCACCTGCTGCAACAGAACGACGGTCGCCGGCGAGCTTATCCGCTGCCACCGCTGAACCGCCATAGCTCGCCTATTTAAGGGTGCCCGAGCCTCCCTGCAGCATCATACCTCCCTAGGCACCCCATAGAGCAGCCCCGTGGCAGCCATTCGACCCCGAGAAGCCTCCTTCTTCATCTCCGGCGAACACAGCCGCCGCCTCGGCCTCGAGCAATCCGGCGCCACCAGAGCCTCCCATGCTCGTCCAACACCACCGTCGCCTCCCCCTCGACCTTGCGGAGCTTCCCGACCTCTCCAACACGATCAAAACTCACCACAGCCCGAATCCCCATTTACGCCCGAAGCTCCCTCCGCCGCGGAGCTCGCCGTCGGCGACTCCTTTCGCCCCCTCCGACCAATCGACTACCGGAAGGACCGCACCAACCCCGCGGATCCATTCCCGCACTCAGTGACCCTCGAGGAACCCTGGTTCGTCGGCGACGATCGCCGGAGCCCCGCTGCCGTTCGGGTAGAGGAAGAGAAGGGGGGGGGGGGAAGACTAGTCAAACCTGACTAGTGGACCCCTGGGCCCACTGTCAGTGACCCAACGTCACCACCGCGCGTTTTTAAGTGGAGGCGTAAAACACGAAGTATGTATCCCCTAGCTCGAAGACGTATTCTCAGCCGAATCGTTTTCTTTTTCTGTTTTAGTTTAAAAACCAGATTTGACCGAACTTTGACTGGCTTTAACTTTTTAACCACAACTCCAAGTGATTTGATTCTTTTTCTGTTATTTCCCAAATATTGTCTAGTTTATTTTCATATTTATATGAAAATTTTCCAGACAACTTTTTGGGGGTGTTCTACGTCTATGTATTGATTTCCTTTTAATTATTTTAGGTTTTTTTTTGAAGAGGGAGAAAGCCTCCAAAATTCTTGGAATGCTTTTCTCCTCCCGTCTACTTGAAGGCAAGCATCTTGAACCCTGTGATGATACCATTTGTGTGTTGTTTGCTTTAATCTCAAGAACTCCATTGATATGCCAAAATTTGAGCATCATTATTTCATGTGGAAAGCATACTCTTGCTTATCATCATGAGGTGAATATTTCTTTTTAGTTTTGTATGTGATACTGGTGACAGCCACCACTCCTCATGCCACATCTGCCTGGTAATAGTTCGGATGAAGTCCGAAAAGAAGGTTGTGTTTCGATGAACCAACTGCGTGACTGACATCTCATTGTGACGAGGATGTGCAGTAAGGCAGCTGGTAGCATGAGGAGAGTGACCCTGTCAGGGAACTGTGAAATCATTGTTGCACTAACCATGCAGAGAGTTTATGACCTCCTAAGTTGACCATAGATCGAGTCTTGCTCCGGTAACCCCCACACTTGTTTCGTGCTACGACGTGTCCCTACTTCGGGTAGGGTACGGTTCAGTAAATTTTGTCGACCCTTATTCTATCACACACCGTATAGATAGGCCATGGTGGAAGATACCGGCTGCATCCGGTAGGCAGGCCACCTGGTCCGGGGGCATGGGTGTTTCAGTTGTAGCCGAAGGGGATAGCGTCCCTAGTTTCTCGCGCGCGTTATAAATTGTTGTGATCCCATGCTAGTCGAGGTTGTAGCCTCCCCACTTAAAGTTTAGCTTAACTAGTGTCATGGGTGATTCCAGACACTGGTAAGTTAGGCTGGTGTGTGTAGTCAGGTGTGTCTTCAGATTAAAAGACCGTAGACGGAATTAGTCCAGAGGGGCTATAGAAAATCCGTTAACCGTGGGTAAAGAGTGCACCCTCTGCAGAGATATAAAACCTATTCGAATAGCCGTGTCCATGGTTAAGGACTACAATCTGGGATGGGTCGAGTGTCGGTCTTAGTGTCGATCTTCGGAGGAGAAACACTTAAGCCAGAACATTATTTATGACCTGTGATAGGTAGTGATTGTGATTTGTCTTTATCGTGGACTAACCGTTCATATTACTTGAAACAGCGAGTATCCGCAGGACGGTTCCACCTCCCGGATACTCACTGTTATTTCTTTTTATTTATAAGCCCTTTATGTGATGTCGCTCAGACGTCCGACTGTGGCATTCTTTTTATTTACAAGCCCTCTCTGTGATGTCCCTCAGACGTCCGACTGTGGCATTCTTTTTATTTATAAGCCCTTTATGTGATGTCGCTCAGAAGTCCGACTATGGCATTCCTTTTATTTACAAGCCCTCTCTGTGATGTCGCTCAGACGTCCGACTGTGGCATTCTTTTTATTTATAAGCCCTTTATGTGATGTCGCTCAGACGTCCGACTGTGGCATTCTTTTTATTTATAAGCCCTTTATGTGATGTCGCTCAGACGTCCGACTGTGGCATTCTTGTCCTTTATTTTCCTTTCCCTATGAGCCCTTTCTGTGGTGTCGCTCAGACGCCCGACTGTGGCATGCCTGTTATTTATTTCATTACTAATTTCTGATTGCATATACCCTTTTACTCGAACGTCCTGCTTAAAGTTATATCCTATCGCATCATTATTATCAAAGTAATCCTAAATCATCCTTGAGCATGTTTATGTCTCACCCATGTTCTTAATGTTTGCGAGTACATTCAAAGTACTCACTGGCTTGTCCCTGGCTATTGTATTGGCCTGATTCCTTGCGAGGGAAGGAACGACGTGACCATACCCCAGAGCCTACACTATTGGGATAGTAGCCCCGCGAAGATATGAGTTATCCCGGTCAGCTGTTCCCGTGGGAAATGGAGTCCCACAAGCGCCGACGTACCTCAACCGCTTCCGCCATCATCTACCAGAAAACCCATGTTGTACTTATAGACCAGAATGGTCTTGTACTACATATTCATACCTTTGCTTGGAATTTTATGTATCAAGAGGTGTCTCATCAGCTAACAGTAATCCTGGGGCTGGTGAGCACAAGGTCCGCCTTTGGGAAAATTACATCCCGAAATTCCGGTCCTGACAACCTTGGTATCAGAGCCAGGCTGACCGTTGGCTAATCCTATCTTAGCCAGGTCCAACAACCTAGATTTACCACCCCCACCAGACCATATTTCAACCCCAGCCAAGCTTCTCGCGTAAGATACCCATACAGTGGAACCGACGCCTTTGGTAGTCGGTGCCCAACCTACCAGCCTAGCTTATCAATCACGCGCCAGTAACCGACACCTAAACAGTTCCCCTCCGCAAGCGTGCGAAGGAAGACTCCGCAAGCGTGCGAAGGAAGACTCCGCAAGCGTGCAGAGGAAGACTCCGCAAGCGTGCGAAGGAAGACTCCGCAAGCGTGCAGAGGAAGACTCCGTCCTTTCCTATAAATAGGGCACGCTAGCCCCCAAACCCAACACCACACAATCTCCACCCCCATACAGAGCCGTATGCCAGGACCCATCGTCCACAATGAAACCACAACAACCAACCTTGGAGGTTTTGTGACCGTGCTCGCAAACCTCACCCGTCGTGCTTTTGCGATGGAAGAGCCCCCAGAATACGTGGTGTACCAAGACACCATGGGCGGTGAAAGCCGTCAATTCTGGGCCACTGTGCACATCTACGGTAGGGGTCTGACGCTAGAGCGCCCCTACAGGTTCACAGGAAAGACAACTTCCTTTGAGCCGCAAGCCATCCAACTAGCCGCTCGGGAGGCTATAGTTCAACTCAGACACCTGTCGCCCAGGGTTAACTGTCGCTCATTTTACTACTACCCCAGTCGTAACGGGTATGGTAGGCCTCCCCGAGTTGCAAACGGAGACCACAAGACGGATCCTGCATTATTTCATCTGGTACGCTATGTTAGTGTACTCGAGGAACTGTTCGATCAAATCACCCTTGATCTGATCACAGCTCGTGGAGAACTACTTCGCCGAGCCCCAGCTAGAGGACGAGGCGAGTCCGGCACCGACAACCCAGTCGTGCTATTCGGGCAACCAATCGAGTCCCCAAGGCCTGCCGCGGTCATTGACCAGAATGCCTTGGTATCGCCAGAAGTGATGCGTCGCTGGTTTGGCGCACGCTCCAACGGGATTGTGGCCAACAATCCTTGCGAGGGTCATCATCCCTGCCCCCACCCTGCACATCCTCAGCCACCGCCAGCCAATCCCAACGAGGAAGCTCCCGGAGAAGCTTCAGCACCCACAAGGCAAGGCCGCTTGGATATAAACGAGGTTGATTAAATCACCCGAGTAGTACCAAGCCTTACCTTGCCCTCGCCCGTGGTCGTGTAACCTGTGCGCCCATATGTATGTACAGTCTATTTGCGCTCTTATCTTTATAGCGGCTAGTGTACGAGTGCCTATTTTCGTCGGGTATGGCCTCCAGAGCACCTCACCGACAACCCCCTACAGCAAACACGTCCTTTTTCAAGACGTGAGTACCAGTAGCTTTGACCCCGACCCCATAGAAGCGAAACCGACGATATAGATGCCCTCACCATAACCCTATAAACCAGCCAGGCCACTATATATAGGCCACACCGTATCCCTCAACCGATGCTCTCCTCTCACAGCCATTGCCTTCGCCATGCCGATCCCTAGCATTTATCTGAGAACCCCTGAGGCATCCCCGGGTAGTTTCGTGATGATATTGTGGGATTTTACCTGCAGTACCATGAGTGCTACCCGTCCACCCCAGTATGAGCTGCTCAAAGCGAGGATCACACCATCTACCTCGAAGTATTGGGCAGTGGTACACATCCCACCCGCCAACCCAAACCAAGATCCCACAGAGGTTTCCTTCATGGGGAAATCCATGCCAACTCCCTAGATGGCCATAGAGGCTGCCGCCTGCGAAGCGATTGCTCGCCTGCGATTCACGGTGCCCTATGCCAGCGAGAGAGGATATTACTACTTTCCAAGCCGCGCAACACCCGGAGAAGCAACATCTTTTCCTGGTGGGCGTATTGAGAGAGACTCGGTGCTAGCCAACCTTACGCAGTATGTGATCGCGCAAGAGCATTTGACCCAGCGGATAATGGGTTATCTCCAGAACCTCGCCGATTTAAATCCTCGGATCGCCCTCGGCAGACCATTGAGGCCCGCGCAGGAGAAGCACAATCACCGACTGGTCAACCCACTACCACCGATAGAAGAAGAGTGTCCCCCAGCACCAGAAACCTTTTCCTAGGACCCTGTTCATTTACCGTTTATATTTTAGACGTAACTGTCGCGTGAGTGTAACCGTTCCTTTTTATAAAAACTGTCTAACGCATCGTGTGTTAAATAAATTCTTCCCGTGTTGTTGCATCTTACCCATCTGCATAACATAGATTTTTCGTTCGTCGCACCACAACAACGATGATACGACTCCAGCCACTCCACACAGTACACTAAGTTGCTAATCCGCCTACAACTGCTCCATCAAACACCTCCTTGCACACCACAGTTTCTTGAAAAGAAACTCGTGGGGATTTATTTGAGCACTAAGTACCTACCGCCCACTAACCACCGTTAGCCGTGCCACTCTCACCTAATCCCCGTGATCGCCGCCACCGCGGAGAGCTAGCACTCGAGCCGCCGCATCACGACGATCGTCGAGGATCATCGCACACAAGAGCACCGATACCCCCAGCAATGCCGCCAACCCCACGCTCATGAGAACCATGCACCAGTCCGGCATCGCCTCCGCCATTAGAGCCTCGACCCGAGCTCCTGCAAACACAAACGGAGGAGAAGGAAGAAAGGAGAATAAGGAGAGGCCAGGTGAGAGGAAGAAGAAGCAGCACCTCGGCCGTTTTATAGCTCGAGATCGGTGTACGGTGGGCGGAGTCCACCAGCACCGCTCGTCGCTCAACCGCCGGTGTTCAGAGGCGAATCCGCGAGCAGTGCCGACAGCACGCTGGCCCGCGAGGTGAGTGCACGCTGCACCGGCAGCTAGCACGCCGCGCACTACGGCAGTACAGCCTAGATGCCCTACGGGCTAGCCGTCGCCGGTGGAGAAAGTGCGGGAAAAGCGTGCGGGAGGGAGGAGAAGAGAGAGCCGGAGGAAGAAGAAGAGGCTGACAATGGGCCCAGGCCCCACCTGTCAGCCAGTGAGAGCACTGTGCTCTCGGGTGCAACCGGCGTATTTGTAAATTTAGAAAAATAATATTTCTAAATTTACTATGTCCCATAGTAGAAATATATCTCTTTCCACGACGGTGGATTTTTCTTTCCCCGTGTCACGCCGGTGTTCATCACTGCACTTGCATCACTGTTTGCTCCTGCACTGTAGTAGCTGTTATTTGCATTATTAGAGCAGTAAAAATTTGATAGTATCTTTTGAGGCAGCAGCAGACCTTATAGCTACCCTTAACAAATCACGAGGACGAGATTTTTCTTAAGGAGGGTAGCGTTGTAACACCCCAAAATTTAGCAATGTTTTATTAATTAAAATTTTGCCAGTAAATTAAAATTTTGCCTTCTGCTAAATGTTCCTTTCGATTCCAGGTCAATTCTTCCTCTGATTTTTTTGTTAGAATATTTGCCCCTAGCAAAACCTTCCAGTTAATATTAGAATCTCTTATGCACCCCTTTAAAACTTTGCTTATATTAGCAGGTTTAGTTATATATTGGTCTCCACAATTTACCTCTCTATTTAAATGATTAAACCTAGTTTTAAGGCCTCTTTTGAACTACAACTACTTGACAAATCTATTTATAATTTCAACCAAAAATTGGAGATGTCTAGTGATGCTATTAGATCACTTTTATGCAATAATATAATTATTACATCTAATATTTTGGGCTCCACAGCATGTTTGCCAATGTGGTTCAGTAGGCCATATTGCACTACAACCCCTTTAAATATCCCTTTGATGCTTCCACCAAAATTATGGGAGGTTCATAGTAGTATGTTATCCATATTTATGCAAAAACCCACCTTGGTCCTTTGGAAGTTTTGAGTGAAACAGCCTCTTTTCCATTCTGGTCCAGTTTGGTGTTTTGCACTGCAACCCTAGTCTATTTTGCTCTAGAGCCTTTGAGCTTCCTCATGCTTGTAGTACCTCTTGAAAAACCCTTAAGTCCAGAAGGGTGGACCTGTTGGGATATTTTTGGTTCATGGAACAGTGCTCTGCATTTTCTGTCCAGAACTGAAATCTTGCAAAACTTGCACTAACAAGTTCTTGCTTTTGATGAACTAACCTCACTATCTTCCTACTCATCTAAGGAGGCATCCATCTGATAAATTTGGCCACCCCAAGAGCTTGCTAGATGCCCGTGGCATTTTGACAAACACCCTGAGTGCATGACCATATTTGGCTTAACTTCTGGTTCATATTATGAACTTGATTCCCTGGCTAAACCAACTTGTCCCATGAGTTTGTCCCAACCTTTAGCCTAACCCTGCTGACCCCCTTGCAGTTTGGAGCTCATCAGCATGCCGTGGAATAACGCCGAGCACGTTGCGTGCATGCTCTGGGCGCGCCCAGAGCGCGCGTTTTGCACGTGCGTGCGCTCGGGCTGCCGCGTCGCGCCCTTGGCCCCAGCTTGCTCGCAGAGCCACGCCCAGCCTTATCCGCGCTCGAGAACACGCCAAACCGCACCAGGGACTCCACAGCGCCGCCGTCAGAGCGCTCCTGGCGACACGCCGGCGAGCACAGCGGCTTTCTGCCACGGTCGGCGCCGCCCAAGCCACCCGCGCTCGCCAGCTGCCCCCTGGAGCAGTGCGAGATCATCCGCTGGCTTGTCCGCTAGCTCCCGTCGCCGCCACGTCCCCCTGCTGCAACAGAACGACGGTCGCCGGCGAGCTTATCCGCTGCCACCGCTGAACCGCCATAGCTCGCCTATTTAAGGGTGCCCGAGCCTCCCCGCAGCATCATACCCTGCCTAGGCACCCCGTAGAGCAGCCCCGTGGCAGCCATTCGACCCCGAGAAGCCTCCTTCTTCATCTCCGGCGAACACAGCCGCCGCCTCGGCCTCGAGCAATCCGGCGCCACCAGAGCCTCCCCCGCTCGTCCAACACCACCGTCGCCTCCCCCTCGACCTTGCGGAGCTGCCCGACCTCTCCAACACGATCAAAACTCACCACAGCCCGAATCCCCATTTACGCCCGAAGCTCCCTCCACCGCGGAGCTCGCCGCCGGCGACTCCCTTCGCCCCCTCCGACCAATCGACTACCGGAAGGACCGCACCAACCCCGCGGATCCATTCCCGCACTTAGTGACCCTCAAGGAACCCTGGTTCGCCGGCGACGATCGCCGGAGCCCCGCTGCCGTTCGGGCAGAGGAAGAGAAGGGGGGGGGGAGACTAGTCAAACCTGACTAGTGGACCCCTGGGCCCACTGTGAGTGACCCAGCGTCACCACCGCGCGTTTTTAAGTGGAGGTGTAAAACACAAAGTACGTATCCCCTAGCTCGAAGACATATTCTCAGCCGAATCGTTTCCTTTTTCTGTTTTAGTTTAAAAACAGGATTTGACAGAACTTTGACTGGCTTTAACATTTTAACCACAGCTCCAAGTGATTTGATTCTTTTTCTGTTATTTCCCAAATATTGTCTAGTTTATTTTCATATTTATATGAAAATATTCCAGACAACTTTTTGGGGGTGTTCTACGTCTATGTATTGATTTTCTTTTAATTCTTTTAGGTTTTTTTTTTGAAGAGGGAGAAAGCTTCCGAAATTCTTGGAATGCTTTTCTCCACCCCTCTACTTGAAGGCAAGCATCTTGAACCCTGTGATGATACCATTTGTGTGTTGTTTGCTTTAATCTCAAGAACTCCATTGATATGCCAAAATTTGAGAATCATTATTTCATGTGGAAAGCATACTCTTGCATATCATCATGAGGTGAATATTTCTTTTCAGTTTTGTATGTGATACTGGTGACAACCACCACTCCTCATGCCACATCTGCCTGGTAATAGTTCGGATGAAGTCCGAAAAGAAGGTTGTGTTTCGATGAACCATCTGCGTGACTGACATCTCGTTGTGACGAGGATGTGCAGTAAGGCAGCTGGTAGCATGAGGAGAGTGACCCTGTCAGGGAACTGTGAAATCATTGTGGCACTAACCGTGCAAAGAGTTTATAACCTCCTGAGTCAACCATAGATCGAGTCTTGCTTCGCTAACCCCCACACTTGTTTCGTGCTACCACGTGTCCCTACTTCGGGTAGGGTGCGGTTCAGTAAATTTTGTCGACCCTTGTTCTATCACACACAGTACGGAGAGGCCATGGTGGAAGATACCGGCTGCATCCGGTAGGCAGGCCACCTGGTCCGGGGGCATGGGTGCTTCGGTTGTAGCCGAAGGGGATAGCGTCCCCAATTTCTCGCGCGCGTTATAAATTGTTGTGATCCCATGCTAGTCGAGGTTGTAGCCTCCCCACTTAAAGTTTAGCTTAACTAGTGTCGTGGGTGATTCCAGACACCGGTAAGTTAGGCTGGTGTGTGTAGTCAGGTGTGTCTTCAGATTAAAAGACCGTAGACGGAATTAGTCCAAAGGGCCTATAGAAACTCCGTTATCCGTGCGTAAAGAGTGCACCCTCTGCAGAGATATAAAACCTATTCGAATAGCCGTGTCCATGGTTAAGGACTACAGTCTGGGATGGGTCGAGTGTCGGTCTTAGTGTCGATCTTCGGAGGAGAAACACTTAAGCCAGAACATTATTTATGACCTGTGATAGGTAGTGATTGTGATTTATCTTTATCGTGGACTAACCGTTCATATTACTTGAAACAACGAGTATCCGCAGGACGGTTCCACCTCCCGGATACTCACTGTTATTTCTTTTTATTTATAAGCCCTTTATGTGATGTCGCTCAGACGTCCGACTGTGGCATTCTTTTTATTTACAAGCCCTCTCTGTGATGTCGCTCAGACGTCCGACTGTGGCATTCTTTTTATTTATAAGCCCTTTATGTGATGTCGCTCAGACGTCCGACTGTGGCATTCCTTTTATTTACAAGCCCTCT
>LR738709.1:431784014-431868578 GCA_902687465.1 Secale cereale
TCTGTGATGTCGCTCAGACGTCCGACTGTGGCATCCTTTTTATTTATAAGCCCTTTATGTGATGTCGCTCAGACGTCCGACTGTGACATTCTTTTTATTTATAAGCCCTTTATGTGATGTCCCTCAGACGTCCGACTGTGGCATTCTTGTCTTTTATTTTCCTTTCCCTATGGGCCCTTTCTGTGGTCTCGCTCAGACGCCCGACTGTGGCATGCCTGTTATTTTTTTCATTACTACTTTCTGATTGCATATACCCTTTTACTCGAACATCCTGCTTAAAGTTATATCCTATCACATCATTATTATCAAAGTGATCCTAAGTCATCCTCGAGCATGTTTATGTCTCACCCATGTTCTTAATGTTTGCGAGTACATTCAAAGTACTCACTGGCTTGTCTCTGGCTATTGTCTTGGCCAGATTCCTTGCGAGGGAAGGAACGACGTGACACTACCCCAGAGCCTACACTATTGGGATAGCAGCCCCGCGAAGATAGGAGTTATCCCGGTCAGCTGTTCCCGCGGGAAATGGAGTCCCACAAGCGTCGACGTACCTCAACCGCTTCCGCCATCATCTACCAGAAAACCTATGTTGTACTTATAGACTAGAATGGTCTTGTACTACATATTCGTACCTTTTCTTGGAATTTTCTGTATCAAGAGGTGTCTCATCAGCTAACAGTAATCCTGGGGCTGGTGAGCACAAGGTCCGCCTTTGGTAAAATTACATCCCGAAATTCTGGTCCTGACACCACGCCATCGCCGGACCTCACCGCGTCGCCCCCGACCTCCTCCACCGCTCTACCCCGAGCCCGCTGCCTCCCCGTCCGGCCCCTTGTGAGCCGCTACCTCCCCTCCTCCTTTCCCGTAGGTCACCACACCCGCGACCGTGCTCTGCCTTGCATCGTCCTCGCCTTCGCCCGCTGGTGCTGCGTCCCGCACGCGTTGCGCGTTGCTCTCCTCTGCCTCTCACACACGGCCGCACCCAGCACTCGCGCTCACCGCCGCGACCCTGCCCCCGCGCTGCTTTGCAGCGTGCGCGATGAGCCCATGCGCCCGTCGCCTTGGCCGTCCAGCCATGCTCTGCCGCCATCTGGCGCCCTCTGCCGGTCGCGCTTAGCTGCTCCAGCGCGCAGCCCCGCTCCCGACCCGCCTACCCTGCTGCTCTCTCCATCGCCCGCACTTTACTCCATGCATCCCCTGGCCGCCGTGGCTGCGCTCTCTGTAGCCGGCACTTTACTCCGCGCATCCCTGGCCGCCGTGGCTGCGCTCGCCGTCGCCCTGCCGCTCGCGGCAGCCGCGGCCACCTCCGCCTGTCTTTTCCCGGCTGCAACCGCCGCTGGCCTCCCCCGCCGCCTACCAATGCTCGCCGGGCCGGTCGCCGCCTCCGGCCGTGCGCCTGGCCGCCGGCTCCACGCCCCGCGGCTGGCCTGGACGAGCGACACCCATGCCCGTCGCCCACAGAGCCGCGCCCAGCGCCCGCTAGCCCGTACACGCTAGGGGCCCTGGCCAATGATAGCCGGGGCCCAACCCCCAGAGAATGATTAAAAAAAAGATAAATATAAAAACATAAAACAATAATTAATTAATTAACTTAATTAATTCTGTTAATTAACTATTAAACCTAATTAACCTACTAACTAATCTAATTAAAAAGTTAATTAGTTAGTTAGACAATAACATGCAGGACCCACACGTCAGCTTTACCGGTCAACACCTCTGTTGACTAATGACGTCATGCAGACGTCATGCTGATGAAGTAAACATATTTGCGAATTAAAATAATCTGTTAATTCCAGAAAATAATTATATTTTAATAAATTAATATAAAATAATTCGTAGCTCGGATGAAAATACTTTGTACATTAAAGTTTCCCAGAACGACGAGACGAATTCGAATGTGCAGTCCGTTCGTCTAGCGCACGTCCCTAACATAGCGAACCTATAACCATTCCCCTCCGGTCCGTCTGTCCGAAAATGCGAAACACCGGGAATCCATTCTTGGATGTTTTCCATCCTTGCGAGTATCACTTAATACCGCGTTAGGTCACACGTAGCACCGCGTATTGCCATGTTATGCTTTGTGGTGCGATGTTTGCTTTATATTTATTGTTTCTTCCCCCTCTTCTCTCCGATAGACACCGGGACTGAGACTGCTGACGGTGCCACTGTGATCGAATGCGTTGATGATGACCCCTCCTTCGTGCCACAACAACCAGGCCATCTCCCCCCTTGACCACCAGATATCGCCCATTCTCTTCTCTCTTATTCTTGCATTAGAATTGCTACTGTTGATGATTCGATAACTCCTATTCTGTTGCATAGCCTGTCATTGTTGCTACAACTTTTGATACCTTTACCTGCTATCCTAATGCTTAGTATAGGATGCCAGTATTCCATCAGTGGCCCTACATTCTTGTCCGTCTGCCATGCTATACTATTAGTCCGTGATTACTTAGGTTGGTGATCACGGGTATACACTATATACATACATTACATGACACATGATGTGACTAAAGTTGGGTCGGCTCATTGAGTACCCGCAAGTGATTCCGATGTGGGGCCTGAAAGGACAGGTGGCTACATCCAGGTAGTGGTGGGCCTGAGTTCCCGACGGCCCCTGAGTGGATCTTTGTGGCGGAGTGACAGGCCAGGTTGAGACACCCAGTTGAGAGGTGGCCTGGCCCTGGTCGTTGTCCGTGGTTATTTCATAATAACACATTTAACGAGTTTGGATATTTGATCCGAGTCTGGCCACTGGCCTATACGCACTAACCAGCTATGTGGGAATAGTTATGGGCTCTCGACGTCGTGGTATCAGCCAAAGCCTTCTTGACGTCAGCGACTGAGCGGCGTGCGCCGGGTTGGACCGTGTAACGTAACTTCCTTAGTAATGGAGGTCGCTAGGTGTGCTCACCGGCCGCGTACACAACGTGTAGGTGTGCGTTGGGAGATGGGCCCAGACCCCTGCGCGCTTAGGGTTTAGACCGGCGTGCTGACCTCTCTGATGTGCTTAGGTAGGGCTGTGATGTGTTGATCTTCCGAGGCCGGGCATGACCCAGGAAAGTGTGTCCGGCCAAATGGGATCGAGCGTGCTGGGTAATGTGGTGCACCCTTGCAGGGAAGTTAATCTATTCGAATAGCCCTGTCCCTTGGTAAAAGGACGACCCAGAGTTGTACTCCGACCTCATGACAACTAGAACCGGATACTTAATAAAACACACCCTCACTAGTGCCAGATACAATCTGGTGATTGCTTTCCCATAGGGCAACGAGGGGAGGATCGCCGGGTATGTTTATGCTATACGATGTTACTTGGTGAACTTACCATCTATTCTATTCTACTGCTGCAAGACGGAGGCTGTGAGAAGCGAGGATACTTGTTACTTTCCAAGTACTCTCATCTACTACTGCAAGATGGAGGCTGCCAGAAGTGTAGTCTTTGATAGGGTTAGCTATCCCCCTCTTATTCTGGCATTCTGCAGTTTATCCCACAGATATTACCCCTTTACACAGATATCATTGCATATGTAGTGTAGATCCTTGCTTGCGAGTACTTTGGATGTGTACTCATGGTTGCTTTGCTCCCTGCTTTCCCCCCTTTGTCCCTTCTTCTCGGATGATGCAACCAGATTGGTGGAGTCCAGGAGCTAGAAGATCCCGAGGATGTTTCTACGTGGACTTCGGCTTCGAGGAGTAGTTAGGAGGTCCCAGGCAGGAGGCCTTGCCTTTTCGATCGTTGCTACTTTTTTGCTAGCCATCTTATGGCACCTTGTTTAACTTATGTCTACACTCAGATATTTTGCTTCCGCTGACTCTTGTGTTTTCGAGCTTATGTATTCAAGCCCTCGAGGCCCCTAGCTTGTAATACAAAGATTGTATTATTTTAATTTGTGTCTAGAGTTGTGTTGTAATATCTTCCAGTGAGTCCCTGATCTTGGCTATACACATTTGCGTGCATGATTAGTGTACGGTCAAATCGGGGGCGTCACAATGATGGTAGCAACTACACGGACTGGGTCCGTAACTTGAGGATTATCCCCATTGCTGCACAAAAGAATTATGTCCTGGAAGCACCGCTAGGTGATAGGCCTGCTGCAGGAGCAACTCCGGACGTTATGAACGTTTGGCAAGCTCGTTCTGATGACTACTCGATAGTTCAGTGTGCCATGCTTTACGGCTTAGAATCGGGACTTCAAAGACGTTTTGAACGTCATGGAGCATATGAGATGTTCCAAGAGTTGAAGTTAATATTTCAAGCAAATGTCCGAATTGATAGATATGAAGTCTCCAATAAGTTCTATAGCTGAAAAATGGAGGAGAATGGTTCTATCAGTGAACACTTGCTCAGAATGTCTGGGTACTACAATCATATGACTCAACTTGGTTGCAAAGTTGACGAAGATAGTGTTATTGATAGAGTTCTTCAATCACCGCCACCAAGCTATAAAGGCTTTGTGATGAACTATAACATGCAAGGGATACATAAGACAATTCCCGAGCTCTTCGCTATGCTCAAAGCTACGGAGGTAGAAATCAAAAAGGAGCATCAAGTGTTGATAGTTAACAAGACCACTAGTTTCAAGAAAAAAGGCAAGGGAAAGAAGGGGAACTTCAACAAGAATAGCAAGACAGTTGCTACTCCCGCGAAGAAACCCAAGTCTGGAGGCAAGCCTGAAACTGAGTGCTTCTACGGCAAAGGAACTGGACACTGGAAGCAGAACTTCCCCAAGTATTTGGCGGATAAGAAGGATGGCAAAGTGAACAAAGATATATTTGATATACATGTTATTGATGTGTACCTTACTCATGCTCGTAGTAGCACCTGGATATTTGATACTGGTTCGGTTGCTAATATTTGTAACTCGAAATAGGGGCTACGGATTAAACGAAGATTAGCTAAGGACGAGGTGACGATGCGTGTGGGAAATGGTTCCAAAGTCGATGTGATCACCGTCGGCACGCTACCTCTACATCTACCATCAGGATTAGTTTTAGACCTGAATAATTGTTATTTGGTGCCAGCGTTGAGCATGAACATTATATCTGGATCTTGTTTGTTGCGAGATGGTTATTCATTTAAATCAGAGAATAATGGTTGTTCTATTTATATGAGTAATATCTTTTATGGTCATGCACCCTTGAAGAGTGGTCTATTCTTGTTGGATCTCGATCGTAGTGATACACATATTCATAATATTGAAGCCAAAAGATGCAAGGTTGATAATGATAGTGCAACTTATTTGTGGCACTGCCGTTTAGGTCATATTGGTGTAAAGCGCATGAAGAAACTCCATGTTGATGGACTTTGGGAATCACTTGGTGCTTGCAAACCATGCCTCATGGGCAAGATGACTAAAACTCCGTTCTCCGGAACAATGGAGTGAGCAATAGATTTGTTGGAAATCATACATACTGATGTATGTGGACCGATGAGTGTTGAGGCTCGCGGCGGGTATCGTTATTTTCTGACCTTCACCGATGATTTGAGCATATATGGGTATATCTACTTGATGAAACACAAATCTGAAACATTTGAAAAGTTCAAAGAATTTCAGAGTGAAGTAGAGAATCATCGTAACAAGAAAATAAAGTTTCTACGATCTGATCGTGGAGGCGAATATTTGAGTTACGAGTTTGGTCTTCATTTGAAATAATGTGGAATAGTTTCACAACTCACGCCACCTGGAACACCACAGCGTAATAGTGTGTCCGAACGTCGTAACCGTACTTTATTAGATATGGTGCGATCTATGATATCTCTTACCGATTTACCACTATCGTTTTGGGGTTATGTTTTAGAGACAGCTGCATTCACGTTAAATAGGGCACCATCTAAATCCATTGAGACGACGCCTTATGAACTGTGGTTTGGCAAGAAACCAAAGTTGTCGTTTCTTAAAGTTTGGGGCTGCGATGCTTATGTGAAAAAGCTTCAACCTGATAAGCTCGAACCCAAGTCGGAAAAAGTATCTTCATAGGATACCCAAAGGAAACTGTTGGGTACACCTTATATCACAGATCCGAAGGCAAGATATTCGTTGCTAAGAATGGATCATGTCTAGTGAAGGAGTTTCTCTCGAAAGAAGTGAGTGGGAGGAAAGTAGAACTTGATGAGGTAATTGCACCTTCTCCCGAATTGGAAAGTAGTACATTAGAGAAACTAGTTCCAGTGATTCCTACACCAATCAGCGAGGAAGCTAATGATGATGATCATGAAACTTCAGATCAAGTTACTACTGAACCTCGTAGGTCAACCAGAGTACATTCCACACCAGAGTGGTACGGTAACCCAGTTCTGGAAGTCATGTTACTAGACCATGATGAACCTATGAACTATGAGGAAGCGATGATGAGCCCAGATTCCGCAAAATGGCTTGAGGCCATGAAATCTGAGATGGGATCCATGTATGCGAACAAAGTGTGGACTTTGGTTGACTTGCCTGATGGTCGGCAAGCCATTGAAAATAAATGGATCTTCAAGAGGAAGACAGACGCCGATGTTAATGTTACTGTCTACAAAGCTCGACTTGTTGCGAAAGGTTTTCGATAGGTTCAAGGAGTTGACTACGATGAGACTTTCCCACCCGTAGCGCTGCTTAAATCTATCCGAATCATGTTAGCGATTGCCGCATTTTATGGTTATGAAATCTGGCAAATGGATGTCAAAACTGCATTCCTTTGGTTTTGTCGATCCTAAAGGTGCTAACAAAGTGTGCAAGCTCTAGCGATCCATCTATGGACTGGTGCAAGCATCTCGGAGTTCGAATATACGCTTCGATGAGGTGATCAATGCATATGGTTTTATACAGACTTTTGGAGAAGCCTATATTTACAAGAAAGTGAGTGGGAGCACTATAGCATTTCTGATATTATATGTAGATGACATATTGTTGATTCGAAATGATATATAATTTCTGGATGGCATAAAAGGATACTTGAATACAGAAATTTTCAATGAAAGACCCTAGTGAAGCTCCTTATATATTATGCATCAAGATCTATAGAGATAGATCAAGACGCTTAATAGGACTTTCACAAAGCACATACCTTGATACAGTTTTGAAGAAGTTCAAAATGGATCGGTCAAAGAAAGGGTTCTTACCTGTATTACAAGGTGTGAAGTTCAGTAAGACTCAATGCCCGACCACTTCAGAAGATAGAGAGAAAATGAAAGTCATTCCCTATGCCTCAGCCATATGATCTATCATGTATGCAATGCTATGTACCAGAAATGATGTGTGCCTTGCTATAAGTTTGGCAGGGAGGTACCAAAGTAATCTAGGAGTGGATCACTGGACGGCGGTCAAAAACATCCTGAAGTACCTGAAAATGACAAAGGATATGTTTCTCATTTATGGAGGTGACAAAGAGCTCGTCGTAAACGGTTACGTCGATTCAAGCTTTGAAACTGATCCGGATGACTCTAAGTCACAAACCAGATATGTATTTTTATTGAACGGTGGAGCTGTTAGTTGGTGCAGTTCCATGCAGAGCGTCGTGGCGGGATCTACGTGCGAAGCGGAGTACATAGCTGCTTTGGAAGCAACAAATGAAGGAGTCTGGATGAAGGAGCTCATATCCGATCTAGGTGTAATACCTAGTGCATCAGGTCCAATGAAAATCTTTTGTGACAACACTGGAGCAATAGCCTTGGCGAAGGAATCCAGGTTTCACAAGAGAACCAAGCACATCAAGAGACGCTTCAATTCCATCCGCGATCAAGTCAAGGAGGGAGACATAGAAATTTTTAAGATACATACGGATCTGAATGCCGCAGACCCGTTGACTAAGCCTCTTCCACGAACAAAACATGATCAACACCAAGACTCCATGGGTGTTAGAATGATTACTATGTAATCTAGATTATTGACTCTAGTTCAAGTGGGAGACTGAAGGAAACATGCCCTAGAGGCAATAATAAAGTTGTTATTTGTATTTCCTTATATCATGATAAATGTTTATTATTCATGCTAGAATTTTATTAACCAGAAACTTAGTACATGTGTGAATACATAGACAAAACAGAATGTCCCTAGTATGCCTCTACTAGACTAGCTCTTTGATCAAAGATGGTTATGTTTCCTAACCATATACATGAGTTTTCATTTGATCAACGGGATCACATCATTAGGAGAATGATGTGATGGACAAGACCCATGCGTTAGCTTAGCAACTTGATCGTTTAGTTTTACTGCTATTGCTTTCTTCATGACATATACATGTTCCTGTGACTATGAGATTATGCAACTCCCGAATACTGGAGGAACACCTTGTGTGCTATCGAACGTCACAACATAACTGGGTGATTATAAAGATGCTCTACAGGTGTCTCCGAAGGTGTTTGTGGTGTTGGCATAGATCGAGAATAGGATTTGTCACTCCGAGTGTCGGAGAGGTATCTCTAGGCCCTCTCGGTAATACACATCATAATAAGCCTTACAAGCAAACGACTAATGAGTTAGTCATGAGATGATGTATTACGGAATGAGTAAAGAGACTTGCCGGTGACAAGATTGAACTAGGTATATATCGACGATCTAATCTCGGGAAAGTAACATATCGATGACAAAGGGAACAAACATATGTTGGTATGCGGTTTGACTGATAAATATCTTCGTAAAATATGTAGGAACCAATATGAGCATCCAGGTTCCGCTATTTGTTATTGACCGGAGATGAGTCTCGGTCATGTCTACATAGTTCTCGAACCAGTAGGGTCCGCACGCTTAACGTTCGATGACGATCGGTATTATGAGTTTATGTGTTTTGATGCATCGAAGGTAGTTCGGACTCCCGGATGTGATCACGTGACATGACGAGGAGTCTCGGAATGGCCGAGACATAAAGATTGATATATTGGATGGCTATATTCGGACATCGGAAGTGTTCCGCGTGGTTTCGGAGAAAACTGGAGTACAAGAGGGTTACCGAAACCCCCCGGGAAAGATAATGGGCCTAGTGGGCCTTAGTGGAGAGAGAGAAGGCCGGCCAGGGCAGGCTGCGCGCCCCCTCCCCCTCTGGTACGAATTGTACTAGGGAAGGGGGGTGGCGCCCCCCTTTCCTTCTCCCTCACCTCCTTCCTTTCCCCCTCCTAATAGGAGTAGGAAAGGGGAGTCCTACTCCTACTAGGAGGAGGACTTCTCCTCTCTCTCCCGCGCGCGCCCTAGGGCCGGCCGGCCTCCCCCTTGCTCCTTTATATATGGGGGCAGGGGGCACCCTAGAACACACAATTGAACATCAGTTTTAGCCGTGTGCGGTGCCCCCCTCCACAGATACACACCTCGTTCATATTGTTGTAGTTCTTCGGTGGAGCCCCGCGTTGGTAGCTTCATCATCATCGTCACCACGCCATCGTGCTGATGAAACTCTCCCGTGATGCTCAACTAGATCAAGAGCTCGTGGGACATTATCGAGCTGAACGTGTGCTGAACGCGGAGGTGTCGTACGTCCGGTGCTTGGATCGGTTGGATCGCGAAGACGTTCGACTACATCAACCGCGTCACTAGGCGCTTCCGCTTTCGGTCTAGGAGGGTACATAGACACACTCTCCCCTCTCATTGCTATGCTTCTAGTAGATAGATCTTGCATCGTCGTAGGAAGTTTTTTGAATTACTACGTTCCCCAATAATATGATAATTGCCTTGGATATCGTCTTGATTATTCACTTTTCTATCAATTGCCCAACAATAACTTGTTTACCCACCGTATGCTATGTTCAAGAGAGAAGCCTCTAGTGAAAACTATGGCTCTCAGGTCTATTTTTATCATATATTAAAATCCTAAAATACCCTGATGCAATTTTCTTTCCTTTATTTTATTTTATATTATATTATCTTTTTGTTTTATCCATCTATCACTACGATGTTGATCCTTGCAATTAACCGCCAAGGGATTGACAACCCCTTGTTTGCGTTGGGTGCATGTATTTGTTATTTTGTGTGTAGGTACTGCTAATGTGGTTTTGCGTGGTTCTCCTACTGGATTGATAACCTTGGTTCTTAAAGGACAGAAATACTTATCTCTATTGTACGGCATCATCCTCTCCTCTTCGGAGAAGTCCCAACGCAACTCACAAGTAACAGGAAGAATTTATGGCTCCATTGCCGGGGAAACATCATCAATATCTATCAAGTACCATCGCATAAACTTTCGTCTCCTTGCATTTACTTTATTTTCCATTTGCCTCTCGTCTTCACCCCCCCACTTCTAAAACTTTTTCAAAAAACAAAAAAATATTTCCCCGTTTGCCTTTTTCCTTGTGTTCTTGTTTGCTTAAAGTTTCTTTCATGCCTGAATTCATTATTGCAAAGGGAGATGATGGTAACATTCCCAGGGATGAAATCCCCCAAAATTTGGACTCCAATTTTTTTATTGTGGGGGCATGGGAAAATTAAAGGAAAAAGTGTTATCCAAGAATTCTTTAATTGAATGGCAACATTGGCTTGCGATGATATTCCTATTCTTAAAGAATCAAGAGTTACACTGAAGCTATTTCCGCGCTTGTTCTTAAACTTGAAAGAAAATTTACACGCACTCACACCATTTTACAAATATTGTTTTATGAATTACCTGTTATCAAAATACCTAGAGCTAAGAAAATATCCACCCTTGTCCTTCTGAATGAATTTCATTATATAGTATGAGAGGCTAGAGTGATCTTTGATTTTTACAATATGAGCCATGAACATCCTATTATAGATGAAATTTTGTATGAAGTAGATTATCTGGTAAGGCACTTATTCCATGATAATCATAACATTGATAAAAATACTAAAAAGTAAGTTCCTCATATACATATTATCCAACAAGTTTTCAATGGTATTAATCAACAATACTCTTGGATAGTAAAGGGGAACCAACAAGGGTTTGAAGAAGATTGTTTTGATAATGCTAAAATCATGCTTAATGATGTGTTCCCCATTCTTTTTGAAAAACCTCTTGACGAACCCATGCCTAATGATGCAAAAACTAAAGATGACAACACTTGAAACTATGCATTACTCCTATCTAGGGGCATAAAATGATAACACTTGTTGGGAGGCAACCCAATAGTTATCTTATTTTTTTTGTTCTTTTCCGTTTTGTGTGTGCACCCAGTTATGCTACTGTTATGGTTGTGTTTTGTGTTTTAAATTAGTGTTTGTGCAAATTAAATCCTTTTGGATCATTTGGATGATAATTGATTTGATTATGTGAAACAACAGAAACTTTTGCACTCAGTACAAGAAAAATCTAAAAATCACTGGAGTGTGCTACACATGATTGATATAGAAATTTCCCATGTTTTCCTCATTTTTTAGATTTTTTAGAGTTGTAGAAGTATGGTCATTGTTTGAATCATTATAGACTGTTCAGTTTTGACAAATTCTGTTTACATTGCGTTGTTGCTTGTTTTGATGAATCTATGTATTGTATCGGGGGTGAAGTTAGAATATAGTAGGTATAATGAAATAATAAAATATAAATGGGTTTACAACAGTACCGAAAGTGGTGATTTGCTTTGTTATACTAATGCATCTCACAAAGGTTTTTGTTGAGTTTTGTGTGCTGAAGTTTCAACTTTTCAGTGAGATCATGATGGGTGAAGGAATAAGGAGTGGAACGAGCCTAAGCTTAGGGATTACCGAGGCACCCCAAGGTAATATTCAAGGACTAACAAGCATCTAAGCTTGGGGATGCCCAGGAAGGCATCCCCTCTTTCTTCTACCAACTATCGGTAATATTACTTGGAGCTATATTTTTATTCATCGGATGATATGAGTTTTGCTTGGAGTGTCGTGTATTATATCAGTCTTTACTTTGTTTGCTTTTTAGTTTCTCACAATCATCTTTGCAGGACACACCTTTTTGAGAGGGACACACATTATTCAAGATTTGTTACAATACTCTATGTGCTTCACTTATATCTTTTGAGCTAGGTAGTTGCTCTAGTGCTTCACTTATATCTTTTAGAGCATGATTGTGGTTATATTTTAAAGAAATAGTTGCACTCTCATGCTTCACTTATATCATTTTGAGAGTTTGATAAATAGTAATAGTAATGGCAATGAGTACGGGTTATGAATTTAGTCCTAATATGACAGGTATCAAGAGGGATATAACAAAGGGAGAATATCATACGGAAACCAACATTCAGTGAAGACTTCGTGAAAACCATATTTCAAAGTTTTGAAAAATTCTAAAAAATATGGGATGTTAGGAAGGTGATGTTTTATTGCCAAGCAAAATTTCAAGTTGAAACACATTGCGAGATGTGAGCTACAAAAAAGAAAAATTCAGCCCTGAACAGTGACATTACTATTTGACACTATTTAATGCTGATTTTGTATTTTTCATAGCTCACATCTTGCAATGTGTTTCAAATTGAAATTTTGTGTGGCAATCAAACATCATCCTCTTAACATCCTGGATTGTTTTCAGATTTTTTCGAAACTTCAAAACATCTTTGTCTCGTGGTTTTCACTGGTTTCCACCGAATGTTGGTTTCCATATGATATCCTCCCTATAATAAATTCTTTCATGTAGATCACTGAATATGATAAGTTTCATTCCTTGGAATATAAAGGTGGTAATATGTGGGTTCTTCTAGTGAGTAATTGTGGTTTAGTAAGAATATTGGTGTTAAGGTTTGTGATTCCCGAAGCACGCATGTATGGTCTCTCGTTATGCTAGGAAGTTGGAGCACGATTTATTATTGAGTGTCTTCCTTCGTGTGAAGGTCGGGCGCGCGTCATGGTTAGCTCCTAGCAACCCCCCCCCCTAGGAGCATGTGTAGTAGTACTTTGCTTCAAGAGCTAATATACTTTTGCAATAAGTATGGAGTACTTTATGGCTAATGTGATTCCATGGATTATACACACTCTAATCTTTCCGCCATTTTCTAGCCTCTTTGGTACTATGCATTGCCCTTTCTCACCTTGAGATGTGGTGCAAACTTCGCTGGTGCATCCAATCCCCGAGATATGATACGCTCTATCACACATAAGCCTCCTTGTATCTTCCTCAGAGCAGCCACCATACCTACCTATTATGGCATTTCCATAGCCATTCCGAAATATATTGCCATGCAACTTCCACCATTCCATTTTTTGTGACACACACCATCATTATCATATTTCTTTGCATGATCATATAGTTAATATAGTATTTGTGTCCCATGAGCCACCATTCATCATTTTTATACATGTTACGCTAGATCATTGCACATCCTGGTACACTACCAGAGGCATTCATATAGACTCATATTTTGTTTTAGTATTGAGTTGTAATTTTGAGTTGTAAGTAGATAGAAGTGTGACGATCATCATATTCATTATTAGAGCATTGTCCCATGTGAGGAAATAAAGAAAAGAGGCAAAAAAGAGCCAATAAAAAAGAGGCCAAAAAGAGCCCAACAAAAAAAATAAGAGAAAAAGAGATAAGGGGCAATGTTAGTATCCTTTCCACACTTGTGGTTCAAAGTAGCACCATGTTTTTCATATAGAGAGTCTCATATGCTTTAAATTTCATATAACTAGTGGGAATTTTTCATTATATAACTTTGCTTGTATATTCCAATGATGGGCTTTCTCAAATGCCCGAGGTCTTCATGAGCAAGCAAGTTGGATGCAGACCCACTTAGTTTTATTTTTGAGCTTTCATACAATTATATCTCTTAGTGCATTCGTTGCATGGCAATCCCTACTCCTTGCATTGACATTAATTGATCGGCTTCTCCATAGCCTGTGCATTAGCCTCATCGATGAAATATTTTCTCCCTTTTTGTCTTGTCCATATCATCTCTACCATCACACTCGATTCCACCCATAGTGCTATATCCATTGCTTGCTCTCATGTATTATGTGAGAGTTGAAAGTGCTGAAGCGTGTTAAAAAGTATGAACCAATTGCTTGGCTAACATTGGGGTAGTGCATGATTTATACTTTGTGTTAAGAAGATGGAGCATGACAAGGCTATATTATTTTATAGGGATAACGTTCTTTAGCATTGATATTTTAAAAGGCATGATTGTTTGTTGGTATGCCTTATTATTGTTATTTTTATGTCAAACTATAGACTATTGCTTTGAATCATTCAAACCTTCATATACATGCCACAAAAGAGAGATTACATGATGAACATGTTACGTAGCATTCCACATCAAAAAAATTGTTTTTATCATTTACCTACTCGAGGACGAGCATGAATTAAGCTTGGGGTCGCTTGATATTTCTCCAGCGTATCTAGATTTTTTATTGTTCCATGCTATTATAGTATCAATCTTGAATATTTTATGGAGCAAGCTTACCTTCTGCCGGCCGAACGCATGCGCTCGTCGGCCTGCACCATGTCTGTTGGATCTTATGTTGATCAGACGGTCAAGAGCATTTGCCTCGTCCGTGGGATCCGTGTTTGTTTTCCTACAACTCAACTCTTGTTTTAGGGCAGTATTTTGTATAGCTGGATAACGGACATGTGTTCCCATCCTGCAACAGCCTGGACTCGTGTGGCTAGGAGGGAGACGGTGGCTGGATTTGGGAGGGTGGCGGGGGCGGCAACGCAAGGTATCCGTCGACCAGGGGCTAATCCACCAGAGTGGCGATGATGGCGGGTTCGAGAATGGCTGCGGCCGGCAACAAGTCAAGCAGGTACGGATCAGATCCCTTCCCCTCCCATTTGTTCTGATCGATGTGGTGGTGGTGTTGCCCCGCTATAATTTCTCCTCTGTGCCTTCCGGTGGATATGGCGCCTGCTATGTGGCATTTTCTCTTTGCGGTGGATCCGCAGCTGGCGGCGCCGTCGTCATACTAGAGAGGGTCATTGTTGTAGTAGGAGGAGATGTCGCCTGATGTCGACTACGCAACCTTCTTCTTGTAGACTCGTGTAGGGCCTCCAAGTGCAGAGTTTTGTAGGACAGTAGCAAATTTCCCTCAAGTGGATGACCTAAGGTTTATCAATCTGTGGGAGGTGAGGATGACAATGGTCTCTCTCAAACAACCCAGCAACCAAATACAAGAAATCTCTTGTATCCCCAATACACCCAATACAATGGTGAATTGTATAGGTGCACTAGTTTGGCAAAGAGATGGTGATACAAGTGTAATATGGATAGTAGATATAGGTTTTGTAATCTAAAAATATAAAAAGAGCAATGTAGCAAGTAGTAAAACGGAGCACAAACGGTCTATTGGGCTAAAAATATAAAACAACAATGCTTGAAAACAAGGTCTAGGGTTCATACTTTCACTAGCGCAAAATCTCTCAACAATGATAAAATAATTGGATCATATAAGAATACCTCAATGTGCAAGAAAGAATCACTCCAAAGTTCCTATCGCGGAGAACATAAGCTGAAATTGCTTGTAGGGTACGAAACAACCCCAAAGTTATTCTTTCTGATCAATCTGTTGGGCTATTCCTATAAGTGTCACAAACAGCCCTAGAGTTTGTACTAAAATAACACCACATGAGACACATCAATCAACCCTAATGTCACCTAGATACCCCAATGTCACCACAAGTACCGGTGGGTGAATTATACGATATGCATCACACAATTTTAGATTCATAATATTAAATCCAACATAAAGAACTTCAAGAGTACCCCAAGATTTTTATCAGAGAAAAGATTATGAAAACGCGTATCAACCCCTATGAACAGATTACCCAAATGTCACTACGAGAATCTGTAAGTTGATTACCAAAACATACATCAAGTGGATCAATAGAACATCCCATTCTCACCACGGATATCCCATCACAAGACATACATCAAGTGCTCTCACATCCAAAGATTCAACCCAACATAACAAAACCTCAAAGGAAAAGATTCAATTCATCACAAGGAAGAGAGGGAAGAACACCATAAGATCCGACTATATCAACAAAGCTCGTGGTACATCAAGATCGTGCCAAATCGAGAACATGAGAGAGAGAGAGATAAAACACATAGCTACTGGTACAAACCCTCAGCCCCGAGGGTGGACTACTACCTCCTCATCATGGTGGCCGCCGAGATGATGAAGGTGGCCTCCGGTGATGATTTCCCCCCTGACAGGGTGCCGGAACGGGGTCCCGAGAGGTTTTTCGTGGCTACAGAGGCTTGCGGCGGTGGAACTTCCGATCTAGGTTTCTTTCTCGGGGTTTCAGGATTTATAGGAATTTTTGGCATAGGTCTCACATCAGGGGGACGCTCGAGGGGCCCGCAAGCCGTAGGGGCGTGCCCTGGGGGGGGGGGGGGTAGGGCGCGCCCCTGGCTTGTGGACACCTCGACCACTTCCTGGTCCAGCTCCGATGCTTCGGTGTTCTCTTTTGGTCAGTAAAAAACCACCGTAAATTTTCAGCCCATTCCGAGAACTTTTATTTCTACACAAAAATGACACCATGGTAGTTCTAGTGAAAACAGCGTCTGTCCAGGTTACTTCTAATAAAATCATACCAAAACTAAAAAAAAATGTTGTAAACATGGCATGAATACTTCATAAGTTATAGATATGTTGGAGACCTATCAACATCCCCAAGCTTAATTCCTGCTCGTTCTCGAGGAGGTAAATGATAAAAGAAATAACTTATAAAGTGTGAATGCTAGCATAGTGCATAAGTTTGATAAATGATAATTCCAAACACTTTTTCTAGCATCAATATATATCATAAACAGTAGCTCATCACATAAAACTTCTCATGATCAAGTAGCAAGCTATTCACATGTAATGGTTCAAAGAATGCATTTTCTTGATACTATCATGTAATCTTTCTTATTGTGGCATGAATGTTCAGATCCATAAGTTTCAAAACAAAAGTTTATTGACATAGAAACAATAACACTTCAAGCATACTAGAAAGCAAAATTATGGAACTTCAAAAATAACATATGGCTAAAGAAAGTTATCCCTACAAAATCATATAGTCTTGTTATGCTCCCACTTCTCAGCACAAAGTATAAATCATGCACTACCCCGGTGTCAGCCAAGCAATTGTTTCATACTTTTTAACACGCTTCAGGCTTTTCAACTCTTCACGCAATACATGAGTGTGATCCATGGACATAGAACTATAGGTGGAAAAGAAGGTGGTAGTAGACAAAAGAAGGGAGAAAGTCTCACATCAACTAGGCAAATTAATGGACTATGGAGATGTCCATCAATTGATATCAATGTGAGTGAGTAGGGATTGCCATGAAATGGGTGCACTAGATCTATAAGTGTATGAAATTTCAAAAAGAAAACTAAGTGGGTGTGCATCCAACTTGCTTGCTCATGAAGACCTAGGGCATTTGAGGAAGCCCATCGTTGGAATATACAAGCCAAGTTCTAGAACGAAAAATTTCCACTAGTAATATATGAAAGTATCAAAATAGGAGACTATCTATCACGAAGAACATGGTGCTTCTTTGAAGCACAAGTGTGGAAAAGGATAGTAACATTGTCTCTTCTCTCTTTTTCTCTCATTCATTTTTTTATTTTGGGCTCTTTGGCCTCTTTTTTATTTATTTTTGTTTTGGGCTCTTTGGCCTCTTTTACTTGGGCTCTTTGGCCTCTTTTACTTGGGCTCTTTGGCCTCTTTTATTTATAACCTCACATGGGACAATGTTCTAATAATGATGATCATCACACTTTTACTTACTTACAACTCAAAATTACAACTCAATATTGAAACTCATAATGACAAAACGGTGGAGTTACATTGCAATATATCTCGGAATGGCTATGTAAATGCAATAATATGTAGGTATGGTGGCTGTTTTGAGGAAAGGTATAAGGTGGGTTTGATGCACCGGCGAAAGTTGCACGGTACTAGAGTAGCTAGCAAAGGTGGAAGGGTGAGAGTGCGTATAATCCATGGACTCAACATTAGTCATAAAGAACTCACATACTTATTGCAAAAAAGTTTTAGCCCTCAAAGCAAAGTACTACTATGCATGCTCCTAGGGGGAGGTTGGTAGGAATTAACCATTGCGCATCCCCGACTTTCACGCAAAGATAGACCATCAAGGATAAATTGTGCTCCAACTTCTTCACATAACTAGAAGTAGTGCCGGTCCTGAGAATTTGGGGGCCCGGGGCGAAACCAAAAACCGGGGCCCTTTTATTAGCATACTAGATGATTTTTGTGCATTGCAACGATGACACTAATTAGCTTACCAAACAGTAAGTCAATAAAACATGGGTTAGTTAAGGCGGTTTTAAGAAAAATTGTGGGGGAAAAAAACAAATATGAGAGAAAAAAAAATTCAAAATAAGGAGGAGGCATTGGGAGGTTGGACTAAGGACAAACTTAAGACCGAACCTTGCATTCTTTATAAACAGTAGATATGTTAATAAGTTAATAATACATTGGGACAGTTGAGGTGTTTTTTTCGGCAAAATTAATAAAAAAAATCAAAGATGGGAGAGAGATAAACAAAACCAAGAGCGACTGAGCGAGGACGTAGAAAGTTTGAACGAAGGACAAACGTAACACATGACCTTCATTCTTGTTAGATATAGAGATGGATGGTATAATAACTTTTGTCAAATAATTTCTTCATATACGAAATGTTACCAAAAACATTTATAGATTATCTTAGAATTTTCTTCAAACATTCTATGATGTCAACGTTGACTTCTATATAGTCATCATCTCTTGATTAGCATTAGTTTTCTCATCCAGAAGGTTCTCAGTGATACTATCAACTCATATAATCATTTTCTAACCACCAAATATAGTATATATAAAATTTAAAAGAGTCAAGTAATAATTAAAAACTGTCGGTGTACAAAAGTAGGGGCTTTCTTTTGTATCCCTTACTTGTGCACGAGTAGTCAGAGCCACGCCTGCGACTACACATAACGAGGCAGAGGAGGGAAGCCAGAGACACGAGGCTACCAGAGCAATACCAAGACAGTGGCACAAGGAGGCCAAGCAAGAAGACAGGCTCCCCTGACAAGACCCTTGCCGGGGCGGCTTGCACACCCCCGGCAAGAACTCTTGCCGGGGCAACTCACCCAAACGCCTCCGTTACAGCCACCCTTGAGCCTAGGAGCTCCAACATCATCAACAGCGTTGGGACCAAGGCTCGGGAAGCGCCCACATGATGGCATGTAGATCTTTGTAAAGACAAGGGTCTATGGATCCTAAGATGAGAACTAGAAGGCAAGGCGATCGCAAGGCTCCTTGCCGAGGATGCCCACGAGGCCCCGACAAGGCTCCTAGTCGAAGACACCCCGAAGCCCCAGCAAGCCTCTTGACGAGGATGCTCAGAGAGGCCCCGGCAAAACCCTTGCCGGGAACAGACGCGAGACCACGGCAAGCCCTTGCCGCCCATCGTCGCCCCATCTCGGCGGCTGACCCACTAGCCCAGGCAAGTGCCCGCGTGGTAGTGTATATGGTTCCTAATCCAGCTAGTTAAGCACCTGCGTGGTGGCATGCAGATCTTCGTGAAGACCCTACCACCACGCCATCTCAGCTGCCTGCCCCGCTGGCTTGGATGCGTGTCGCAACTAGGCGGAGCAATAGCGGACGGGACGTGCCTCGTTCCCATCCCCGATAAAGCAAGTGGACACCTAAGTAGCGCATTTAATGCGTCTTGTCCCGTAATGGCATATGATAAGCTTACACTATATACCTTTCCAACTTCTGTGTGCCACTATGGCAGCTCCTTTTGACTTTAAAAGGAGGCCCGAGGCATACTGGAGAATGATTCAGATCTTTTGGGCGAGGCATGCACCGTAGCTAGTTCGAGAGATCAAGAACACTCAAATACACATCAAAGGAGGACTAGGGTATTACGCATTTCCGCGGCCTGAACCTGGGTAAACGATCCTTGTGCTAACTCTTAGACCCGCTCTTTGCACAACCCAGCGCCCGCCAACCGTAGAAGGGATTCCAGCAATCCCATAGGTGTCGTTTTCCACCGACATCTTTGGCGTGCCAGGTAGGCGGCCCAGTTGTGAAAATCCAGTCTAGCAGTTAGTTCAGCATTTCTTCATCGCCATGTTTTCCAAGGAAGAAGATGACCAAGCATGCCGCACCATCAACAAGCGAAGTGGACGCCCATGCAGCAACATAAAAGATAAGTCATGCAAAACTTTGAGTAATTCCTTTCTACATAAGGTTATTCTCCTCGGAGATCTTGCTCTCTGTATGGTAAACCTCTTGCACGTCTTGTCACCCTGCTGCCGTAGACGACTTACAACGCAAGCTTGCGCAGCGCGCGGGGGCGTTCTTTTTGCCAAACGGTGGCGCCAATGAATAGTCGGTGAGCCCGTTCCCACGCAACCTCGCAGGTTCCCACGCAAGCTTCCCGTCCGACTCGGTGAAATCCCCCGAAATCCCAATGCTTACCGGCCTGCTATAAAAACCCTCACGGCTGGAGAGTCATGCGTCACATTTTCCCCTCCATCCATGTAGCTCATCTCGTCTGCTTATCCCACATTCGCCAATGGCACCGGTTCGTCATCGTCGCTCAGCCACTCTGCCGTCATCAAAGGACAGCTCCAGCTGGGAGGCTACATCGCGGTGGCGGCACAGTCCCCGGCGTACTGTAGTTCGTGTGGTGTCCCTGTTGGGTGTGCGCGGAAGACCCACCACACGCTCCGCCGCCGGTGCCCGTCGGCAGCTGTTGCCGGCCGCCGTTGCCGCCACACCACCATCGAAAGCCAGGGCCATCGCCCGCTCCGCCGCCGCGACCCGAAGGCGGGAGATGGCCGTTGTGGCCGCCACCCCACTTCCGGCCACTGTGTCCATCGCCCGCTCTGCCACCGCGGCATGAAGGCGGGAGGTGGTGGTTGTGGCCGCCACCCCGTCGTCGGCCGCCATGGTCTCCAGCCCACCGTCGACCGCCGGGGTCATCACCCGCTCCTCCACCGCCGCCCGAAGGCAGGAGGTGGAGGTGGATGCCCACACATCCGGCAGCGACCTTGCGCGGTACACCGAGTTCTTGCAGGAGGAGGAGGAGCGCCTCGTCGAGCACGCAAAGAGCCTTACCGCTACAGTGGCCGCGACACACACCGTCTCAGAGGCGAGGAATCAGGAGATCTACGAGGAGAACCACCGCTTCGAGAGGGGTCGTCTGGAGCGGCAGAGGGCGTTCGAGGTGAGCGTCACTAAAGCTGCATTAGCGGAAAGCACCGCATTGCGGTTGCCCAACTCGTCGGTAGGCTCCTCCTCCTCCGCCTCTTACTGAGCGTGCTCGGCAGAGGAGAGGCAGCCGGAAGTAGTACAAAGCCCCTCCGTAGTAGTAGTAGTATTTAGGGGCTATTTTGTTCAGTTCATCTGACTATAGATGTGGTGGAACTGTACAACGTACTTAAAATTAGCTAGTATATATAGTTGAACTAGCTATTTCAGTACGTGGTTGACAACAATTGGGGAAAATTTTGGTCGGTTCAGCTGTCGAGTTGAAGTGTTTGTATAAAATAAGGACGACTACTTAATCTTGAAAGAAATCTATGGTTAATTACTGAATTTTAGTTACAAAAATTAGATACTGCTATTGATTTTTAGCTTCATTTTTTGACAAATCGTAGCGTTACAAGGATTGACAAATCTTACCAAATTGTTTGTACGTGGTTGCACAAGGGTTATCCAAAACAACCATTTGTGTTGAAGGGATGCACAAATCCTGCACTGCTCTCACTTTGCATATGGGTGTTCTATCTAAAATGTTTGCGATCAAGAGCTGCAGAAATCCTGCTCGGCACATTATCTCTCGATCAGCCTGCGCAGCGTACGGCGCTCGCACACCTCTTGTTCAGTCAAGGTCAAGTAGCCGTTTGCACGACACCTCTTACAACCATTCAAACAAAGACACGTGGCGTCACGTGAATGGTTAACAAAATTTTGGATTTACTAGAATTTAAAAACCAGGCATCTCAATGTTTTGCCCGCAATCAACGGTGCCCTAGTGTTTGAAACTCATTTCCATTTGTTGCATGGGACCTAAGCATGCACCCAAGGACACATGTTTGTTTTTTTAACCAATTTATATGCACTGGAGCATGTGCATGTAGTTCAAATTTGAATTATGCACATAAATGCATTGAAAACTCAGTTAATGCATAAAAATGTCCAAACGAACCCCAAAAAATCACAAAAAATCACACAACACTCCTGTTGTTCTATGTTGAGACGAGAAAAAAATTGAAAGCAATAAGAGGCAATGGATATCATTTCGTCCCCAAAGGTGGGACATTCCCTACCGAAAAGCATCATGCTTGCTGTGAGAAGCTCCGGTTTGTGAGAAGCATATACCCTAACTTGCCCCAAATGGGACAAAATTTGTACCACGACATGTTGATGCCGCTTCATGATAGCATGCCAAGTTTCATGAATTTCAAACGAGTTTTGGATTTACTAGAATTTAAAAACGATGCATCTCAACGTTTTGTCGGCAATCAACGGTGACCTAGTGTTAGAAATTCATTCCCATTTCTTGCATGGGACCTAAGCATGCACCCAACGACACATATTTGAGTTTTCAACCAATTTATATGCACTGGAGCATGTGCATGCAGTTCAAATTTGAATTATGCACATAAATGCATTGAAAACTCAGTTAATGCATAAAAATGTCCAAACGAACCCCGAAGAATCACAAAAATTCACACAACACTCCTGTTGTTCTATGTTGAGACGAGAAAAATATATTCAAAACAATAAGAGGCAATGGACATCGTTTCATCCCCAAAGGTGGGACGTTCCCTACCAAAAAAGCATCATGCTTGTTGTGAGAAGCTTCGGTTTGTGAGAAGCATGCCAAGTTTCATGAATTTCAGACGAGTTTTGGATTTACTAGAATTTAAAAACTAGGCATCTCAATGTTTTGCCGCCAATCAACGGTGCCCCGGTGTTTGAAATTCATTCCCATTTCTTGCATGGGACCTAAGCATGCACCCAAGGACACATATTTGATTTTTCAACCAATTCATATGCACTTGAGCATGTAAATGTACTTCAAATTTGAATTATGCACATAAAATGCATTGAAAACTCAGTTAATGCATAAATATGTCCAAACGAACCCCGAAAAATAACAAAAAATCACACAACACTCTTGTTGTTCTATGTTGACACGAGAAAAAAAAATTGAAAGCAATAAGAGGCAATGGATATCGTTTCGTCCCCAAAGGTGGGGAATTCCTACCGAAAACCATCATGCTTGTTGTGAGAAGCTCCGATTTGTGAGAAGCATATACCCAAACCTGCCCCTAATGGGAAAAAATTTGTACCACGTCATGTTTATGCCGCTCCATGATAGCATGCCAAGTTTCACGAATTTCAGGCGAGTTTTGGATTTACTAGAATTAAAAAACCAGGCATCTCAATGGTTTTGCCGGCAATCAACGGTGCCCCGGTGTTTGAAATTTATTCCCATTTCTTGCATGGGACCTAAGCATGCACCCAAGGACACATATTTGATTTTTCAAGCAATTCATATGCATCGGAGCATGTGCATGTAGTTCAAATTTGAATTATGCACATAAAATGCATTGAAAACTCAGTTAATGCATAAAAAATGTCCAAACGAACCCCGAAAAATCACAAATAATCACACAACACTCCTGTTGTACTATGTTGACACGAGAAAAAAAATTGAAAGCAATAATAGGCAATGGATATCGTTTCCTCCCCAATGGTGGGATGTTGCCTACCGTAAACCATCATGCTTGTTCTCAGAAGCTCCGGTTTGTGAGAAGCATAAACCCAAACCTGCCTCAAATGGGACAAAATTTGTACCATGACATGTTGATGCCGCTCCATGATAGCATGCCAAGTTTCATGAATTTTAGACGAGTTTTGGATTTACTAGAATTTAAAAACCATGCATCTCAATGGTTTTGCCGGCAATCAACGGTGCCCCAGTGTTTGAAATTCATTCCCATTTCTTGCATGGGACCTAAGCATGCACCCAAGGACACATATTTGTTTTTTAAACCAATTTATATGCACTGGAGCATGTGCATGTAGTTCAAATTTGAATTATGCACATAAAATGCATTGAAAACTCAGTTAATGCATAAAAAATGTCCAAACAAACCCCGAAAAATAAAAAAAATTCACACAAAACTCCTGTTGTTCTATGTTGACACGAGATTTTTTTTGAAAGAAATAAGAGGCCATGGATATCGTGTCGTCCCCAAAGGTGGGACGTTCCGTAACGAAAAACATCATGCTTGTTGTGAGAAGCTCTAGTTTGTGTGAAACATATACCCAAACCTGCCCCACATGGGACTAAATTTGTACCATGGCATGGTGATGCAGCTCCATGATAGCATGCCAAGTTTCGTGAATTTCAGAAGAGTTTTGGATTTACTAGAATTTAAAAACCAGGCATCTCTATGCTTTGCTGGCAATCAACGATGCCCCGGTATTTGAAATGTATTCCCATTTCTTGCATGGGACCTAAGCCTGCACCCAAGGACACAAATTTTATTTTTCAACCAATTTATATGCACTAGAGCATGTGCATGTAGTTCAAATTTGAATTATGCACATAAAATGCATTGAAAACTCAGTTAATGCATAAAAATGTCCAAAAGAAACCTGAAAAATCATAAAAATTCACACAACACTCCTGTTGTTCTATATTGACACGAGAAAAAAAGTTGAAAGCAATAAGAGGCAATGGATATCATTTCGTCCCCAAAGGTGGGACGTTCCCTACCGAAAACCATCATGCTTGTTGTGAGAAGCTCCAGTTTGTGAGAAGCATATACCTAAAGCTGCCCCAAATGGGACAAAATTTGTACCACGACATGTTGATGCCGCTCCATGATAGCATGCCAAGTTTCATGAATTTTAGACGAGTTTTGGATTTACTAGAATTTAAAAACCAGGCATCTCAATGTTTTTCCAGCAATCAACAGTGCCCCGATGTTTGAAATTCATTCCCATTTCTTGCATGGGACCTAAGCATGCATCCAAGGACACAGATTTGATTTTTAAACCAATTTATATGCACTTGAGCATGTGCATGTAGTTCAAATTTGAATTGTTCACCTGAAATGGCTAGAAAACCAATTTAATGTATAATTCCAATTATTTTACGACACACATATAGTTGCATGTTCACTCCAGATAAAAGGTCTAGCAATTCAAACACCGCCCATTGCCATTGTGACCCCATTATGTAATTCAAATCAAGATGAAAAATCAAGTAGATCGCACACAGTTTATTATCAGCAACCGTGTGAGCTGTAGTACAAAATATCTTGGAGCACCGTCGATGTATAGTACGCCCATGGCTTATGCGAGAAGGTGCGTCGGCTATAGTCCACAGCCGGCGTCTCAAGCACACTAGCTCGCTCCCCAAATATCATTTCATTGTTCAATCATCGCCGATGAAAGATGGGCACGTGGACCGGCGTCGTGAGGGCAACTTTGGTGGCCCACTCCGGCGAGAGCGCGGCCGCAGCCGCCATGTGCGTGCTAATAAGGTGCATGAGCACGGCCACAATTTGCGACCGGGTGGCAAAGGCAGCCCGAACAGCCGCTGTTGCTTCTCACGTGGCGGCAGCAACATCTGGCTCAGGGATAGCAACTGGCGAGAGCGACACATCAACTGTCCGTTCCGTAGCGGCGGCCTTAGCCCTGATGGAGGCCGCCCACAACCATGTCGAGGGCACCCATGCCCAGCTCCTGGCGGTCAACGCACAAATCGAACGAAGCTTCCCCGACAATGGCCGTCAACCCATGGACGAAGAGCTGGCAATCGCCGAGAGCGTTCGAGCAGCCGTCTGTTCCTCCGCCGCATACCTTGCGACAATGGGGCCCGTCCAAGCCCAGATCGCGTCCGCCCATTCCCAGCTCGTGGCGGCCTTTTCCAAAGAGATGGCGGACGCGGATGGCGAGATGCTTGCCGAGTATGGTGCGATGGATGCCATGGAGCCCCTTCCCCAGGAGACCGTCGGGCGCGAGCTGGACATGGAGGCGGCGGCGGAGATCGACGAGCACCAACCGTAGTAGTACTCTTTGTTTTGTTTAATTAAGAGCGCTGGTCCTTAATTTGTTAGAGTAATGTTTAGGCGAGCTAGCTCTGTTTAATTGCTGAACTTTCTCGATTAAGAAGTGTGGGTGTGATGTAGTCTCCTTTGTGTACCCAAATTATGCAATGACGTGGATGACCACTGTAACCATGGAAATTCGAACCAAAACTTTGGACTTTCAAACTCATCACACACGGGTTAAGCTTCTGAATCGTTTGTGATGTCCACATATCGTACATAGTTCTGAATAAGGGACCGTGTCTGATGACACTTTGCGCGCCAGTTTTTTGGCTGAAGCGATTCCAAATTTTCGGCTTCCGCGGAAATATCTACCTCCCCGCCCCTCTCCTTACCAAAAGCCACATTTCCCCTCTTTCCGCCTTCCTTTCCAAGTTGAAACCTTAACTCCTTGCTTGCAGCACCGCCGCCTCCTCGCCGGCGACCCTCCTTCACGCTGCTCGGCCTCCTCTATCCAGGTAGGTAATCCACACCTGACCCCCATTCTCCTCCTTCTTCCACATCCCACATGCCCCGGCCGCCGGCGCGAGCGCGACACCTTCCACCCAAATCACCGACTCCTCCACCAAAAAAGCGCCGGCCTAAGCCATGGTGCATGCAGTATATCCAGGACCTCAAGGAGCATTTGGCAATGGAGAAGCAAATCACGGCCGCACACGCGGATGAGGTTGCGATAGCTGCCATTCGTGCCGACCCCTAGATCTTGAAGGAGCACCTTGCCAATTGCTAGCTACTCCGGTTAAGCATGCTCAGTTTACCCGTTGTGTGTACTGATCCTTCACAAATTCTAGTGAATTGTGCTATCTAATTTCACCACGCAATCTGTTGCTCTAGTGTATATGCTCTATATGTCGTGCAGTGTGGTGCTCACTTATTAACCGTTTTGTTAGTTAGTTGTCGTCTTCAGTTAACTATTTGGTTGAATTCTGCAAATGTGATGTTCAATTCTTTAGGCTGCAATTTTGTATTGTCTTCCATGTGAGAAATAAATCAAATTTATCTTTACAAAAGTGTGGGTGCATTCTGTTATTGTATACCATGTGAGGAATAAATGGAATTTGGCTATAGTTAATACATGAGAAACAAATACAATTGCTACAATTGGCTGTAGTCAACTGTTTGGTTAACTCTCTGATCTTCTACTAGGAGTATGTTATATTGTGCAATGTGGTGCTCAGTTAATGTTTGGTTCATTTGTTGTGGTGTTTAGTTAACTGCTTGCTTCAATTCTACAATGCGATGTCCAATTGTCATGCGTAGAATTTTGTATTGTTGTGCATGTGAGGAATAAATTGAATTTGGCTGCACTTAATACATGAGAAACATATACAAGTGCTATATTTCCTAGTTCTTAATCATGCTTGGTTTGGGTAAATGGGTTTCCGCGTGGCTTCAATTAATCAGATGTATTTGCAATGTGTTTATTTTTCATCAACATATTTTACTGATAGCATGCGAACCCTTACTTAACCTGATGACTAACTACCTTATATGTGTTGCAGGGAAACAATGGGAAGCACTGAGGTTAACAATCGAGGTTAGCACGTGCATGGTCCGTTGTCTAATAGCACATTATTATGCAATTGCAGGAACCATTCTAATATTTAGGTTTTTAACAATTTGGTCTTGCACATGAAGGTCCTACTGTCAGAGGTTTTGACCCACCTTTCGACCCTTTTTGCATATGGGGAAATGAGTTGTCCATGAATATCAAGAAAATCAAGAAACTTAGAAAGATTGTTAGGATAAAGAAATTAGCGACAAAAAACAACAAGATCTTTGTCTGCACAATGAAGAAGACATCAGTTCACTACAAGATGGTACTAACTATTATACCTTGCCTTTTTTATTCCTTTGCCTCATTTCCAATATAGAGAAGGTATTTATGCACATCCTTGTTTTTAGGCCTTTCCAAAGCAGTTCAGCGATGATTACCTCCCAGACCACCTCTATGGTCAAGAGGCGAGGAAGGTTTTCATACAACACCCACGGTTCAATATTGAAGTGTTCCTGAAGAGGATGAAGGACGGACGGTCAATCATCCCCATGCACTGGCCTAAAGTAGCAAAGACCTTCAACATGAATGAAGGCTCAATATTCGCCTTCCGCTTCAACAGTTTTCCAGATGAGATGCATATGTCTATATACCGTCTATGATGCTAATTTCGAAAGGTTCTACATGTTGCATGTGGAACTTGCTGCTGGTGCAGTTGTGTAATGGGGTAGCTGAGTGCTGAAGCTATATCATGTTGTACTCTGATGTATTTCAATAATGAAATTCTGCTTCCTTAATATGGAAATTAAATATATTGTGTGCTTAATATGAAATTTCACTTAGATTAATAAATGGATTATGAATAATAAGATAATTAGCCTGCTAATGGCGAATTAGCCTGCTAAATGTGTTTTTGCTATTGCGAACGGTTGTTGAAAAAATACCGTGGGGGATGACCTCAGGCAACGCACACAGTTTCTAGGAATAAACCGTGTTGGATCAATGAACAATCACACACAACTTTCTCTTGAAAACTATTTGCGTTAGGCCACCTTGCGCAAACGTTTACCACATAAAAACTTTGTGTGATGGACAACCTTTGCCACATAGTTTCTTCTATGGACCGTGTATGATACATTCAATAATGCAAACGATTTAACAGGAAAAATTGTGTGTGATATACCTATGAACAGAAACGTTTTCCTTGGAGCGACTATGTGGGATGTGCATACGAACGGAAATGTTTAGCGGGGACTGACTGTGTGGGATGTACTTGCAACCGGAAACAATTTCGTCGTATAATTGTATTTTTAGCTCTACTATATGTATTTCCGTATTTGAGTGCTCTCCGGTCGCACATGATCTCATTTTGCCGAACGTGTGTGCCACGAGGGCATATCCCGGACGGTTTCTGGGTCGTGTGGGAAGGACCCCCCTATCGCCCACACTCACTTAGCGACGGTTCCAAATGCCGTCGCAGAAAGGGGTTTTAAACCGTTTGTTTAGGACCGACGAGCACCAGTGATAATGTTGCATTGAGATCATCTGGGAGGGTGTTGCATGTTCCATACTGCAAACGAATGGGCCTACTGTTGTCTGAGGCATTCAAAGTTGGATCCAGTTGGGGTGAGGCCAAAGATGAAGGTGCAGATGTCACTTTCAGTGTACCAGGAGTCCTACTACAGGCATGTGTGATGGCACTAGCACTCGACCATATGCGCAGCAGCGAAACAACATTCATATCCCGCATGGGACTGCCACTGAATCTTCTCCACAACAGCATAACAAACCAGATGGTGTGCATGGGACTACAACAACCCCTATAGCTAGTGCCACTAAATTGTTTCCGCAACAGCCTAAGCAACCAAAAGGCGCAAAGAGTGGGGATCCAGCAGTGGAAGTGGGTCACACAAATGTTGTCCCAGCCAAGAAGAGCGTCCACATCAATGGTAGTGTTCACGACAACGGCAATGGTTACAGCAATGCCAACAGGGAAGATACTTGCAGCAAGGTAAACATTGAACAAAAGTCACCTCGTAGCACAAGCTTGTCATCTGTGAATATGACGAGGAGGCTAGGGACACTTGAAGATGTGCCTTCATTTGGCTTGTTTGAACCTGGAAGTGATGATGACTTATTGTTTTAGGATGTCTACAAGTTCATTATTCACCTACACGATCACCTGGTCCTTTCGATTTGGACTATTTCTTGAAGATTCGCACGAGAAGCCCTTTGTTTGATGACTCTCCTGCCACTTCAGCTAGTCCAATTTATGATGTGACCCCCTCGCAAAATATCCCCCATTATCGACAGGCCCTGCAAGTTTTTACAAGTCATCCCCACAACTCTTTATTACACAACATATCCTCCTCTCTTTTTTGAAACTTTATTACATAAATGCTCCAATCTGTTACTCACAAGTTCTTATTGCTTTCTCTTCCTTTTTTTGCAGAAGCAGGTGTTAATGAGACAAGAGAGGAGGAGGAGGTGGTTGAAGTGAGTAGCGGGCAAATCCATGATGGGAAGAAGCCCGCACTTAAAAGAGCTGCACCGCCCGCACCAAGCGCACTCAAGTTGCAGAAGATGAAGAAGGTAAAAAATGATGCAACAGACGATGCCATATACCACAAGTACTGCTATACCAATTATCGTTTAAAGGACCCACCCGAAAGCGAGCCTCTGTAAGTGTTTTTTTTGCACTTATATGTGTGTTGAGAGAGAAAATCCGTCCATTTTTATCAACACCTCCTAACTGAGTTACTATTTCTTTTTGCAAAAAGCCCTGGATTTATCAGGATAGGTGGTTTCGAGATTTCCTTCAAACATTTCAGTAGTGGGCTCAAAAAACGCGCACATGTGAACAACGAGGTGATGTCACTTTACATCAAAAGTTTCAACATTGAACAGACGTACAGCTCAACCAAGCCAAGGAAGTTTGCATTCTCGCCACATGTTTCTGTGAGTTAACTAACATTTTTGTTTGTTTTTTTGTCACTTGAGTTTTCCACCCGCAACATAGTAGGTTTTTCATGATAGTCACTAGCTTTTCACGTTTTTTGTGACCATTTTTTGCTTTCATCCTCAAAGCACAAGTGCTCCCTGGGTGATTTTGGTAATTAATGTCAACATATCTCTTGTTGGACAAATATTTTCATCTAGTATATTTCAGAAAGTTCAACAAAGGTGTGACATGGACAAAAGGATGTGGAACCCCTTGAAGAAGCTAAGGACAAAGATTAGTAAAAGCTCCAGACTCTTCATTTCTATTTTAGTGATCCAAGATCACATTGAGTCCATAGGAAAGCCAATACTATTAAAAGGGGATGAGGTGTTGCTTAATGGTCTACTTGCTCCAAGTGCTTAGTGATATGCTCCAAAGCCCTCAACCACTTTCTCATTTCCACATATGTCCTAAACCTAAGGATAAACTCGGTCCCACCGATTTGATCTATCCGGCGCGACCGAGTTCACTTGACATAGCCACTGCCAGAAACCCTAATCAGTTTGGTCTCACCGATGGGATCTCAGTATCACCGAGATGGGCTCACAAACTCTCTGTTGCCTGTTGCAATTATTTCGGTCCCATCGAGATATGCAGTCGGTCCCATCGAGTTTGCTTGACCAACTCTCTGTTTGCTTATTACCAAAATCGGTCTCACAAAGTTTGTGTAATCGGTCAAACCGAGGTTAGGTTTTACCCTAACTCTAGCACATTGGTCTCACCGAGTTGATCATGTCGGTCCCACCGAAAAACCTAACGTTCACATCTTGAACCAGGTCGGTCTCACCGAGTTTCACTATTCGGTCCCATCGAGTTTGGTAAATTGTGTGTAACGGCTAGATTTTGTGTGGAGGCTATATATACCCCTCCACCCATTCTCCATTAGAGAGAGAGCTATCAGAACGTGCCTACACTTCCACTACTCATTTTCTGAGAGAGAACCACCTACTCATGTGTTGAGACCAAGATATTCCAATCCTACCATAAGAATCTTGATCTCTAGCCTTCCCCAAGATGCTTTCCACTCAAATTATCTTTCCACTAGATCCAAATCTATGAGAGAGAGTTGAGTGTTGGGAAGACTATAATTTGAAGCACAAGAGCAATGAGTTCATCATCAACACACCATCTATTACCTTTTGGAGAGTGGTGTCTCCTAGATTAGTTAGGTGTCACTTGGGAGCCTCCGTCAAGATTGAGGAGTTGAACCAAGGAGCTTGTAAGGGCAAGGAGATCGCCTACTTTGTGAAGATCTACCTGGGTGAGGGAAGTACTATGTGGGTGATAGCCATGGTGGGATATAAAAGGTTGCTTCTTTGTGGACTCTTCGTGAGTGGAGCCCTCCATGGACTCGCGAAGCCGTTATCCTTCGTGGTTGAAGTCTCCATCAACGTGGATGTACGATAGCACCACCTATCGGAACCACGCCAAAAATCTCCGTGTCTCCAATTGCGTTTGCACACTCTAATCCCATCCCTTTACTTTCTTGCAACTTGCATGCTTTACTTTTTGCTGCTCATATACTCTTGTCATGCTTGCTTGAAATGTATTGTGAATGTTTGAAGTTGTGCTAAAACTCCACCTCAACATGAAGAACTTAAAGTCTGCTACTTTTCTTGGTGAGGGTCTAATCACCTCCTCTAGACACCTCTTCTTCGATCCTTTAAATTGGTATCAGAGCTTTGGTCTCCATTGCTTTGGTTTAAGCACCATTGGAGGAAGATGGATGAGTCTACGATTAGGAGTATTAGACGTAGAGTGCCTATGCTTGATGGAGAGTTCTTTAATACTTGGAAAAGTGAGATGCTTGAGATTTTCAATGAAATTCATTTGAACAAGTACATTACTAGTCCTTATATGCCTCCTATTGATCCTATGCATTTTACCCCCAATGAGTATCTTGACATGGTTCTGAATACTAGAACTGTCAATCTGATTGTTAGAGCTTTACCGAATCATTTTCTTAGATAATTTCCTAACTAAGAATGTGCTTATACTATATGGAAATTTCTTGAAGAATGTTTTCCAAACTATTCCTTAAAAAATCTAGATGTGATTCTTCAAAAATCCATTGCTTTAAATAAAATGAATCCTAATGATCCTAAGCTCGGCGATCATTTATTTGAGCTTCGTGACCTTATGCGTGCCAAAGGAGATGTTGGAACCATTAGTAATATCATCTCGGAAGTCATTAGAATTCATAAAGATGAACATTGTCATGATCATATAACTAATGAATCACTCTCTCTAGGTAATGATCGATCACAAGACGATGTCGAACATGGATACTATGATGAGGATGATGATAGTGACTTTGATGAGTCTATTAGACACTTTGGTCTTATGGCTAATCTACGCGGCTACATGGCTAGAGGAAAGGCATGGGTTCTTGATAGCAGATGCACATATCATATGTCCGGATATAAGGACATGTTTGATGAGCTTGCTAGCAATGATGGTCCACGAAAGTATGTAACCTTTGGTGACAACTCTAAGGGTAAAGTTGTTGTCCTTTTAAGGTGGCCATATCCAACGATAGGTCTATCAAAAATGTCATGCTTGTTGAATCTCTCGGCTATAACCTTCTTTCCGTATCTAGATTAGCTGATTTTGGTTTAAATGTGCTATTTACTCATGTTGATTGCCAAGTCTTTCATAGAGATATTCATAACATGGTCTTTACCGGTATACATAGAGGTGGTCTATACATTGTTGTTTTCACTAAGGAAGACCAACCTCGCACTTGTTTCATTGATAAATCTTCTAAAGGTTGGTTGTGGCATAGAAGGTTAGGTCACGTGGGCATGCGAAATCTTGATAAGCTTATTAAAGCTGATCATATCCTTGGTATTAAAGATGTTATACTTGACAAGGATAGACTTTGTAGTGCTTGTCAAGCAGGTAAACAAGTTGGAGGAAGTCATCCCGTGAAGAACATCATGACCACGAGAAGACTGCTTGAGTTACTTCATATGGACCTTTTTGGTCCCAATGCCTACAAGAGTCTCGGTGGTAACTCATTCGGTTTAGTCATTGTTGATGATTTTCAAGATTTACATGGGTGTTCTTTCTTGATGATAAATATGTAACATCCTAGATTTTTCCCCTTTTCTTTTTCTGATGATTTTCTTGAATTTATTAACTTAAATTGCTTTTCTATGATTATGTGGTTCTGAAACTTGGGAAGATCATGTCTTCCTAGGTTTTATAGTGGCTTGCCATCCTCATCATCATCCCAAAACCCTGACATTTTGTGACGCCCGAAGACCGACGTCCCAGAAGATACCAGAAGATTCCAGAAGATTCCAGATGTTCAGGGTTCCCCCTTGTGTTTCTTTTGTGATTGTGTTATTTATTTTCGCATTGCATCATGTCATCACGTCATCATGTCATTAATTTTTGCATCTCAACCTTAAATAAATCGTGTGGACCTTCGGTCCATTTAAATCGAGGGAAGAATGTCTTCTCTTTTAAACATATCATCCCAATATTTTAGGGAGCTATATAATAAATATTCCATTGTTTGGAATTACCCGCAACACACTTGCAATATTTCCCCATGTCTTTTCCACTTCGAGTTTCACCGTAAAAACCTTGCCAATAATTCTTTTCCTAATTATCGAGGTTCCTCCAAAAATTCGAACATTTTTGGACACTTCAATAATCAAGTCTTCGTTCAAACCCGTTTGAATTAAATTCAAATATGTTTGAATTATTTTCGTTCACGCCTTTTCTATTTTTCTCGGACCGTGCTCTTTTTATGATGCCCGAGAAAAATACTCCCTTGTGTAAATTCTGCTCCTAACCCCCTCTATCTTTTTCTTTCTTTGTCTCTATTTTTTTTTCTTTTCTCTCTTTTATTAAGAGAGCCCAGCCGGCCTCCCTAGGCCATCTCCCTCCTTCAGGCCTTTAGGCTCAGCAGCCTCTTGGGACTGTCCAACTTCCTGGCCCATCTGGCCCGTTCTCCCCTAACCCTAGCCCGAGCTTTCCCCTCGGTCACTCCCTCTCCCGCACCCTCCGCCGCCAGAGGCCTCGCTCGTCCCTCTTGTCTCCGTTCCCTCGAAGCACCCCCTCGCTCTCGCCCGAACCATCTCTCGCAGCCCGACCATCTCCCGATTCTCCCTCGCCTCGCTCCCTCGATGCCCTCTCAGGCCCCGAGCACCTGTCGAGCGCCTCCTCCTACCGCGCCCTCCTGCCCCGCGAGCCGGCCCGGACAACACCAGAGCCGCCGCAGCACCCTCATCTCACCTGGCTCCTCCTCTCCTCTTCGTCGCCAGGGAGGGGAGCTCCCCAGCGCCTTCCCCCCTCGAAGGCCTCGACCAGGCAAGCGCGCCCCGCGACGCCATGGCGCCCGTCTAGCGCGCCTCCCTCCGCCTCGTCCGCCCGCGCACGAGGCCAGCCAGGCCGCAGCGCCTCCGCGCCCCCGTCACTAGGGCCGAGCCCCTGCAGCCCCCGCGACCAGCGCTAGGCCGCAGCGCGTGGCCTCCATCTCCAGCCGCCGGAAGGCCCCGTCCAGCCTTCTGCCTCCTCGCCAAGGCCCGTCCTCCGCCTCGTTCCTCTCGCGAGCACCACCGGGCTCCGTCCCGCCCGACCTCGTCGGCCCCTCTCGGCATCGAACGTGCCAGCAGACCAGCGCCCCGGAGCCTCTTCCTCCCTTCTCCAAGCCCGAGTGCCCTCCGTCGCCTTCATCTCCAGCAAGGCCGCCGCACGGAGCCTCGGCCCCGTCCTCCACGACGCCATGGTCGCCGTGCTGCCCCTTTTGTTTAGCTCCTGTGTTGCTCTTTTGTTGTGTTGTCGTGCTGCTGTTTTGACAGAGGACCCGAGTACAACTTCATAACGACGAACCGTGTACGAGACCGACGCCGAGTACTCCTCCGATGACAAGCACATCTACGAACGGGAACGCCTACACGACGACCGACTCGACAAGTACCACTACTTCCACTACCGTTGCCGGAAGCGCCAAGTACCACGACTACTCGGAGACACCAAGTACCCCTACCGTCGCCCCGTGTACCTCTACGAAACGTGTACGACTCCGAGACGAGAACGACTACACGTGACGATGAACGTCAAGTACCACCACGTCCGACGATGCGACATGAACCCCTACGACAAGTACCTCTCCGAACGGGATGTGAACGACTACACGTGTACCTCTACGTGAACAACTACTTCCTCTTCGGAAACGTGAACCACTATTTCCTCTACGACTCGCGAGAACGACTCCTTCCTCTACGATCTCGAACCGTCCCGAAACGAGTGTTTCGAAGGTATAACCCGAGACGATGACCCGTGTGATGCTTGTTGTGGTTGTATGAAATGTTTCCCTTGTGTGCTCCGTGCCCGTTTCGACCTTTTGTCATGTTCCTCGGTTGCCTCGTCGCCGACTCGTGGGAACCCGGTGACGGGATCACCCCACCTTCCATCTCGTTTGACTCGCTCACGCCATCTTTCCTTTTGCACCGGACTCTCAACGAGTTACCGGCACCGATATGTTGCCGTTGCATCATTTTCGGATCGTTGCTGTGGCACCCTTTTCCTTCCACCACGGTGACGATGCTTCATATCATCTTCTTGTTAACCTTTTAATAAAATTGCATAAAACTTGATCATGGCATCCGCATCATGTTAACAACATTATAATGTTTAATTGTTGTTTGCTTATAATTACTAAACATGCTCATGGGGATTTTCCGGAATTGTTGTTGTTATTTCCGGCCTCATTTAAAATGCCTAAATTAGTGTAGTTTACTTTTGCTTCACCTCTTGCCATGTTAAAAACATTTAATCTTGTCTTGTAAATAAATGAGAGTCAACTAAATAATTAAAATGTGGTGTTTTCGTCAATATGCAACTCGTTGCATATTGAGCCCCACTTAACTTGTAGAGTTGTTTGTGCACTTTGCCATGCCATGCATATTTAAACCGGACATGCATCATACTTGTTTGTGCATCGTATGCCATGTTTACGTTTTGTGTGTTTACCGTGTTGTTTGTTTCTTTCCGGTTTGCTTCTCTTGTTAGCTTCGGTTTCGTTCCGGAGTTGTGAGGATTCTCTCGTCTGTGTTGCTCCGCCTACTTCATGGATCCGTTCTTCTCCCTTGTGGAATCCCAGGCAAGATGACCGAACCCCGATAACATTACTATCTTTGCCTATTGCTAGAGTATCGCTCTATAGTTTTGCCTCGATGCCCATGTCTTTCCTGTCAGCCTCCTACTTGTAACCATGAACCTGTTTAACCACCCTACCTATGCAAACCATTGCTTGGCTAAGTACGCTTCGCTCAGCCCCTCTTATAGCATTGTTAGTTGCAGGTGAAGATTGAAGGTGCTTGCTTCATGTTGAAGTTGTTGGGTTATATCACACTATATAAATGCTTAAATGAAACCATCTATATATTGGCAAGGGTGGAAGGCTAAGCCTTTTGCTTGGTGATTTGTTCCACTCATGCTGTTAGGAACCGTATAAACCGGTGTTATGTTCCTTGATTATGCGTTCCTAACACGGTTGGGGTGTATGGGACCCCCTTGATAAACCGCTAAGTGCTAAGTCTTTTCCAGCAAGTCCCAACATTCGTACTATTTGCCTAATAACTAATAAAACTTGCATAGGGACTAGCTATCCCTTTTATTTTAATTCAACCCCCCTGGGCCAGTGCTCGATTTGAGTGTTGGTCCAAACTAGAGTCGTGTGCGGGGCCCCCCTTGGCAACTTGGGTATTTCGGCCACTGTACGCTGTGCTCATCCGGTCGTGGCCTGAGACTAGATACGCGCGGCTACTATCAGGGTGTCGGCACGCCGGGAGGATTTGCTGGATTAGCCTTACCTTAGTTCGGAGTATCTTGAGCACGAGATTCCGAGAATACTCGGGTCTTCCCACCTTGGAGTTGCGACTCCGCGGATCGTGGGCTTGTAATGGGTCAAGTTGGAACACCCCTGCAGGGTTTGAACTTTCGAAAGCCGTGCCCGCGGTTATGTGGCAGATGGGAGCTTGTTAATATCCGGTTGTAGATAACTTGACACCATGTTCCAATACACTACCAGCGTGTGTACCGTGACTGTCAATTTCCGAATAGGGATTCGGGAGTTGAACAAGGTGGGGTTATGTTTGACTGGCTTTAGTTAGGATCACTTCGTGATCATCTCTCAACCGAGGCACCTTCTCTTCTCGCTCTCTTTTACGTAAGTTAGTGCTAGTTGCTGGTGCAGACTCTTGTTGTTCCTTCACCTCTTGTTCTTTCTTCAGCCTTGTCCTCTCCCAAGGCTTAAATAGTCTTGTTACCCGGGAACGGGATTGCTGAGTCCTCTGTGGCTCACAGTTACTTCACCACACCAGATGCAGGTTCAGCCGAGTTTGATGCAGGAGCTGGTTCAAGTTCTTCGCTGGGAGCTCGTTGAAGAGTATGGCTGTTTGTTTGTGACGTTTCGACGATCGGTAGTGGTTTCTACTAGGATTCGATCCTGACCTGTGGCTTTATGTTGTTTTGGTATCTTTCTTTTGGATCTTCACCCGTAGTCGGGTTGTGATGTTTTTGAATGATGTATTGCTTATGTATTGTATTGTATTGTGTGAAGTGGCGAGTGTAAGCCAACTATCTTCTTTTGCAATTTAATCCCTCTTTTACATGAGTCGTGCAAAGATACCAAACTTGAGATCATTCTAGGATGGGCTTATACCTTTAAGTCGTGCCTCGACACGTAGGAGGTATAGTCCCATCCTGGGCATTACAAGTTGGTATCAGAGCCTTCTCCGACCTAGAAGCCCCCACTGTTCGATCGAATCATTGACGGTTGAGTCTAGGCACACACTTGAAAATGTTTTGAGTCCTATATATACATATCGGAGAGTAGGATTTCTTTTGCTCCTCATCTCTTTTCACTCTGGTGAGGACTCCTGACGATTACTCTTGCCTCTTCTACTTTCAAAAATCGCACCAAATTTTTTTTTAGGATCTCGCGAGTATTGTTTGGATTGTTCCGATGTCTTTGTGACGAGAACATTGTTCTCGATGCCTCCTGTCATTAGGGGTTGTGGCAGTGTCCCGGGGAGTTGAGCTCCGAGGTGTTGTCGTCACAAATCCATTGCGGCAGTACTAGAATACTTAAGACGGCCGACATCGAAAACTCTCCTATACGGTTAGTGGCAAGATAACCCCGATATCACCCAGTACTGGGGAGGTAGCTCGAGAGTATTGCCATAGCTTGTATAGTGGATGCGTTTCGAAGGTCCCAGGTAAACGGTATTCGAGAACAACTGGTTATGTGTTGAAGGATGGATACAGCTGGATGTAGGATTAGAGTTGAGTGCGCGGTGCTTCCCCTGTATCCCCAACACCTGATTGCATAACTGGAAACTTTCGGAAATTAATAGGTGGGTTCATCCAGTAGTTCTAGGCTTTCATCCAACGGATGCACGATATGAAGTTTGGGGTTCTACATTAAGTGATGTGGTTTTATGGACTTGTTCTGATCGGGAGTTGCATCTTAAAGGGTCCTTGGCTATGCTGATCCGGGGATTGCAAAACCCTTTTGTAACACGTTCCATGAGCTTTCAGCACGAATATGTCGGACGAAGCTTCTATCTTGTTTTGTTCTATTTGATCCTTGTTCCTTTTTATTTACCTTTTGTTCTCCAAGTGGCTTCTCGTCAAGTTGATGTACCTGCGGAATTCATTCGTTCAATTCTCTGCTCGGATGATATTGTGAAGATGATGCTGCGAAATATCTACCCTTTGTTCTTGTCTTGATTCTGGTATTCGAGTTGCTTCGATGTCAAATGTTGATTCCATACCTTTCCTAATCGGTGTTCTCATATTTCTATGGGAGTGCTAATTCTTCTTGACCATCGAGATTTTCATGTTAATCCTTTCCAACCGGTGTGCCTTCTCTTCAAGTTATTCCTTACGGACACCGTTGAGAAATCTGACGATTGTCTGTTTCATTCATCCCAAGTTGTCTTTGTTTCCCCACCCTCCCACCCTTTTTCTTATGGAGCCATAATTAATGAAATATCCATTTTATTCATGTGATGTTTCTTCATTCTTTTCCTTCAGTGTTCTTATCCGGTGATTTATCGTGAAGATGCTCAACAGCTTCAAGTTCATCATTCTTTTGTTCTCAAATTCTGCCGGTGGATGTAATTCAAGATTTCGGTGTTGATCTTATCCTTTTTCCTCATTTCACAACGCTTTCTTATTGCGGTGCAACAATTAATCATTCTTCTCTTTATTCATATCCGGAAAGCTGAAGACATCCCGGAAGATTCATAATTCCATTCTTAATCCATTCAAGCTATTTTGACATTGTCTTCTTATTCAAGCCATTTAATTCAACCGGTGCTATATCTTTTAAGCAATCTTTTTCAACGGTGATTTCTTTAGTGGGCCCTAACCCACATGTCTTTTCCCAGGATCTTACCTGACTCTTCTATTTTCTTGAGTTATACTTAAATTCTTTTCAAAGTGTGACATAAGAATGATTTCCATCAGTCATATGCCTCCTCCAAGATCGCTTTCAAATTCTTTTTCATCGTTGTTTCAACCTTTTCAATTCTTCATTCCGGAGTGCTCAACAGTTCTTATGGCATTTCTCGTCTTCATTCTCCGCGTTTGAAGACCGAAGAAGTGTTTCTCTTAAATATTGGCCCGTCTTCTTGAAGATTCGTGGTTCTAGCTTCATGCCATCCTCATTATTGTTCCGATTGTGAGGAATTCTTTTATACCCATCCGAAGCATTTCATGAATTCTTTTCTTTGTGATCCTCCGAAGGCCATCATTTCAGAATATTTCTTCATTCTCAGTTTTCAACTTCGTCCTCCAAATATTCTTCATTGATGTCTCTTCATTCGTCTCCATATTCTACCGGTGGTTCGTCGAAGATTTACCCAAGCTTGTGCTAGATCTCTCTTTAATTCTTTCCAACGAGAATAAGTGGTATGCCAAATCCTTTGGTTGTCATCAATTAAAATTGGTGAAGGATATGCTCAGCATAAATCTTATTCTAGTTTCTTCCAAGAGGTTAAATCCCTTCCTTCGGAGCTTGTTCATCATATCATATCCTTGGTTCTAAATTTCTTCATCTTGTTTTTTCCGGAGCTCCAAGTTATCGCTATTATATCTTTTCAAAGCTCCATCTAATTCATCGCAGGCCTTGAATCTTATTCCTTTCATTTTTCACTTCTCATGTTTTCATTACCGGAGTTCTCATGGTGGTTCATCATCATTTAATTCATCCTCGAAGTTTTCATCAAGATTCTTGTTGGAGATCAAGCATTCTTCATCATGCATTCCAATTGCAATCCTTTCTACCTTATCTTTTCAGATGGTGTTATGTCATTCTTGACAATTCCTTCATGTTTCATGATTCACGAGTTATCAAGAATGAGATATTTAAACCATCATTTTCCTTGTTCAGGAGATCTTTCCAACCTTTCAATTATTCATTGGAGCTATCTTGGGCTGTATTTCACCTAAAGCTTTCCCTAAGGATTGTTGCTAATTATGGTGCTTTTAAATGACCCAAGCTCTTCATTTTTCATTCCGGTAAATAAGCTTTTCATCTCCTTTTTGATCTCAATCCAATCAAATATTTTCGTCAGTGGCTGGTTGTCACCTCATAATTTGAGATGTTTTCCATAAACCCACAACGAGCTTATTCTTTTCGTTGTTGATTTCCCAATAGCTCCATTCAACCCTTCTTTGTAAGGAAGATTTCCTAATTCATTCGTGGGAGAAGTTGTCATTTTTCTTCTCCATTCATTTCTTTCGTTGATGTATATGCTATTCTTTCATTCCGGAGGCTTTGTGTTATTGCTCTCTTTGACCATCATCTCGTTTTTATCAAGATCATACTCTTCCCTTGCTTATCATTTAACTGGAGTGTTGTATTCTTCATTCAAGTTCCCTTATCTTATCAAGTTTTGCCTCTCTTCTTAACCGGAGTGCTGTCTGAATCTTTCTTACCATTTGTGCCTTTCTTTCAATTGTTTCAGAGGCAGTGTGTTGTTGTTTTCATCAAGTATCATCCCATCTCCTCAAGTTCTTGTTAATTCCTTCCATTTTCAGACGGAGTGCTGCCCAAATTCTATCATTCTTATTCCTTGGCTATAGCATTGCAGTTTCATATTCTTTTGGTTCATAAGCTCTCGTGTAATGTCTTTCATCTACAAGGTTCTCGATGTTCCTTGTTCCTCTTTTTCTACCGGAGTGCTCTTAACTTCGTTCATCTCCGTTGCATTCTTTCTTTCAACTAGTTTAACCTCTCAAGGTTCGTGGTTTCACTCGTCTGTCGAAGAAGCAACTTTGTTTTACCTCTTCCTCTTCCGTTTTTACCCGGCGCTATCTCCAGGATCTCGGGTCGAGATCCTCTGTTAGTGTGGGAGAGTTGTGACGCCCGAAGACCGACGTCCCAGAAGATACCAGAAGATTCCAGAAGATTCCAGATGTTCAGGGTTCCCCCTTGTGTTTCTTTTGTGATTGTGTTATTTATTTTTGCATTGCATCATGTCATCATGTCATCATGTCATTAATTTTTGCATCTCAACCTTAAATAAATCGTGTGGACCTTCGGTCCATTTAAATCGAGGGAAGAATGTCTTCTCTTTAAAACATATCATCCCAATATTTTAGGGAGCTATATAATAAATATTCCATTGTTTGGAATTACCCGCAACACACTTGCAATATTTCCCCATGTCTTTTCCACTTCGAGTTTCACCGTAAAAACCTTGCCAATAATTCTTTTCCTAATTATCGAGGTTCCTCCAAAAATTCGAACATTTTTGGACACTTCAATAATCAAGTCTTAGTTCAAACCCGTTTGAATTAAATTCAAATATGTTTGAATTATTTTCGTTCACGCCTTTTCTATTTTTCTCGGACCGTGCTCTTTTTATGATGCCCGAGAAAAATACTCCCTTATGCAAATTCTGCTCCTAACCCCCTCTATCTTTTTCTTTCTTTGTCTCTATTTTTTTTCTTTTCTCTCTTTTATTAAGAGAGCCCAGCCGGCCTCCCTAGGCCATCTCCCTCCGTCAGGCCTTTAGGCTCAGCAGCCTCTTGGGCCTGTCCAACTTCCTGGCCCATCTGGCCCGTTCTCCCCTAACCCTAGCCCGAGCTTTCCCCTCGGTCACTCCCTCTCCCGCACCCTCCGCCGCCAGAGGCCTCGCTCGTCCCTCTCGTCCCCGTTCCCTCGAAGCCCCCCCTCGCTCTCGCCCGAACCATCTCTCGCAGCCCGACCATCTCCCGATTCTCCCTCGCCTCGCTCCCTCGATGCCCTCTCAGGCCCCGAGCCCCTGTCGAGCGCCTCCTCCTACCGCGCCCTCCTGCCCCGCGAGCCGGCCCAGACAACACCAGAGCCGCCGCAGCACCCTCATCTCACCTGGCTCCTCCTCTCCTCTTCGTCGCCAGGGAGGGGAGCTCCCCAGCGCCTTCCCCCCCTCGATGGCCTCGGCCAGGCAAGCGCGCCCCGCGACGCCATGGCGCCCGTCCAGCACGCCTCCCTCCTCCTCGTCCGCCCGCGCACGAGGCCAGCCAGGCCGCAGCGCCTCCGCGCCCCCGTCGCCAGGGCCGAGCCCCTGCAGCCCCCGCGACCAGCGCCAGGCCGCAGCGCGTGGCCTCCATCTCCAGCCGCCGGAAGGCCCCGTCCAGCCTTCCGCCTCCTCGCCAAGGCCCGTCCTCCGCCTCGTTCCTCTCGCGAGCACCACCGGGGCTCCGTCCCGCCCGACCTCGTCGGCCCCTCTCGGCATCGAACGCGCCAGCAGACCAGCGCCCCAGAGCCTCTTCCTCCCTTCTCCAAGCCCGAGTGCCCTCCGTCGCCTTCATCTCCAGCAAGGCCGCCGCGCGGAGCCTCGGCCCCGTCCTCCACGACGCCATGGTCGCCGTGCTGCCCCTTTTGTTATGCTCCTGTGTTGCTCTTTTGTTGTGTTGCCGTGCTGCTGTTTTGACAGAGGACCCGAGTACAACTTCATAACGACGAACCGTGTACGAGACCGACGCCGAGTACTCCTCCGATGACAAGCACATCTACGAACGGGAACGCCTACACGACGACCGACTCGACAAGTACCACTACTTCCACTACCGTTGCCGGAAGCACCAAGTACCACGACTACTCGGAGACCCCAAGTACCCCTACCGTCGCCCCGTGTACCTCTACGAAACGTGTACGACTCCGAGACGAGAACGACTACATGTGACGATGAACGCCAAGTACCACCACGTCCGACGATGCGACATGAACCCCTACGACAAGTACCTCTCCGAACGGGATGTGAACGACTACACGTGTACGTCTACGTGAACAACTACTTCCTCTTCGGAAACGTGAACCACTACTTCCTCTACGACTCGCGAGAACAACTCCTTCCTCTACGATCTCGAACCATCCCGAAACGAGTGTTTCGAAGGTATAACCCGAGACGATGACCCGTGTGATGCTTGTTGTGGTTGTATGAAATGTTTCCCTTGTGTGCTCCGTGCCCGTTTCGACCTTTTGTCATGTTCCTCGGTTGCCTCGTCGCCGACTCGTGGGAACCCGGTGACGGGATCACCCCACCTTTCATCTCGTTTGACTCGCTCACGCCGTCTTTCCTTTTGCACCGGACTCTCAACGAGTTACCGGCACCGATATGTTGCCGTTGCATCATTTTCGGATCGTTGCCGTGGCACCCTTTTCCTTCCACCACGGTGACGATGCTTCATATCATCTTCTTGTTATCCTTTTAATAAAATTGCATAAAACTTGATCATGTCATCCGCATCATGTTAACAACATTATAATGTTTAATTGTTGTTTGCTTATAATTACTAAACATGCTCATGGCGATTTTCCGGAATTGTTGTTGTTATTTCCGGCCTCATTTAAAATGCCTAAATTAGTGTAGTTTACTTTTGCTTCACCTCTTGCCATGTTAAAAACATTTAATCTTGTCTTGTAAATAAATGAGAGTCAACTAAATAATTAAAATGTGGTGTTTTCGTCAATATGCAACTCGTTGCATATTGAGCCCCACTTAACTTGTAGAGTTGTTTGTGCACTTTGCCATGCCATGCATATTTAAACCGGACACGCATCATACTTGTTTGTGCATCGTATGCCATGTTTAGGTTTTGTGTGTTTACCGTGTTGTTTGTTTCTTTCGGGTTTGCTTCTCTTGTTAGCTTCGGTTTCGTTCTGGAGTTGTGAGGATTCTCTCGTCTGTGTTGCTCCGCCTACTTCATGGATCCGTTCTTCTCCCTTGTGGAATCCCAGGCAAGATGACCGAACCCCGATAACATTTCTATCTTTGCCTATTGCTAGAGTATCGCTCTATAGTTTTGCCTCGATGCCCATGTCTTTCCTGTCAGCCTCCTACTTGTAACCATGAACCTGTTTAACCACCCTACCTATGCAAACCGTTGCTTGGCTAAGTACGCTTCGCTCAGCCCCTCTTATAGCATTGTTAGTTGCAGGTGAAGATTGAATATGCTTGCTTCATGTTGAAGTTGTTGGGTTATATCACACTATATAAATGCTTAAATGAAATCATCTATATATTGGCAAGGGTGGAAGGCTAAGCCTTTTGCTTGGTGATTTGTTCCACTCATGCCGTTAGGAACCGTATAAACCGGTGTTATGTTCCTTGATTATGCGTTCCTAACATGGTTGGGGTGTATGGGACCCCCTTGATAAACCGCTAAGTGCTAAGTCTTTTCCAGCAAGTCCCAACATTGGTACTATTTGCCTAATAACTAATAAAACTTGCATAGGGACTAGCTATCCCTTTTATTTTAATTCAACCCCCCTGGGCCAGTGCTCGATTTGAGTGTTGGTCCAAACTAGAGTCGTGTGCCGGGCCCCCCTTGGCAACTTGGGTATTTCGGCCACTGTACGCTGTGCTCATCCGGTCGTGGCCTGAGACTAGATACGCGCGGCTACTATCAGGGTGTCGGCACGCCGGAAGGATTTGCTGGATTAGCCTTACCTTAGTTCGGAGTATCTTGAGCACGGGATTCCGAGAATACTCGGGTCTTCCCACCTTGGAGTTGCGACTCCGCGGATCGTGGGCTTGTAATGGGTCAAGTTGGAACACCCCTGCAGGGTTTGAACTTTCGAAAGCCGTGCCCGCGGTTATGTGGCAGATGGGAGCTTGTTAATATCCGGTTGTAGATAACTTGACACCATGTTCCAATACACTACCAGCGTGTGTACCGTGACTGTCAATTTCCGAATAGGGATTCGGGAGTTGAACACGGTGGGGTTATGTTTGACTGGCTTTAGTTAGGATCACTTCGTGATCATCTCTCGACCGAGGCACCTTCTCTTCTCGCTCTCTTTTACGTAAGTTAGTGCTAGTTGCTGCTGCAGACTCTTGTTGTTCCTTCACCTCTTGTTCTTTCTTCAGCCTTGTCCTCTCCCAAGGCTTAAATAGTCTTGTTACCTGGGAACGGGATTGCTGAGTCCTCTGTGGCTCATAGTTACTTCACCACACCAGATGCAGGTTCAGCCGAGTTTGATGCAGGAGCTGGTTCAAGTTCTTTGATGGGAGCTCGTTGAAGAGTATGGCTATTTGTTTGTGACGTTTCGACGATCGGTAGTGGTTTCTACTAGGATTCGATCCTGACCTGTGGCTTTATATTGTTTTGGTATCTTTCTTTTGGATCTTCACCCGTAGTCGGGTTGTGATGTTTTTGAATGATGTATTGCTTATGTATTGTATTGTGTGAAGTGGCGAGTGTAAGACAACTATCTTCTTTTGCAATTTAATCCCTCTTTTACATGAGTCGTGCAAAGATACCAAACTTGAGATCATTCTAGGATGGGCTTATACCTTTAAGTCGTGCCTCGACACGTAGGAAGTATAGTCCCATCCTGGGCATTACACATTTTCATCCTTGACCGAACCCAATATTCTTTTTCTAGGGAATATTCCTTTTCTATTAAAGGAACAATTCTTTTTGCCTTAGGTTGTGAAGCAATCTATATCTCTGCCATTCTAAAAATTCGCAAATAATTCTCATAATTTTTTTGGTCCTATCTTGCTCAAATATGGCAAAACATTTCATTGCCATGTTAAAAAATAATCCTCCAATAATCATTGTCCTATTCTGCCCTAAATGGCACTTTGTGAAGCAAGTGCTATTTATCTTTGCCCACTTGACTCCAAACTTTTTGGACACCTTTTCCTGTCCATATCATTGACCCGTGCCAAATTTCAACTTCATTTGCCTAGTAAATATTTTTCAGCCATTTTTCAAAGTTTGTCACATCCTTTGTGAAGGAAGTATATTCTAGGCATGTCCAAATTAGTTGTAACTTTGTCACATCCTAGACCAGATCATGATTCTCTGCCAAATTTGAGCTGATGTAACCTTTCCATGTCAGCCCAGCTACAAATCTTGATTTCTGGTCAGATTTTCACTTTGTGAAGAAACTATATTTTATATTGCTTCATTGAAGCTGAAAAATTTACTAGTACCTTCTCCTATCCATATTAACTCCATCCACCAAGTTTTGGCTCAACTACTGTAGCCATTTGCCCTGTGCAAAAATTTCAAGTTTCTGGTCAGAATGAAGCATTGTGAAGCAAGTGCCACTTTGGTGTTTCCAAAATGAAATGAAACTTTTACATCAGCTTCATATGATCAAATAACCCACCTCCTCCAAGTTTCAATTCATGACAAGTATGCATGTGAGTGCAACTTCATAATGTCTTAATCTGGCCATCATGGCACTTTCTACAGCAACCCTCGTCTAAACTCATCCTCTTTGGCTGATTTTTGGTGATTAGCATCACCTTAGTATGTGATCAACACCAAACAAATCCATTCCTTCGTTCCCAAGCTGGTGTCCCCACTGCACATCACAAACACTTGGCTATTAGTCTGCTTTGGGGCCATATGCAAATCTCTTCTTTGCCCCTGGACCCAAATATCTCTTCGTCTGGATTGAGGGTATCAAGGCCTATCTACTGGACATGGCCTATCCGGCCAAAACAAACTATTTGAACCAGTGCCCATGGTGATCACGTTGGCGTCATGCTAATTGCATGCTCTGGCCCATTCCGACCGCTATTCCTATCATCTCCCTCGTCGTCTCGACACCTCTCCTTGTCCTAGAGCTGCCCCGTGAGCTCCTGCGTCGCCCTATGCCTCTGCCTCGTCTTGGTTCGCCTTAAATGTGCCGCTAGGGCCGTGCCCGTGCCGCGCCCAATCATTGTCCTCCATTAGAGCTTGGCTTGAGCTCGCTCATGATGCTCCAGAGCCTTCCTCGGGTATATATATAGTGTACCCGAGTCCTCCAGCAGCTCCCAAGCCTCTCCTCGTTCCTCCTCAACCACTGGAGTCCTCGGCCCCCTCCTCTTTTCGCCGGAGTGTGCCTCGGCCATCGCCGGTCTTCTTTGCTACGGCCAGATCAGGCCTCCCCTCACCGTCCCACCACCTCCACCGCACTCCCAACATCCCCACGAGTCACCCCGACCCCTCGCCCCTTGATAGAGTGCATCGTGGCCGTGGCTTCCCGGTTCGGCCGCCGCCTTTGCTTCTCGGCCGCCTCTCCATCACCACCATCCCGAGCCCTCCTCAGCCTCCCGTCGCCACCACGAGCTCTTCCATGTCCTGGAGATCCTTCCCCACCCTCCATTCATCGCCGGAGCGGCCGTTTCGCCGGAGACAACCACCACCACCGGCGCCTCTGCCTCCTACGGGCGCCGCCCCTCCCCTCACTCCTACTCCTCACCGACGGCTCCTTCACCTCTAAACGGGTGCGTCAGGCCGCCCCGCACCCGCCGGCGTGCTTGCCTTGGCCGGAGGCCACCTGCGCCGGTAGGCCCCCTCGTCGCTTCTCTCCTCTGCTCCTCCTTTGTTCACGAGAGAACATGAGCGGTAGGAGGAAGAAGACGACATCCAGCTAGCCCGTTCCCCTGCTAGTGGACCCTCCTTGCCTCCCCGACCCCACACGTAAGTGGCCCATAGCCTTATCCACTCAGATAAGTGGAAGCGTACTTTCAAAAGTATGTTTTCTGCTACTAAAAGTGTATTACCCTAAAAAGCGTTTTCTATTTTCTGCTCCAGGGACTTGTTTGTAGGAGAAATATTCACAGAATAGCCCCTCTTCTTCCACCCCTCATATCTCCGCGACCGTAACTCCTATTGAGGTGAAACCAACGCTCACTTCTTCGTCTCGTCGAGCTCTTTCTGTTGGTGCCATTTTCATAAGGTGTTCACACTATGAAAATGACCATGATGACCTTGCCCTATTCAGCCCCCTCTGAGAGAGAACCGTCAGGCATTTCGTTGTGCGGCTTCACCGCACTTCTCCCCAGAGTCTCTGTCACCCCCATGCAAGCCACAACAGCCACTTGCATGATAGCTGTGCAATAGCCATGGTTTCTACTTGAAAATTTTATAAAAGTTTGCCCGTTATCAATTTGCTTGTTTGCTGCTACTGTCGTTGTTTCGGTTATGCTCATGGATTCATGCTATGTTTCGATGCATCTTGTTATGTTGTACTACTGGCTAGTATCTTGCTCACATTTTATGGTAGTAGAAGTACATGCTGGTATTAGTGATGTTCATCCTAATGCATGCTTCTCGTCTGTCAAGTACCTTTGATATGCATGTTCCATTGCAACTAGTTGTTTACATGCTAATTTGGTAGTGTTCTTGATATGTTCCTGTATAGTATTTATTTATGATGATAATGGCCATGCTATGCTCGTGGATAGTGTTATGCTCGTCAGTATGCCATGATCACTTGGATATATGCTTCATTGTTGTTATGAAAGATGATTTATTATGGTTGGACATCCATGTGCTTGTTGGTATCATCCTCATGCATTGTAGATGCATCATGTTATTTTGTTATGACTCAGCTTATTGCATTCAAGTTTAATCGGATAATAGTGAACTTGAAAAACTGTTGGCTGAGTCATGGTGCCACCAAATCGAGCTGCCCAGTGCAGCCACACTTACCTTTATGGGAAGTTCCTAACTGGGTCTATTATCATGCCTCTCGCCAGTGCCTCCAATGATGGAAGGTTATGGGCGCACGCTACCCTGATCAGGTAGGTGGACATAAGCCTTGTGTTCCCGTTGTTGTTGTTGTTGTTGTTGTTGTTGTTATGGTACCTTGTCCCTGTTTGGGACTGTTTATGTTTTGACACGACATTGGCCATGGATGTCACGGGTTGACATCGGGGCCACCCATGACTTAGCCCACAGGGGAGTTTGTCGGAGTGGTCGGGAGAGTGTCATGGTGGTAGATCGGTTTTGTCAGAATGTCGTTGGTCCACACGTATGGGAGTGCGAGGATATGGGTTCCATGGTGTGGGTACAGTGTACTAACCTCTGTAGAGTGTTTAATCTATCGATAGCCGGCTTCTAAGGAAAAGCCTAGCAGCAACACGTGTTTTGGGCCTACCAGTAGCGCGGGGTGCGGCGCTACTGATACGGCGCTATAGCTAAATGTTAGCAGTAGCGAGTGTTAGCCCACGCTACTGCTATATCCTCTTAGTAGTAGTGCTTATCTTAGCCCGCGCTACTACTATTATTCTGTATCATATTTCTTTTTTATTTCATGTTATATTCACACACCTTTATACAAGTTTTCATACATCAGCAATTTAGAGATTGTTTTTACATCATAATGAGTTATTACATCACTGGGCGAAAGAACTGTGGACTAGTTTCAAGTGGATGTCCATCCACTTGAAACTAGTCCATGGTTCTTTCACCCAATGATATAATAAATATGATCATGATCATCATATCATTAACAACTTATCATCATAAAACATCATTATCATATAACACCTCCTCATGATCATTGTTTTCATCAATGAGACATCACATAGCACGTTGGTCACTAGTCATAATCACAACTCCTCCTCATCATCAACTCTAACACATTGTACCGCATAATAAACATTGTACCTTGGACCTACTTCTCTCTCATAGGACCTACTACCTTCTCTTAGGTAAAATAGCATAAAACAAGATAGGCCCTCCTCTCCATTATGGAGAATGGAGATTATCCTATCTCCAATTCTTGCCTTTCGCACAATGTTGCTTCCAAGAACCTCCTTACGACTGTCCATACATTTTTTCCATTCTTTGATTACCATGTGTTCACTGGTTATAGAAATCCGATATGGACATGTGAGATTCGTAGGATGACCTGGCTGTATGTTCAAAACATCAAGGAGACCATTCCGAAACATCAGATGAGGCACACAATCCTTTGGGATTTTCTGTTGAAAAACACAGTAATAACTTCGTAGTTAGCAATGTAGTTCAGTTTTAGAAGTATGCAAAAGATGCACGGATGTCGTAATAGTAAAAAATCTTACCATGGCATCTCCATGGATGTTACCGTGGTTCAACACATGCACTAGTGGCACGTATTGACCATACTGTGGAGGAGTATGATAATAGATATTGTAATTCTCAATATCAGTACAAAATGCGATCAAATGATTTTTCTCCTGATAAGTTAATTCTGAGCCATCGGTGTAATAGGTTCTGTCTACCATCTTCCGCACATTCTTTGAAGAATGAAAATAAGTTGTGAATGGAAATAAGTTGTCAACTATTTTGAAATAAACAATATAAATGGGTAGCGCTTGTAATAACTATGTTTGAGAAACTCACATAGCGGTAGAATTGGAAGCATATCAACAAGGACCCAAAGGTCCAAATTGTCTTCGACGATGTCAGGATCACCAAGATCCATGGTGACAAGCATACCCTCATAAAAAACATACATCTTGCAAAGTGCTTCCCAATTCTTGCAACCAAAATGGGTTACGCTCTCAGAATTGTACAGATTTACTTCAAAATCGATATCATGATGGGCCCTTAGGTGAATTTTCTTTGTTTCAATAGTTTCATGATCTTCAAAATCAAACCTCTCCAAGACATGGCGTCTTGCATGGCATGGGATAAGCTAGTCGAATTGTAAAAGACGAAAATTACACATTGAAGTAGTAGAAGCCGTGCTTAAATATGAAAAAAAAAACTTGTCATCATTGCGTACCATTTCAACATCAAAGGTCTCCTTGAGCTTAATGCTAAAGCGCCAATCTTCGTCCAGGTGAGGCCCGTCGCAAAGACCCCGGTCGTTGTTGCACCAGTTGCACTCCCCCGGGAAACTTTCATCGTACGATGACGACATTTCTAGGTTCATATAATTCAAAGATTAAACTATCATATAATTCAAAAATATGTACTACAAAAATTAAATTAGATCATTATTATTCATCACGGGTTGACTATCGGTCTGCCGAGTCTTTTCTTGAAAACTCCCAGCTCACGTGGTGTATATATGCGACCATCGATGATGGTCGTTACTCCTCCTTCCCCTAGTGCATAACAAAGGTCTAGCACAAGGAGAAGAAGGAGAAACGACCCCCACGACAACAGTCGGGATTCTTCGTCCTCTCTCATATATGGTGGATACACTCCCTCATTGATTTTTCGACCGTCGGTGATGGTCGTTATTCCTCCTCCCCCTCGACAGACTTAAAGTCAACCCGAAATGTCGTTTAATTATCTTTCTAGAAAATCCAGGCCACTCGATATTTCCTACATATTCTAGCACAAGTCATGCCAAAATTCACGGAAAAATCCGGCATGACCTTTGCTAAAAAAGGACATATCGAGCGCCTGAAATTTGCCGGAACGGAAATTAATCAACACTCCCGCAAAACATAGGCCACTCAAAGGTGTAACCTGCAAACATGACCGGCCACTTGGGCAAGCACATATCCTATTTGAGCAACACAAGATATACATGTTTTTATCTACATCATATGAGCATTCAAACTTGATGGTCATTGCATTTCAATGGTTGAAAATATGAACAAAAACATTTCAAAATATCTTATAGGACTCATATTGACATGGAGATTTGGTTGGTCTCACCTCGAGGTCGGAGGGGGTCGGTGACGAGGACGACGGCGGGGACGATAGAGGGGCTCCTTGATTTCTACAAAAACAAAAAACCCTATAAGCTATCAACCGAAAACAAAAACATTTCCAATTTGAGCATTCAGTAAGCAAAACCAAATCGTAAAATATATAAGTATTTAAATTAGCATGCATTCAATAAGAAAAACTAAATCATCTCTTGCGTCCGTACATCGTCGAATATTATCACTAATACATCTCGGATAGTATCGTACATATAACATCACTAATCACTAGTACAACGAGCTCCTAAACAAACGGTTTTTAACCCCTTTCCACGACAGCATTTGGAACCATCGCCAAGTGAGTGTGGGCGATAGGGGGTTCCTTCCCACACGACCCAGAAACCGTTGGGGATATGACCTCCTGGCACACACGTTCGGAAAAATGAGGTCGTGTGCGACCTCATAGCTCAAATACGGAAATACGTACAGTAGAGCTAAAAAAATACAATTATACGGCGAAATTGTTTTCGGTCGCAAGTACATCCCACAAAGTGAGTCCTCGCTAAACGTTTCCGTTCTTATGTACATCCCACACAGTCCCTCGAAGGAAAACGTTTCCGTTCACAGGTACATCACACACAATTCTTCCCATTAAATCGCTTGCGTTATCGAATATATCACACACGGTTCGTGGAAGAAACTGTGTGGCAAAGGATGTCCATCACACACAGTTTTCATGTGATAAACGTTTGCGCAAGGTGGCCTAACGCAAACAGTTTTCAGGAGAAAGTCGTGTGTGATTGTTCATTGATCCAACACGGTTTATTCCAAGAAACTATGTGCGTTGCCTAAGGTCATCGCCCACGATATTTTTTCAACAACCGTTTGCAATAGCAAAACCCAATTAGCAGGCTAATTTGCCACTAGTAGGCTAATTATCCGATTATTCATAATCCATTTATTAATCTAATTTACAGTTCATATTAAGCACACACTATATTTCATTTTCATAATTGAAACACATCAGAGTAAAAAAATCATATAGCTTCAGCACTCAGCTACCCCATTACACAACTACACCAGGACCAAGTTTCACTTGCAACATCTATAACCTTTCGAAATTAGCATCATAGACGGCACATAGACATATGTATCTCATCTGGAAAACAACTGAAGCAGAAGGAGAATATTGAGCTTTCATTGATGTTGAAGGTCTTTGTAACTTTAGGCCAGTGCCTGTGGATGATTGACCGTCCATCCTCCGTCCTCTTCAGGAACACTTAAATATTGAACCGTGCGTGTTTTATGAATACCTTCCTCGACTCCTGACCATACAGGTGGTTTGAGAGGTAATCATCAGTGAACGGCTTTGGAAAGGCCCGAAAACAAGGATATGCATAAATATCTTCTCTATATTGGAAATGAGGCAAATGAATTAAAAAGGCAAGTTATAATAGTTAGTACCATCCTGTAGTGAAATGATGTCTTCTTCATTGTGCAGACAAAGATCTTGTTGTTTTTTGTTGCTAATTTCTTTATCCTAACAATCTATCTGAGTTTCTTGACTTGACTAATATTCATGGACAACTCATTTCCCCATATGCAAAAAGGGTCGAACAGTGGGTCAAAACCTTTGACAGCAGGACCTACATGTGCAAGACCAAATTGTTAAAAACCTAAATATTAGAATGGTTCCTGCAATTGCACAATAATGTGCTATTAGACAACGGACCATGCATGTACTAACCTCGATTGTAAACCTCAGTGCTTCCCATTGTTTCCCTGCAATACATATAAGGTAGTTAGTCATCAGGTTAAGTAAGGGTTCACATGCTATCAGTAAAATATGTTGATGAAAAATAATCACATTGCAGATTCATCGGATCAATTCAAGCCACATGGAAAACCCATTTATCCAAACCAATCATGATTAAGAACTAGGAAATATAGCACTTGTATATGTTTCTATTGTATTAAGTGCAGCCAAATTTGATTTATTCCTCACATGCACAACAATACAAAATTCTACCCACGACAATTGGACATCGCATTGCAGAATTGAACCAAGCAGTTAACTAAACACCACAACAAATGAACCAAACATTAACTTAGCACCACATTGCACAATATGACATACTCCTAATAGAAGATCAGACAGTAAACCAAACCTAGCTTGCTTAACAACTTGGAAATATAGCAATTGTATTTGTTTATCATGTATTTAGTACATCCAAATTCGATTTATTCCTCACATGGTATACAATAAGAGAATGCAGCCACATCATTTGAACATCACATTGCAGAATTGAACCAAGCAGTTAACTAAACACCACAACAAATGAACCGAACATTAACTAAGCACCACATTACGCAATATAACATACTCCTAATAGAAGATCAGAAAGTTAACCAAACCAAGCATGCTTAACAACTTGGAAGTATAGCAATTGTATTTTTTCTCATATATTTAGTACAGGCAAATTCAATTTATTCGTCACATGGTATACAATAACAGAATGCAGCCACAACAATTGAACATCGCATTGCAGAACTGAACAAAGCAGGTAAATAAACACCACAACAAGTGAACCAAGCCACAACAAATGAACCAAGAAGTTAAGTAAACACCAATTGAACAATATAACATACTCCTAATAGAAGATCAAACAGTTAACCAAACCAAGCATGCTTAACAACTTGGAAATATTGTGCCCTGGAGAATTGAACATCACATTTGCAGAATTGAACCAAGCAGTTAATTGAACACCACATTGTACGACATATAGAACATATACACTATAGCAGAAGATTGCATGGTGAAAATAGATAGCACAATTCACTAGAATTAGTTACCGAAAGGTAGTAGCTAGCAAACTAAACATGGTTCCTTATAGTGTGCTAATAAGACAAGCTACTCCTCATTGTCGGAGATATCGATGACGATTGGCTCCTTGGACAATGAAGAGGGCAAGGCCTCCGCATTGTGGGTGCCCTCGTTGTAGTGGTGACTTGCCAGAGCTGCTCCGGGCACCAACCTTCTGGATCTCGAGATGTGGTAAGCACATGCATGCTGAGAAAACGCCTCATAGTCTTCGTCGAAGGCACCGACGGTGGCCTCGAGAAAACGCCATGAAGGACGTTTAAAGCAACCAACCGTGTCGCGGCATCGGCGCGCGAGGCGTCAATGGTGGCCTCGACGGCGAGGTGCTCCTCCAAGATCTGGGGGTCGGCACAATTGGCAGCCATCGCGACCTCATCTGCGCGTGCGGTCGCGATTTGCTCCTCCACTACCAAATGCTCCTTGAGGTCCAGGTTATATTGCCTGCACCATGGCTTAGGCCGGAACTTATTTGGTGGAGGGGTCGGTGATTTGGGTGGAAGGTGTCGCGCTCGTGCCGGCGATTGGGGCATGTGGGATGTGGAAGGAGGAGGAGGATGGGGGTTGGGTGTGGATTACCTTCCTAGATAGGCGAGGCCGAGTAGCATGAAGGAGGGTCGCCGACGAGGAGACGGCGGCGCTGCAAGCAAGGAGTGAAGGTTTCAACTTGGAAAGGAAGGCGGAAAGAGGGGAAATGTGGCTTTTGGTAAGGGGGAGGGGGCGGGGAGGTAGATATTTCCGCGGAAGCCAAAAATTTGGAATCGCTTCAGCCAAAAAAACTGGCGTGCAAAGTGTCATCAGACACGGTCCCTTATTGAAACACGATCCAAAGATATTTTGTGCTGCATCTCACACAGTTGGTTATAATAAACTGCATGCAATCTACTTCATTTATCGTCTTGATCATTTGAATTACGTAATGGGGTCACAGCTATAAAGGATGGTGTTTGAATTGTTAGAACTTTTATCTGCAGTGAACATGCAACTATAGGTGTGTCGTCAAAAAATTTGTAATTATTCAGGGTTCGTTTGTACATTTTTATACATTAACTGGGTTTTCCAGGTATTTTATGCGCATAATTCAAATTGGAACTACATGCACATGCTCCAGTGCATATAAACTTATTGAAAAATCAAATATGTGTCCCTGGTTGCATGCTTAGGTCCCATGCAAGAAATGGGAATGAATTTCAAACACCCTGCCACCGTCACAAGGCTGCAAACATTGAGATGCGTGGTTTTTAAATTCTAGTAAATCCAAAACTCGTCTGAAATTCATGAAACTTGGCATGCTATCATGAGCGGCATCAACATGCCATGGTACAAATTTTGTCCCATTTGGGGCAGGTTTGGGTATATGCTTCTCACAAACCGGAGCTTCTCACAACAAGCATGATGGTTTTCGGTAGGGAACGTCCGACCTTTGGGGACCAAATGATATCCATTGCCTCTTATTGCTTCCATTTTTTTCTCGTGTCAACATAGAACAACATGAGTGTTGTGTGAATTTTTGTGATTTTTCGGGGTTCGTTTGGACATTTTTATGCATTAACTGAGTTTTCAATGCATTTATGTGCATAATGCAAATTTGAACTACATGCACATGCTCCAGTGCATATAAATTAGTTGCGGAATCAAATATGTATCCTTTGGTGCATACTTTGGTCCCATGCAAGAAATGGGCATGAATTTCAAACACCAGGGCACCATTGATTGCCGGCAAAAACACTGAGATGCGTGATTTTTAAATTCTAGTAAATCCAAAACTCGTCTGAAATTCATGAAACCTGGCATGCTATCATGGAGCGGCATCAACATGCCGTGGTACAAATTTTGTCCCATTTGGGGCAGGTTTGGGTATACGCTCCTCACAAACCGGAGCTTCTCACAACAAGCATGATGGTTTTCGGTAGGGAACGTCCCACCTATGGGGATGAAACGATATCCATTACCACTTATTGCTTTTAATTTTTTTCTCGTGTCAACATAGAACAATAGGAGTGCTGCGTGATTTTTTGTGATTTTTCGAGGTTCGTTTGGACATTTTTAAGCATTAACTGAGTTTTCAATGCATTTATGTGCATAATTTAAATTTGAACTAGATGCACATGCTCAAGTGCATATAAATAGGTTTAAATAATCAAATATGTGTCCTTGGGTGCATGCTTAGGTCCCATGCAAGAAATGGGCATGAATTTCGAACACCACAACACCTTTGATTGCCGGCAAAACATTGAGATGGGTGGTTTTTAAATTCTAGTAAATCCAAAACTCGTCTGAAATCCATGAAACTTGGCATGCTATCTTGGAGCGGCATCACCATGCCGTGGTACAAATTTTGTCACATTTGGGGCACGTTTGGGTATATGCATCTCACAAACTGTGGCTTCTCACAACAAGCATGATGCTTTTCGGTAGGGAACGTCCCACCTTTGGGGACGAAACGATATCCATTGCCTTTATTGCTTTCAATTTTTTCATCATGTCAGCATAGAACAACATGAGTGTTGTGTGAATTTTTGTGATTTTTTGGGTTCGTTTGGACATTTTTATGCATTAACTGAGTATTCAATGCATTTTATGTGCACAATTCAAATTTGAACTACATGCACATGCTCCAGTGCATATAAATTTGTTTAAAAATAAAATCTGTGTCCTTGGGTGCATGCTTAGGTCCCATGCAAGAAATGGGCTTGAATTTCGAAGACCAGGGCACCGTTGATTGCCGGCAAAAAATTGAGATGCCTGGTTTTTAAATTCTAGTAAATCCAAAACTCGTCTGAAATTCAAGAAACTTGGCATGCTATCATGGAGCGGCATCAACATGACGTGGTACAAATTTTGTCCCATTTGTGGTAGGTTTTGGTATATGCTTCTCACAAACCGGAGCTTCTCACAACAAGCATGATGGTTTTCGGTAGGGAACGTCCCACCTTTGGGGACGAAACGATATCCATTGCCTCTTATTGGTTTCAAATATTTTCTCGTGTCAAAATAGAACAACAGGAGTGTTGTGTGAATTTTTTGCGATTTTTCGGGGTTCGTTTGGACATTTTTATGCATTAACTGAGTTTTCACTACATTTATGTGCATAATTCAAAGTTGAACTACATGCACATGCTCCAGTGCATATAAATTGGTTGAAAAATCAAATTTGTGTCCTTGGGTGCATGCTTAGGTCCCATGCAAGAAATGGGAATGAATTTCGAACACCAGGGCACCGTTGATTGCCGGCAAAATATTGAGATGCATGGTTTTTAAATTCTAGTAAATCCAAAACTCGTCTGAAATTCATGAAACTTCGCATGCTATCATGGAGCGGTATCAACATGGCGTGGTACAAATTTTGTCCCATTTGGGGCAGGTTTGGGTATATGCTTCTCACAAACCGGAGCTTCTCACAACAAGCATGATGGTTTTCGGTAGGGAACGTCCCATCTTTGGGGACGAAACAATATCCATTGCCTGTTATTGCTTTCAATTTTTTTCTCGTGTCAACATAGAACAACAGGAGTGTTGTGTGAATTTTTGTGTTTTTTCGTGGTTCGTTTGGACATTTTTATGCATTAACTGAGTTTTCAATGCATTTATGTGCATAATTCAAATTTGAACTACATGCACATGCTCCAGTGCATATAAATTGGTTGAAAAATCAAATATGTGTCCTTGGGTGCATGCTTACGTCCCATGCAAGAAATGGGCATGAATTTCGAATACCAGGGCACCGTTGATTGCCGGCAAAACATTGAGATCTCTGGTTTTTAAATTCTACTAAATCCAAAATTCTATTAACCATTAACGTGACGCCACGTGTCTTGGTTTTAATGGTTGTAGGAGGTGCCATGCAGACAGCTGCTTGACCTTGACTGAACAGGAGGTGTGCGAGTGCCGTCCGGTGCGCAGGTTGACCGTGAGGCGTGCAAGCTGTCCTCGAGTGTGCAGGATCACCAGGAAGCGTGCGAGCTGTACGCTGCGCAGGCTCACCGGGAAGCCCGCCTTGCTCGCGTCCTCTCCATTAATGGCGCCCAAGCCGCAGTTTAATTCGCTTTTGAAATATAAAACACTCATCATAAACGTTTTAGTTAGAACACCCGTATGCAAACCGACGGCTTCCCCAAGAAGCCAAGAGAAAATGAGCCGAGCAGGATTTCTGCAGCTCTTGATCGCAAATGTTTTAGATAGAACACCCGTATGCAAAGTGAGAGCAGCGCAGGATTTGTGCATCCCTTCAACGCAAACGGTTGTTCTGGATGACCCTTGTGCAACCATGTACAAACAATTTGGTAAGATTTGCATGTGTCAATCTGTCATATTGGGTATGTTGCCATCTGTCAAACTAGAAAGATTTACATTTGTTGATCTAGTAACATTGCCATATGTCAATCCTTGTAACACTGCGATTTGTCAAAATATGCAGCTATAAATCATTAGCACTATGCAATTTTTGCTACTAAAATTCAGTAATTAAGCATAGATTTCATTCATAGATAAAACAGCCGTTCTTAATTTATACAAACATTTCAACGCGACAGCTGAACCAACCAAACTTTTCTCCAATTGTTGCGAACCACGTACTGAAATAGCTAGTTCAACTATATATACTAGCTAATTTTAAGTACGTTGTACAGTTCCACCACACATCTATATATAGTCAGATGAACTGAACAAAATAGCCCCTAAATACTACTGCTACCACGGAGGGGCTTTGTGTTACTTCCGGCAGCCTCTCCTCTGCCGAGCGCGCTCAGTAAGAGGCAGAGGAGGAGGAGGAGCCTACCGACGAGCTGGACAAATGCAATATGGTGCCTGCCGCTCCTGCACGTTCAGCGACGCTTGCCAGCTCGAACGCCCACTGCCGCTCCAGACGATCCCTCTCGAAGCGGCTGGACTTCTCATAGATCTCCTGATTCCTCGCCTCTACGTCGACGTGTGCTGCAGCAATGGTTGCGGTAAGGCTCTTTGCATGCTCGACGAGGCACTCCTCCTCCTCCCGCAGGAACTCGATGTAGCGCGCAAGGTCGCTGACGCACGTGTGGGCCTCCACCTCCGCCTCCCTCCTTCGGGCGGCGGTGGCGGAGCGGGTGATGATCCCGGCGGTTGACAGTGGGCTGACGGCCACGGCAGCCGACGATGGGGTGGCGGCCATGACCACCACCTCCCGCCTTCGGGCCACGGTGGCGGAGTGGGTGATGTCCACGGTGGTCGACAGAGGGGTGGCCGCCACGACGGTCACCTCCCGCCTTCGGGCTGCGGCAGAGGAGCGGGAGATGGCCCTGGCTTTCGACGGTGGTGTGGTGGCAATGGCGGCCGGCAACATCTGTCGACGGGCAGCGGCGGCGGAGTGTGTGGTGGGTGTTCCGCGCACACCCAATAGGGACATCACGCGCGCTACACTACGCCGGGGACTGCGCCGCCACGGTGTAGCCTCCCAGCTGGAGCTGTCCTCTGATGACAGCGGAGTGGATGAGCGACGACGACGGACCAGTTGTGACGCCCGAAGACCGACGTCCCTGAAGATTCCAGATGTTCTGGGTTCTCCCGTGTGTTTCATTTGTACTTGCTTTATTTATTTTTACATTGCATCATGTCATCAGGCCATCATGTCTTTAATCTTTGCATCTCAACTAAATAAATGGCATAGATCTTTTGATCTATTTAAATCGAGGGAAGAGTGACTTCTCTTTATAACATATCCTCCTAATATTATGGAGCTATTATAAATAAATATTCCATTTGTTTGCAATTAACCCAAACACACTTGCATATATTCCCGATGCCTTTTCTACTTCAAGTTTCACCATCAAAACCTTGTCTATAATTCTTATCCGTTTTATCGAGGTTCCTCCAAAAACCTCAACATTTTTGGACACTTCAAAAATCAAGTCTTAGTTCAAACCCATTTGAATTAAATTCAAATATGTTTGAATTATATCTCGATCTTGTCACTTCTATTTTCTCAGACTACGCTCATTTTTATGAGCCCAAGAAAAATAATCCCATGTGCTAACTCTTTCCCTAACCCCCCCCCTCTTTCTTTTCTTCTCTTTATTTGTTTTCTGCTAAAAATAAGATAAGGGGAAGGAGCCAGCCGAACTGGGGTCATCTGGGCCTCCCAGCCGTAGCCATGGCCCTAGACCCAGCCGGCAGCCTAGCCAGGCCAGCCTCCCTCTCCCATCTAGCTAACCCTAGCCGGCCCAAGAGTCTCCTCCTGATCCCTTGTTTTCCCCTCGCGCTGCCAGCCACCTCGCATCGAGCTAGCACATCGCTCCCCTCCGCTTCGTCCTCCTCTCGTTCCCTTGCCCGACCCACTTCTCTCCCTCGTCCCTCCGTCCCTCCCAAGCCACCGCCGTCTCCCTCCGTCGTCGTGCGCCTCGCACCCCGTCGACCGCAGCTCCCCGCCGAGCCCCGCAGCGCCCGCCGCCGTGCCTCGTTCCTCCGCCTAGCCATGGCGCCCCGAGTCCGTGCCTGTATGCTCAGCGCGCATCCCTCCCGTGCCTCGGTGCTCCATGGTCGCCTGGCCTCCCCCTCATGGTGCCGCCGCCGGGCCTCCTCGTCATCTTCATCGGCGACCAGCAAGGCTCGCTGCAGAGCGCCGTACCCCACTGTCTTCTGCTCCTCCCCCGACGCCCTAGAGTCCCCGCGCCGCGCCCCTTCCATCGGGCCGTCGCCGGTTACTTCTTCCCCTGCCGGACGTCGGCAACTCCGAGCGCCTCCGCGCCGCAGCGCACAACCTCCTCCCCGAGCTGTCCCGCGGCTCTCCGCCCTGCTCCTCTACACGTCTCCTGCGAGCGCCGGCCAACCTCCGTCCTCGTCTCGGCACTGAGACGCCCGAGCTCTCCCCGATGCCGCCAAGTCTTGCTGTTACCACCCGCTGCTGCCTCCGAGCGCCATGGGTGCATCTCCGTATGGAACCTCCAAGACCATCTCCAGGCATGGAGACCCAAGTCCGAGCACTACCGTGGCCGGGTAACTCGCCAAGTACGACCCCGTGTACGACTACACGATGTGACGCGTCAAGTACCACTACGTCCGATGCCGCGACAAGTACCTCTTCGGAATCATGAACATCTACGAAACGGGTAGGACGACCGTCGCGGAAGACCCGTGTATGACTACCCTCGAAGACCCGTGGATGCGCCAAGTACCCCTTCGGACCGAGACGCCAAGTACCACTACGTGCATGTACCACTACCGTCGCCCCGAAGACGTTCGATTCGACAAGTACCTCTATCGTCGCCCCAAAGACGTTCGATTCGCCAAGTACCTCTACCGTCGACCCCGAACAACTTCAGAAACATGAACGGCTACAAAACGTGTACCACAACCCGCGAGTACCACTACGCCCCTCGACGACTCGAACCCCTCCGAGAACGCACGCTCCGAAGGTATACCCCGAGTCGAACGCCGATGTGGTGAACGAATGCTTGTTATGTTGTATGAGATGAATCGGATGTTTGCATCGTGTCCGTTGTGACCCTCGTTTGCCCTGTCGTTGTCAAGTGGGAACCGGGTAACCGGGAGCACCCCACCGTCTTTGCATGACACGCTCACGCTCTCCGTCATCTTTTGCTCCGGACTCTCAACGAGTTACCGGAACCAATATGTTGCATGGCATCATTTTCGGATTCGCCGCCGTGGCCCCTTTCTTTCCACCATGGTGACAAATACTTCATATCTCTTCATATTAATGCTTACTAAAAATTGCATAAAACTTCTTCATGTCATCCGCATCTTGTTAACAACATTAAAATGTGTGAATTGTTGTTTGCTTAAAAATTGCTAAACATGGATATGGGGATTTTCCGGAATTGTTGTTGTAGTTTCCGGCCTCATTTAAACTTGTTGACTTGTGTTGTTTTTCTGTGCTTCCTACCTTGCCATGTATTGCTTCCTGTATAGACTTGTCTTGCATCATACCTTGCCATGTATTGCATCATATATAGACTTGTGTTGTTCTTGTGTGCTTCCTACCTTGCCATGTATTGCATCATATATAGACTTGTTGTGCATCATATGTAGACTTGTTTTGCATCATACTTAGTTGAGCATATTGTCATGTTCTTGTGTTGTGTGTTTACCGTATTGCTTGCTTGTTCTCGTTAGTGCTTGTTCCGTTGCGATCGTGAGGATTCGTTCATCTACTCGTGGTTCGTCTTCAAGACTTCTTCTTCGTCTTCTTCGTGGATCTGTTCTTCTTCCTTGCGGGATCTCAGGCAAGATGACCATACCCTTGGATACCTTTACTATCATTGCCATGCTTAGTGTCTCGATGCTATCGTTATATGTCGCGCTACCCATCTTTATTGTCAGCCCCTCTCCTTGTTGCCATGAAACCTCTAACCTTTGAAACCTTCCTAGCAAAATCATTGTTTGGCTATGTTACCCGCTTGCTCAGCCCCTCTTATAGCGTAGTTAGTTGCAGGTGAAGATGAAGACCATTCCAGGAGGGAACTTGTTGTTGGAATATCACAATATCTATTATTATTATTAACATACCTATATACTGAGCATGGGTGGAAGGCTTGGCCTTTTGCTCGGTGTTTTGTTCCACTCATGCCACCTTAGGTGCTGATAAACCAACATTATGTTCCTTGATTTTGCGTTCCTTACACGGTTGGGTATATGGGGACCCCTTGACACTTCGTCTTTGAATAAAACTCTTCCAGCAAGGCTCAACATTGGTTTTAATTTGCCTCATAATAACAACTTAATTAATTAATTAATTTGCATAGGGATTTAGCGCTACCCGAGGATTCTTTCTACATAGCAGGGGGGACCAGTGCTGATGATGTTGGTCCCAAACGGGGGTTCTGCAGGGCCACCACGGCGAAACTCGAGGATTGGTTTTACTCGTACTATCGCCCATCCGGTCGTGGCCTGAGACGAGATACGCACGGCTACTATCAGGGTGTCGGCATGCCGGTAGGTCTTGCTGGACTTGTTTTACCATTGTCGAAATGTCTTGTGCACCGGGATGCCGAGCCTGATCGGATTTCCCTAAGATAAGGGGTGATGATATTATATTTATCACTTCAGCTGACCGTGAGAGCTTGTGATGGGCTAAGTTGGGACACCCCTGCAGGGTTATGATCTTTCGAAAGCCATGCCCGCGGTTATGTGGCAGATTGGAATTTGTTAATGTCCGGTTGTAGAAAACTTGACAGAGGATCCGAAGTAAAACACACAACTGCGTGAGTAACCGTGACTGTCTCTTTTCACTTTGAGAAGAGAACACGGTGGGGTTATGTTTGACTCGTAGGTAGTTCAGGATCTTTAGCGATCACTACTAGTTACGACCGTTTGCATAGATGCTCATCTTATTCTTGTATTCGTAAGTTAGCCACCATATTATGCTTAGCCGCTGCTGCAACCTCACCACTACCCTCTTCCATACCTATAAAGCTTTGCTAGTCTTGATACCCATGGTTATGGGATTGCTGAGTCCTCGTGGCTCACAGATACTACAACACCAGATGCAGGTACTGCTGAGATCAGCGCAGGAGATGGATCAGAACTTCAGTGGGAGTTCGATGAAGAGCGTAGCCATATGTGTGTGACGTTTTCGACGATCAGTAGTGGTTTCTACTAGGGGCGATTCAGACCTGTGGCCTTATGTATTTGGTATCTTTCTTTTGGATCTTCGCCCGTAGTCGGGTTGTGATGTTTTGGATGATGATTTGCTTATGTAATGTATTGTGTGACGTGGCGAGTGTAAGCCAACTATCCTTTTGCAATTTCATCCCTATTTTTACATGAGTCGTGCAAAGATACCAAACTTGAGATCATTCCAGAATGGGCTTATACCTTTGAGTCGTGCCTCGACACGTAGGAGGTATAGTCCCATCCTGGGCATTACAAGTTGGTATTCAAAGCCTTCTCCGACCTAGGAGCCCCCACTGATTGATCGAATCGTTGACGATTGAGCCTAGGCACACACTTGAAATTTTTTTGAGTCCTATATATATATCGGAGAGTAGGATTTCTTTTGCTCCTCATCCCTTTTCACTCTGGTGAGGACTCCTGACGATTACTTATCTCTTCTACTCTAAAAAATTCACAATTTTTTTTAGGATCACGCGAGTATTGTTTGGATTGTTCCGATGTCTTTGTGACGAGAACATTGTTCTCGATGCCTCCTGTCATTTACGGGTTGTGGCAGTGTCCCGGGGAGTTGAGCTCCGAGGTGTTGTCGTCACAAATATATCGCAGCAGTTCTCGAATACTTAAGACGGCCGACATCGAAAACTCTCCTATGCGGTTAGTGGCAAGATAACCCCGACATCACCCAGTACTGGGGATGTAGTTCGGGAGTATTGCCATAGCTTGTATAGCAGATGCGTTTCGCAGGTCCGAGGTAAACGGTTTCCGGAAATAACTGGTCATGTGTTGAAGGATGTATACAGCTGGATGTAGGATTAGAGTTGAGTGCGCGGTGCTTCCCCTGTATCCCCAACACCTGATTGCATAACTGATAACTTTCGGAAATTAATAGGTGGGTTCATCTAGTAGCTCGTAGGCATTATCCCAGCGAGTGCATGATATGGAGTTCGGGGTTCTACATTGAGTGAAGTGGTTTTATGGGCATTGTTCCAATCGGGAGTTGCATCTTAAAGGGACCTTGGCTATGCTGATTCGGGGATTGCAAAACCCTTTTGTAACATGTTCCATGAGCTTTCAACATGAATATGTGGAACGAAGCTTCTATCTTGTATTTGTTCTATCTGCTCCTTCTTGTTTTTATTTACCTTTTGTTCTCCCAAGTGGCTTCTCGTCAAGTTGTTGTATCATTTAAGCTGTGGAATTCATTCGTTCAATTCTCTGTTCGAATGATATTGTGAAGATTATGTTGCAACATATCTATCCTTTGTTTTTGTTTTGATTCTGGTATTCGAGTTGCTTCGATGTCAAGTGTTGATTCCATACCTTTCCTAATCGGTGTTCTCATATTTCTATGGGAGTGCTAATCCTTCTTGATCATCGAGATTGCTATGTTAAATTCTTTTCAACCGACGTGCTTCACTTCAAGTTAATCCGATCTCTTCATCATTTGCAAGATCATCTCTCAATCTTTTCTCAACGGGTCTGTTTCATTCATCCCAAGTTGTCTTTGTTTTTCCCCACCCTCCCTCCCTTTTCTTTTTGGAGCCAGAGTCCTTGATCAAGTATCCATTTTATTCATGTGATATTTCTTCATTCTTTTCCTTCAATGTTCTTATCCGGTGCTTTATCGTGAAGATGCTCAAGAGTTTCAAGTTCATCATTCTTAATTCTAACATTCTTCTCCGGTGGACTAAATCCAAGCTTTCGTATTGATCATATCCGTGCCTCTTGTTTCGCATGTTTTCCAATGTGAGAATTCTTATCCAAAGTCTCTCTTGCTTATTCAACTCTCTCTAATTCATATCCGGAGTGTTGAAGATATATCAGGAGATTCGCATGTCCATTCTCAATTTGTTCTAGCTATGTTGTGGTTGTTATCTCATTCAAGCCATTTAGTTCAACCGGTGCAATACCTCTTAAGCAATCTTTTTCAACGGTGATTTTCTTTGAGTGGGACCTAACCCACAGGTCTTTTTCCAGGATCTTACCTGACTCTTTTAATTTTTCTGGAGTTATACTCAAATTCTTTTCAAAGTGTGACGCAAGAATGATTTCCATCGGTGACATGCCTTCTCCAAGATTGTTTCCAATTATTCTCATCTTTAGCTCTACCTTCCATCTTTTTATTCTTCCGGAGTATCTCGCAATTCTTCAAGGTCTTTCTCCTTGACATTCTCAACATTTGAAGACCGGAGAAGAGTTTCTCTTAAATCTTGGCCGTTCTCTTGAAGATTCGTGGTTCTAGCTTCATGCCATCCTCATTATTGTTCCGATTGTGAGGAATTCTTTTTATATCCATCCGAAGCATTTCATGAATCCTTTCCGTTGTGATCCTCCGAAGCTATCATTTCAGAAGATTTCTTCGTTCTTAGTTTTCAACTTCGTCCTCCAAATATTCTTCATTGATGCCTCTTCGTTCCTCTCCATATTCTTCCGGTGCTTTGTTCAAGTACTCTTAAACGGTTCACGATCTCTTCGTTCTCTTGTATCTAAATTTCCTCAAGTGCTTATTCTTCCCGGTGATTATTCTATTTCATCACCCGGTTTCAATTCTTACGGTGGTTCATTCAGGATTACTCTTCCGTTGTTATCGTACCAATTCATTTGTTCTTTTCATAATCCTACCTGCGCTTTGTTGAATATTTATCCAAGGTTGTACTAGATCTCTCTTAATTCTTTCCAACGAGAATAAGTAGTATGCCAAATCCTTTGGTTGTCATCAATTTAAATTGGTGAAGGATACTCATAACATAATTCTTATTCTTGTTCCTTCAAGTGTTTAATTCCTTTGTCTGGAGTTCATTCATGATATCAATTATTGGTTGTTCATCTTTTCTTCCGGAGTTCCAAACTCTCTCAATTATCTTGTCACGAAGCTCTATCTGAATCATTGCAAGGCTTCAATCTTATTCTTTTCATCCTTCACTTTTCATCCTTCTGTTATCGGAGTTCTTCTTGGTGGTTCATCAAGATTTAATTCATCCTCGAAGTCTTCATCAAGATTCTTGTTGGAGCTCAAGCATTCTTCATCATGCTTTCCAAGTGCAATTCTTTCTACCTTATTGTTTGAGAGGGTGGTATGCCATTTTTGAAAACTTCCCTTCATGTTTCATGATTCACAAGTTGTCAGGAATGAGATATTTAAACCCATCATTTTGTTTGTTCAGGAGATCTTTCCAACCATTCAATTTGTTCATTGGAGTAATCTTGGGTTGTATTTCACCTAAAAGCTTTCCCTGAGAATTGTTGCTATTATGGTGCTTATAAATGACCCAAGTTCTTCATTTATCATTCCGGTGAAATAAGTTTTTCGTCTCCTTGTTCTCAATCCAATTAAATGTTTTCTTCAGTGGCCGGTTGTCACCTTATAGTTTTGAGATGTTTTCCATAAGCCCACATCAAGCTTATTCTTTTGTTGTTGTTTATTTTCAACAACTCCGTTCAACCCTTCTTCGTAAGGATGTTTATCTAAATCATTGGTGGCAGAAGTTATCATTTGCTCTACTTTATTTCGTCCTAACAATCTAGCTTCTATTCTTTTGTTCCGGAGGTATTGTAATATTGATATTTTTGTTCCGTCATCTCGTTTTATCAAGATAATGCTATTGTCCTTTCTAGTCCATTTAACAGGAGTGTTGTGTTCTCCATTCAAATTCAATCATGTTACCAAGTTTAGCCTATCTTTCAACCGGAGTGCTATCTAAAATCTTTCTTAACTTTGTGCAATTCTTTTAATTGTTTCAGAGGCAATGTGTTGTTGTTTTCATCAAGTATCATCCCAACTTGGCAAGTTCATGTTCAATTCCTTACATTTTCAGTCGGAGTGCTGTCCGAATCATGTCATTCTTATTCCTTGGCTATACCATTGCGGTTTCATATTCTTTTGGTTTGTAAGCTCTTGTTTCATGTCTTTCAACCTATTAAGTTCTCATAATGCTCCTTGTTACACTTTCTAACGGAGTGTTTTCATATTCGTTCATCTCCGTTGTATTCTTCTTTCAATTTGGTCAACCTCTCAGGTTCGTGGTGTCACTCATTTGTCGAAGAAGCAACTTTGTTTTACCTCTTCATTTTTCCGTTTCACCCGGTGCCATCTCTAGGATCTCGGGTCGAGATCCTCTATTAGTCTGGGAGAGTTGTGACACCCGAAGACCGACGTTCCAGAAGATTACATATGTTCCGGGTTCTCCCGTGTGTTTCATTTGTGCTTGCTTTATTTATTTTTGCATTGCATCATGTCATCATGCCATCATGTCTTTAATCTTTGCATCTCAACTAAATAAATGGCATAGATCTTTTGATCTATTTAAATCGAGGGAAGAGTGACTTCTCTTTATAACATATCCTCCTAATATTATGGAGCTATTATAAATAAATATTCCATTTGTTTGGAATTAACCCAAACACACTTGCATATATTCCCGATGCCTTTTCTACTTCAAGTTTCACCGTCAAAACCTTGTCTATAATTCTTATCCGTTTTATCGAGGTTCCTCCAAAAACCTCAACATTTTTGGACACTTCAAAAATCAAGTCTTAGTTCAAACCCATTTGAATTAAATTCAAATATGTTTGAATTATATCTCGATCTTGTCACTTCTATTTTCTCATACTACGCCCAGTTTTATGACCCCGAGAAAAATAATCCCATGTGCTAACTCTTTCCCTAACCCCCCTCTTTCTTTTCTTCTCTTTATTTGTTTTCTGCTAAAAATAAGATAAGGGGAAGGAGCCAGTCGAACTGGGGCCATCTGGGCCTCCCAGCCGTAGCCATGGCCCTAGGCCCAGCCGGTAGCCTAGCCAGGCCAGCCTGCCTCTCCCATCTAGCTAACCCTAGCCGGCCCAAGAGTCTCCTCCCGATCCCCTGTTTTCCCCTTGCGCCGCCAGCCACCTGGCATCGAGCCAGCACATCGCATCCCTCCGCTTTGACCTCCTCTCGTTCCCTTGCCCGACCCACTTCTCTCCCTCGTCCCTCCGTCCCTCCCGAGCCGCCGCCGTCTTGCTCCGTCGTCGTGCGCCTCGCACCCCATCGGCCGCAGCTCCCCGCCGAGCCCCGCAGCGCCCGCCGTCGGGCCTCGTTCCTCTGCCTCGCCATGGCGCCCTGAGTCCGTGCCTGTATGCTCCGCGCGCATCCCTCTCGTGCCTCGGTGCTCCATGGTCGCCTGGCCTCCCCCTCATGGTGCCGCCGCCGGGCCTCCTCATCATCTTCGTCGGCGACCAGCAAGGCTCGCTGCAGAGCGCCGTCCCCCACTGTCTTCTGCTCCTCCCCCGATGCCTTAGAGTCCCCGCGCCGCGCCCCTTCCATCGGGCCGCCGCCGGTTACTTCTTCCCCTGCCGGACGTCGGCAACTCCGAGCGCCTCCGCGCCGCAGCGCACAACCTCCTTCCGGAGCTGTCCCGCGCCCCTCCGCCCTGCTCCTCTGCACGTCTCCTGCGAGCGTCGGCCAACCTTCGTCCTCGTCTCCGCACTGAGACGCCCGAGCTCTCCCCGATGCCGCCAAGTCCTGCTGTTACCACCCGCTGCTGCCTCCGAGCGCCATGGGTGCATCTCCGTATGGAACCTCCAAGACCATCTCCAGGCATGGAGACCCAAGTCCGAGCACTACCGTGGCCGGGTAACTCGCCAAGTACGACCCCGTGTACGACTACACGATGTGACGCGTCAAGTACCACTACGTCCGATGCCGCGACAAGTACCTCTTCGGAAACATGAACATCTACGAAACAGGTACGACGACCGTCGCCGAAGACCCGTGTACGACTACCCTCGAAGACCCGTGGATGCGCCAAGTACCCCTTCGGACCGAGACGCCAAGTACCACTACGTGCATGTGCCACTACCATCGCCCCGAAGACGTTCGATTCGCCAAGTACCTCTACCGTCGACCCCGAACATCTTCGGAAACGTGAATGGCTACAAAACGTGTACCACGAGCCGCGAGTACCACTACGCCCCTCGATGACTCGAACCCCTCTAAGAACGCACGCTCCGAAGGTATACCCCGAGTCGAACGCCGATGTGGTGAACGAATGCTTGTTGTGTTGTATGAGATGAATTGGATGTTTGCATCGTGTCTGTTGTGACCCTCGTTTGCCCTGTCGTTGTCAAGTGGTAACCGGGTAACCGGGAGCACCCCACCGTCTTTGCATGACATGCTCACGCTCTCCGTCATCTTTTGCTCCGGACACTCAACGAGTTACCGGAACCGATATGTTGCGTGGCATCATTTTCGGATTCGCCGCTGTGGCCCCTTTCTTTCCACCATGGTGTAAAAATACTTCATATCTCTTCATGTTAACGTTTACTAAAAATTGCATAAAACTTGTTCATGTCATCCGCATCTTGTTAACAACATTAAAATGTGTGAATTGTTGTTTGCTTAAAAATTGCTAAATATGCATATGGGGATTTTCCGGAATTGTTGTTGTAGTTTCCGGCCTCATTTAAACTTGTTGACTTGTGTTGTTTGTCTGTGCTTCCTACCTTGCCATGTATTGCTTCCTGTATAGACTCGTCTTGCATCATACCTTGCCATGTATTGCATCATATATAGACCTGTGTTGTTCTTGTGTGCTTCCTACCTTGCCATGTATTGCATCATATATAGACTTGTTGTGCATCATATGTAGACTTGTTTTGCATCATACTTGGTTGAGCATATTGTCATGTTCTTGTGTTGTGTGTTTACCGTATTGCTTGCTTCTTCTCGTTAGTGCTTGTTCCATTGCGATCGTGAGGATTCGTTCGTCTACTCGTGGTTCGTCTTCAAGACTTCTTCTTCGTCTTCTTCATGGATCCGTTCTTCTTCCTTGCGGGATCTCAGGCAAGATGACCATACCCTTGGATACATTTACTATCATTGCCATGCTTAGTGTCTCGATGCTATCGCTATATCTCGCGCTACCCATCTTTATTGTCAGCCCCTCTCCTTGTTGCCATGAAACCTCTAACCTTTGAAACCTTCCTAGCAAAACCATTGTTTGGCTATGTTACCCGCTTGCTCAGCCCCTCTTATAACGTTGTTAGTTGCAGGTGAAGATGAAGACCGTTCGAGGAGGGAACTTGTTGTTGGAATATCACAATATCTATTATTATTATTAACACACCTATATACTGGGCATGGGTGGAAGGCTTGGCCTTTTGCTCGGTGTTTTGTTCCACTCATGCCACCTTAGGCGCCGATAAACCGGCATTATGTTCCTTGATTTTGCGTTCCTTACACAGTTGGGTATATGGGGACCCCTTGACACTTCGTCTTTGAATAAAACTCCTCCAGCAAGGCCTACTATACTTTTGCAATTTCATCCCTATTTTTACATGAGTCGTGCAAAGATACCAAACTTGAGATCATTCCAGAATGGGCTTATACCTTTAAGTCGTGCCTCGACACGTAGGAGGTATAGTCCCATCCTGGGCATTACACGGTGCCATTGGCGATTGTGGGAGAAGCAGACGAGATAACCTACAGGCAGGGAGGGGAAAATGCGACGCAGGACTCGCCGGCTGTGAGGGTTTTTTTATAGCAGGCCAGTAAGCATTGAGATTTTGGGGGATTTCACCGAGTCGGGCGGGGAGCTTGCGCGGGAACCTGCGAGGTTGCATGGGAACTGGCTCACCGAGGATTCATTGGCTCCACAGTTTGGCTAAAAGAACGCTCCTGCACGCTGTGCAAGCTTGCGCTATAAGCCGTCCGCGGCAGGGGGTGACAAGACGTGCAAGAGGAGGAAGAGAGGACACATACACATACAATTCATAAAAAACGTTCGCGATTTAATTACCTACTATATCCCCGTCCTGGTTTATAAGTAGGATTTAAATAATAATATATGAATGCATGTCACCATAGATTATATCGTTGGAGTCGTATTTGAACATAGTTTCCAGCTATACAATTTTTGTAACATGCATTAACACTTTTTTGGTTAAATTTAAGGTTATACACCACCAAGCGTTTGCCCGCCGCACACACGGCTTATTCCATCACAGACAGCTCTGATGGATCAACTATCTGCCACGTATTGCACACGCAACTCTAATCTGATTCGTGCTTGATGTCTCCAACATCACTCGCACAGTTAGTCTTATTTGCCATGTATCACTCTGCCGTCCTCTGCTCGCATCCCTCGGCAAGCTCTGCTCGCCGTTAGGCACCGCAGCACGCTGTGCTCGTTCTTAGGCGCCGCAGCGCGCTCTATCGCGTCCGTTAACACGCTCTGCTCGCGTCCGTCAGCGCGCTCAGGTTTTTGCTTGAGGCGACCGCGGAGCGCTCCGCTCGCGTCCCTCCGCGCGCGCTCTGCCAGAGGTTGGGCGTGCGCACGATCACGTCGGGGGCCCCATATGCATGCGGTTGCGCCGCGCGCGTTGCCACGTGATGCAGTTACGTGCGGCATGATGGAGTTACGCGCTACAAATTAGAACTTCCATCAGGGCCTGCCGATATTCGTGGCCATCCGGCTTCCCCTTTAATTTCCGTGGCCATTATAACCTTAGTCTCTTCAACCTTTCGATCGCGCCCCACCACACAACAAGCACACCCACGACGACACATAGAGAGGGGATGTCCAGCGGTGCTCCAATGGAGTTCGGCGAGCATAGAGTGGAGACCACGCGAGGGAGACGGATCTCTTCGTGGTCTACAGCATCGACCCGACTATGGAGGATGACTACATCAACACCGTTGAGCAGTTGCTTGCTAGAGACAAGTACAAGGTGGTCGACATCGACCTCTAGTACCCCGCTGGTCGTCCCGACATAGATCAGAAGGTTGTCGTCGCCCAGTTGTGTGTGTGCCATCATGTCCTCATCTACCACTACTGCATGGCCAAAGAGCCTTGCGACCGTTTCAACAGGTTTGTCAACGGCACCGACTACAAGTTCGCCAAGGTGGAAACCACCGATGATGTAAAAGCGCTCAGGGTTATGGGATTGGCCTGCCAGAACCTTGTCGAAATCCGTGAGCACTATAGGGTCTGCAACAGCACGAAGAAGGACTCCCTCGTTGAACTCGCCTCAGCCATCATCGACCCCTACTACGAAAAGATGAAGCAGGATGCCAAGAGAACAAGTCCCGTATCCTGGCATAGGGCCTGGATGCGGCAACTGAATGAACCTCACGTCAGGTTTGCGGCCAAGAGCGTGTACACATGCTACGAGATGCACATGCGGATCGTTGACATGAGGAAGTGCCTCGTTACCCAAATCGACGAGCCCGTATCGATCCACAAGCAGAGCAAGCGTCACAAGAAGTAGATGATGATCAAATGATCGTTTATGCTAGTTAATCATGCATGTAATATACAGTTTACTTTAATGGTGTGTGGAAATGTCATGTGTGTCGTAGCCACCTATGTAATTATGCATGTAATAGTTTACTATGGTGTGTGCAAATGCCATGGTTGTAGTAGCCACGTATGTAAGTCGATGTTTAATTTGGTTATGCAAGCATGTCCTTATAAGTGTGTGTGTGTGTGTGTGTGTGCCCGTTTCTTTGGTTCCTCCTCATCGCAAACAGTTCATTGAACTGGACCCTATGCCCTTCATCGCACACGCAAATAAAACCTGAACCGTGTTTGATGCATCCATCATCGCAAATGTTTTATACATTTATGACGGTTTTCTGTAACATCCCAAAATTCTAAATTTTGGAATGTTATAATAAATGCGTAGTGTTGATTGCTTGTATGAGGTGCTGTGTGAAATTGAGTGAAATTTGAAACTTTTGAAAGTTAAATGAGAGGGACTGAAATGACTTTCCCAAACTTTCACTTTGCATTTATGATCTCCATGAATTCAAATTCATTTCAACACAAAACCCTGGAGTGAAGATAATATGACTTCTTCCATTTACATCAATGAAAAAAGGGTTTTGAAAGGATTTTGAATTTCCTTTTTGAAATATTTTTAAATTCAGAAACTTTAAGCAACTCAATGATTTTCCCGAGGGAAAATAAAATGACTTCTTCAAATTATAAGAAATATGAGTTGGAAGTTCTTTTGAAAATATTCTGAAACCTCATTTTCAAATTTGAGGTATTTGGTTTTTATTCAAATTATTATTCTCCAAAAATAAATATATAGAAAATAGGGTAAAATGATTCCCTACAGCAGGAAAGTGGAGAGAAATAAATTTGAAATCATTTTGGCAAATTTAAAATGATTTTCATTGGATTTTATTCCAATAGTAGCATTATTTGATTTATTTAATTTTTTAACCATTTTATTTGATTGTAGAAAAATGCCTATATAATATTCTTATTTATTTTGTCTTATTTATTTATTTGTTTGTCTGAAAAAATGTTTAAAAAAAAATTTAAACCCCGACCGAACTAGGCCGGCCCAGCTCGCCCGCCAGGCCGCGGGCTTGCCCGACACCCCGCTTCGATCGCCTTCGACTCCGGGCGGGAGTCCGCCCCGCCTACGCCTCGCCCACCGGCGCCGTCACAAGGCCTGACACCTCGCCGCCCTTGCCCCTCCCCCACGCCATCCCGCCTTCCCCTCCTCCATAAAAGCCCCAGCCGCCGCCCCGTTCCTCTCCTCCTCTCGCCGCAAGCCGCACCGCCGCCACACTTTAGCGCCGCCGCCGCTACTCTGCACAACCGCCGTCGCCGCTGCGCTGCGCCAGCCTCCGCCTCCGCTCGCCACTCCACTCGCCGCCGTCCGCCACCTGCGCTGCGCCGCCGCCGCCAACCTCGCCCTGCTCGACGGAGTCCGCGCCGCCGGACTCGCGGATCCGCTCCGACCCGTCGGTCCGCCCGATCCGCCTCGCCAAACCCGACCTGCCGGTTTCATGCCTAGAAACTTCCATGTCCAGCCGCAAGCCATTATGGGCTCTGGCATAGTTGAGTATGTTGTGGACCTCTTTCCATGGTAGACTAGCAGATGTGGGGGATGTAGGTGGTACGGTCTACCCAGGGTTAAGAGTTAATGCTTCTGAAAGACTGTGTCTCGGTCATCCGTTTCTCAAAGACCATGCAGTGCGAGAAATCAAACGGGGGAAATCGAGTCTTGTGGGGAAAAGTGCACAAACCTCTGCAGAGTGTACAAACTATTCATGATTAGCCGTGTCCCCGGTTATGGACATCTTTTAGTATCTAGAAGTGGATTATTTGTTGATCTCATCACTCTATTTAATTAATTTGTTGGGTTATTAATGACTATGGTAAATTTTGGGGATTGAGATGGAGGAGCCATTCTCAATATTGCTTAATTAAACTGAGTAGTAAATAAAATTTATTCCTTTGTGTAGGGAAAAATCAGCTTTATGCAAAAACAACCTTACAGCCTCCACGAGCCAAATATGCATGTAGTGGTAGGCATTTGTTCATCATTACTGCTACAGTGTGAATTGCCAGTACATTCAATGTACTGACCTACATGGCTGCAGCGTCTCATGTTGCAGGAATTATCCGACGAGTAAGTGAAATATTAGAGTTGCGCTGTCCACACACAATATTGCCGTTGGTGTTGATGGAACTCCACAACCTTTGTTACTTCTGCTATATGGATAGAGGTAATTGTATTTACGTTACTTTATACATGTGATTTACCTCTGTTATAAATCCTCGAGTATTGTTCGTGTTAGCATACCAATCTAGGGATGACACTTTAGCACAGAGACTTGATCCATTCGGGTCGGGTCACTACAAGATGGTATCAGAGCACATGTTGACTGTAGGATGTGACCCTAGAAACTGGCAAGCCCATAGGAAAGGATTTCTCTAAAACTTTGTTTTCAAAAAAGATTATTTACCTCTCTTCTTTTCCGAGCTTTGTCAAATCTTCCCCCTTTACCCTAAATAGTTAGACAATACCCTTTTCCATTTGGACCACTTCGGAGTAAAGAGGATTTCACAATGCATTAGAAGTGTTGAAGAGACAACAGTGGATACTCCGAAAATTTGAGGAATGGACGACTTTGAAGAGAAATTTACCTTTAGAAGTCCAGACCCTTGTTATGTACTTACGTTAGATGCGACGATTGTGAGCCGTCATTTGTTTAATGTTTTTCCCGATGGACACAAAATAAAACCCGTCTTTTCAAAACTATTTGTTGTATTGAGTGTATCTCTCTCCATCTCCCGAATCTCATCCCAGAACCCTTGAACCCAATAGAGGATCAATTAAGATAGACTTGTAGTCTCTGGACCGATGACCCAGCCGAAGGCAGAGCTATGGATACAAAACATTGAGCATCATTTCAGGAAAAATTTGATTGCAAGTAAGTATGAGGTTCAAGACGCTCTTAAGTACTTTACAAAAAGTGCTGCAACATGGTGGAAAATGCATCAAGCCATACAAGGATGTAACGGAGCAAAAATTTGGGAGGAATTCAAGAAGACTCTGTTACAATCCCGTCTCATCTGAAAGCGTGGAGACAACGCGAACAAGAAACCTTGTGCATGCAAGATTTGTGGAGAAATAGGACACACCCAGGAGGAGCACAAGGATGAATGTCCTCATTGTGAAGAAAGTCACCCAGCTGAAGAATGCCCAACTAGGAAGATTACTTGTTTCTTGTGTGAAGGGACTACCCACTACCACGCCTAGTGTAACAATTACCCCATGGTACAACGAACTATTCAGAGGAAGAAAGAAGCAATGAAAGAAGCCCTCGTGGAATTTTTTAGAAGAACCTATGATGAAGGAAGATGTGGAGGGCACACCGAAAAAGACTTAATTAAACTTTGCACCAAGTCATGCTATTCATGTGGAGAAGGACACATTTCCCAGCATTGTTCGAGGGAGTATCTAGTAGAAATTCTCACAGTGGAATTTGAGTATGACCCACAGGAAATAGAAGCCCTGATCGGAACAAAGAAGTCGAGGAAGAGAAAGAGCATGTGTCCCCGGAACAACCCAAATTCTATGAAGAAGGACCTAAGTCACAGCACATGTTACCGGTGCAAGGATTTAGGTCATTACGCTAGCAACTGCCCAACAAGGAAGCCAAGAAACCAGTGAACCAAGATAGTCACCAGGAAGTCCCTAGATTTGTCTAATGTCATTAGTTTACGCTACAAGGAAGTAGGGCATTTTGCCAGGGAAGGTTTAGACCAGAGGAAAGATTGAGCAGAGGAGTTGAGATCTTGATATTGGAATAAAGCAAGTAAATTAATGTGGAATACATTGTCCATTTGGATGTTGAAGTTGAGTTATGGAAAGGATATTGTAATAGTTCATGAAGCAATATAAGATGATATGTTTGGAATCTCATATGAAATGTTATGAGTTGTTGGATGATTGTGAGTGCCTCTCCTGCTATCTCACCCAGACTAAAACCTAGAGCCCATGGACCAGCTAACCCAAACCTTTCTCGGACAAACAACCCCATTTCACCCAAGGAAATACATACCCTGTCCGGAGTGCCCCTTCTATCTTATACCTATAGATGACAACCCTTTATGAGTCTTTTCTCAAGGGCCCGGAAACAATCATGACCCTGACTAGCGATCAGGATTACCAAAGATCCTAAACAACATGACGAAGCATATTAACCTTGCAGGAGATGCAGTTTACAAGGGTTATCCCTTCATGGAGAATGGAGTTGAACTTTGGTACGTGCAGGTACACCTCCACCATGTGAAAGGAGTTTGCCCAAAAACTATGGGTCAATACTTTTTCATCTCCCGAGTACCACGAACTACATTCTTCGACTATGTTTGTGAAGCTGCTATGGAGGCCATACGTTAGATTGGAGAAATACTTGAAGCAAGACTTTGTCACACTTAGGAATGCCTGAGTGGGGTGCATGTAGAGATGATGGAGAGGAAGCACATGGCCATTATGATGAAGCAAAAGATCGATGATTTCAAGAATCACATTGCATAATTCCATTGGGATTGAAGCATCCTCAGCAAGGACAAATGAATAAAGATGGAAGGAATGCTTGAACCTACCAAACTATGTGGATGGCAGCATTTGTAGTAAAGCACCTTTGAAATTTGATGCATTGAATAGTGGTTCAAGATGTAATAAGAGATTTGATATGAGGAGAATATGAATTAAGGATGAACGAGTGCATATTTTGTGGGGCGATACATTTTTGCGTGAACGCTGGACCGATAGAAAGGAAAATGTTGCTTCCAAAGAGTAGAGTTTGCACAAAATAAGTTGGAGTTTAATCCTTGATATGATGCTTACTCCAAGGGTATGAAGGAAATAAGTACAATTGGAGTTAAAGAGGGTGTAATGCTAGAGTATGGAGCAATAGTGACTCCAAGGATGAGCTAAGGATATACAAGTTCTGAAGTGGGCCCATAAGCCGAGGACCTAACGAGGCTACGTAATCACAAGGGAACCACGAGACTTGTTAGAAGTAATATGTTTCTGCTGTAGCAAAGTAGGGCACTTTAATAGAGATTGTTCCAATGAGCAGGAGACTTGTGCTAAATAGTTGAGCTGAGGCATGTGATGGAAATGCAGGAGATTGTAATGATTTGAGAATCAATAAACTTAGCATCATGGTATTGATTTTCGATTTTATGAGTTGTTACTATGTAGGCAGTGAGTGAAATCATGACACATGGAATAAGATTTTGAGGGAACTGGTGTTTTTCATTTTAAGGGTGGTAGAACCCAACACCGTTACCCGAATACAAGAACTAGTGGTCAGTTACGCCAGACTTTGGAATGGACCACTCAATGACGAGTCTGAGTAATTATATCTTAGTTTGTACCAACAGAAGGAAGGGAAACCATACAATTGGATGGATTTAAGAATGCTGGAAGCTGGATATTGGTATAAGGATCAGTTGCAACCTGATGATGAGACCGAGTGTTACTAGTGATGAGAAGAGCCATAACCCACAGACCACATGACCTGTCAAAGAAGCAAGCACACTCTTGCTGAAGGAAAACCCTTGGTATAAGTTACGACTTTGTCAACAGATGATCTTATAGGTGTTTACGCAAAACCCAAGGTTTGTGAAAAATGATAGATGTTTTGTTTGGCTTGTAGAATCAATGGATTTATCCAAACGCGGTTGGTCGACAAGAGAAATTCTGCAATGCTTGTGAGGATGACCGAGTGTTAGAATGCAAGATTCACTAAACCATATACAAGGTAATGATTTGGGTGCGGAATGGATTGATCACCATACCGACTTACTCTTATTATTCGCCTTTGTTATACGGGATGGTAAATCTGAGTGACTTACCCATAGTAGAGAGACGACGATATCAAAACCTTGTTTAAACCTTAGAATGGTATGACAATTTTCCCTTGTACAAGGCAGTGTTGCCAACCGTAGGATATACAGTGAGAGTGAAGCCCAGACCCATTTTCTGCAGGGACCCAGTTAATTTGTTTGATGACCCCCATGAGAAATCGATATTTTTTTAGTATTGGTGCCAGACCTGTCAGCTAAGAAGAACCAGTCTCGAAAGAACCTTACCAAGAAGAAAGGACACAAGAATTGAGGACAAATGTTATGCCACTTCAGAAAGAGCCCAGAGAAGGAGTTACCCTGAAGATCTGAGAAGACCGAAACTACCAAAGGATGCAGTAACTAAGTTTTGATGGAACCATAACCATGTTTCTAAAGTGTGGCAGCACGCTAGATCATACCCATCAATGGATTTCTTAGGAGACCCCCAAACCCCAACCTATTTCTTGTTAGCCCTTCGAATGTCGAGGACGAGATTCATTTTAAGTGTGGTAGGTTTGTAACATCCCGAAATTCTAAATTTTGGAATGTTATATTAAATGGATAGTTTTGATTGCTTGTATGAGGTGCTATGTGAAATTGAGTGAAATTTGAAACTTTTGAAAGTTAAATGAGAGGGAATGAAATGACTTTCCAAACTTTCACTTTGCATTTATGATCTCCATGAATTCAAATTCATTTCAACACAAAACCCTGGAGTGAAGATAATATGACTTCTTCCATTTAAATAAATGAAAAAAGGGTTTTGAAAGGATTTTGAATTGCCTTTTTGAAATATTTTTTAATTCAGAAACTTTAAGCAACTCAATGATTTTCCCGAGAGAAAATAAAATGACTTCTTCAAATTATAAGAAATATGAGTTGGAAGTTCTTTTGAAAATATTCTGAAACCTCATTTTCAAATTTGAGGTATTTGGTTTTTATTCAAATTATTTTTCTCCAAAAATAAATATACGAAAATAGGGTAAAATGATTCCCTACAGTAGAAAATTGGAGAGAAATAAATTTGAAATCATTTTGGCAAATTTAAAATGATTTTCATTGGATTTTATTGCAACAGTAGCATTATTTGATTTGTTTAATTTCTTGAGTATTTTATGTGATTGTAGAAAAATGTTCACGTTGTAGGAAATCTTTTTCTGAGAATTTTGATATATTATATGCTTATATAATATTCTTATTTTTTTGTCTTATTTTTTTGTCTGGAAATATATTTAAAAAAAAATTTAAACCCCGACCGAACTGGGCCGGCCCAGCTCGCCCGCCAGGCCGCGGCCCAGCCCGGCACCCCGCGCCACCGCCTTCGACACCGGGTGGGAATCCGTCCCACCTACGCCTCGCCGGCCGGCGCCGTCACGAGGCCGGACACCTCGCCGCCCTTGCCCCTCCCCCACACCATCCCGCCTTCCCCTCCTCCATAAAAGCCCTAGCCACCGCCCCGTTCCTCTCGTCCTCTCCCCGCAAGCAACGTCGCCGCCGGAGCTCTCGCGTCGCGAGCGCACTTTAGCACCGCCGCCGCTACTCTGCACAACCGCCGTCGCCACTGCGCTGCGCCAGCCACCGCCGCTCGCCGGAGTCTGCCGCTGCCGGACTTGCGGATCCGCTCCGACCCGCCGGTACGCCCGATCCGCCTCGCCAAATCCGACCCGCCGGTTTCTCGTCGAAAACCGCCTACGGTATAAAACCGCAGGTTCGCTCGGTTCTTTTTGTTTTTTTAGTTTTGCTTTGGGTTAAAAAAATGGTTTTTATTAGATCTATTTAGAGAACGTTCCCTGGTTAGGGTTAGAAAACGAGCGTTCGTTACATAAGTTTTTTTTTTCTTTTTCTGTTTTAGTTTTCGGCCAGGGACTTATTTTTTAATAAAAAAATTCACTTTAGTCCCTGAACTTCAAACTAGCATAACTTTTTGCTCGTTGGTCCGAATCCAACGAAACCAACGCCCAGTTCTTTGTTACGATCCCCTCTATCCAGTAAGTCAACTTCAACATGTTTTAAAAAGTTTTAAAATTTGAATTCAACTAGATTTGAATTTGAACTTCGTTTGATCATAACTTGAGTTCGTAACTCCGGTTTAGTTGATTATTTTTGCGAATCGAAGCTCTAGGCGTAAACTTTCTGATAAGGCCAAACTCATTCAATTTTGGTACTGTTAGAAATTGTATTCTGTTGCAAGAGTTAATCGCTTGTTTTTCGAAGTTTTCCAAAGTGTTTTCTTCGTTCCCTCCGATTTTCTGAGTGATTGCTTATGTGTGGTTACTATTGTTTGTTTACGATAGATTGAACAGAGTGTGACAAGTAGATCTATTATGAGTTATGAGTGCGAAGAATCTACATCAACAGTACAAGGAAAGTTCATACTCCCCAATACCCAGTTTTGTTGCATTAGTTTTATCCTCAAACACTTGCATGAGTAGGACTGGTTACATAATATGATGCTTTGTAGTTCATGAGGTAGGAACCCAATGACCTGAGATCAACCCAAGGGAATATACGCTTGGTTACTTATTTCTTAGCCATGCTTGTAGACGTGGATTGGTACGAGAGATTTTTGACGAAAGTTGTGAGAGAGATATTTAACTAAGGGAAACTTAAGGTGGAAACTTTAATACACATCTGGGTGGATTGGTTGGGGCACCCTGGAGCACCCAGTGTTTTGCCCGGGCACTTGGAGGGTCCAGTGTTGTCCTAGGGGATCACGGAGGACCCGTGTGATCACCCTATTGGAATGCCACCCAGGCTCAAAGGGATCATATGATATTTTGATGCCTAGAAACTTCCATGTGCAGCCACAAACCATTATGGGCTCTGGCATAGTTGAGTATCTTGTGTGACCTCTTTCCGTGGTAGACTAGCAGATGTAGTGGATGTATGTGGTACGGTCTACCCAGGGTTAAGAGTTAATGCTTCTGAAAGACTGTGTCTCGGTCATCCAATTCTCAAACACCATGCAGTGCGAGAAATCAAACAGGGGAGATCGAGTCTTGTGGGGAAAAGTGCACAAACCTCTCAGAGTGTACAAACTATTCATGAGTAGCCGTGTCCCCGGTTATGGACATCTTTGAGTATCTAGAAGTGGATTATTTGTTGATCTCATCACTCTATTTAATGAACTTGTTGGATTATTAATGACTATGGTAAATTTTGGGGATTGAGATGGAGGAGCCATTCTTAATATTTCTTAATTAAACTGAGTAGTAAATAAAATTTATTCCTTTGCGGTAGGGAAAAATCAGCTTTATGCAAAAACAACCTTACAGCCTCCACGAGCCAAATATGCATGTAGTTGTAGGCATTTGTTCATCATTACTGCTAGAGTGTGAATTTGCCAGTACATTCAATGTACTGACCTACATGGCTGCAACGTCTCATGTTGCAGGAATTATCCGACGAGTAAGTGAAACGTTAGTGTTGCGCTGTCTACACTCAACTTTGCCGTTGGTGTTGATGGAACTCCACAACCTTTGTTAGTTCCGCTATATGGATTGAGGTAATAGTATTTACGTTACTTTATACATGTGATTTACCTCTGTTATAAATCCTCGAGTACTGTGTGTGTCAGCATACCGATCCGCGGATGACAATTAAGCACAAAGACTTGATCCATTCGGGTCGGGTCGCTACATTTTCATACATCACCGTTTGAAATTACTGCATCGCACACAGTTTCTCGAAGGGTATCTCATCGTACTGTCGCGTTAGCAGCATCCTGCAGTAGTGAATACAACTAAAACCCTAGCGAACGACGGGTATCAGCGCGGGCGGTGGACACCCAAATAGAAGGAACCATCATAGGATCATAGCTCCATTGAGATCCCTGAAGAACCTACGAGGTGTTGGAGAACCTGCCCTCCAACGCAACCATGTAGCGACGGACGTGCTCGTCCTCCTCGCTGACACGGTGATGTACCACCTCCGTGGGGTCCTCAAGCCTCTTACCATCACTGGCCCACGCGACCGCCACCAAAGAAGGTTCGGGTCAATGACGGGCTGGCTCCTCACCAAGCTACGCCCCTCGATAGGTAGCGCCTCCCAGTACCATCCCGACGGAGGCTAGTCCCGAACATGCCACCTCTTATCAAGCGGGTGTCCATCGCCGAGTCGACGACGAGGATGCGGGATAGGCATCGTCGACGTCGATGCGGGAATAATTGATTTAACTAAAAAAATAACAACAAATGTGACATGTTCAAAATATGACATGTCCACTTCAAAATGAGTCAACGTAGAATACTGTTAAATACACCTAAAAATAAACTAGTTCTATTGATTTTCTTACTAAAATTAAACTAGTTCTATAGTAAAATTTTAATTAGACTACTTCTATTAATTTAACTAGTTCAACTAAGCACTTACTATAAATATAAATAAACTAGTTCTTACTAAAAATAAACTAGTTCAACTAGTTCTATTAATTGTCTTACTAATTCTATTAAATACTTACTAAAACAGTAAAGAAAATACATTATACAATAGTAAAAAACTATAGTAAAAACAGAAAAAAATAGAGATGGAGGGAGGAGGGGTGGGAGGAGGAAGGAGAGAGGAGGGGGAGGGGGGGGTCGGAGGAGGAGG
>LR738709.1:431868603-431924010 GCA_902687465.1 Secale cereale
AGGGCTAACGGTGGAGGAGGGAGGAGGGATGATGGGGCGGCCGGAGGAGGAGGGAGGAGGGGGCGGCCAAAGGAGGAGAGAGGAGGGTGTGGTGGGAGGATGAGGAAGGGGAGGAGGGAGGATGAGGGATGGAGGGAGTACCTCGGTGGAGGAGCAGCGCGGAGGCGGCGGACGATGGGGCATGCGGGCCGAGGATGAGAGTGACTGAGAGGGAGAGGGAGAGGGTCGGCCGCGTGCTGGGGAGGCTAATGTAGGGTTAGTAGTAGCGCGGGTCGGAGAAAGGCGCTGCTGCTACGGAGCATAGCAGTAGCGCTGGTTACAGATACGCGCTACTCCTAAGTGGGGCTAGCCATTTTCGCCCAGTTCAAACTTAGCAGCAGCGTGTTTCCCCAAGACGCGCTACTGCTAAAGTAATAGCAGTAGTGCTGTTTATTTACACGCGCTGCTACTAAGTAGCAGCAGCGCATGATTTTGTCCAGCGCTACTGTAAGATGTTGTGTATAAGGTTTTCCCTAGTAGTGGCCATGCCCGCGGATAAGGGTCCAGTTCATTGTCGGTCACACTATGAGCCAACAATATTAATAATGTGCTTAATAATCACCCCGGTGCGATGTCGAGATTGTGGATGAAACCAAGCGTGGTTTCCGTTGTGATCCGTGAATGGTCACCGTATTGATATTGCTGATGAAATCCAAGAATGGATTCTGTTGTGATCCGTGAATGATCACCGTGTTGATGAGATTGGTTACGAGGTAACCTGAGCTGAGTAAGTTGGTGCATGAGAATGTTAACCTATTGCATGTAGTATCATCATGTTCATATGCTCATGCCATGCTAAAGTTGTTCTGGTTGTATCACGTTCAGTTGGTGCATGCCATGTTGTTCTATTAGTACCATATTCATGATTGCTTTAACCTGCTAATGCCATGATGTTGTTTGTCTTGACTGCTTTTTGTTTATTGTGAGCTTGCAAATACATTCAATGTACTGACCTGGCGTGTCATGCCAGTTTGCAGGTCGTGCCAAGATTGCTTGCTTGTTTGGTGTGGTTCCTGTGTTTGCGAGCTAGGATAAACTTTCCAGCCAGAGTCTGTGTGGATTGGAGTCCATCATCGTCGTTCGTTGTTTCGCTGCCAGTAGAGGTTTCGCTGCCTCGAGTTGTTATGCTGCTTGCATAGAGCAATTGTGGTTGGCGTAGCATCGCCGTGTCGGTGTTATTCATTGTAATATCGGAGACCTTGTATTTGTATTCATGTTGTAATAGAGAGCTGGTTTGTTCTATGCTAAGCAGTGTCGTATTCCAGAAAACTTCATCTCGATATCTGGGCTGGAATACAGGGTGTTCCGGTTTCTCTGAGCCGGGGTGTCACAAAATCGTAGGTCCAAAAGATCTTCAAGAACTTCGCCAGGAAGGCCCAAAATCAATTTGAAGTGAAGATCAAAAAGGTTCGGAGCGACAACGGAATGGAGTTCAAGAACGCCAATATGTATACCTTTCTTGACGAAGAAGGGACTTCACATGAGTTCTCGGCTACATACACACCTAAACAAAATGGAGTTGTTGATAGGAAGAACCGGACACTTATCGAGATGGCGAGAATGATGATTGATGAGTAGAAGACGCCAAAACACTTTTGGGCGAAAGCGGTTGAGACAGCTTGTCATGCTACAAACCGACAATATCTTCACAAGATTCTCGGCAAGACGGCATACGAGCTTCTCACCAGTAACAAACCCAAGTTGGATACTTTTGAGTATTTGTCTCAAAGTATTACATTCTTGACAAACATCGTCATTCAAAATCTGCTCCTAAATCTCATGAAGGTTTCCTACTCGGTTACGGCTCAAACTCTCACACTTACCGTGTCTACAACAATTGCACCCGAAAGGTTGAAGATATGGTAGATGTGAAGTTTGATGAATCTAACAGCTCGCAAGTAGATCAATTGCCAATTGATGTAGGAGACAAAGACCCTTCAGAAGCAATATAAGACTTGTCTATTGGCAAGATTCGCACAATGGAGGTGAATGAGAGTACTTTGTCCATTCAAGTGGAAGCCTCAACTTCACGACAAGGTGAACCACAAGTTGAATTGGAGGCATGCACAAGTGGGACACGCCAAGATGAAGGAAACGAGGAAGTGCATCAAGATGAACCTCATTGGCCTCCTTCTCCATCTCCAAAAGAGGACAACAACACCAACAACAATGAAGAAAGACAAGAAGAAGAAGATAATGAAGAGGATGTTCCACCCCGACCGAAACAAAAGCCCCCACGAGTTAGAGGAAGAATTGCTAGAGATCATCCCGTAGAACAAATCTACAATGACATCCAAACCGGGAGAATCACTCGCTCTAAATCTCATTTAGCTAACTTTTCTGAACATTACTCTTTCATATCTAACCTTGAACCTATGAAGGTTGAATATGCTCTTGATGATCCTGATTGGGTGAATGCAATGCACGAGGAACTACATAATTTCGAGAGAAACTAAGTTTGGACATTGGTTGACAAGCCCGACGACGATCACAATGTCATTGGAACCAATTGGGTGTTTCGGAATAAGCAAGATGAAGATGGACAAGTTGTACGCAAGAAGGCCCATTGAGGGAGTCCTGGATCGAGGCGTCCTCGGGAGGCCAGATAAATCTTGGTGGGCTGGACTGATGGGCTGTGAAGATCATAGTCGAAGATCATCTCTCCTATTTGGATAGGACTCCTGTATTCGTGTAATGGCAAGTTTTAGGTTCGGGTGTAATCTTTCCTTCCTCTGCAAGATGGTATGTACAAACTCTAGGGCCCTCCGGCGTGTATATAAACCGGAGGATTTATTCCGTAGAGGCTAACGGAGAATCTCAAATCCTCATAGGCTAGACTTTAGGGTTTAGCTAATACGATCTCCTGGTAGATCAACTCTTGTATTCATATTCATCCGTATTAATATAGCAGGAAGTAGGGCTTTACCTCGATCGAGAGGGCCCGAACCTGGGTAAACATCGTGGCCCCAGCCTCCTGTTACCATCGATCCTTAGAAGCATAGTTCGGGACCCCCTACCCGAGATCCGTCGGTTTTGACACCGACATTGGTGCTTTCATTAAGAGTTCCACTATGCCGTCGACTGAAGGATTGATAGATCGCATCATCAACAACAATGGCAACATGGAGGGAATCTTCCCTCTCGGACATCTCTTCGTGTTCGGCGGCTTCGCGCTTCGCACCAACACCAAAGGCCTCCTCGAGCAGTTTGAGAGCTACGCCCCTGGCCATAAAGTCAGATTCGGGAGCTTAAACTACGTTGCTGATATCCACGGACACTTGATCTTCGACGGATTCAAGACCACCGACAACCTCTCTCTGCCATCACGATGAACATGATCTAGCTCTGTCATCGGATTCGGAAATAGCACGTGCAACAGTTCTGGCCCTAGATCCCGAATGGATCGTGTCGTCCAAGGACGGGAAGCTCAACCCCGCCACGGAAGCCGCAGACTCCACGGTGTTGGAGCCGCACACAGACCCAACTATGAGCGGGGTCTGTGTTATCGGAACCCCGTACCTAACTCCAGCCTCAGATTCCGAATCACGCGCATCTGCTCCCTTTAAGCCAGATCAGGCATCTATCACCGAATTCAGTGCTGTATATATCTTCCAGCACTCACCCTTTGGCGACATGCTAAAGTCGTTAAGATCCCTCTCCCTAGATGGGGACACACAGCCGCATTGTATACGGTTCGAACTGGAGGCTGATGGAGAATTTTGCTCCCCACCCACCACCCACTTGGTAGCCACGGTTGATGATCTAACCGATCTACTTGACTATGCTTCCGAAGACTTCGAAGGGATCGACCTCGAAGCCGAAGCAGATCCAGATCAAAGCCGGCCCATAACTGGGCGGTGGACAGCTACGTCTTCATATGACGTGTACATGGTGGATACACATAAGGAGAAGGAGGGCGACGGTGAAAACAATACCTCAAAGGACAAACCTGTCGAAGAACATCCCAAACGTCGGTGTCCAAAGCGCCAAACCAAATCCCGTAAAGGAAAATATAGTAACACTGTCACTAACGACGGTGATACTCCAGAACAAGCCCAAGTCCCCGCAGACCCAGCGATGGAGCAGGAGGAGCGAGAGAATGGCGAACAGAGTCCGAAGCCGCTGTCTGATGACAGCGATGCCGAAGACAGTAACTACGAACCTATCTTCGAAGAAGAAGTGAGCCTGGGCGACGACGAATACATCATCCGAGAAGAACCCTCAGAACAAAAGCGTTTCCATCGGAGGCTTATTGCCACCGCAAGGAGCCTGAAAAAGCAGCAGAGACGGCTTCGAGCCGCACAGGATACGCTGAATGATAGATGGAACGAAGTACTAGATGCTGAGTAGAAACATGGCTATAATGGCCAAACCAAAGTCTATCCTAAGCGTAAACTGCTACCCGAATTCAACGACGAGGACGCTGCGCCTATACCGTTGAAGACTAACACCGCCGATAAACCGGACCGACCACGTCGCGGACGGGACAAAGTTTCTAGCAACGGTGTACACAAACCCGCACCACCACCCCATAAAGGAAAGGAGAATGCATCTCAAGTCCAGAAACACGATCTGCGTGAGGACCTAAAAAAAGCTAGCAAGACCAGGTCTATCTACGGACCTAGGGACCGAGCCTCTGCACGGGATGGTGACTATCAAGCCAATCACGCCGGTCATATACCAGTTCGGGGTCAATAGTGAACATCTCAACCATCGGACATACGCCATGACATAGCAAAATACAGAGGCGCCGCACACCCTTTGTGCTTCACCGATGAGGTGCTGGATCATGATTTTCCAGAAGGGTTTAAACCCGTGAACATCGAAGTGTATGATGGAATGACGGATCATGCCGTCTGGATAGAAGACTTTATTCTTCACATCCACATGACTCAAGGAGATGAGCTCCACGCCATTAAATATTTACCCCTCAAGCTGAAAGGACCAGCTCGGCACTGGCTAGACAGCCCCCCCGAGAACTCCATTGGGAGTTGGGAAGAACTTGAGGACGCTTTTCGGGCCAATTTTCAGGGGACCTATGTCCGCCCCCCGGATGCTGACGATCTAAGTCACATCATCCAACAACCCGGGGAGTCAACCCGCAAGCTTTGGAATCGGTTTCTCACTAAGAAGAACCAAATCGTCGACTGTCCGGATGCTGAAGCCTTAGCGGCATTCAAGCACAGTGTCCGGGACGAATGGCTAGCCAGACACCTTAGACAGGAAAAACCGAGGACAATGGCAGCCCTGAATACACTCATGACTCACTTTTGTGCGGGTGAGGATAGCTGGTTGGCTCGTAGCAGCACCAGCGACCCTGGAACATCTGAAGTCAGGGATGACAATGGAAAGCCACGACGTAACAAAAAGAAACGTCGAAGCAATGCTGGAAGCCCGGATGATATGGCGGTAAACGTCGGATTCAGCGGCTCCAGACCCGGTCAACGGAAAAAGCCATTTAAAGGCAACAAAGATGGTCCATCTAGTCTGGACAAAATATTAGATAGGCCCTGCCAAATCCATGGCACCCCAAAGAAACCTCCAAACCATACCAACCATAATTGTTGGGTCTTCAAGCAGGCCGGCAAGCTCAATGACGAACACAAGGGGAAGGAGCCTCAGAGCAAAGACGAGGACGAACCTCGCCAGCTGAATACACGGGGATAGAAGAAATTTCCACCGGAGGTTAAAATAGTGAACGTGATATATGCCACTCATATCCCGAAAAGGGAGCACAAGCGCGCACTCTGAGATGTCTACGCCGTTGAGCCTGTTGCCCCCAAATTCAACCCATGGTCGGCCTGTCCGATCAGTTTCGATCACAGGGATCATCCGACTAGTATTCGTCATGGGGGTTCGGCTGCCTTAGTGCTCGACCCAAGAATCGATGGATACCATCTCACCCGAGTCCTTATGGACAGCGGCAGCAGTCTTAATCTGATATATCAGGACACTGTCCGCAAGATGGGGATAGACCCATCAAAAATCAAGCCAAGCAGCACGACCTTTAAAGGAGTGATACCATGTGTAGAGGCCCGCTGCACGGGCTCTTTAACATTGGAGGTCGTGTTCGGCTCTCCTGATAACTTTGGAAGCGAAGAGTTAATCTTCGATATATGTAGGATCGAAAGTATGTCTAGCGGGGGGATTAGACTACTTGACCAAATAAAAATCTATCCTTTTCCCAATTTTAATTCTTGGCAGATTTTAATAACTTAGCACAAGTCAAGCAATCAACCTACACATGCAATTCTAAGAGTATAGCAGTGGAAAGTAAACAATTGCATATGAAGGTAAAGGGTGGAGTTTAGAGGGATCAAACGCAAGTGAAGACAACGATGTTTTTGTCTTGGTTCCGATAGGTGGTGCTATCGTACATCCAAGTTGATGGACACTTGAACCCACGAAGGGTAATGGCTGCGCGAGTCCACTGAGGGCTCCACCCATGAAGGGTCCACGAAGAAGCCACCTTGTCTATCCCACCATAGCCATCGCCCATGAAGGACTTGCCTCACTAGCGGTAGATCTTCACGAAGTAGGCGATCTCCTTGCCCTTACAAACTCCTTGGTTCAACTCCACAATCTCGTCGGAGGCTCCCAAGTGACACCTAACCAATCTAGGAGACACCACTCTCCAAAAGGTAATAAACGGTGTGTTGATGATGAACTCCTTGCTCAAATTCTTCAAGTGGTAGTCTCCCAACACTCAAACAACTCCTCACATATTTGGATATTGTGGAGGAAGGATTTGAGTGGAAAGCAACTTGGGAAAGGCTAGAGAACAAGATTCATATGGTAGGAATGGAATATCGTGATGTCAACACTTGAGTAGGTGGTTCTCTCTCAGAACATGAATGATGGAAGTGTAGATATGTTTTGATGGCTCTATCCACCAGTGAAGAGTGGGTGGAGGGGTATATATAGCCTCCACACAAAATCTAACCGTTACACACAATTTACCAATCTCGGTGGGACCGATTCAAAGAACTCGGTGGGACTTATTCAAAGAACTCGGTCAGACCGATTTAGTTCATAATGTGACCGTTAGGAATTTCGGTGGGACCAATATGATCGGTGGGGCCGATTTCATTAGGGTTAGGGCATAATGTAATCTCGGTGCGACCGATTACACAAACTCGATGAGACCGATTTTGGTAATAAGCACATAGAGAGTTGGTCAGGCAAACTTGGTGGGACCGATTCGCTCATTACGGTGAGACCAAAATGTTACAAAGAGGCAACAGTGAGTTTGCATTACAGACTCGGTGGGACCAATTGCTCATCTCGTTTAGACCGAAAATATTGCAATAGGCAACACAGAGTTTCCAATCCCATCTCGGTGAGACCGAGATCCCTTTTGGTGAGACCGAAATGATTAGGTTTTCTAGCAGTGGCTATGTCAAATGAACTCGGTGGCGCCGGATAGATATTTTCGTTGGGGCCGAGTTTGACTTTTGGTTTGGGACATATGTGGATGTGAGAAAGTGGTTGAGGGTTTTTAAAGCATATCACTAAGCATCATGAGCAAGCAAGCCATTAAGCAACACATCATCCCCTTTTAATAGTATTGGCTTTCCTATGGACTCAATGTGATCTTGGATCACTAAAATGGAAAATGTAGAGTCCTTAGCTTTGAGCTTGAGCCAATCCTTTAACCTTTGCATTTTGAGAGGTCCACAATCCTAATCCATGCTGTGCCAAACATTGAGCTTTCCTAAAATATTATCTTGAGATAGCATTAGTTCAATGAGCTATCTGTTGTAAGTAATTACCAAAACCACCCGGGGATAGTTGCACTTTCAATCTCCCCCTTTTTGGTAATTGATGAAAACATATAGATCAAAGCTTCCACAAATGATAATAAGATTGAAATACATCATCGCTTTGAGAAGTATGTGATAAGCAAGAGCCCCCCCTAAATTTGTGCATTATTTTGAATTTGTGTTTGAATGCAAATGCACAATTGATTAGAATCATGGGTTACTCTTCCATGTCACATACATCTTGGTGGAGCTCTCAAAATGATATACACTAAAGCATGCACTCATCACCAAGCAAAGTGAATGATCATATGGAAATATATAGATAATATCATCCAAGCAAACATTAAGGTAGCCTATGATCAAGCACATGATCACACAAGTATCTCACACACATAACGTAGAGTATCAAGCAAACACACGAATGAAGTTCCACCAAAAGCAAGAGCGACCAAAGAGGAAAAACACACTCTCTCTCTCTCTCGAAGCCTAAGATCTATACATATTTCTCCCCCTTTGGCAACAAGTTACCAAAAAGTTCGAAAATGCATAGTTCTATGCGTCTCTCAGGCTCGGTCTTCGGGAGGCGGTGTAGAGAGAACTCCAAGGACGAAGGCTTCAGATGAAGTAGCTGGAGCTGGTGACGTGGCAGCTGGAGGTGGCACTGAAGCTATTGCTGCTGGTGCAGATGTAGTAGCTATGGTGTCTGGAACTGGCACTGCAGCAGATCTCTGACCTCGAGGCACTCGCTGAAATGCATCTGTGGTAGCCTGTCCTCCCCTCTCCTCTGCTTCCTCCTGAAGCTTCTCAACTGCAGACTGGATCTCTGTTACCTTCAAATCAAGATCATAGAACTTAGTCTCAATGATCCTCTCCAAGCTTTCCTGATTCTGAGTCAGGGTGGCCAAGCCCTTCTCAATCCTCATGGTAGCTTGAATCAGATATGTCATTTGATCTTGCTTGGATTTGAGAGTCATTTCAGATGCTTCTTCTGCACTTGGCATCTTGGCAGCTTTCTCTGCTTTGGCCTTTTCTCTCCTTTCATGAGCTTGCGGTGAAGATGGTTCATTTTCATCCATGACAACTGTGTTGTCCTCAAAGTCACGCACCAAGGGTAGATATTCCCTGTCCAACAAGTAAGTGATGTGCCCATTTTAGAGTTGATAAGCATCTGGATGTGTGGAGCATACCCACATGATATCTTCTGATCTGCAGTAGTCCTGTTGATTGTCTCTACAATCAGGCTCATAACCTTGAATTTCTGTGGCACATCAAATATATGCAACATGTTGATGGAATGTCCTCTAATCATCTTTGCATCTCCAGACTTAGGCAACATTGTATGCCTCAAGATTGTGTTGATGGTGGCTAGACCAGCGTGCAAATGATGTACAGATCCAAACTTGTGAGTTTCTAGATCATCATCATGGACCACCTTGTACATATTTGCCATGGAGTTGTGGTCTTGCTTCTTCTTGGCATAGACATCTAGATCATCCTCGTGCTCTTCAGGAGCATTGATTAGCTTGGCCCACTCAGCAACTGTCGACTGGTACCTTGTACCTTCAGACATCCATACAATGCTTCCATCAGGGTAGAAGTGGGTTGTGGAATAGAATTGCATGATGAGTTCATCATTCAACTTAGTGAACTTTTGAGCCACAAAGTTGTCCACTCCACATGCTTTGAAGCTCTCATGCACATTGGGGTAGTAATCTGCATTATCATCAATGAACTTCCAGTCTATTCTTCTCATATCACAAACAATGGGCTTTTTGTCAAGCATGACTATTTCATAGAAGTCTTGATGCTCCTTTGTGTGAAACCTATAGTCCACAGCAGTCCTTCTCCTGATGGCATATGGATCAGACTTTCTCCACAACCTGAGATCTGCATCCTTTCTCAGTTTCATGTCCTCAGCAACCAAATGAGCATCATTTTGATCAGGGATCTTGGGCTTCAGTCTTTTGAGCAATTGAGTATCAGCTTCCTCAGCAACTTTAGGCACTAGGGCCTTATTCTTTTCTGAAGCTGGAATATTTCTTGTACTCCTCTTGGGTGCAGACTTGGTGGCTTGAGCAGTTTTGGGAGCAGTCTTGGGCTTAGAAGGGGCAGCCCCAGACTTGATAGCATCTCCCATAAGCTTCTGAGCTTTGGGTGCTGGTGCAGCAACCTCTTCCTCTTCTGCTTCAGCTTCATCATCATCCCTCATAGATGGCTTGCCAATCACTCTGGCTGTTGTCTTCCTAGGTCTCTTCTTTGTACCTTCAGGCTCATCATCCCTAGGTTCAAGTGTGATCACCATAGTCTCTTGAGTAGAGGCTCTAGTCTTAGACATGGGAGTCCTCTTGGCAGGGATTTTCCTTTTCTTCCCTGGCTTGGATGTCTCAGCTGTGCCATACTCCTTCCTGAGTACTTTCTTCTTGGAAGTGGCCTCATATGCCACAAAGTCGTCATCCTCGGAATCTGAAGTTTCCATCTTTCTGGTCTTGGTGGCAGCCTTTGGAAGGTCACTAGGAGTGCTTCTACTGCTCTCATAATAGCTGGAGTTGTAGGGACTAGAGTCCTCACTCAAATGTACCTGCTCCTCATACATGTTCTGACTGTCACTACCCTCAGACATCTCTGACACTGCAAACTGATCCCGTGAATAGATGTAGATGCGATAGGGTGGATGAGCATCACAAAGCACATAATTTTTGCAAAATAGTTGACAAGAGAAACTTAGTTTTAATTCTCTACAGAAAGCATTTCGGAGCTACCGATTGTTAAACTCGGTGACACAAAAGCAATTATGGAGCCTGAACTAGTAAACTCGGTCAGACCGAGTCACCGTTCGGTGGCACCGATATCGCTAGGGTTTCACTTAGAATCGAACTCAGTCACACCGATTTGCTACTTTCAGTCAGACCAAAAATCACTTGTGCAATGGCCTAAGCCAAATCGGTGGGACCAATTTCTACAACTCGGTCAGTCCGAGATGAGTTCGGTGGAGACCTAACCCTAAATTTTTCGAATCAAATCTACTAGCTACGAAGTTTTTGCTTGATAGGAAGATCTCATACGTGGAAAAGAAACATGTCAATGCATTGTGCTAAGAATCGGAGTTGAGGAATAGCACAAAGAGTCAAGTCCATACCCTAACTCGGCGGTGGACTTGCTATGGTGGCAACAACGGTGAGGATTTCCATTGACGGTGGCGGAGTCCAGCGGCGGGAGGTCACAGGCGGCGAGGAGATGATCCGAAGACCAGAAGAGGTAGAGCAGGTCACGCGTGGGCTGGAAAGTTTTCCGAAATTTGGCCCGTGAGTATATATAACCTGACACTGTCAGTGTGACCGAGTGGAACAACTCGGTGGCACCGACATGCAAAACTGCTAGTAGTTGTTGCAACTCGGTGGGACCGAAAAGTTCAAATCGGTTGCACCGAGATTAAAAACCTAGATCAACTTAGTGAACTCGGTGTGACCGAAGTGGATGACTCGGTCATACCGAAATGCACTAAGAGGTTTTGGATATTTAAGCCTATGAAGAATAGGGGACTCTGAGTGCTCCTCGCACAGAGTGGTTCGAATCTGACTTGATCAAGATTTGTGATGTAGCATGAATAGAGTTTGAGACGAGAAAAGTATAGATAGCTAGAGGGGGTACTTAGGCATTCTTGTCCATCCATTGGCGAAAGAAAAAAGAGCCAAATAATCAAAGCAACAAATGGATGTCCTCGAATGAGAAAAATATGCATTCAACATGCTCACACAATAAGATAGCAAATAAAACATGTGGCAAAGCATGCACAACCATTCTAGCATCTATCAAGCAATTGGCAATGACTAGGTCATCTATATATGAGTATATTGACTTAGGAGTCAAATGAGAACATTTGATCATAGGTCATACTCATCGTTTAAGCGCAAGTGGGGTTACCACTTTTACATAAAGCATTGTTGTGTTCACATCATTAGAGTTGCTTTAGCTCAATTGTTAGAGTAAAGCTCCCCCTAGATGTGATATCCCGCCTACGAGGGATGAACTAACCTTGGGTTTTGTCGATGACGACTTCATGTAGGTGTTGAAGATGTAGACGCTCAATGTTGATGTAGATCATTTGGAGCAGTCCATTGGAGTGAGTTTCACTTTCAATACTTACACGGGTTAGTCCCACAAGGAACAAACAAGGATATCCATAGACATAGAGTGAATTGCACACAAGATGATGTCCATGAAAGCATTAGGTTGCCTTGTCGCTTGTCTTACCAACAAGAGGGTTTGTGACTCCTTGAACTAGTGCAAGATGTGAAAGTTGTTTGCACTTGTCCTTTACCAAAATGATATGAATGAAGTATGTTGGCGGAGTCACCCTCAAGCTCTGTTGGAAAAGGTAGTGCCTAGGAGGCGCTTAGGCACGCCTAGGCGCTAGGCGATGGTCAAACGCCTCGCCTAGGGCATAAATGGAGGTCTAGGCAGGGCGAGCAAGGAATTGTCTACCCAACCAAGAAATCAGGCCACGTACTGCACTGATATGCCAAACGGCTTATATTCCAATGGCAGTAGCCGGTAATTAACGTATTTATATACACTATATACTATCAACAACCATATAATAATCACACATACACTGTGAGTAAAAATTATATTATCGCATAGGCCGCGCCTAGGGCGCTTAGGCATTGCCTAAGCACTAGGCGAAGGCCGACCGCCTCGCTTACGCCTACCGCTTTTTCCAACCTTGCCCTCAAGAACTTCCTAGTTCTTCTTCTTCGTGATCCACACCATCTTGATGGGGATCCTTGGAGTTGTAGTCGTACTTGATGAGGTAGAACTTGATGTAGTCTTGGGGACCCACTTGACCAAGGCCTTAGGAGCTTCTTCAAATGCATCAATCTCTTCTTGAAGCTTATCCTTGCCCTTCGACTTGTGGTCTTGTGGTGGAAGATCATCTTGTGCTTGTGTCCCTTGAAAAGAAGTAGGATCGTACTTCTCTTGTTGAGGAACAAACTTAGTCTTCGGGTATTGATCTTCCTCCCATTCAACTCCATTGGCATTGAACTTTCGTTCAAAACCAAGACCTTGATTCTTCCGGTGTCTTCCTTGCTTGCATACAATCTCCTCAAATTGCTTACTCCGGCAAGACTCTTGTAAACACCTTTCTCTATAATTCCCTTCATAAGCTATTTTATTGCTCAAGTGTAACTTGGCTAAGAGAGTCATTAGTGGAATCAAAAGAACTACTAGAAGTAACATTATTGGATTTAGCATGATAACTGTTACTACTAGAGGAAGAATCTTTCTTGTTCTTGTTGCTAGATTTTACTTGTGGCATGAAGGTAGACAAGAGTAAATGCTTGGCAATGTAAGAAGAACTTTTCTTGCGAAGATCATCATTGATTGCCTTTAAGAACTCATGCTCTTGCTCAAGGTTGAGCTTTTCAATGCGTAACTTCTCATGAGTCTTTAAAAGTTCTCGATGATCTTCCAAGGTAGTTTCATGAGCTAACTTAAGAGTGTTTAGTTCTTTAGTTAGACGCTCAATCTTCTCCTTATCATTGTCATTTGTTTTATCTTGATTAGCATGATTGATAGAAATTTCATCATAGTTTTCATCAAAAGTTTCATCACTATTGCTACCAACAAGTAAATCATCATCTCCTAACAAGTCATCTTCATCACTATTGAAATCAAGATACTCGGGGTGTGATACCTTATGGCCTTTAGCCATGAAGCATCTTCCAATTCCTTCGTTTGGTGAGTCAAATATGTCGTAGGAGTTGGTTGACACAAGAGCAATTCCGGCAACACATTCATCTTGAGTACCTTCGGAGTCGGAGTAGTAGCTTCTCTCGGAGTGGTTGTCGGAGTCAGAACCAGATGCCCATTCACCAACATGAGCTTGATGTCTTTGTCTTGTATAGCTCCTTGATGATTTGTCCTTTCTTTCCGAATCTTTGCTTCTCTAAGAATGTCTTCGTTCATAACGATCATCTCTACTCCTTCTCTCTCTTGATGGTGAATCTTCTCTTCTACTTCTCCTTTTAGGTGAGTCTTCTCTTCTCTTGTGGGGAGCCGTACACTCATTGGAGTAGTGTCCGGGTCTTCCACAATTGTAGCAATTCTGATCATGACTTAAAGATCTCTTATCATTGTAGGACCTTGACTTGGAACTTCTCTCTTTGCTTCTACTCTTGTAGAACTTGTTGAAGTTCTTCACCATTAAGCTCAATTCTTCATTGAAGTCTTATTTCTCACTTGATGATGTAGGAGCGCCACATGAAGCTTTGTAAGCACCACTAACTTGTTGTGAAGCTCTTCTTTATCTTTGAGTGACATCTCATGAGCAACAATTCTTCCAATGACTTCCGTTGGCTTGAGATCTTTGTAATTTGGCATCATTTGGATCAATGTACACACGGTATCGTATTTTCCATCCAAGGCTCTTAGGATCTTCTTGATGATGAATCTGTCGGTCATCTCTTTGCTTCCCAAGCCGGCAATCTCATTTGTGATGAGAGCAAGCCTAGAGTACATTTCAGCTACACCTTCACCATCCTTCATCTTGAACTTGTCAAGTTGACTTTGGAGCACATCCAACTTGGATTCCTTGATGGAGTCGATACCTTCATGCATATCAATCAAAGTATCCCAAATTTCCTTTGCATTCTCAAGACAGCTGATTTTGTTAAATTCTTTGGGGCACAATCCGTTGAAGAGGATATCGCAAGCTTGAGCATTGTATTGCAGCATCTTCAACTCTTTCGCAGTAGCTTCACGGTCCGGTTCCTTCCCTTCGAGGAATTCACCTTACAAACCAACACACACAATGGCCCAAACGCCGGGGTTATGTCCAAGAATATGCATTTTCATATTTTTGCTTCCAGCTAGGAAAATTAGTACCATCAAAATAAGGACCTCTATGGTGGTAACTTCCCTCGCTAGATGCCATACTCTCCTAGGTTGTGAAACCATGGCTGTGATCACCAATGCCATGGAAATCACGGCAAATGGAGACCAAAGCTCTGATACCACTTGTAGGATCTAAAGTATGTCTAGAGGGGGGATTAGACTACTTGACCAAATAAAAATCTATCCTTTTCCCAATTTTAATTCTTGGCAAATTTTAGCAACTTAGCATAAGTCAAGCAATCAACCTACACATGCAATTCTAAGAGTATAGCAGCGGAAAGTAAATAATTGCATATGAAGGTAAAGGGAGGAGTCTAGAGGGATCAAACGCAAGTGAAGAGAACGATGTATTTTTGTCTTGGTTCCGAAACGTGGTGTTATCGTACATCCAAGTTGATGGAGACTTCAACCCACGAAGGGTAACGGCTGCACGAGTCCACGGAGGGCTCCACCCACGAAGAGTCCACGAAGAAGCAACCTTGTCTATCCCACCATGGCCATCGCCCACGAAGGACGTTCCTCACTAGCGGTAGATCTTCATGAAGTAGGCGATCTCCTTGCCCTTACAAACTCCTTGGTTCAACTCCACAATCTTGTCGGAGGCTCTCAAGTGACACCTAACCAATCTAGGAGACACCACTCTCCAAAAGGTAATAAACGGTGTGTTGATGATGAACCCCCTACTCAAATGCTTCAAGTGATAGTCTCCCCAACACTCAAAAAACTCCTCACAGATTTGGATATGGCGGAGGAAGGATTTGAGTGGAAAGCAACTTGGGAAAGGCTAGAGAACAAGATTCATATGGTAGGAACGGAATATCTTGATCTCAACACTTGAGTAGGTGGTTCTCTCGCAAAACATGAATGATGGAAGTGTAGATATGTTCTGATGGCTCTCTCCACGAGTGAAGAGTGGGTGGAGGGGTATATATAGCCTCCACACAAAAATCTAACCATTACACACAATTTACCAAACTCGATGGGACCGATTCAAAGAACTCGGTCAGACCGATTTAGTTCATAATGTGACCGTTAGGTATTTCGGTGGGACCGATATGATCAACTCGGTGGGACCGATTTCATTAGGGTTAGGGCATAACGTAATCTCGGTGGAACCGATTACACAAACTCGGTGAGACCGATTTTGGTAATAAGCACACAGAGAGCTGGTCAGGCAAACTCGGTGGGACCGATTCACTCATTTCGGTTAGACCGAAATGTTACGAAGAGGCAACAATGAGTTTGCATTACAGACTCGATGGGACCAATTGCTCATCTCGATTAGACCAAAAATATTGAAATAGGCAACAGAGAGTTTGCAATCCCATCTCGGTGAGACCGAGATCCCTTTCGGTGAGACCGGAATGATTAGGTTTTCTTGTAGTGGCTATGTCAAATTAACTCGGTGGCGCCGGATAGATATTTTCGGTGGGGCCGAGTTTGACTTTTGGTTTGGGACATATGTGGATGTGAGAAAGTGGTTGAGGGTTTTTTGAGAATATCACTAAGCATCATGAGCAAGCAAGCCATTAGGCAACACCTCATCCCCTTTTAATAGTATTGCCTTTCCTATGGACTCAATGTGATCTTGGATCACTAAAATGGAAAATGTAGAGTCCTTAGCTTTGAGCTTGAGCCAATCCTTTAACCTTTGCATTTTGAGGGGTCCACAATCCTAATCCATGCCATGCCAAACATTGAACTTTCCTAAAATATTATCTTGAGATAGCATTAGTTCAATGAGCTATATGTTGTTAGTAATTACCAAAACCACCCGGGGATAGTTGCAATTTCAATATAGCTCCATTCCAAAGCGGCTATCACGCTCTACTCGGCAGAACAGCCTTCGCCCGCTTTAATGCAGTCCCGTATTATGCTTATCTAAAGCTTAAAATGACTGGACCACGTGGCGTCATCATGGTCAATGGAAATATGGAGCGCTCTCTCCGTACGGAGGAGGACACTACAGGCCTAGCAGCTGAAGTCCAAAACGGCCTATTCAAGCCGGATAATCTGTCAGTCGCGGACATAACTAAACGTGTCCGGCACACGCCTCTGTGCGGAAGCTCAGATGAACTTGAGCTAGATTAGCAGCTACGCCCCCATCGACTGCCCCATAAGGTGATAGCACATGTACCTCGAGTGCATATTTATGCCTTAAAAATCCCTTGGGCAGCGCTGGGGGCACACTGCATATAGTCCATAGTTCGGCTTGACCCTATTCAGACTCTAAACTTATCTTTTTAGGTTCATTGAACGAACCAGTCTTGTCAAGGTCACACTAGATTTCTTTCTCTTTTCTAGGTTTCTTTTCCTTTTTACAGACGGCCACCATACTCCCCCCTTCAAGGACACATTACTGAAGAGGAAACGACGGAGACGTGCAGTAGGGACCCGCACTAAGGTTTCATTTTAGATTAAGACCCTATGTAAACTTTTTTTCTCTTTCTTATTATATACATTTCTGGCATGTAAAATGTCCGAGAAAGTTATTGGCATTATCTGTAAGCTTATGGCTCGCCGTACTATAAAGGGATATTAATAGAGCAGCTTGATTCTCATTATGTTCGGAGTTTTATTCATTTACCATAAACGTTCTCTCCCCACATCAGATTGCCACATGTGCCTTGTCAATAAGGATCCATTACCAGGGGCTGTACTCAGCCCAGTATATGTCAAAAAGACCGAACACCTATATGGAGTGTTCGGCGTCCTAGATGTTTGCCTTATATGCATCTGTTCCGAATCATGTCTTGGGTCAATATTTGGGTTGCCCGGCTCCTGGGCTTACCCCTACGTTCCCGATTGTTTGACTAGGATGTAAAGGGAGATCTACTGCAATTGTACTTCTGGCTCGTCCGGTCAAGTACCTCAGTAGAGAAAGCCGAAAACAGACCATCATGATAAGCGAGAACCTGGTCTGCAATCCGGTGACTTAGTTTTATAACTATGATCAATAGAGATCTACCCTGTGTTATACGAAGGGTTGGTTTTTTCGCCCAACCAAGTGAAATTGGATACCTTAAGTAAGGAATATCGTATCCGCACCAAGGGCTAGTACCTAGCCCCACATGTCAAACTCCTACGACTAAGTGAAAGCAATAACGCCGGATAGTCTGATTGCCTAGTTCGCTCTGCATACACCTCCTATACGGACCAAGATGTTGGATAAAGAGTGTACATGCATAGGACCGAACACCCCAGTACTATGTACATGGGGGCTGAAGTTGACGAGTGGAAACTTTCAGTTTAAATAAACAGTCACACAGGAGGTAAAAGACGCTTATATAAAAATAGCGCAAAAGTCATATACATCGGATACATAAGCCCAAGTATTTACATCCGTATAAAATTACTCGAAGATAATATCCTTCGAGCACTGGCCTTCTACAAGGAGGGCGCCTTCGACGACGTCCTCGAAGTACTTCTCTGGCTTGCGGTGCTCCTTGCCAGCGAGTGGACCAGCAGTGGCAATGTGCCCCGCATTCATCTTCGCCCAGTGCACTTTCACACGAGCGAAGGCCATTCGAGCACCTTCTATGCAGGCCGAACGCGTCAACATGTCAACTTGCGGACTCTCCTCGACGAGCCGCTTCACCAATCCGAAGTAACTACTTGCGATTGGATCACTGGGCCATCGCCGGACTATTAAGTCCTTCATGGCCGAACCCGCCATGTTGTGCAGCTCGACCACATGCTTCATCTGGTCGTTGAGGGGCACCGGATGTTTTGGCGCGTAGAACTGCGACCAAAACATCTTCTCTGTGTCGTTCCCCTCCTAGGCTCGGAAGTACTAGGCAGCGTCAGCACTGCTCCTGGGAAGATCAGCAAACATGCCTGGAGAACTCCACAACCGTGTCATCCAAAGATACTTCTGCCCTCCGAAGATTCCCTGTAAGAGAAATATCTTACCAGATGCTATCTATCGTGCCTGCTTGATTTCCTCATAGGCACTGCATGCCTCGCCTCGCGCATCCTGGGCGGCCTTCACTATCGCAGCAAGCTCGGATTCTTGTTCCGAAGTCTTCTTTTCCAATGCCTCACATTTGACAATGGCATCGTTGAGCTCGACCTCGACTTTGGACACCCGAGCCCGGTGCTTCTCGCACTCAGCCTTTTCGGCCTCCAAATCGACAGTCTCTTTGTCAGCGGCTACCTTGTTCGCTTCAGCCTCCTTCTTGGCCTTGGCAACATCGCCCTTGAGGGCCTCGAGCTCAGTGGCACCAACTATGTAATACAGAATACCATATCAGAGTTAATAAACATACCCAATCAATAAGTCTGCTTGACATCTTAATTTCTTAAAATCTGCATACCTTGCATTTCATCTAAATGCTGATTGACACGGTCGAGGTCCGTGTTGGCCAACAAGAGCTTCTAGTTTAGTTAGGCAACCTCCGCATCTCGCGCAGTTGCTGTAACTGGTGAAGCCTGCACAACAGTTCGGCTCTGTAAGTATGCTAGACTATGGATACTTCGTCCGATTCTTTTCAGAATCACAAAAAGCATCAGGGGCTACTGGCTATGTATGTGCGTAAAAAAAGTTCTATAAAGAACATTACATTGCTTACCTCAAAGCCTGTTAACAACATATCGAAGGCTTCATTCAGTCCGCCCTTGACGGACTGAATCTTCTTCATCACCGCACCCATCACGGTGCGGTGCTCTTCCATGATGGAAGCACTTTGCAGTGCTCCCTCCATTGGATCCGGAGCCTCTGGATTGACTCCGGGCACCGTCGGGTTCACCCCCGCCTGGGGGGCCTGGTCCTTGGACCCCGGAGTCACATTAGGCTCCGGGTCAATGTTCGGGAGGGCCCCGGATCGTTCGGGACCCCCGTCTTCGGTCTCCATGGGGGTTGTTTCCCCATGATCTGCGGCGGCCGAGGTATTACCCCCGGTCGCCCCGTCACCTGCCCCGCCCTCATGTCCTTGGGTAGAGGACGCCCACTGGGAGGACACTTCAGTGTTCCCACCGACCATGGGCGATAGAGCTCGGACCGGCGGGTCACTCTTTGTCTCTCCAGGCGCTAGAGAGTTCCCCTCTGATAAGGAGGCATCGGGGTGTCCTCCGGGAGGGCTGTAGGACAGCAGGTGAGAAATACCGAGTAAGCAGCAAAAATGCTAAACAAATAAAGGTGCAACAATTAATCTGGACAAACTTACGATTCGGGTAGGGGTTTCTCCGTGGGCTTCACCACGAAGCTATGTTTGGATGAATCCGAACTAGCAGCGAGGTTCAGTTTCCTCCGGGGTGCGGCCGTGCCTGTGTCAGCAGCGGCCCCCCTCTTTGTCCCCCTGCCTTGCGCAGGGGGCTCCTCCTCTTCTTCTTCTTCCTCCTCTTCGTCATCTTCCTCCACTTCGTCTGAGGAGAGGATGTTGATCTCCTCGGACTTCTTATCCATGGAGCGGGGGCTGTTTCCGGTCCCCTTGCCCTTCTTCTTGGGCTTCTTGACCGGCGCCTTCTACGGCGTCGGGATCAGCATCGCCGTCAATCGAGGTGATTTTGGGTCTTCGGGCAAAGGGGCCGGACACTTAATAGGGGTCGCCTTCTTCGTCCAGCCCTGTATATCACGCAAAAACTCCAATTCCTGTTATCATTAAAAAAGGGAAGAAATATGTGTTCGGTGAAGTTTTCTATTACCTCTGGGTGGAGAGCGCGGTTCTAAAGCCCGCGTCCTTGGTTTCTGCCGGCCACTCCTTCTGGCTCTTAAAGAGATGCTTCCATATCTCTTTGTGCATAAATCCAAAGAGATTCTTCAGTGGCTTGTCTCCTACCAGATCGAACTCCCATAGGGAGGAGTACCGGCTTTGGCAAGGGAGAACAAGCCGGGTCAGCATTACTTGGACCACGGATGAGAGCAGGTGCTCCTTGGAGATCACGCCGGACACACGACCATCGAGTGTCGTCACTTCAGTTTGAGACCCCTAGTCCAGACCCTTTTTGGTCTAGGAGGTCAACCTCTCTGGGGGTCCTGATATGAAAGCAGGCTCCGCCACCCATTTGGCATTGCGGGGTTCGGTGATGTAGAACCACTCCTGCTGCCAGACCTTATTCGTCTCTACGAATGACCCTTTGGGCCAAGTCGCATTCGGGAGCTTGTTAATCATAGTGCCCCCGCACTCCGTGTGCTGCCCATCCACCATCTTTGGCTTCACGTTGAAGGTTTTGAGCCATATGCCGAAGTGTGGAGGGATGCGAAGGAAAGCTTCACATACCACTATGAAAGCGGATATGTGAAGGATTGAGTTCGTGGCTAGATCATGGAAATCTAGCCCGTAGAAGAACAACAGACCCCGAACAAAGGGGTGGAGTGGAAACCCTAGCCCCCTAACATAGTGAGAAGTAAACACTACCCTCTCACCCTCCCCAGGGACAGGAATCACCTGACCCTTGGCAAGCACTCGGTGCGCGATATCGGCGGCGAGATAACCTGCGCTCCTGAGATCCTCCATGGTTTTTCAGTGACCGTGGAGGCCTCCCACATGCCCCTGGCACCAGAACCAGCCATTGCTGGGGAAGGAGACGGTGGTTGAGGAAGGCAGAGCGATGGGCGCAGGAGATGGGAAAGCTAGGGCTAGGGAGATTGGAGAGCTCAAGCTTGAGGAAGGCGTGGGGCTTATGAAGGGGATTGGTGTCCTTTTATAATGCTGTGAGTAAGAATGTCCCCCCACTTTAGCCATGAACCTCATCGGTTCCCAAAGTGGTCATGCATAATGTACGGCGTGGGCGCTCACGTCAAGTTGATAAGGATCCCACAATAAGCGGGCACGATCTCTATTCTGATGGGGCGTGTCAATGAGGATACACCTCAAAACGCGAAACTAGGACCAAATAAAACAGTTTGATATGTTAGTGGGATGGACGCGACGCTTCACCAAAAGTTTTCAGTAGAGACACACTATTCATTTTCTTTTAAGAGCCTTGCCTTCGAGGCTAAGGGTTGTACTAACCATGCAGAGCCGAACACAATACACCTTTTTGCAGAAGATATATTTAGAAGAAGGAACCCGCCTTCAAACGCCGAAGACAATACGGAAGCCGAACTCATCGTCATTGAAGACAGGTTTAGGGGCTACTGAGGGAGTCTTGGATCGAGGGGTCCTCGGGAGGCCAGATTACTCTTGGTGGGCCAGACTGATGGGCTGTGAAGATCATAGTCGAAGATCATCTCTTGTATCCGGATAGGACTCCTGTATTCGTGTAATGGCAAGTTTTAGGTTCGGGTGTAATCTTTCCTTCCTCTGCAAGATGGTATGTACAAACCCTAGGGCCCTCCGGTGTGTATATAAACCGGAGGGTTTAGTCCATAGAGGCTAACGGAGAATCTCAAATCCTCATAGGCTAGACTTTAGGGTTTAACCAATACGATATCGTGGTAGATCAACTCTTGTATCCATATTCATATGTATTAATATAGTAGGAAGTAGGGTTTTACCTCGATTGAGAGCGCCCGAACCTGCGTAAACATCGGGTCCCCGGCCTCCTGTTACCATCGATCCTCAAACGCATAGTTCTAGACCCCCTACCCGAGATCCGCCAGTTTTGACACCGACACCCATCTCATCGCCCAAGGCTACACTCAAGTCGAAGGTATGGATTGCGGTGAGACATATGCCCCCGTTGCTAGACTTGAGTCCATACGCATCTTACTTGCTTATGCCAATCATGATGATATTACTTTATATCAAATGGACATTAAAAGTGTTTTTCTCAACGGTGAAATTGAGGAGGAAGTTTATGTTAAACAGCCTCCCCACTTTGTTAATCCCAAGAAACCTAATCATGTTTACAAACTTCACAAAGCTCCGTATGGTCTTAAACAAGCTCCTAGAGCGTGGTATAAATGCTTGACCAAGTTCCTTACTAAAAAAGGCTTTGAGATTGGAAAAATTGATTCAACACTTTTTAATAAAAGGGTTAATGATGAATTATTTGTGTGCCAAATTTATATTGATGATATCTTATTTTGCTCGACTAACCATCTTTCTAGTGAAAAGTTTGGAAGACTAATGTCGGAGAAGTTTGAGATGTCTATGATGAGTGAACTCAAGATCTTTCTTGGTTTGCAAATCAAGTAAACTAAGGAGGTTACCTTTGTTTCTCAAACAAAGTATACCAAGGACTTATTCAAGAAGTTCAACATGCAAGAATGCAAAGGTATGAATACACCCATGCCTACTAGTGGACATCTTGACTTGACTAAGGGTAGCGAACCGGTTAACCAAAAGGTTTACCGCTCTATGATTGGTTCATTGTTATATCTATGTGCCTCCCGTCCCGATATTATGTTAAGTGTGTGCATGTGTGCAAGATATCAAGTGGCCCCCGAAGAATGTCATCTTAAGGCTGCGAAAAGGATAGTGAGATACTTAATTCACACACCAAACTTTGGCATTTGGTATCCTAAGAGGTCTTCTTGTGATCTTGTTGGCCACTCCGATTCAGACTATCACTAGTACGCGTCGGTGCTATACAAATGGTTTTTAACCCCTTTCCGCGACGACATTTGGAACCGTCGCCTAGTGAGTGTTGGCGATAAGGGGGTCGTTCCCACACGACCCAGAAACCGTCGGGTATATGCCCTCCTGGCACACACGCTCGGCAAAATGGGGTCGTGTGCGACCGGCGAGCGCTCAAATACGGAAATACGTACGTTAGAGCTAAAAAACAATTATACATGCGACATTGTTTCCCGTCGCAAGTTCATCCCACACAGTCAGTCCCCGCTAGATGTTTCCGTTTTTATGTACATCCCACACAGTCGCTCCAAGGAAAACATTTCCGTTCACACGTACATCAGACATAAATTTTCCCGTTAAATCGTTTGTGATAAGGTTTCCACTCCACACGATATTAACAATTTTACCGTTTGCGTTATTGAATGTATCACACACGGCGCGCGGAAGAAACTGTGTGGCAAAGGCTGTCCATAACACACAGTTTTTATGCGGTAAACGTTTGCGCAATGTGGCCTAACGCAAACAGCTTTCAAGAGAAGCTCGTGTGTAATTGTTCATTGATCTAACACAGTTTATTCCTGGGAACTGTGTGCATTGCCTGTGCTCATAGCCCACGGCAGTTTCTCAATAACCGTTCGCAATAGAAAAACCCAATTAACAGGCTAATTGCCCTATTATTAATAATCCATTTGTTAATCTAATGGACATTCATATCAAGCACATAATATATTTCATTTCCATATTTAGGAAGCATGATTTCATAATTTAAATACATCAGAGTACAACATGATATAGCTTCAGCACTCAACTACCCCATTACACAACTGCACCAGCACCAAGTTTCACATGCAACATGTAGAACCTTTGGGCAATTAGCATCATAGACGGTATATAGACAGATGCATCTCATATGGAAAACTTCTGAAGCGGAAGGCGAATATTGATCCTTCATTCATGTTGAAGGTCTTTGCAACTTTAGGCCGGTGCCTGTGGATGATTGACCGTCCGTACTTCGTCCTCTTGAGAAACACTTACTCGCCTCCTGACCAGAGAGGTGGTTTGAGAGGTAATCATTAGTGAACTGCTTTGAAAAGGCCTGAAAATAAGGATGTGCATAAATATCTTCTATATATTGGAAATGGGGCAAAGGAATAAAAAAGGCAAGGTATAATAGTTAGTACCATCTTGTAGTGAACTGATGTCTTCTTCACAGTGGGTCAAAACCTCTGACAGCATGACCTACATGTGCAAGACCAAATTGTTAAAAACCTAAATATTAGAATGGTTCCTGCAATTGCACAATAATGTGCCATTAGACAACCGACCGTGCACGTGCAGTTAACTAATGTGACGCCCCAAGACCGACGCTCCAGAAGACTTCCAGCTATTTCGGGTTTTCCCCATGTGTTTCATTTGTGCTTGCTTTATTTATGTTTGCATTGTATCATGTTATCATGCCATCATGTCTTTAATTTTTTTAAAACTCAACTAAATAAATTGTTTGGATCTTCAATCCATTTAAACCAAGGGAACTCACATGGTGATTTCTCTTTATAACATGTCCTCCTAATATTTATGGAGCTACTAAAAATTATTTCATTAATTTGAAATCACTCATAAATACACTTGCAAATATTCCCCATGCCTCTTTCACTCCAAGTTTTGACTCTCAAACCTTGCCAACAATTCTTATCCATTTTATCGAGGTTCCTCCAAAAATCTGAACATTTTTTGGGCACTTCAAGAACCTAGTCCTAGTTCAAACCCATTTGAATAAAATTCAAATGAGTTTGAATTACATATTTTAATCATGCCCACTTCTAATTTTCGTGGACCGTTCACATTTTTACGAGTCCGGGAAAATTAATCTCATGCCCTAATTCCATCCCTAACCTCTCTTTCTTTTCTTTCTAATCTCTGTTTTGTTTATTTTATTTTATTTAGATAGAGTAGAGAGAGAGGTAGACCAGCTGGACCTCACACCAGCCGGCCCATCAACCACTGTGGCCCAAGGCCCATCCCCGTCTATCCTAACCCTAGCCCCGACCGATCCACATCACTCTCTTGCTCCCCTCCTCTCGCCCCCTCTGCCGCCGCCACACCCAGCGCTCGACCCCTCTCCCTCGCACCTCCAAACATCGCTCCAGGGAGAGGAGCCCGAACCCATCGCTCGTTCCCACGCGCTGCGCCCGATCCCCTCGACCGCCGCCCCCGCCTCCTTCTCCCACATCGTCAGCAACCTCGCCTGGCCCGAGCACCGCCCGCCAAGGCGCCCGGGCCCCAAGCGCATCGCCCAAAGCCGCCCCTACGCTCCCTCGTCCTCCTCCCCGCGTCCGCGTGCTCGTCGCGACCTCGAGCCTCTCCACGCGCGCCCGCACCCATGCATCACGTCACGGAGCTCCTAGCCGGCGGCAGCAGCTGCTGCTGTAGTTCGGCCGACCTCCTCGTCGTCCAACGCCCTTGTCCCGCCTCTGCTTCGAGCAGATGAACGGGAGGCGTCAGCCTCGTCCTCGCCTCCGACCAGCACCGCATCGAGCTCATCAGCCCCCGGCCTCCTTCTCATTGCCAAGGTCACCGCAAGCCGCCCTCGGCCCCATCTCCACGGACGCGGCCCACCACCTGTCGTCGTCCATCTTCAGCTCCGCTCCGCCATTGTCGACTCCCCTGCTTCACCTCAAACAACTGCAGCGCCTCCCGCCTCCTGCACGCGTGTGTGCGTGTGAGCACACACACGACCACCCAGCTCCCTTGCTCGATCGAGCAGGCAGTGGCGTATGCATCGTTGCCTCCCGATCCGGATTTTTTCTCTAAAAGGACCCCCTGGCGAACAGAATTGCCAAAAAAGACCCCCTTCGAATGAAATTTCCAAAAAGGACCCCCCGCAGCAGTGGCGGCAGGCGCGGTAGGCGACACGTGACACCTGCCACCACGCCTCGAGGCGGCGGGCCCCGCCGCCATGCCAGGAGGCGGCAAGCCGGCTGAAACGGTTTTGCACAGTGCCTGGAGCCGGGACGGAACGGGGCAGGCGAGGTGGGCCGGACCGCCACCATGTGAGTCGACCACCGCTGCCGCTGCCGCGCCCAGGCCGATAGCATGCACTACGCGCTCGACGGGACTGCGGGCCCTGTCACCATAGGGCGAGGTAGCCGCACTATTGGTTGCTGCAAGCCAGACCAGACGGCGCTTCTTTCCAGGGTGCTGATTTCCACCGCAATGATTCCCACGCGACGCTCGTTTCCACGACGCTTATTTCCACCGCAATGATTCCCACGCGACGCTCATTTCCACGAGCGAGAATCTGATGCCCGAGTATCACTTATTTTTCCTCAGCGGATGCGACGGCACTGCGGGAATCACTCACTCGCTGCTGGAATTCGAGGCTGCGGGAACCTGTTGTGCCGACACTACAGGGATCCTCTTCCTTTTATATAACACTTCTACATGCTAGATTACTAGCCATAACCTCCTCTTCTCCTCCTCTTCTCTCTTCTAGTCTGTGAGTGTGTAAGAACACAGAGAAAGGAAACCTTCGTAGGCACTTTGACTCATGATTTAGGGCGATTTGAAGTTGGATTTTAAATATGTTGTAGTTGAAGAAAAGATAGACGAAGGTAAGATCTATCCATATTTGTTGGTTTCGTTTGCACGCATGATGTTTTTACTCGTTTTGTTTAGTTCATAACTATGTGTTCTTTGTTGTGTTAGATATTATTTCATCACTTTTTGGAGTCATTTATAGCTTCGGGAGTAGGATTGGCCTAGCGAAGTGAACTACGAAGTTGAAGATCAAGGTATGAGCTTTGCAATACACTGATTTTTTTGCGCATGCAGGGTGGTAATTAGTTAGTCTTTTAGCTCGTCATAGCTATGCGATGTTAGTGCTTAGAGGTTAGAAATAATTTGAAACGACAGATATTGCATTTATACTATATTTTTTAGAAGAATAGGTTCATTAGTGCTTAGAGATGTTGTATCAACCTTAGCTGCGTCCATTAGTATAGACATGCGAGAAGATCTTTATTTGGTAATTATGAAACAATTGGTACTGTAATTGTTCATTTGCATGTGGTATGTTATTTCAAATGGTATGTTTATTAATAAGTCTATAGTTGGGAAACCGTAGGTCTACTGTGTTATATAATCCAAATGTTCTATGTTCAAATAACATGCTAATGTATTGATGTTGTATGTAATTAGGTTAAATAATTCATCTTAGTAGCAATCAAGGAGGAGATGACGTGATTGAAGAAATTGTGTTTCCATTTTCGCTGTCCCTTTTGAGGTGATGACCACATACATGCAAGTACTTTTTTCATGCTTTTGATAGGAGAAAGAAAAATCCGTGTATGATATTGATGTTCATGTGATAATAGGTTGACTTCGTTCATATAATACTGGTGACGGGCATTTACTCAAACTAGTTTGACGCTTCACTGCATTCGCAAGCACATCCATATTGGAGCTGAGGTATAAATGACGCCGTAATTTTGTTATTATTTTTTATATTGATGTACTGTTGTGAAAAATGTGCATGCCGCTGCGAATATTTTTATTTGTAAAAAAATTAATTTTATAGTATGATATGAAAAAAGTATTGAAAACCGAAAGATATTAAAAGTTTTACTCATATTATATTAAAATGTTATTATCATACTATTATGTTTAGTGGTTGTTTGGATAGCTTAGTTTTGACTAATAGTCGTATTTCCAAAAGCTCACTTTTTACATGTTACGAGAAATAGTTTATGATTTTTTTTGGGTAGTTAGAGAAAAGCAAACCGAGTTTTAGTTTGTTACGCTGCTAGAGGAGTTTTTAAAAAAAAATCTAAATACTCGTATGATATGTAAATGTTTTCATCGTACTAGTACTAAATGTTTAGTTACTAATTACTTGAAATGTTAATATGGATGTTCGTTAGGTACTATAGAAAATTTGTTAGTGTACTACTGGGACGTCTTATGCGACGGTCCTTTCGGGGTGGATGTGTCCTTGTGCGGGTCGACTACAGTTGAGTGAGAGACATGGTGAACGTGGGTTACGCAATAGTAAGAAGGTGCATCCGAGTGGTGTTTGGCCCAGGGATGTAGTGGAAAAAAATGACAATGGAAGCCTTTGTCGTTGACAGAGGAAATGATGGGAAAGTTGCACGTTGGGGTTTGCGGCCTATCACACGTGACCAGGCATGGGGGTCATACATGAGGTTTGCAAGCAATCCCAAGAACTCAATGTTTGGTCAGCCGATGGTGTATGTGGAGTTCATTTCGGTCACTGATGTTGCCGGATGCTGTAGCAGGGGTGGTGAGGTCGAGTTGGCCATCACATTAGCCCCTAGTGCCGGCCCATCGGAACCGACCGGCGGCTAGCCTGTGTATGACACAGGATATTGGTCAACGGCCGTTGACATGAGCGAACACGTGGAGGGATTGCCGGAGGCGCTAGATGATGATGATCATTCTTCCGCGTCTTCGGACTCAAGCGAAGAAGAAGGTGTTCAGCCTCAGAGGGCGGCCGCGGCGGCACTGCAACCTGGGTTTTTACAGGATATGCGTATCACCAATGAATTTCACTATGTTTCTGGCCTAGAAGCGGGCAACCTGGAGGTTGGGTAGGTTTTCCCAGACAAGAAGTCTGCTTACCAGGCAATAGATAGCTATGCAATCGCCCTCCACCGCTAGCATAGAGTGAAGCAGTCTGATAAAAAGAGTTGAAGGTCATATGAATCCACTCCGCGAATGGTTGCCGCGGAAGAGTTCTCGCTAGATTGAAGCCTGGGGTATGTCCGTCATGGCATATCACAAAAATAGTGGAGCATAGTTGTGAGCAAACTGGGACTCTTGCAAATCACTGCAATGTGACTGCAAGATATGTGGCACAGAAGATGGAAATGATCGTGCAGGAAAGTCTCAACATTAGTATTAGGGCTTTGCAAAAAGCTACAGAAGATCAAATTCGCTTTCCTATCAGCTACAACAAGGCTAGGCGTGCGAAGGAAAAGATATTCAAGAACTTGTATGGAACCTATGAGGAGGCCTATTCTTATGACCCCAGAATGCTTCATCATATAGCATGTGCTAATAGCGGGACTCAAGTTTGGCGGAGAGACTGTCCAAACCCAATGAACCAGGGTGAGCTAATCTTGGACCGCTTATTCTGGGCATTCACCCAGACTATACAAGCCTTCAGTCATTGTCGCCCGGTATTATCAGTTGATGGTACCTTTCTCACTCGAAAGTACAAGGGCACACTATTGGTGGCGATTGCAGCAGATGCAAATAATCAGCTTCTTCCTATTGCATATGCACTGGTCGAGAGCGAGAACAAAGATAGCTGGTTGTGGTTCCTGTGCTACCCGAAGATGGGTGTCATGAAAGAGCGTGAAGGTGTTTGCATCATCTCTGATCGCAACACTGGATTATTAAGCGCTCTCGATATAATTAAGGTGTCGAAGGAAGAGTGGGGGTTGTCAGGGATATTACTACCAGGTATAAACCGGCCAGGAGGGTCCGGTTTACGTTAGCAAGTCTATATTATCAAAGGCCCAGCGGAGCGTGAAGTAGAAGATTGTAGCCCAAGAGGTGTAGAGCCCAAGTGTTAGGGCCCATGATTTGTAAACCGTCATACTATGTAACTTGGGATGTAAGATAGAAAGCAAAGAGACCGAGGCGGACACGTTTATGAGCCGGCCTCGGGACTCTGTAAACCGGACCGGGCATCGCCTCTATATAAAGGGACGACCCGACGACGGTTCAAGACAGACAACAACAGCTTGAGACACAGGCAAAGCGGATTCGCTCCCTGGTCATCAAAGCCCTAGCAATACAACCCCAAACTAGACGTAGGCTTTTACCTTCATCAAAGGGGCCGAACTAGTATAAAATCCATGTGTCCTTCGTCCGCTTTAACCCCTTTAAGCTAACCCGTAGCGATGGCCTCATGACTAAGTCCTTTTGCTAGGACATCTGCCGTGCTAAATCCACGACAGTTGGCGCCCACCATGGGGCTATCGCACGATGGTTTCAAGTTCTTGAAGGGCAGCTTTTAAGGACTCAAGGGCTACGCAGTGGGCCGGATGACTAAGAGTCGTCACGGCCGGATCTACATCGACGATGCAGGCTGGGGCCCCGAGACCGATTCAATCGAATACGGGTACCGGGTCCCCTTTGGTGGCATCCATGTTTTCATCGGCAAGATCGGCGAACCGGGCCCTGAGCCGGACATCTTCCCCAACATCGTCGAGACGGCTCAGCGTGCGAGACCTGCCCGGATTCGGCCAGCCATGAAGCACGTCTTCGTTGGAGCAGTGCTCGGAGTGCAAACCGAGGATGGATCGGACTCTGGCGGCGAGACTGTTGTCTATTCCGACGACGAATCTTCTTCTGGAGAGACAGAATCTTTGTATCTGCTGTAGGATGGTCGATCGGAGGGTTGTTCCGAGGGTGACAGTATTCCGGACCCCCTCGATCCGCCAAGCCGGGTCGCTGTCTTTATGGCCGGATCACAGTCTATGCAGCAGCCCTCAACAACAGCGGCGTTAACATCAGAAACGATGGGAGCTAGAGCTGGAGATCCTCCCCCGTCGCCATCTGACACTTTATCCACCTTGGTCGACACTTTTACAGTGTAATTAACAGTAGAGGTAGCACAGGCCAACAAGGAGCAGCATGATGTGGAGGTCGCTCAGGTGAAAAGCCGGATTGAGCAGGCCAAGCTGGACCTGGCTGTTGACAAAGCTAGGATGGCCAGGCAGAGCTTAATGCCAGACCTATCGACTCATGTTGGATCAGAACGCCTCACACGACGTGATGAGGAGAAGGCAACGATCTCGCTTGCCACCGGTTTATGAGGCAAGGAATCTCTTCAGCACGCCAGGAGCAGGAACTAGTAACCAGCCAGAGGTGAACCGGGGAGGAGCACCGGGAACGGGCGCGTCGGTTCAGCCACCTGCCGTAGAGCCAAACCGCCAAGTTGTGCCGGCCCAACATGTGCCCACCCCTCCTGGTCATTATGCTAATCCGTTGGACAATATAGTTCCTGCCGCATCACGGCTGGCCGCCCTCCCCATTGAAGGAACGTCCCCCATAGTAGTGGAAGCGCGACGGGCCAAGGAGTTGTTGGATACGGTGCTAACTCAACAGCAAGCCTATTCCTATAGCCGAGATAGGATTTACTCGACTCCCCTTCTGAGCCGGAGTTATATGAGGCGTCTGGACGAACCAGCCGTATCAAGCAGCGCACGGAGACGCAATCAGCCGAGGCGGGATAATCCGGCAGGAGGAGAGGCGCACGCTCAAGACATGGTGGATCAGGCCAGGCAGCGCCGGGAGGCCGGGGTAACTGCACAGTACGAGGCCCATCAGGCGACGCCAGTTCGTCCTACCACTACGGTTGAATCGGGGGTCATGTACAGCTCCCTGGGCGTACCATGTCTCATCCCCGCTTTACTGAACGTGAAGCTGCCCAAGGATTTTAAAGGTCCACGCAAAGTACCCAACTACACGGTGGATCTCGCTCCAGAGGCATGGGTTGAGAGTTACGAGATGGCAATGGAGATGCTCGATGTGGATGAGGCAGCGTGCTCCAAGTATTTCACGATGATGCTCAAGGGCACGGCTCGCACGTGGTTGAAGGGCTTACCACCTAATTCCATCGGATCATGGGCTAAATTGCAGTGCCGGTTTATCAACAACTTCAAAGACACGTGCAAGCAGCCGATGTCTGTCGTCGACTTAGCTGCCCGCGTTCAAGGAGAGCAGGAGTCTACAAGCAGTTGGGTGAGTGGAGTCTCAGAAATCTTGCACTCCTCCAATAGCATCAACCCAAGTACAGCAGTGGTAACCTTGGAGGGCAATTGCCGGTTTGAAACCTTGCGATTGAAACTCAGACGGCTTAAACGAGATTGCAACGACATGGGGACACTCATGGACGCTTTAGTGAAGTATGGAGACTCTGATAACACCAAGTATCCAGATGCATACGGAGACAAGTCAGGGAAGGCGAGCAAGAACGGTAAACCGCCGCAGACTAATCCAGCGAATCAGGGATACAATGGTAAGCGTAAACTGGACGGCAGCTCAGATTTTGTGGCCAACACCAACGCTCAGGAGGATGGGCAGCGCCGCAAGGGTAGACCGCCCCCACGTAATGGGAGGCCACCTATTAATCTGGAGCGCCAGTTGAACGTGCCTTGCCCAAAGCACGGTACGACGGAAAAACCAGCTACACAACTCTGGAAGGATTGTTTCATCATGCAAGAATTCATGAACTGGAGTAGGTATGATCACGGGCCCTCCGGCGGATCAGGCTCTGGCTTCCAGGGTCCGGGTTATCAAGGTGGTGGATCCGGTTCAGGGTACCACGGTAATAACAGCAACCACAATTGGCATAATCAGCATAACCAGCAGCATGGTCAGGGCGGATACAACAACCAAGGGAATCAACGGCGTCAACAGCAACAGCAATCCGGATATCAGAACAATCCGAAGGAGCTGAGCAGTGGGCAGTATCATGTCTTCACCACAAGCTTGTGCAAGCGGGATCAGAAAGTTCTGAAGAGGGCAGTGCATTCTGTTGAACCGGCGGTGCCACGTTTCCTGCGTTGGTCAGAACAGCCCATTGTATGGAGCATAGAGGATCATCCGCCTCGGGTTGACAACCCGGGTCAGCTGGCTCTAGTGGTGGCACCTCAGTGGGTGGCTACAAATTCACCAAAGTGCTTATGGATGGAGGCAGCAGCATCAATATCCTGTATTATGAGACGTTCCGGCGTATGGGGCTGACAGATAAAAAGCTTCGACAGTCCAATACAGTGTTTCATGGAGTGGTGCCCGGTAAATCGGCCTATCTAGTTGGCAAGATCGATCTAGAAGTTACCTTTGGAGATGAGCATGATTCTAGGTCAGAGACCGTAACCTTTGAGGTGGTAAACATCAAGAGCCTGTACCACGCTTTGTTTGGGCGGCCGGTTTACGCCAAGTTCATGGCTAGGCCGTGTTATGTTTATCTACAGCTCAAGATGCCAGGCCACAAGGGAACTATTACGGTCCATGGGAGCCTCAAAATTGCATTGGAATGCGAGGAAGGTGATGCAGCTTATGCCGAAGCGGTTTGTGCAATTGAGGAGCTGAAGTTCTATAAGGACAATGTTGATCCAGCAAATATGTCTCCGCTGAAGAAACCAACCACAGAGCATGATCCGGCGTTGAAGTTCAAATCAGCTGAAGAGACTAAACAGGTGGACTTTGTCCCTGGCGATTCATCCAAGCAGTTCACTATCAGTGCTAATCTGGATCCGAAATAGGAAAGCACGCTTATCGAGTTCATCCGTGAGAACCGAGACATCTTTGCATGGAAGCCTTCTGACATGCCAGGTATACCGAGGTAACTCGCTGAGCACAATCTTAATATTGATCCTAAGTTCAAACCCGTCAAGCAGTATCTGCGCCGCTTCAATGAAGAGAGGCGCAAGGCTATTGGAGAAGAAGTGGCTAGGCTCTTGACCGCAGGCTTTATAATTGAGGTGTTTCATCCGGAGTGGTTGGCTAATCCGGTGCTAGTACTTAAGAAAAATGGCACTTGGCGAATGTGTGTTGATTACATAGATCTGAACAAAGCTTGCCCAACTGATCCCTTTGCTCTCCCCCGTATTGATCAGATCATTGATGCTACGGCAGGATGTGAGCGGCTAAGTTTTTTGGACGCATACTCAGGTTATCATCAGATCAAGATGGTAGTTAAGGACCAGGAGAAGATAGCCTTTATAACTCCCTTTGGAGCCTTCTGCTATGTATCTATGCCATTTGGGCTTAAGTGTGCCCAGGCGACCTACCAGCGTTGTGTGCAAAATTACCTTCATGGGCAGATTGGGCGAAACGTTCACGCCTATGTTGATGACATTGTGGTCAAATCCAGGAAGGAGGAGACACTAATAGTAGATTTGAAGGAAACTTTTGATAATCTTCGAGTCTACAAAATGATGCTTAATCCGGAGAAGTATGTTTTTGGTGTTCCGGCCGGCAAACTCCTGGGGTTCTTGGTATCAAATAGAGGAATCAAAGCTAATCCGGAGAAGATCAAGGCGATCACATCCCTGGCTAAACCGGCGTGCATCAACGATGTTTAACGCATGGCGGGCCGTATCGCGGCACTCAACCGGTTTATCAGCCGTTTGGGGGAGAAGGCTATCCCGCTTTATCAGATGCTGAAGAAGACAGATCGCTTCGTCTGGAGTGATGCTGCTGATGCTGCGTTTGAGGATCTGAAGAAGCAATTGGCAGAGCCGCCGGTCCTTGCTTCCCAGTTGACAATGAGCCGCTGTTGTTATACGTGGCTGCTAATGCCCGTGCAGTAAGCGTTGCTATTGTGGTAGAGCGCAAGGAGGCAGGCAAAGAATATCCGGTTGAGCGGCCGGTTTACTACATCAGCGAGGTGCTCATTGAATCAAAACAGAGGTACCCACATTGGTAGAAGCTGGTATATGGAGTTTTTATGGCAAACCGGAAACTAAAACATTACTTTCAAGGCCATCCAATCATAGTTGTCAGTTCAGCTCCGTTGGGGGATATAATCCAGAACAGAGAAGCTACTGGTCGAGTTGCAAAGTGGGCCATTGAACTTAGCCCGCCTGTGATAAAGTCCCAAGCACTGGTGGATTTCATCAACGATTAGACAGAGTTGCAAGCACCTAAGGAGATGCCGGATCATACATACTAGACTATTCACTTTGACGGTTCAAGGCAATTGGAGGGCAACAGCAGGATGCACTAATGCAGAGAGAGTGCATTTTGCTACACATTAGCTTGAGGGACCAACAGCCGCTTGATGGGAGAACTACACAGCCACCTACCCACTTGCTGCGATTACTTGGGATCAGTTTCAACAACATTTTCGCATAGCACATGTCTCAGCAGGAGCCATGAGCCTGAAGAAGCGTGAGTTTCACAACTTGCGCCAAGGAAACCGTACTGTGGGGCAGTGCGTAGATGACTTTAGGCAGTTAGCTCGCTACACGCCAGATGATGTTTCCACTGATGCCGCGAAGCAGGAGAAGTTTCTAGAAGGACTCAATGATGACATGAGTATGCAGCTGATGCTAGCAACCTACAACAACTATCAAGAGCTAGTGGACAAGGATATTATGCTGGAGGGAAAGCAGCAACAGATTGACAACTGCAAGAGGAAGTATGGAGCTGGGAAGTTTAACTCTGGAGCCCAGCAGAAGCCTCGCTATAACCCATACTCAGGAGGACACAACCATCCCACCCATAACCATGGAGGCCATTCTAACAATGGAGGGAATGCATACAACCACAGTGGTGCTAGGAATGGCAATGGGAATGGAGGAAGCAACAATCAGAATCGTTCCACTCCCTCAACACCTGCTAACAAGGATTTGAGCCACGGTACTTGTTTCAAGTGCGGGAAGACCGGACATTACGCTAATGAATGTCACGAGTCAAAGAATGGGAATGGAAATGGAAGCTCGGGAAAGAAGCCCAACCCTTTCACTAGATGACAAGTGAACCACGTCAATTTGAAGGAGATTGACGAGCAGCCCGACGCGGTAGTCGGTAAATTATTTATTAATGCATTTACTGCCCTTGTTCTTTTTGACACTGGTGCATCACATTCATATATATCAAGGGGTTTTGTGGAAAAATATAAGTTGCCCACTATAGCCCTTAGGACGCCCATGTTAGTCAGTTCCCCTGGAGCAGAGTATATGGTAAGCCATGGTTGCTACCAAGTTCCATTGACCATTGAAAGACATGTATTTCCCACGGATCTCATTCTTTTGGAATCCCAAGGTTTGGATGTGATCATAGGAATGGATTGGCTATCCAAGTTTGGAGGAAACATCGATTGCGCCAGTAGATCAATTCTTCTCACCACACCGGAAGGGAAAAGGATCAAGTATGTGTCCAAGCACATGCCCAGGAAAGCGCGTGTGAATGCTCTCATGGGAGTTGTTCAGGAGGAAGTGCCAGTATTTAAGGATTACCCGGACATATTCCCGGAAGAGTTGCCTCGCATGCCACCGGATAGGGACATAGAGTTCTTAATTGAGCTACTACCCGGCACCGGACCAGTATCTAAGAGACCCTACCGGAAGCCCGATAATGATCTGGAGGAGATCAAAAAGCAGATCAAGGAGTTAATGGATAAGGGTTACATACGACCTAGTTCATCGGCGTGGGGAGCCCCAATGCTTTTAGTCGAGAAGAAGGATGGATCATTGAGAATGGTTGTTGACTATCGTGCACTGAACGAAGTTACAATCAAGAATAAGTACCCACTTCCGATGATCAATGATCTGTTTGACCAGCTGCAAGGAGCCAAGGTATTCTCTAAGATCGATTTGCGATCAGGATATCATCAGCTGAAGATCCGAGAACAGGATATACCCAAGACAGCTTTTACCACAAGGTACGGGCTTCATGAGTATACAGTTATGTCATTTGGTATGACTAACGCTCCTGCCTATTTCATGACTATGATGAACAAGGTATTCATGGAATTCTTGGATAAGTTTGTGGTAGTATTCATTGACGATATATTGGTATACTCCAAGAATGAAGAGGAGCACAAGGAACATTGCCGTTTAGTACTCGAGAAGCTCCGAGAACATCAGTTATACGCCAAGTTCAGTAAATATGAGTTTTGGTTGAAGGAAGTTGGATTCCTTGGACATGTCATATCTGGAGATGGTATATCAGTAGACCCCGCCAAGGTTGAGGCAGTCACAGACTGGAAGGCACCCACCTCAGTTGGCGAGATTCACAGTTTTCTTGGACTCGTCGGATATTACTAGAGATTTGTTGAGAATTTATCAAAGATTGCGAAACCCATGACGGAGCTGTTGAAGAAGGATACATATACTAAGTATAAGTGCACCTAAGAGTGTGAGGCCAATATTCAGGAGTTGAAGAAACGTTTGGTTAAAACCCCAGTGCTGATCCTGCCGGATATACGCAAAGATTTCCAAGTATATTGTGACGCTTCTCGTCAAGGACTTGGAGGTGTTCTGATGCAAGACGGAGGAGTTGTGTCTTATGCTTCACGTCAACTTCGACCACATGAGTTGTATTACACTACACATGATTTGGAGTTAGCAGCCGTAGTGCACGCACTCAAAACCTGGAGACATTTCTTTATTGGAAACCGTTGTGATGTGTTAATGGATCATAAGAGTTTGAAGTATACATTCACAGATAAAGAGCTGAATCTCAGGCAAAGGAGATGGCTTGAGCTTATAAAGGATTACGACATGAGGTTGCATTACCATCCCGGAAAAGCCAATGTCGTAGCAGATGCTCTAAGCCGCAAGAGTTATGTTAACACAATCATTTCCGGAGGTTTACCCCATGAGATAGTCGATGATCTTAGGGATTTGTAGATGGAAATAGTTCCTAGAGATTTTGTTGACACGTTGGAAATACATTCCACATTGTTGGGAAGGATTCAAGAAGCCCAGAAGTTGGACAAAGAGATTGCAGAAATAAAGGGAAGGATGGTCGAAGGAAAGGCAGAAGGATTTCGTGAGGATGAATATGAGACACTTTGGTTTGAAAAACGTATCTATGTGCCCAACGACCCCGAGATTAGGAAGTTGATACTCTAGGAGGCACATGATTCACCGTATTCTATTCACCCAGGCAACACTAAGATGTATTTGGATTTGAAGCAGAATTTCTGGTGGACCAGAATGAAGAATGACATTGCAGAGTATGTGGCAGTGTGTGACGTTTGTCAGAGAGTCAAGGCTTAACACCATAAACTAGCTGGGTTATTATAGCCGTTACCTATACCCGAATGGAAGTGGGATAAACTTGGAATGGATTTTATCACAGAACTACCCTGGACACGTTCAGGGTATGATTCTATTTGGGTAATAGTTGATCGTTTGACGAAAGTAGCTCACTTTATCCCCGTGAAGACCAATTATATGAGTGCTAATTTATATTATTAGAGGACGGTGAAAATTTATTTCGGAATTTTTCGACTCCGTTTGGTATTTCTTTTATTTGTTTACTTCGTCCGTTTAAACAAAACAAAAACGAACCGACCTACGCGCCCTGCCCGAGCCAGACTCTGTCCGCTCAGGCTTTATAAGCTGCCAGCCCCGGGGCCCGAAGGCACAGCCGCCCCGCCACCCTAACCCTAACCCTAGCCACCGCCGCCGCGCCCCGCTGATGACGCGCCGACTCGCAGCCGTCACCGCCCAGCCGCCGTGCCACCGCGCCGCCGCGCCGCATCACCGTCGTTGCCGGAGCTGCTGCCTTACCGATCCGATCTCACCGTCGGTTTTTTCGGTTTTAGGTAAAAACCCTAGATTTGTTTTCATTCGGTTTAGTTATTTAGCGGACGTTCGTCCGTTCATTGGTTTTAACGAACACCGTTCGTCAGTTAGCCGCAAATAGCGAATGTTCATTCGTTAGCCTGTTCGTCTCGTTTAATTTTCCAGGGTTTTTCCGCGATTATTCTCGATCGCGATTTCTGCCCTAATCTTTGTTTTAGTTTATCTTTCCGCTCATCAGTCGGAATCAGGTGAAACAAGCGCCTAGATCTTCGTCTCGAAGCCCTCTTCCTGTTTAACCAACTTGAACAAGATTTTGATACTTTAAAATTTGAATTTAGTTCAGTTTAGTAAACAGATCTTGTTTCTTTCGTAGTTTGAGTTTCGTTGCTCCGTTTGATTTGATTCTTTTTGCAAACCGGAGTTCTTTAGTTGAACTTTCTGGTTAGGTTTTCTTATTTGAGTTTTACCCGTGCATCTTTGCTTGATTTCTTATGTATACTATTGTTTGATTGTGATAGAATTCCTGGAGTGCGAAGCGTGCTACTACGAGTCTTTAGGTTTCAGCGATCGTCAGCAAGGCAAGTTCATGCTTTGATCATACTTTCCAATGACCAGTTTTTATTGCATTAGTTATATCCACAAACACTTGCATGAGTAGGACTGGTTACATAATATGATTCTTGTAGTTCATGAGGTAGGAACCCAATGACTTGAGATCAACCAAGGGAATATACGCTTTGTGACTTATTGCTTCGCCATGCTTGTAGACGTGGATTGGTATGAGTGATTTCATGAAAGTAATGAGTGTAATAACAACTAAGGGTTTCTTTAAGGTGGAAATTTAATACACATCTTGGTGGATTGGTTGTGGCACCCTGGGGATCGACCAGTGGTTGTCAGGGCACCTACGGATTTACTAGTGTTGTACAAGGAATGCCACCCAGGCTCAAAGGTGTCATATATCATTCATGCCTAGAAACTTCCGTGTGCAGCCACAATGCCATTATGGGCTCTGGCATAGTTGAGTATGTTGTGTGACCTCTTTCCGTGGTAGACTAGCAGATGTAGCGGATGTAGGTGGTATGGTCTACCCAGGGTTAAGAGTTAATGCTTCTGAAAGACTGTGTATCGGTCATACGTTTCTCAAACACCATGTAGTGCGAGAAATCAAACGGAGGAGATCGAGTCATGTGGGGAAAAGTGCACAAACCTCTTCAGAGTGTACAAACTATTCATGAGTAGCCGTGTCCCCGGTTATGGACATCTTGAGTATCCTGGTATTTGAATTATTGACTGATCTCAGCACTTGATTTAACTTGATGGGTTAATAATGACTTGGTTTTGGGATTGAGATGGGGGTACCATTGTCTATCGTTCATGATTTAAATTTAACAAAGTAGTTAAATAAATACATTTCCTTTGTTGTAAGAAAAAATTAGCTTTATGCAAAAATAAACCTTACAGCCTCCACTAGCCAAATATGCATGTAGTTGTAGGCTTTGCTCATTATCATTACAGTGTGTTCTTGCCAGCATATTCAATGTGCTGACCTACATGGCTGCAATGTATCATGTTGCGGAGTTTTTAGACGAGGATTAAGGTGTGCTAGGTCGTTTTCATGCACTCAATGTTTGCCGTGGAGTTGGATGGACTCAACTACTCTTCATAGCTTCCGCGGTTTATTTACTTTAGATGGCCTTCAGTCATTTTTGTGTAGTGGATGTTGCCTCTTCGAGGATCTTCATTGTAATAAAGTGTGATTGAACCTCTGTTATAAATCCTCGAGTACTGTGTGTGTCAGCATACCGATCCAGGGATGACACTGAACACAGAGACTTCGGTTCAATGGTACCGTGGTCGCTACAGCTTCTCACAACAAGCCTGATGGTTTCGGTAGCGAGCGTTTCACCTTTCTGGATGAAAAACAATATCCGTTACCTCTCCTTGATTTCAATTTTTTCCTAGTGTCAACATGGAACAATAGGAGCTTGTGTCAACTTTTGGGATTTTTCGGGGTTTGCTTGGACATTTTTATACATCAACTGAGTTTTCTATGCATTTATGTGCATAATTCAAATTTGAACTACATGCACATGCTCTAAAGCATATAAATTGGTTGAAAATTCAAATCTGTGTCCTTGGTTGCATGATTAGGTCCCATGCAAGAAATAGGAATGAATGTCAAACACCCTACCACGGTCAGTCGGCCGCAAACATTGAGATTCCTGGTTTTTTAATTCTAGTAAATCCAAAGCTCATTTTAAATTCATGAAACTTGGCATGTTGTCATGGAGCGGCATCAACATGCCGTGGTAAATTTTTTGTCCCATTTGGGACAGGTTTAGGTTTGTGCTTCTCACAAACTAGAGCTTCTCACAACAAGCCTGATGGTTTTTTTCTAATAAATCAAAAGCTCGTCCGAAATTCATGAAACTTGGCATGCTGTCATGGAGCGGCATCAACTTGTCGTGGTAAATTTTTTGTCCCATTTGGGGCAGGTATGGGTATAAGCTTCTCATAAAACCAGAGCTTCTCACAACAAGTCTGATGGTTTCGGTAGGGAACGTTTCACCTTTCTGGACGAAATGATATTCGTTGCCTCTTCTCGATTTCAATTTTTTTCCTAGTGTCAACATAGAACAACAGGAGCGTTGTGTCAAGTTTTGGGATTTTTCGGGGTTCGCTTGGACATTTTTATACATTAAATGGGTTTCTCTATGCATTTATGTGCATAATTCAAATTTGAACTACAGGCACATGCTCTAATACATATAAATTGGCTGACAATTTAAATCCGTGTCCTTGGTTGCATGCTTAGGTCCCATGCAAGAAATATGAATGAATATCAAACACCCTACCATGGTCACTCGGCCGCAAACATTGAGATAGCAGGTTTTTTAATTCTAGTAAATCCAAAGCACGTCTGAAATTCATGAAACTTGGCATGTTGTCATGGAGCACAATCAACATGTCATGGTAAAAAAATTGTCCCATTTGGGGGCAGGTTTCGGTATATGCTTCTCACAAACCAGAGCTTCTCACAACAAGCCCGATGGTTTTTTAATTCTAGTAAATCGAAAGCTCGTCCGAAACTCATGAAACATGGCATGCTGTCATGGAGAGTCATCAACATGCCGTGGTAAAATGTTTGTCCCATTTGGGGCAGGTTTGGGTATAAGCTTCTCATTAACAAGAGCTTCTCACAACAACTTTGATGGTTTCGGTAGGGAACGTTTCACCTTTCTGGACGAAACGATATCCATCGCCTTTTCTTGAATTCAATTTTTTTCCTAGTGTCAACATAGGACAACAGGAGCGTTGTGTCAATTTTTGGGATTTTTCAGGGCTTGCTTGGACACTTTTATACATTAACTGGGTTTTCTATGCATTTATGTGCCTAATTCAAATTTGAACTACATGAACATGCTCTACTGCATATAAATTGGTTGAAAATTCAAATATGTGTCCTTGGTTGCATGCTTAGGTCCCATGCAATAAATGGGAATGAATGTCAAACACCCTACCACGGTCAAACGGTCGCGAACATTGAGATACCTGGTTTTTTAATTCTAGTAAATCCAAAGCTCGTCTGAAATTCATGAAACTTGGCATGCTGTTATGGAGCGGCATCAACATGTCGTGGTAAAAAAATTGTCCCATTTGGGGAAGGTTTGGGTATATGCTTCTCACAAACTAGAGCTTCTCACAACAAGCCCGATGGATTTTTAATTTTAGTAAATCGAAAGCTCGTCCAAAATTCATGAAACTTCGCATGCTATCGTGGAGCGTCATCAACATGCCTTGGTAAAAAAAATTGTCCCATTTGGGACATGTTTGGGTATAAGCTTCTCATAAACCAGAGCTTCTCACAACAAACCTGATGGTTTTGGTAGGGAACGTTTCACCTTTCTGGACGAAACAATATCCGTTGCCTCCTCTCGATTTCATTTTTTTGCCTAGTGTCAACATAGAACAACAGGAGCGTTGTGTCAATTATTGGGATTTTTCGGGGTTTGCTTGGACATTTTTATACATTAACTGAGTTTTCTCTGCATTTATGTGCATAATTCAAATTTAAACTACACGCACATGGTGTAGTGAATATAAATTGGTTGAAAATTCAAATCCGTGTCTTTGGTTGCATGCTTAGGTCCCATGCAAGAAATGGGAATAAATTTCAAACACCCTGCCACGGTCACTCTACCGCAAACATTGAGATACCTGGTTTTTTAATTCTAGTAAATCCAAAGCTCGTCCGAAATACATGAAACTTGGCATGTTGTCATGGAGGGGCATCAACATGTCGTGGTAAAAAATGCGTCCCATTTGGGGCAGGTTTGGGTATATGCTTTTCAAAAACGAGAGCTTTTCACAACAATCTCGATGGCTTTTTCATTCTAGTAAATCAAAAGCTCGTCCGAAATTGATGAAACTTGGCATTCTGTCATGGAGTGGCATCAACATGCCGTGGTAAAAAATTTCTCCCATTTGGGGCAGGTTTGGATATAAGCTTCTCATAAACCAGAGCTTCTCACAACAAGCTTGATGGTTTCGGTAGGGAACATTTCACCTTTCTGGACGAAACGATATCTGTTGCCTCTTCTCGATTTCAATTTTTTTTCCTAGTGTCAACATTGAACAACAGGAGCGTTTTGACAATTTTTGGGATTTTTCGGGGTTTGCTTGGACATTTTTATACATTAACTGAGTTTTCTCTGCATTTATGTGCATAATTCAAATTTGAACTACATGCACATGCTCTAATGCATATAAATTGGATGAAAATTCAAATCCGTGTCCTTGGTTGCATGCTTAGGTCCCATGCAAGAAATGGGAATGAATGTCAAACAGCTTGCCACAGTCACTCGGCCGCAAACATTGAGATACCTGGTTTTTTAATTCTAGTAAATCCAAAGCTCGTCTTAAATTCATGAAACTTGGCATGGTATCATGGAGCGGCATCAGCATGCCATGGTAAAAAATCTGTCCCATTTGGGGAAGGTTGGGTATATGCTTCTCACAAACCAGAGCTTCTCACAACAAGCCTGATGGTTTTTTAATTCAAGTAAATCAAAAGGTCGTCCGAAATTCATGAAACTTGGCATGTTGTCATGGAGCGGCATCAACATGTTGTGGTAAAAAATTTGTCCCATTTGGGGCAGGTTTGGGTATAAGCTTCTCAGAAACCAGAGCTTCTCACAACAAGCCTGATGGTTTTGGTAGGGAACGTTTCACCTTTCTGGACGAAACGATATCGGTTGCCTCTTCTTGATTTCAATTCTTTTTCCTAGTGTCAACATAGAACAACAGGAGTGTTGTGTCAATTTTTGGGATTTTCGGGGTTTGCTTGGACATTTTTATTCATTAACTGAGTTTTCTCCACATTTATGTGCATGATACGTCTCCAACGTATCTACTTTTCCAAACACTTTTGCCCTTGTTTTGGACTCTAACTTGCATGATTTTAATGTTACTAACTCGGACTGACGCTGTTTTCAGCAGAATTGCCATGGTGTTATTTTTGTGCAGAAATAAAAGTTCTCGGAATGACCTGAAAATCCACGGAGAATATTTTTGGAATATATAAAAAATACTGGCGAAAGAATCAAGACCAGGGGCCCACACCCTGTCCACGAGGGTGGGGGCGCGCCTGCCCCCCTGGGCGCACCCCCTGTCTCGTGGCCCCCCTGAGGCTCCACCGACCTTGACTCCAACTCCATATATTCACTTTCGGGGAGAAAAAAATCAAAGAGAAGGGATTCATCGCGTTTTACGATACGGAGCCGCCGCCAAGCCTAATCTCTCTCGAGAGGGCAGATTTGGAGTCCATTCGGAGCTCCGGACAGGGGAGTCCATCGCCATCTTCATCATCAACCTTCCTCCATCACCAATTTCATTATTCTCACCGCCGTGCGTGATTAATTCCATCGTAGGCTTCCTGGAAAGTGATGGGTTGGATGAGATTTACCATGTAATCGAGTTAGTTTTGTTAGGGTTTGATCCCTAGTATCCATTATGTTCTAAGATTGATGTTGCTATGACTTTGCCATGCTTAATGCTTCTCACTAGGGCCCGAGTGGCATGATTTTAGATATGAACCTATTATGTTTTCATGGATATATGTGAGTTCTTGATCCTATCTAGCAAGTTAATAGTCACCTACTATGTGTTATGATCGGGACCACTCCCGGTGATGACCGTCGTTTGGGGAGTTCATGTATTCACTAAGTGTTAATGCTTTGGTTCGGTACTCAATTAAAAGGAGGCCTTAATATCCCGTAGTTTCCAATAGGACCCCGCTGCCACGGGAGGGTAGGACAAAAGATCGCATGCAAGTTCTTTTCCATAAGCACGTATGACTATATTCGGAATACATGCCTACATTACATTGATGAACTGGAGCTAGTTCTGGGTCACCCTATGTTATAACTGTTACATGAGGAATCAGATCCGACATAATTATCCATCACTAATACATTTCCTACGATCTTTTCACATTTTGATCTTTGCTTAATTACCTTTCCGCTGCCACTGTTACAATTACTACAAAACTGCTATAGTTACTTTTGCCACCATTAGCTTTACTTCCATACTACTTTGCTACTAAATACTTTGCTGCAGATATTAAGTCTTTCAGGTGTGGTTGAATTGACAACTCAACTGCTAATACTTGAGAATATTCTTTGGCTCCCCTTGTGTCGAATCAATAAATTTGGGTTGAATACTCTACCCTCGAAAACTGTTGCGATCCCCTATACTTGTGGGTTATACATGCATAATTCAAATTTGAACTACATGCACATGCTCTAATGCATATAAATTGGTTGAAAATTCAAATATGTGTCCTTGGTTGCATGCTTAGGTCCCATGCAAGAAATGGGAATGAATGTCAAACACCCTGCCACGGTCACTCGGCCGTAAACATTGAGATATCTGGTTTTTTAATTCTAGTAAATCCAAAGCTCTATTGAAATTCATGAAACTTGGCATGCTGTCATGGAGCGGCATCAACATGCCGTGGTAATTTTTTTTCCCATTTGGGGCAGGTTTGGCTATATGCTTCTCACAAACCAGAGCTTCTCACAATAAGCCTAATGGTTTCGGTAGGGAACGTTTCACCTTTCTGGAGGAAACAATATCCGTTGCCTCTTCTCGATTTCAATTTTTTCCCTAGTGTCAACATAGAACAGCAGGAGCGTTGTGTCAACTTTTGGGGGTTCTGGGGGTTTGTTTGGACATTTTTTATGTATTAATTGAGTTTTCAATGCATTTATATGCATAATTAAAATTTGAACTACATGCACATGCTATAATGCATATAAATTGGTTGAAAATTCAAATTTGTGTCCTTGGGTGCATGCTTAGGTCCCATGCAAGAAATGGGAATGAATTTCAAACACAAGCGCACCGTTGATTGCCGGCAAAACATTGAGATACTTTGTTTTTAAAATTCTAGTAAATCGAAAACTCGTTTGAAATTCATGAAACTTGGCATGCTATCATGGAATGGCACCCGACATGTTGTGGTATTTTTCGTGTCCACTTTGAGAGAAGGCGCACTCGAATAACAACCAACAAAGGCATTTTGAAAAAAATAGTTGCCACTTTAATATCTCAAACGTTTGTCTTATTCAAATCGTGTGCGTTCTGTTAACCATTCACGTGACACCACGTGTCTTCGTTTTAATGGCTATAGGAGGTGCCGTGCAGACAGCTGCTTGACCTTGACTGAACGGGAGGCGTGTGAGCGGAGTCCGGTGCGCAAGCTGACCGAGAGGCGTGCAAGCTGTCCTCCAATGTGCAGGCTCACCGAGAAGCGTGCGAGTTGTACGCTGCGCAGGCTCACTGGGAAGCGAGCCCTTTGACTTCCATGGCTGCCTGCCTTAATCTCCATTAATGGCGACCGAGCCGCTGTTTCATACAGGCGGCCTTATGGTTCTCCTCCCATTCCCCTCCCTCCCGTAGACCTCCACCAACGCCATGGCGCGGAATGATCATCTGCCACTAGTCTTCAAGTTTGGTGAAGTCAACTCCGAGCCGGAGGAGATAGAAAATAAGGTCGAATGGGAGCTCATGGACATGGCCCAGAACAAGCTGGCCGTGGCGGTTGCTGCCCCCGCTCCCGTCCCAGCTCCCATCCCCGCGCCCGCACCCGCGACCATCTCTGTAGCATTGACGGGCTGGTCACCGAGCACTATCGCAGAGCTGGAAGCTACGGGTGTCAGCGAGGTCTCTGCGAACCCGTGCGAGCTTGTGTACATGCCAGTGCCAGCGCCCGTGCCTGTGCTCGTGCGCGCCCCTCCACCCACCGTGGCGTCGGCCCCCGTGCATTTGGCTGCACCAGCCGCGCTCGTGCCCCTGCCCATGCGCGCCCCTCCACCCACCGCGGCGCCGGTCCCCGTGCGTTTGGCTGCACCCGTCGCGCTCATGCCCTTGCGCGCGCCACCCTCTACGGCATGCGACGCTGCCGTCGACCGCTACCTCTCAGCGGTGCCAGTTGTCGTCCTCCTGCGGCCCGCCCGTCGATCACGCGACAACATGATGTTTGATTTGCAAGTGAAGAACATTTTGTGCTGCCTTGAAGACTTCAACAACGGCGTCCTAGAGGACGACAACGACAACGACGGTGCGGCACGCCACCTCCCCTGCCGCCCGAAATAGTTTTTTTGGGGTTTAATACTGTATCTCGAATTATCGATCATATGAATATAAATTTACAGTGTGACTGAATGAAATATGTGGTTTGAACGAACTTGCATTTTTCTCTCTTAATGTACATACTTACCAAATGATTTTCTTTTGAAAAAAACTTTAATGGTTTTTAAATATAAAACACCCATCGCAAACGTTTTAGTTAGAACACCAGTATGCAAACCGACATCTTCCCCAGGAAGCCAAGGGAAAATGTGCCGGGCAGGATTTGTGCAGCTCTTGATCGCAAACGTTTTAGATAGAATACCCGTGGAGGATTTGCAGTGGAGGATTTGTGCATCCCTTCAACGCAAACGGTTGTTTTGGATGACCCGGGTGCAACCACGTAGAAACAATTGGGTAAGATTTGCATCTGTCATATTTGGTATGTTGCCATTTGTCAAACTGGAAAGATTGACATTTCTTTATTTAGTAACATTGCTATTTGTCAATCTTGTAACACAGCGATTTTTCAAAATATACAGCTAAAAATCACTAGCACTATCTAATTTTTGCAACTAAAATCACTAGCACCGTTAATATGGACACCAATACAAAGTGGCATTGTACTTTTTTTGTCATCCAAATAGAAAATTAATATACGTGCCGCCACGCGACCCGTGTGACGTGCGAGCATTCATGTGTTGATGGGACGCATATGCAAATGTACCATTCATTACATACAACAAGTCGTCAACACACAACAACAACGAGGATACACGTTGGATTATAGATTATTTCCAACAAAACATTCTAGTAAAGTAAATTTTTTCTCACACAACAAATAACAAATCGATGAAATAAAATTTAGCTCAACCAATCCTCGACGTTGGAAATGCTTGCTTTGAACCATAATTGATTCTCTGGGAAGGGCCAGCTATTGTTAATCTCGAGACCAACGTAGGACTGATCATCCAGGCTGAAGCGGCCTATACCAGGACGCATATTGTGATAGCCAGGGTAGGGAACCATAGAAATGTCCATGTTATAAATACAGTTGCTTCTAATAAATGGTAGTAACATTGTGTCAACAGCAGCTGGATCTCCTTTCACCATCATTGGATAGTTTTGTCCAAGGAAGAGCGAGTTTCCTCCAAGACTTCCAATACGGAACCATTCAGAAGGTGCTGGCGCTAGTACACTAGTATCCATCACGAATACCCTGCAATGGATTTTGGAATAGGTCCGGATAGTGCGACCATGGGAGACAACACCTGCTTCGTTAGTAACATCAGAAGTGCCATGTATACATACAAGAAGAGGCAATCCATCGGAATAAGTTGCCAGGCGCCATTGAGTATATAGGTCCTACTCGTCCTCATGCTCGTGATCATCACCATCGTCATCTCCCCCTTGGTTATAAATTTTTTCAAGTATAGGTGGTGGAATGTTCACAAGACCTTGGAAACACAAGAAGGTTAATTAGTAAAGGGAAACTAGCTAACCCGCATGCATGTGGATGAAAGAATTATAATTACGGTGGAAGACAAACGTACCGAAACAATAAGGAACCCATGCAAAAACAGTGCCACGAGTGGTGGCAGCAAACACAAGACGCTCGTATTGAATTGCATCACAGTACTAATTTGTGTCCAGAAATTGATTTTTGAGCAATATCCATCCATCCGTGGAAGCAGAGATGGCAACAAGCTTGTTAAACATAGCAACAACAGCATAGTTCTTGTAATCCCAAGAGCGGTAGGGAACTCGAGAAATTACTATCTTCCGTAGGCAACAGTCATGATGATCGTATCTGAACGTACGTAGACTATCTGTGTACTGAACCTCATGGCAGTCTGTGATTTTTGGAAGTGGAACCCGGTGACGAGTGTACACATTCCAAAGTTACCACTCGCAGTTGGTCCCAATATAAACAACCCAATCTCCATTTGTGCCTGCCCAGGCCTTACCCTTAAGCGATGGCACCTTAACATCACAAGTATCATTATCAAGCGGCATCAACTTGCAAAAGGCAAGGCTTCCGTCGTCCTCGCGACAGCGATCAAGGTCATGGCGAAGAAGATAGGGGAGATCAAACCGCTCCTGAACCCTTGGGTTCTTTGTAATGATCCTATTTGTTGAGTCGAGAATGGTCTTGTACGAACCTGCCATGCTAGTCGAGGTGATGATGTCACACCGATCAATGAATTCCTCCACCATGTCATCTTTCAGATCAGGGAAAGAATAACGGGGTCGTCTCCGGCCTGTTCCTGCCATGGAGAAGACGATTGAACAATGGCAGAAGGAAGGGTGAAGGCAAATGGAGGGAGGAAGAGAATGCGACAGCAGTTCCAAATCGAGAGGGAAAGGCGAAGATGGGGTGGACGCTTTCGACGGTACAAGAAGAGGCTAGTGGGGAGCGAACGGTTGCCACAGAGGTCACACACTGATGACAAGGCCGAGTGAACCGCGTGTCGTATATCGCACACGCCTTGATGTGGATGACCGTTTCTTTTGTGTTGCCTAATCACAAACAGTTCATCCGAGTGAACAGCATGCCGTATATTGCACACACCTTGATCTAGCTGACCGTTTCTTTTGTGTTGCCTAATCACAAACAGTTCATCCGAGCGAACCGTATGCTGTATATCACACACACCTTCATTTGGTTGCCCGTTTCTTTGTTCCTCCTCATCACAGACAGTTAATTGAACTGAACTATATGCCCTACGTCGCACACGCAACTAAAATCTGAACTGTGTTTGATGCATCCTCCATCGCAAACGTTTTGCACCTTTTTGACGGGTTTTTTTACACCCCCTTTTGTGATTATGGCATAGCACACAGTTTCGTCGAAGGGTCTCTGATCGTAGTGTCGCGTTAGCAGCATCCTGCAGTAGTGTATACCGGAGACAAGGTTGATAGAAAGTCCACTTCGGGTACTTGTCAATTTCTTGGTAGATCTCTTATGTCTTGGTTCTGTAAGAAACAAAACTCGGTATCCTTATCCATCGCCGAAGCGGAATACATTACCGCTGGTTCATGTTGTGCTCAATTACTTTGGATGACCCAAACTCTTAAAGATTATGGGATCAATATGAAAGATGTTCCATTGATTTGTGATAATGAGAGTGCTATTAAGATTGCTCGCAGTCCCGTGCAACATTCTCGAACTAAGGATATTGAAGTTCGTCATCATTTCATTCGATATCATTTTGCTAAAGGAGACATTGATTTTAATTATGTTCATACCGATAAGGAATTGGTGGATATATTCACCAAACCGCTTGATGAGAAAGTATTTTGACGTTTGATAGGTGAATTGAACATCATTGATGCCTCAAACTTGGAGTAGTAACTCCATTTGGATGCATGCAAGGCATGAGCCTTTGACTAATCCTTGATATTTCTCTTATGATGATGATCATATGTCTTGGATCTATACTTGTACCCTTGCATGTTATCTAACCCTTGTAGGTACTTGGATGAATCTAAATCTATGAGACTGCAACTCACTCACATTCCAAGAAATCTTTACATCACCAAGTCTCTACAATATGGTGGTTGAAAACAAGGAAGCGTGAATCTTTTCAATATATCCTTTGACAATTCACTACTAGAAAAAGGGCTATAGATGGGATTGACACTAATGGCGCACCAGACAAGCGGTGCGCCATTAATATATACTAATGGCGCACCACCTTCTGGTACGCCATTAGAGTTGAAAGTACTAATGGCGCACCTGGCCCAGTGTGCGCCATTAGTATCAATTTTTTTTCCTTTTCCAAACATACTAATGGCGCATCCAGACACAGTGTGCCATTACTAGTTGTAACTAGTAATGGCGCACCAGTCGGAAAGTGCGCCACTACTGTTGTTTTTTATTATATTTTTTATTAAATTTTTTGCAAAACTACTAATGGCGCACTGTGGAACAGTGCGCCATTAGTAAGTTTTTTTCTTTTGCAAAACTACTAATGGCGCACCACCAGAACGTGCGCCATTAGTAACCTGGATTACTAATGGCGCATTTTGAGGTGGCGCGCCATTAGTAAGCGGGCACCAACAAGATATTTTGGACAGCCACTCCTACCCACACTCACTTTCTCCCCACTTCATTCTCTCCACATCCTCCTTGTCTCGGGTGCCTCCTCTTTTTCACCTCATTTACACCATAGATTCATTCAAATTAAGTGGTTAAATTACCTTGTTTTGATACGTAAGTAAGGGGGGAAGCTATATTTATGTTGTTCTCCCTACAACAATGTGCACATGCACTTTTTATGGCCTAGCTAGATCTATGTATGTTTGTGGTGTTGCATATGTTTGTGGTGTTGCATATGTGTTTGTGTTTGGAGGTGTACCGGTATTTGAAATGCGATAGTTGCCAATATTTTGCCGGAATGTTGATTCATTTCCGTTTCGGCGAGAATTTTGGCATTAAGCATTCTTTTTGGTCCTATTTTTAGGGAAAGTCATGCCAAATTTTTTCTTGGTTCTAAAATATCGTTTTGCTCTACCCCGCAGGCGACCATGGTCCGCACGATGACCGAAGGCATCGTGAATAGGTTTTTGAGCTCCGCGAAGGCCGAGATGCTTCAAAAGAACGAGACGGAGATAAGATGTCCGTGTAGAAGATGCAAGCTGAAGAGCCTTATTGCGGACCCGGATTCCGGGCAGGTGCGGGACCACCTGCTATTGCGTGGTTTCATGGATGGCTATCGGTGCCAAGGTGATGAAGATGACTACAAAGTCGTCCATGGGGGGCGGGCCAGAAATGAGGAAGGGCAGCAAGACAACCACCACGGCTCGGGCGGGCGAGAAGACGAAGAATCCCCAGGAGATGATCACGACGGTGATGCTGTACACAGTCATCATGTAGAAGATGCAGGACATGATGATGAGGAAGATGTCGGAGCAGACGACGGGAATGATCATGAAGATGATGATGCCGGCGGAGCAGACGATGCTGGACCATCGATGGGCTGGGTGCAGGACCCTCATATTCAAGAGCTGCTTCTCAAGCAGACGGATAACGCAAGAGCTGCCGCCCGAGAGAAAGCCAAGATGGATCAACTTGAGTTAGACGCGGTTACTCCATTGTATGAAGGATGCAGGCCCGAGGATACCCGCCTGAAAGTAACGCTCATGGCTCTGGAGATGAAGGTAAAACACAAAATGACCGACGCATGCTTCGACGAGAACATGTCATTCTGGCACGAACGTCTTCCCAAGGGGAACAAGTGCCCGGCCAGTTTCGAGGAGGCGAAGAAAATCGTGTGTCCTCTGGATTTACCGCACGTGAAATACCATGTGTGCATGAACAATTGCATCATTTATCGGGACGAGCACGCGGAGTCTACCATATGTCCGGTGTGCGGCATCACTAGATACAAGAAGAGGAAGAAAGCTCCTCGAAAAGTGGTGTGGTACTTTCCGATCACTCCTCGTCTGCAGCGGTATTTCGCGGACCCTAAGGTAGCAAAGCTCCTGCATTGGCACGCGGATAGGGAGGAGAAGAAGCGAGAAGATGACGCAAATGATCCGGAGATAGATAAAAAAGACAAGATGCTGAGTCACCCTAAGGATGCGAGCCAGTGGCAAGCGTTGAACTTTGAAGACCTAGAATTTGGGAACGATCCAAGGAACATCGTGCTGGGCGCGAGCACCGATGGAGTCAATCCGTTTGGCAGACAGAGAAGCACACATAGCACCTGGCCTGTGTTTGTGTGGATGTACAACCTTCCCCCTGGTTGTGCATGAAGAGGAAGTACATTCACATGAGTATGCTAATTGAAGGAACGAAACAACCAGGGAACGACATCAATCTGTATCTGGGGCTGCTGAAAGAGGAGCTTGACACGCTGTGGAAAACGCCAGCCAATATGTGGGACGCCGCAGAGAAAGAATATTTCCCTATGAGAGCCGCGCTGCTCACGACGGTGCACGACTATCTCGGTTACGGATATGTCGCGGGGCATTTGGTCCACGGATTTTCTAGATGCGTCAGGCGCATGGATAACACAACGTATTGCCAGCTAGATAGAGATCCCGGGTCTTCGAAAACCGTGTTCATGGGACATCGAAGGTGGCTTCGCGACAATGACCTGTGGAGAAAACGCAAGGATCTGTTCGATGGTGGAACCGAACCCCGAGGACGCCCGCGTACGAGGAGCGGCGAGGAAATAGACGAGCTGTTGAAAAATTGGAAAGATTGCCCACTGCCGGGAAAGAAGCAAAAGGCGCCAGAGCCGGGAAAGAAGCGAAAGGCGCCAGAGCCGCTGCTGAAGGTTTGGAAAACGAGGTCTGTTTTCTGGGACTTGCCGTACTGGAAGATCCACCGTGTGCCTCAGAGCCTTGATGTCATGCATATCACGAAGAACGTGTGCGAGAGTCTGCTTGGTACCCTGCTCAACATGCCAGAGAGGACCAAAGATGGGCCGAAAGCAAGGGCAGACTTGAAATCAATGGGCATCAAGCAGGAGCTTCACGCTATATATGATGATGATGATGATGATGAGGCGAAGCAGGACACGGAAAGTCGTCGCAAAGGCAAAAAGGCCAAGAAGACCGGAAATGACTACCCTCCCGCGTGCTTCACTCTAAGTCAGGAGGAGATCGAGCAGTTTTTCACCTGCCTCGTAGGAGTAAAATTCCTTACGGGTACGCGGGGAAGATAAGCAGATACCTAGACCCAGCGAAGCTGAAGTTCAGCGGGATGAAGTCTCACGACTGTTACGTGCTGATGATGCAGATACTTCCAGTTGCAATCCGTGGGATCATGGACGCGCACGTCCGTGAAACCCTATTTGGCATATACAACTTTTTCGACGTCATCTCTCGGAAGTCGGTTGGCGTGAGGCAACTCAGAAGGCTACAGGAAGAGATCGTGGTGATACTATGCGAGCTTGAGATGTACTTCTCGCCCGCATTCTTCGACGTTATGGTGCATCTGCTGGTCCATATCGTGGACGATATCATCCAACTCGGGCCGACGTTCCTGCACAGCATGATGCCGTTCGAAAGGATGAATGGTGTCATCAAAGGATACATTCGCAACATGTCACGTCCAGAGGGAAGCATAGCCAGGGGCTTTCTAACCGAAGAGTGCATCTCCTACTGCATGAATTATCTAGGCATCGAGAACCCCGTTGGTCTGCCCGTCAACAGGCACCTCGGCAGGCTCGCTGGATGGGGTCACCGTGAGGGTCGCCGCGAAATGCATGTTGACTTCGAGGGTCAACTCGCCGACTTTGAAAGAGCAAACCTAGTCGCGCTACAACACATAGACGTGGTTGATCCTTGGGTGGTAGAGCACAAAACCTTTATTGAGAAGACGTACAATGACCGAGGCCAACAGAGGACGGACGGAGATATAATCAAAGAGCACAACTCATGTTTCACGTGTTGGTTCAAGCAGAAGCTTCTGTCGTACCCTTTACATGATGATTCTTCCGCGGAAGAACAACTCGTATTCGCCTTGTCACACGACGCCGAGCACAACCTGATGACCTATGAGGCGTACGATATCAACGGCTACACATTCTACACCGAGGCCAAGGACATGAAGAGCGATGGTTGTCAGAACTCCGGGGTAACGATGGAATCCTACACTGGCAATGACAAGGACAGATACTACGGTAGAATCGAGGAGATCTGGGAGCTGAGCTACGCTGGAGAGAAGGTCCCGATGTTCCGTGTCAGATGGGCCAAGAGCGTCCTAAAAGAAGACCGGTATTTCACCACCATGGTTATACCCGAAGCCAAATCCAAGACCGCGGGCGCAAACGTCACCGCGAAAAATGAGCCATGGGTACTGGCTTCCCAAGTTGACCAATGCTTCTTCATTACCGACCCGTCAAAGCCCAGTCGTGTTGTCGTGAGGAGAGCCAAAAGGAAGATCATCAGAATGGATGGAGTAGCCAGTGAACAAGACTTCGACAAGTACGGCAACCGGAGGATCGAACATGACGATGATGATGAAGTAGCAGTATACACCACAAGAAGAAGCAGGACCACCCTACCTAAAGGACGTCCGTTCCACAGAAGAACTCCATTTGCGAAAAAGAAGGGCAAGAAGATTGTGAACAGATAGCTAGCTAAGATCGATTGTATTTAAATCGTAGCCTTCATTTCTCGATTGTATTTCATGGGCACTTTTTGAACTATCATGAATATTTTTAAATTTCATGGGCACTTTTTGAATTCATGAGAACACTCGATCTCGATCCCCCTCCATCTCGATCGTTATCCCCCCTCGCCAGATTCCCCTTGCTAGATCCCCCTCGCCGCCGAGCACACCCCGCACCCTCCCCCACTCCA
>LR738709.1:431924669-432103594 GCA_902687465.1 Secale cereale
GCCCCCGCCGCCCCCTCCTCCAGCAGGAACTCCTCATCTGGTGAGATCCCCCCCTTCCCCATTGCAAGCACCTCTTTGAGATACCATAGTATTCTAAGTATTGACTGATGAGTTCTGGGTTATAATTACCCGTAGGCATGACTGTAGATTGTCCTACTGCTAGTATTGCATACTCCATGTGTTAGGAGCAACCGTAATTCAACATTGTAGTGTTCTAATGTTTACTTGCTGCTGGGAAGTCTGGAATATGTGACCAGATAGTGAGGGGTATGACACCCTCCTGGAGGAGAATGCTTTTCTAGGCGTGTAGAATTTGCCATGTTTTCTAGGTGTTGCAGCTTTACAGTTTGGTGGAGTATCTTCGTTTGTGTCTTGTGGATGTGGCTTGGGCCAGCTCAAATCTTTGGTAGGTTAAACTGGAAAGGTAAGAAATTGTGATAACGAATATATTGCTCCTGTCCAATGATCGATGGGTTACCTATGGGAAATATTTTAATCTTGCATGTGATTCATGTGGGGTTCTGTGTATTGTTCTTCTGATTGTTAAAAGAGAACAAAAATTGGAGGAACTTTGCATTAAGGAGGAAGACGCTGCTATCCATGTTGTTGCCCCAAATTAAAACTAGAGTATTCTCAAAACTATAGTAATTTCTCTGCATAAAAAAAGAACCCCGGACCTCTTTTTTAAAAAACAGAGCAAGCTAAAGAAACAAGCCAGTCGCTAGCTATTCACAACAAGCTCGTCTCGCTCTCACACCATCGCCTCCGCCACCGACGCTGCGGCCGTCTCTGTAGATTCTCCATCGGCTACCTTCAGTTTCTGCATGCTCCTGTTCTTATGCACGCATATGGTAATACCTAGCTAGCTGCCGAGAATAATGTACCATAAATTGTAAAGAAGCCAGCTACGCGTGTGTGCCCTGCTAATGGTAAGGTATATGCTAGCTAGCTGCATCTGCATGGCCGATTAGTTGATTTCACCGGCTAGTTAGGTGCGAGTGTTTGGAGTGCTAACAGCTAGCCATCTACACTTACAACACTGTGCAGGCCACAGCCAAACAGATGCTCTGTATTGTCAATACTCTAAAAATACTCTGTTGTGTTAAAACCATGGTATGTTATGCCTACAGGCTAAATTACCGTAGTTTGTTGATACTGCAGTTTTTTTAATACTTTGCTATCAAACAGAGCCTTAGGCTTTTGTTGCTGCTAAGAATTTTTATAAGTGGAAACTAGATAATGGCAAAACATTGCCTTTTGTTTTGGGATCTGTAAATGAACAAGATGCCACTGTTGCCTAGGTCTGGGTTGGTGTTGTTTTAAAGCTATTATTTATGAGATGTGTAGATGAACAGAGCTACAACAGTTGGCTTGAATTGTTGTCTTTGGTTCAAACTAAAACCCCCTTCTTCTGACAGTGATACTTCTATCAATGTGGTACTGTCAAAAGACACAAAAAGCTGTTGATGTAACTGCCAATGTATTTTCCATGTTGTGATGGAGGCCTTTTTTTAACACTGGGCTTTGCCACCTGTTGTTTGTCTTGTAAATAGCATTGGACAGAGATTTAAGCAAGTAGCACATTGCCTTGTCCACGTGGGATAATGATTTTGCCTTGTCCACCCGAGAGGCCCTTGAGTTTGCTGGAATGTCGATTAACTTCCGTTCCGGCAAATTCGGGTACTCCATATGTCCTATTTTTAGCAAAGGTCATGCTGAAATTTTCCGTGAATTTTAGCATGACTTTGCTAAAAATAGGACATATGGGGTACTTGTGACTAATGCATGGGCCGTGGTATCTTAGTAGTTAATTAAGTAGGATCAAGTGCCCCTTTATTCTAGCTGCATTAAACCATAGGCGGCAATAGAGCCAAGTGATTAGGCCCAACTTAGAATTCTCCTTCCCAGCTTAGCTTTTAGGATGCCTCGGTGTCGACAAACCATAAATTATAAAACCTTGGCTTTTAGGGTGCCTCGGTGTCGATAAAAACCGAAATGATGAAAGCTTAAGCTTTTAGGGTGCCTCAGTGTCGAAAAACCCTCAATGATAAAAGCTTAGCTTTTAGGATGCCTCGGTGTCGACAAACCCTAAATGATGAGACCATGATCTTGTTCCTTGACAATAACCAACTTTTTGACCAATTTTTTTTCCTATTTAGAGAGAAACATGGCCAACAATGATGAGGCCGGGGGTTCGGGCGGCAAGGCATTCTGGGAGCTGTCCCAGGAGATGGAGGAACAACATCACTTGTATGAGGACGCCGCCTTCCCCACCGATCCTGAGACCACTGATGGTACCGCCGAGGATGACCCCCCTAATGGTGCCGCCGAGGATGCCACCACTGATGGTGCCGCCGAGGATGCCACCACTGATGGTGCCGCCGAGGATGCCACCACTGATGATGGCGGCGCACGCACAGATGGCAGCCAACCGAAGAGGCAACGGAAGGACCGGCGCCCGACCATGCTCCGCACTGTCAATGAGGAATTTACTGAAGTGGACTCCAACGGGAATCCAACGGCGCCCGAACGAATAGTCAAGGGGTACTCGCTTCAGCTCGGGTGCATTCTCCGGAGCACCGTCTCGATCAACACCGACAACCTGAGGCATCCTGACCGAGGGAATTTGCGCAACCTCCTCTTCACAAAGCTACACGAACGATACAAGTTCCCCGCTGAATTTGAAAACACAAGCCTCAAAGGGAATAAAGTGAACAATACCGCCCTCACGAGGATGAGCACGGCCCTGTCTACTTGGAAAAGCACGGTGAAGAGAATGATCGAGAAAGGTGAGAGTTATGAGACGATCAAGGAGAAAAATCCTTCGATCACCGAAGATGACTACAACGACTTCAAGATCAAGTGCTCGAGCACCGCAACCTCCGAATCAAGTCAGTGGGGGAAAGAAATGCGGGAGCTGAACTTAGGGGAACACACACTCGGTCCCGACGGTTACAGAGTGGCGGAGCCTATATGGGACAAGGAGGAGGCGGACCATGCCGAGCAAGGCCTACTGCCCCTCTTCGATAAATACGGTGACAAGCAGACCAGGAACTTTGTCAGGGCCCGGTACAAGAAGGACCGAAAACAAAGGAGCTTACCACGGATCCGAAGACCAGGGCGCTTGAGCTTGTTCTGGTAAGGAATACACCCCCGCGTAATTAGCTCCATATAGTTGCATTCTAATTAATGAAGCCAGATTTCTAAATGGTTCACATTTCTTCCGCAGGCGACTGAAAGCAGTAGCGCGGGGTCGACTAAGAGCAACCCTTGGGACACCACTCTAAATAGGGCGTTGAATGTAATGAAGAAAAAGGATAAGCTCAGTAAGCCGACGTCAGCTGGTCGTGTGGCCGGCAAAGGCTTGTCGACAAAATGGTCGTCATACTATAACGCTGGTGGGCGAAAGGAGAAAAAGACCAGCTCGGAAAGCCAAGCGCGCGAGGTTCAAGAACTCAAGGCACAGGTGGCGCGGATTCCGGAGATTGTCCAAGAGCAAGTGCAACAACAACTCGGAGCGACGATCACCGCCATTGTGCCTACCTTGATCGAGGGGTTGCACGCGTGGATTGCGGGCGGCCAACAGGGGCCGCCCCCGATTCCTAGCTTCACGGCCAGCAACTCGCAGAACGCGATGGCGGGGCCATTGGTGTCTCCGGCGGAGGCGGCATTGGTGTCTCCGACGCCGGCACGGGAGCTTAATGCACCCGGGTGTACGCAAGCGGCCCCTCCGTCAACTGCACGCCCACCGTTGGCGGTGCCTCGACATTAGCCGAGCTCGACGCCATCATCACGGTAACTAATTAAGCCTCTCTCGGCTGAGGACTTCATCTCCTTGCCTTTGACTGGGCATCCCTGACGCCCTACATGTTTTCACAGGGCGCCGCCGACGTTCCATGCACTCTCATGCACTTCGTGAACAACGAGTTGGTCGATGTCGCCAAGGGCAAAATCGTTCAACCGGGCAACCCCGTGTTCCACGGTACCCAGATGCCACCCAACTTGTTTAGGGTTCAACTGGTTCGGGTGCTGCCAGGCTGCGACGAGTTGTTACCTCCGATTCGACCCGTTGGGGCCGACGATGATGACGTGATGACCCTCAGCGCCTGCTTGAGCTGGCCCCTGCTTTGGCCGAAGAGCCAGATTCGTTTGGGGGCGGGGGACACCACCCCAAAGACAACACCGCCAGTCGTGCCGGCGCCAAGTCGGCCCCATGGCAAGACCGCCGCAACGGTGCCGGACATCCCTATGCCACTGGATCCAAACATGCATATGTCACAGGATCAGAACGACGACAACGACGATACATTTGCCAACGTCGATCAGTACTTTGCCGATCATGGGTACGGTGGCGACTTCATGGGGCCTCCTTCTCAAGAACCCAACCCTACAAAAGACGTGCGCGATCTAGCTGGTACCGCGGAGGAACCAAGTTGCAACAGGTGTCGTCTGCCGTTCAGTTCTCAGGAGACGCCTCCAGCTGCCGACTTCACCGAGCCTCAGATAGGCGAGGTGCGAAATATTATTAGCCCCAACACACTCAAGAAGGCGGTCTGTGAGCAGAACTCGGTCCCATTACATGAGAAGAAGAAGGCACACAAAAGAAAGACTAACAAGGGTGCGAGCCAGTCGGCATCGAGTACGATCCGTGCTCAGGACGGGCCCACTTCACCTAAGGATGTAATGAGGAGGGTGCATGTGGCGGGTAGGCCGATGCTACCGAGAAATATGCTCGATGCTGCAATCGGTGCTATGCGGAGTCTGCATGACAGTGTTCTTTCTTTGGAGAAGCGGCGTCTCAGAGAGAAGGATGTGGCATACCCGGTTTTCGCAGCCAAGGTGCCACAGGGCAAGGGGTTTGTGGATAACTCCATCGGGGGTACGATCGTCATGCGGTTTGATGACATCTACTCTATGTTGAACCTTCATCCGCTGCACTACACCTTCGTTCGGCTATTTTTGCTGAGTATGGAGATGCGGATCATTCGCGACAAGACCTCGGACATCGTGATAGTCGACCCCTTATACATGCGTGCCAAGATCTTGGGCAGTGCTGGGGACCGGCAAGTCGCGAGTTCTTACCTCGAAGGCGTCATTCTGGCAAACCGATATAAGGATAACTTCCTCGTGCCTTACTTTCTCGAGTAAGTCCCCCCCTCAACCGCCCCGTAACATATGAATTCTTAGATTTCGATCGTTTTTCTTTTAAAATTCCGTGTTTTCTGCAGTGACACACATTGCACGCTCATCCTCCTAAGCCCCAAATATTCCATGGCCACGTATTTTGACTCGGACCGTCAGTCAAACATAGACTACACAAATGTCAAGAAGGTTCTTGATGATGTTCTCCCCAGCTACGCCAAATCTGGAGGCACCTTCACCAGGCCTATTCATAAGACCGGCAAGCACGTGTTCTCCCACAATACGACGTTCTGCTGCGTCAAGCAGCCGCCTGGCGGTCAGAAGGGTGCCTACTACGCCATCCATCACATGCGGGCGATCGTACGGGACCATCATCAACTTCTGCTACCGAGTAAACTCAAAGATTGGGTCGCGAGCGTGACGGCAATCCAGGACGCGGACATCAGACAAGAATTCTTTCGCATCCAGTCGGAGTTTGCGGAAATCATCCATCAAGATGTCCTTCGTACCTTGGGGCAGTTCTACCTCAGAAATCAACCATCCAACAGTGACATCGACACAATGCTACAAATGCAGGCTGACAACGCCCGCGATTTCATGACTCCCACGATAGACGGCGGCTTTATCCATGCTCCGGTCCCTTGAGTCGATTCGAAAGTAGTGATGCTGTGTCCAGTTCTAAAACATCGATTGGCTCATGTTGTAATTAAACTTTAATGAACTTGTAGTATGTCTTTTTGGTTTCGACTATCGTTCAACTTAGATGTAATCGATGCTATTAATGTCTTGCTTTTCTCTTTCGATCATTCTGTTGCATACTTATATATTGCTTATGTATTGTCTGTGAATTGGTACTCACGTTTCGTTTGGCTAGTGCACAACGATGCCGTCGTATGTCGTGTACAAGGGTAAGGTTCCCGGAGTCTACGACGACTGGGAGGAGTGTCGGAGATAGGTTCACTGATTCAGCGGTAACAGTTACAAAGGGTACACCACTAGGGCCGAGGCGGAATCTAGATACGCCCGCTATCTAGCGGGAGAGGGGAGGGAGCGTTGGAGGAACCGGATGAAGACGAGTTTCATCATGATGATGCTCATCGTGATGACCGCAGCTCTCTTCTATGTGATGGTAGTTTAGATGATCGATATTGACTTGTAATGTGAAGACAAACTCGCTACTCGCGGTCTCGAGACTTGTAATATAATGTTCTATCTTTCTTCGGTCTTTTCAATTCGGAGACTAATATGATGAATTATATTCGGAGACTAATATGATGAATTGTATTCAGAGACTAATCTTCTATTGTATTCGATGAATCTGTTGTTGATGTGTGCTGTCTATATTCTGTCCAATAATACATTTTGTAACCTGTGTAAAAAACAAAAAATTAAAAAATAAATAAATAACCTAATATTCATACTAATGGCGCATCACATCAAAGTGCGCCATTAGTATGCCAAAGGATACTAATGGCGCATCATTAAACAGTGCACCATTAGTATGCCAAAGTTACTAATGGCGCATCATTAAGCAGTGCGCCATTAGTATGCCAAAGCACCTGGGTATATATGGCCCCCTGGGAGGCATACTAATGGCGCACCTTGGTATATACTAATGGCGCATCTGAGGTGCGCCATTAGTAAAATATACTAATGGCGTGGCACTAATGGCGCACCACTAATGCGCCATTAATGGCCAAAATAGGTGCGCCATTAGTAGGCCTTTTCCTAGTAGTGATTTCTATATATGAAATTTCATTTGGTATCAAATTGTAATGATTGTCATTTTGGATACACAAGTGCTCTTCCTTGCAAATCTAACCCATGTAGGTAGATGAACTCAAGCTACAAGTGGTGCTCCCAACTCTTGATGAACTACATCAACCTTGAGCATCCAACACAAGTTCAACTACATGATCAAGATCAACACCACCACCCAAGGTATGTTATTACATCTTAGAGAAGCCTTACCCCAAGACATGGGTCAAAGCAGCTCAACAAGATGAGAATACATCAAAGTGCTTAAACGAAAAATGGCAACCCCATTTCCATATTAATTGATGAGTATGACCTATGATCAAGTGTCTTCACTTGACTCCTAAGTCAATATACTCTAACATAGGTGACTCTGTCGCCGACTAATTCTAGATGAAGTTCTCTAGTGTTTCTCTGTGTTCTTGCATTTATCTCTTGCATGCTTGTTCCCCATTCAAAAAACTTCATCTAGATTTCTTTTATTTTCTGCATTCCCTGCATCAAATTGTTTGCAAATCCTTCAGTTAATTCCCTGAAAATCCTTGTTAGATCTTATTTGCCTAGTGAGCTGAGATGACAAAATCTTTCCTCTGCATTGAACTCGGTCTCACCGATTTCTGCCTCTCGGCAAGACCGAACTGCAATGCTACATTGAAGATTGTTCATCGGTCCAACCGACAAGGACAAACCCAGTCTGACCGATATGCATCATCTCCGGCACTGCCAACTCGGTGTCACCGATGACAATGAATCGGCCTCACCGATTTCAATACTGAGAAAACATTTTGCCATTTGCATCATGCATATCTGTTCCAGCTCCACTTGATGATTCTTGTCCTCTACCAGCATCTTAAATTATATTTTGCTTTGTAATGTGACTCAAGGACCGAACCTACTTGACTCATGCTCCAGAAGATCCCTTCTTGGAAATTGATGTCAAAGGGGGAGAGAGAGCACATCAAAGCTTATCACATAAGGGAGAAAGCATGCCTTAATCTTCTCTAGATGCTTATTATCCATAGAGGAGAGAAGTCGCATGTCTTCAAGAAGGGAAAGACATGTTAGTATGTGTTATGATTGTTTTGCTGTGATTTTCTTTTACCCTATCTTCTCCCGTTATCCAATATAAGATTCAAGGGGAGAAAGGCACTTAAGGGAAGAAAATCATCGAAATTTATTGCATATCTTTACTCCCTTGGGGACATATCTATATCCACATAGAGTACTAAGTACTCACTCTCTACATGTCATCCCAATCTTGGTACTTTTGTGGTTACTCGCTGTGCTTTGTTTAGTAGGTGTTCTTGTGTTATCTAACCCTGCTTTCTCAAGTACACCTCCTCCAAAGCCAGCTCAAGACCACAAAGTAAGTATATGCATCACATCCATGTGCATGATGATTTCTTGATGTTGTACATGTTGTTTACAAGGAGGACTCATGAACATAGAGGTACATTTCCTATATTTAACATCATTTGCTCTGATGCATATAGCCAAGATACATGTAACTCATTGCTTGCTCTGACATGCTTATGCATTCACATGCTCTTACATTCTATAGTTACATGATTGCATCCATGTAGGGGGGAATATGCTTGTTACATGTTTTTCCAAAGTTTACTCGTTATCCTCATATATTTATCTGAAGCTTTGATGTATGTTGTCATCAATTACCAAAAAGGGGGAGATTGAAAGCACAAGTGCTCCCTGGGTGATTTGGTAATTAATGTCAACATATTTCTTGTTGGACTAATATTTTCATCTAGTATATTTCAGAAAGTTCAACAAAGGTGTGGCATGGACAAGAGGATGTGGAACCCCTTCAAGAAGCTAAGGACAAAGATTGGTAAAATCTCAAGACTCTTCATTTCTATTTTAGTGATCCAAGATCACATTGAGTCCATAGGAAAGCCTATACTATTAAAAGGGGATGAGGTGTTGCTTAATGGTCTACTTGCTCAAAGTGCTTAGTGATATACACCAAAGCCCTCAACCACTTTCTCATTTCCAAATATGTCATAAACCTACAGTCAAACTCGGCCCCACCGATTTGAGCTATCCGGCGCCATCGAGTTCACTTGACATAGCCAGTGCCAGAAACCCTAATCAGTTCGGTCTCACTGATGGGATCTCGGTCTCACCGAGATGGGCTTGCAAACTCTCTATTTCATGTTGCAATTATTTCAGTCCCACTGAGATATGCAGTCGGTCCCATCGAGTTTGCTTGAACAACTCTCGGTTTGCTTATTACCAAAATCGGTCTCACCGAGTTTGTGTAATCGGTCAAACTGAGTTTAGGTTTTACCCTAACCCTAGCACATCGGTCTCACCGAGTTGATCATGTGGGTCTCACCAAAAAGCCTAACGTTCACATGTTGAACCAGGTCGATCTCACCGAGTTTCACTATTCGGTCCCACCGAGTTTGGTAAATTGTGTGTAACGTCTAGATTTTGTGTGGAGGCTATATATACCCATCCACCCATTCTCCATCAGAGAGAGAGCCATCAGAACGTGCCTACACCTCCACTACTCATTTTCTGAGAGAAAACTACCTACTCATGTGGTGAGACCAAGATATTCCAATCCTACCATAAGAATCTTGATCTCTAGCCTTCCCAAAGTCGCTTTCCACTCAAATCATCTTTCCACCATATCCAAATCTGTGAGAGAGAGTTGAGTGTTGGGAAGACTATCATTTGAAGCACAAGAGCAAGAAGTTCATCATCAACACACCATTTATTACATTTTGGAGAGTGGTGTCTCCCAGATTGGTTATGTGTCACTTGGGAGCCTCCATCAAGATTGTGGAGTTGAACCAAGGAGTTTGTAAGGGAAAGGAGATCGCCTACTTCGTGAAGATCTACCCGAGTGAGGCAAGTCCTTCGTGGGCGATGGCCATGGTGGGATAGACAAGGTTTCTTCTTCGTGGACCCTTTGTGGGTGGAGCCCTCCATGGACTCGCGCAGCCGATACCCTTAGTGGTTTGAAGTCTCCATCAACGTGGATGTACGATAGCACCACCTATCAAAACCACGCCAAAAATCTCCGTGTCTCCAATTGTGTTTGCACACTCCAATCCCATCCCTTTACTTTCTTGCAACTTGTATGCTTTACTTTCCGCTGCTCATATACTCTTGCCATGCTTGCTTGAAATGTATTGTTAATGTTTGAACTTGTGCTAAAACTCCAACTCAACATGAAGAACTTAAAAACTACTACTTTTCTTGTTGAGGGTCTAATCACCCCCTCTAGACACCTCTTCTTCGATCTTTTCACATACAGACCAAGCTTTCTATGGATCCAAGTTAATTCAAGACAAGTTCCTGCGTTAGAGATTTGACTAGGGTCCGCGAGAATACCGACATCATGAAATTTGATCAAGTAAAGCTCTCGTTCAACTATTGTATATAGCGCAAATATTTTCTTGTAGCGCAACAATGTTTCGGTTTTTATTTACCTCATTTTTGAATTTTTGCAGTTGTTCTTCACCATAGTCAAGAGAGACCATTGGGAAGTTGTAGTTGTAAATTTCATGAAAAAACATTTCAATGTCCTCTTGAGAAGCCTTGTTGCAATCTGGTATGGAGTCGAACACATCTTTTTATATGACTTTCCCCTTTTGTTTTTTTCAAATCAATGTTGCAGTACCAATCAATTCGACATTTCCATGTAACAAACTTCAAAACATTGGTCAAAGAAATAAACCCATGGAAGCAAGATTTTGGCACATTTGAGCTGTTCAGTCCACCAAGCTACCCGCAATAGTCAACAACGTACTATTTTTCAATCTTATTTATTTGTGGCAATTCGCAACTTTACATTTTGTTTAGGAAACATTTTCATCTTTTTCTTGTGTTCTCATGTTTCCACTTTTTTCCATAGTAGAATTGATTGTGGCATCTTTGATATTCTATACTTGGAGAATTTAACTGACAAGGGGATGAAGCCATTCAATACAGTACAACTCAGACTCATTTTATTTTTTTATTCTCGCAAGCTATGAAACACTAGTAGTAAATAAACTCTAGCAGTCAAGTACTATCATATTTTCTGAAATTTGATGTTTTTACCCACCATTTTTTCATCCCCTGCTAGTTGTGTCTCACAATTTATTTATTTTTCTCTTATTGTGTATGCTCAGGATGTAAACTCGTTGCTCAATGTCCAGAAGTACATTGCGGCGAAGCTTTTCAAGCACCCTCAAAACATCCTTAGCTCAGAGGACAAGCTTCAACCTTTGCTCAACTCATAGATTGATGTCAACCGCAACAAGACCTCTCTAGTAGTTTAGACCTCTTTTTTGCGGTCCATGTGTGTGCGACATGTTTGTAACCGAGCTCTCTAGTAGTCTAGGAAACTAAAGTTTCGGAAGAAGAATGTGTCATGTTGGGGAATGCCCCCTTTCCCCCTCATTTTTGTATGCTGGAGACATGCTGTTTCACTACTGATCTGGTGTTTTTGCTCACCTATATATAATGTATACGTGATTCCAATGGCAGTTGTTACCTTTTTCCTGAAATGTGTTCCATAGTATCCTTTTTTCCGCACACTGGTGTTGTATTTGGAGCCATTTGTTGCATTAGAAATCTGTTACTAGTAAAATGTTGAAATTTGCTATAATGATCGCCATCTCCGTAACATTTTGTTACTTACACTAGCAAAATGATGGGTTGAAGGCATTTTCTCATCACAACATCATGTCCATGTAACATAAATACATGTTGTAACATAACCAAAATGGAAAGTGCTCATGTCCCTATACATGAATACATCCTGTAACATAACCAAAATGAAAAGTTTCCTTCCTGTGAAGATCATGTTTTCATATAATAGGAATACATTATCTTCTTTTTTTGTAACCCGTGATACCGTGATAAGCTTTTTTTCCTGCAATATGGATTAATATGGGATGTATATGCATAGAAATAGTGAGGTTGTATGTCCCAAACCCTGGCAACTGCATGGAGCAAACATAACATAGGTTGCAAATTTAAATTATAGCTTGTACATCATCAAGTTTGCAAAAAAAGAAGTTACAAATGTAGCTCGAACGCAGGGAGCAAGTACATCTTGCTTAGGAGATGAAACGAAACACCCAAAGCTGGCTGATGGGGGATCTTCTCCCAAATGAAAAGCATTTTTTCTTAGGAGGAAGATCTTCCCCATTATTTCTCTCATTTTTTCTAGAGCTTCAGTTGGGTTGCTTGGGCAATGTTTGGATCACTGGCCATCACCACTCCGAAGTACTAACAAGCTTGGACTACATGTCCAACCTGAGAGCAGAACTGACATTTAGGGGGTGTTGCCTCCGCCTCCATTGCAGATTTCAGCAGCCCACATGTCTAAACATTGAGTCCTTCTTCGTTGAAGTTCTTGCAGCGGACGGTCCTTTTGTGATGCCCCCGATTTGATTGTACACTAATTAATCACGCAAATGTGTATGACCAAGATTAAGGAGTCACTGGAAGATATCACAACACAACTCTAGAACAAATTAAAGTCATACAAGCTTCATATTACAAGCCAGGGGCCTCGAGGGCTCGAAAACATAAGCTCAATCATAAACGAGCCAGTGGAAGCAACAATATCTAAGTACATACATAAGAAAATAATTTGCCATAAGATGGCTAGCACAAACAGGGATACAGGTCGAAGAGACGTGGGCCTCCTGCTTGGGATCCTCCTAAACTATTCCTAGTCGGCCGTGCCTCCACGTAGTAGTAGCCTCTGTCGGTGTAGTAGTAATCGTCGAAAGTGCCATCTGGCTCCTGGGCTCCACCATCTGGTTGCAGCATCCGAGAAGAAAAGGAAAAGGGGGGAAAAGAGGGAACAAAGCAACTGTGAGTACTCATCCAAAGTACTCGTAAGCAAGGATCTACACTACATATGCATTGGTATATGTATAAAGGGGTAATATATGTGGGCTAAACTGCAGAATGCCAGAGGAAAGTTAATCCTATTGAAGACTACGCTTCTGGCAGCCTCCATCTTGCAGTAGTAGAAGAGAATAGCTGGAATAGTAACAAGTATCATCGTATAGCATAATCCTACCTACCAGGCAATCCTCTCCACGTGACCCTGTGAGAGAGCAATCACCGAGTTGTATCTGGAACTCATTTGGGCGTGTTTTATTAAGTATCCAGTTCTAGTTGTCAAAGGTCGGAATACAACACCAAGTCGTCCTGTTACCGTGGACATGGCTATTCGAATGGATTACTTCCGTGTAGGGGTGCATCACATTTCCCAACACGCATGATTACTTTGGATGGACACACCTTCCTGGATCATGCCTGGCCTCGGAATATCAACACGTCACAACCCTACTTAGGCTTAATAGAGAGACCAGCACACTGGTCTACATCCTAAGCGCGCAGGAGTCTTGTGCCCATCGCCCTTTGCACTCCTGCACGTTGCATGGGTGGCTGGTTAGCAGACATAGCAACCTCCATTATAAAGGAAGTTGCGTTGCGCGGTCCAACCCAGCGCGCGCCGCTCAGTCGGTGACGTCTGGTAAGCTTTGACTGATACTACGACACCGAGTGCCCATAATTGTCCCTGCGTAGCTAGTTAGTGTGTATAGGCCAACGACCCAACTCAGATCAAATATCCAAACTCGTTAAGCGTGTTATTATGAAATAACCGCAGACAACGACCAGGAACTAGGCGACCTATCTCCTGGGTGTCTTAACCTGCCATGTCGCTCCGCCACAAAGATCCACATAGAGAGTCGTCGAGAAAAATGTCCTTTCAACCCCCACTCCGTGAATCACTCGCGGGTACTCAACGAGCCGTCCCGACTTTAGTCACAACATGTATCATGTATAATATGTGGTATATACCCGTGATCACCTCCCGAAGTGAACACGGCCCGATAGTATAGCATAGCAGACGGAGAAGAATATAGGGCCACTGATGGAATACTAGCATCCTATACTAAGCATTTAGGATAGTAGGTAAATGTATCAACAATTGTAGCAACAATGACAGGCTATGCAACAGAATAGGAGATATCGAATCAACAACAGTAGCAAACCTAATGCAAGAATAAGATAAAAGAGAGTGGGCGATTTATGTCTGATCAAGGGGGGTTCGCTTGCCTGGAAGCTTGGCAGAGAAGGATGGATCATCAACACCGTAGTCGATTAGGGTAGCAATAGTGGCGTCAGTCTCGAAGTCTAATGGAGAGAAAAGGAGGGAGAAACAATAAATACAATGCAAACAGATGAATGATGATGCATGCCATGGCAATAAATGGAGCAAGGTATGATCTAACGCGAAACTACGTGATACTAGAGAAGGGGGAACCATTTGGGAAAGTATTCCCGGTGTTAGGCATTTCGGACAGATGAAACAAAGGGGGACGGTTGCATGTTTGCTATGCTATGTGTTGCGGACGAACGGAGAGCGTATTCGGATTCACCTCGTCTTTCTGAGCAACTTTCATGTACAAAGTATTTTCATCCGAGTTACCGATTATTTCATATTAATTTTCAAAGTTTTAATTCATTTTCTAAGTTATTTTAATTCGAAAATTAAATGTTAAATCGCTATTTGTACCCAGCACAGTGTACACAAAAATGTACACTGGCTGACATGTGGGACCATGGGGTCCCAATTGACCAGTCAAAGTTTGACTGGTCAATAGGGGGTGGGCCCCCTGTCATTGCGTGCCTAGTTAACTAACATGATTAGTTAGACTACTTAAGTAGTTAATAGGTTAATTAACAGGATTAATTAGGTTAATTAATTAATTTAATTAATTAATTATTATTATATTTTTATTTCTTCTTCTTTTTTCGTCCTGAGGCATGGGCCCCCTTGCAATAGGCCCAGAGGCCACTGGATCGGGCGCTGGGCGCCGGGGAACGGGCGATGGGCGGGCGGCCGATAACAGGCGAACCCGGGCAGCGCCACCGACGCGGCAAGCAGCGTGGGCGAGGACGAGCGAGTGACTGCAGCGGGTGGCCAGGAGGGACGCGGATTGTAGCGTGCAGACGTCGGGCGCACGCCTAGGACAGGGGGCGCAAGCCGCGGTGGCTAGAGGCGGAGACGGGCGAGGCGAGGCTGGCAGTGTGCGCGCGCGGTGGCCCTGCGAGGGCAGGGGCGCGGCATGGGGCGCGCATGTGCGGTGGCCGCGGGTCGACGGTAGGTGTGGGGAGGGGGCGAGCTGCGGCGAGAGCAGCTGGGCTGCGCTGGTGGCGGGGCGCTGGCGGCCAGTGGGGCGGAGCACTTCAAAGCAAGGAGGCGCGAACGAGGAGGAGCAGCACGGCGAGCGTGGTTGTGCGAGACCGTGGACGCATACAGAAGGAGATGGGCGCGTCCAGGGCCTACGCAGGGCGACAGAGCACGTTCGGGGCGCGTTCGGCGCACGATGGGCACGATGTGGACGGTGTGCCACAGAGAGGGAGAGGGGATCGGGGTCTCACCTCCGTTGCAGGGGATCGGGCGTCGAGGCTTGGGGAAGCCGACGCGAGGGGGAGGTGAGGACGGGGCGGTGGTTCGGGGGGGAGGCACACGGACGACGTGGCTCCAAGTGGCGGCGGCGGCGGCAGGGATCGTGGTGGCGATGGGTGTTCGTTCCCCTTCCCGATCCAGATCGGGATCGAGAGGGGGGCAGACGAGGGAGCGAGAGGGGAGACGAGTGGGGGAAGTGGGGGGTTACGGGCTAGGGTTTCGACACGAGGGGGTAAAGGGGGAGTGGGGATGAGCCAGCTGAGCCAATGGGCTGGCGGGCTGGGCCGTTTGGCCCAGTTGGCCAGGGGGTCTATCTCTTTTTTTGTCTTTTTATGTATTATTGTTTTCCATTTTATTAAATTTTAGCTTTTATAAAATACAAAAGTTGTAACTAAAATGGTATTAATAATTATGTCACTACCACAATTAAGTTGGCACCAAAAATAAAATAAGTTTGTAATTGCTTATTATTTTTAAAGCATTTAAATAATTGTTTTTCTATTCTTTTATTCATTTTAGAGTATTTAAACATTTTATAAAAGTGTGGTTTCTCCACCATAATCTCTTATGATTTATTTGAGACATTTAGAACAGTTTAGTTTTAATTTTTGAAAACTTTTTGTTTGCCTTTACTTTAAATTCAAATTTAAATTCGAACAGGATTTGAATAGTCGCAAGATTAGCAACAATAATCATGGTGATGCGGCATCATTAGAAGAGGGTTAATGCAGCTTAATTATCCGGGCGTTACACCTTTTTCAGCTCTTGGCTTTCCTCTAGCTGTTTGCTTCTTCTCTTGTTGCTTCGCCTTCTTTTTTTGCTCATAATCTCGCTGCTCTACCAGTGTTTTCTTTCTCTTCTCTCTTTCAGTTGGCCGACCTTTCTTAGGGACACGAGCTGGGCTTTGTAACATCTCCGAGCTTTGAGGCTATGGTAGGTCATCATTCAATGTTCTCGTTGCGGCACCTGGTGGTGTTGGGGGTTCAGTCTGCTGCGTTCCTTGTTGTCCTTGCTGTGCTCCTCTCTTCGCCACTACTATGGCAGGCTCGAGAACTTTTAATGCTTCATCTAATATTTTGTAGGCATCATCATTGCAACATGCATTAGAGGCGAGCCACGTCAACCTTCGACACAAGGAGTTGTATTTCAGCGTGTTCGTTGAGGGGTGCCCGAAGTCCAGCAATCGGCCAGTCCTGCCCATGCTTGTTTTGGCTGCTTCAGACCACCTCTCCAACAAGTATTCCAGTGGAATTACTTGGACATTGAGATGCACCATTACCCTTATTATGTGTGCACAAATCAGGTCATTCATCTCAAAGTAGTGGCAACTGCATTCAAACAACCCTTCATCCATCATAACATGCACAGAATAAAGCTTTGGGTTCTCATACGAGCTTGCCTTTAGCTCAAACAGGAGGCCTTGCCATTGATACTCAGTGCCTTGGTTGACAATGAAGACGGTAGACGCAGTCACCTGTTTCTGGAACTTGCCAACGACGCTGCGAGCGTAGTAAGCAACAACTTGGCACTCAATGTTGTGCCTGCAGCATCACAAGAAATAGGTCAGAAACCACATCACATAGAAACTTGGCGCAACTAAAACTCAAAATTGTGTGTACCGAGAGTATAGTGGTGGAGTTGTTGTTTCATCGGTGAATCAACTATTGTCTTCACGATCAAGCATAGTTTCTTCAGACATTTCATATTGCTACACAAACCTCCAGACAGAATCAGCCAGACGAATCAGTGTCTTCAAATATGAATTAAGCCCCTCAGACCTGCCCGTTGTGCTCGTGAACGGGAAGAATTTGTTCTTGAAGTACGCTGGATGCCACATGTGCCTTGTTCGCCACATGTTCTTCGGGTGTTTGTTCTCAGCCACTTCAAAACAATGCAGCACCTGCTGCCATGTTTCCTCAAACTCCTCAATATTTTCTGATTGATACAAGTGTAGAACACATCTACAAATGCTTCATTGCTGCTCAACATCCTTCCAACTTGGAACGCCCATTGCTAAACAAATGAAACTTGCAACACCTATGGCAGGTGTTTGGCAACACATCCTCAATAATTGTTGCCATCGCTTGGTCCTGGTGGGTCGTGATGTTTGTACGATGCTCGTTATCCTCGCAACCATCCACTATGGGAACACCAACTTAGATGTTTCAATAGTTTCATCCGGCAACAAGGCACACCCGAATTGGAGGTGGTTGTTGACCCCAACTATAGGAGCAAATGGCATGTTGTATCTATTGGTGCAGAAGGCTATATCGAAGAACACACAATCTTTATATTCTGGGTACAACGCCCTTATTCTCCCATCAACCCAAAATAAGGCTGTCGGGGGAAACTGTCCACCACGAACACCTATGGGACCGGAGCCCCTTGTCGTTGCGGTGAGGGAGCGGAGGGAGCACAAAGAGCGGATCGAGGAGAGCACGCGGGCAGTTTACCCAGGTTCGGGCCGCGCGGACGCGTAAAACCCTACTCTTGCCTTGGTTTGTATTGAGTTTGTGAGCTCGGGAGCTTGAAGAACTAGCTACACCGAGCGAGTAAGCTATCTAGGTTTCGAACCCTCTCTACGTTGTGCATGGGCCTCCTTTTATAGCTCAAGGGGTCACCGTCAGGTGTCAACGTAAAAGAAGGGCAAAAATGTAACTTTGGTGGTAGTTGTAACAGTGCGGGAACAGTACATGAGTAGTGGATGAACAGTGGTCATCACCTAACTTGACAGTGGGGGACAAGAGCATTAAATGCCCGTCGCCGTCGACCCCAAAAGCGCCCGCCCTTGCGTCTCCGTTCGCCACGGCGGTAGCCTCGTCACCGTGGAGTGCCACCGTGTCCCCCAGGCTACACAGCCATCCGCCACGCGTCCCTGGAAGGGCCCCAGGGCGACGCGTGGGCCGATGAGCTGGAGCGCGGGCACACAGTGCAAACTTCCCCCGGCAAGCACCTTGCCGGGGTCTTGATCTTGTCGGGCCGGGAAACTTGTCGCTCCCCGGGTCTTGCCGGGGCGCAGAGTGCGCCGAGGCTTGTCTTCTAGATACAGTCTTCTGGTCTTCCTGGCAAGCTCCTCTTGCCAGGGCCTTGTGTTAATGACATAGTCTTGAGCCTGGGACGGCCTTCCCGGCAAGCTCCACTTGCCGGGGCCTTGATCTTCTGTCTTGTATACTTTGTTTTTGAATGGCTTAATGAGGACCAGAGAGGTTTCCGGCAAGCACGTGGTAGACCCTGCCGTGGGAAGCTGCTACTGCCCGTGCACAAGTTGGGGTACTAAGGTACCCCTAACTTAGTACACCGACAGGAGCCCCCGGGCCTGGGCCACACACGGTGCCCAGCGCTGTTGGGCTAGGCCCAAGACAGTGCACGGGCATGCACAGCCCGCGGCACGCCGAATCCCCTCCCCCTAACGGCACGCGTCGATTGCGGCGTCGTGGCGGAGATCGTGGCCACGTTCTTTAATGGGAAATGCGGAGCGTCCCCCACTTCCCCCTTAAAAGCAGAGGAAGCAGGGGCCGTTACCTTACTTCGTCTTCATTGCTTCTTCCATCTCCAGAAATCCCCCTCTGCGCTCCGCCTCCTCATCTCCTCCGCCCTCTTCCGCATCCGCGGCGCCGTCGAGCTTCTCGTCCCTTCCTCCGCCGCCTCCGCCATGGCTCCGAAGGCCGAGAAGGCGAAAGCGGAGAAGACCAAGAGGGAGAAATCCGAGCAGGCGGCAAAGCTTGTCGCCCTGTGGAAGAGGAACGTCGTCTTCGCGCCGAGGCTCAGCGCGAGGGAGCTCTGGAACAAGTACTATCTGTTCTGGGCCAAGGAGACCAAGGCGCATCCCCGCACCAGAGTCTACCCGGCCGCCGCCAGAGATCTGTACCCCAGCGGGTATTTCTTCTTTGCTGTCTTCTTCCACTGCGGCCTGTGTCCTCCATTCTCTGAATTTTTCTGCGATATCATGAACACGTACAATCTCCATCTCTTAGACTTCACCCCCAACGCCATCCTTACGATGGCGGTTTTTGCACATCTGTGCGAAAACTACATAGGGATCTATCCAAACGTAGCGCTCTTTCGGCATTTCTTCACGCCTAGAGCAGAGGCTGGCGCCCCCCTCTCCGGAGATATCTCTTGGGTCTTCCGCTTGAACAAGAAGGAATCCTATCTGAAAGGGGAACTCCGCGGCAAGTGGGAAGAGTGGCGCGCGGATTGGTGCTGGGTAGTGGAGGACGAACCGCAGCCTTTCACCGCGCCGCGCACAGCAGCTATAGTGCGCGGCAGGGACTGGAGCGATTTGGCTCCGGATGACATCAAGCTCAACGCTGCCCTCGTTAGGATTCTTCGTCTCCGGGTAGCCAAGTTGACCATCGGAGAGGTAGGAGCAGATTTCCTCCGCCGCCGCATTGCACCTTTACAAGAGAGGAAAAGGCCAGCATGGGAGTTTGGCAATGCGGCGTACATAATGAGGTTGCGCCCGGGGCTGAACTACAACTTCACGGCGCTGGAGCTGAAGGGGATGCTCCGGGAGCTTTTCAAGCACGACCCGGCCCACCCGGAGTGGTTTAGACCTCCCCGGGGAGTAGTACCACTATGCAACAGCACCGCCCGGGACGCATTGCGCGCAATGATGCCTGCGTGTGACTCTCACGGCATCGACCCCACCTGGATAGTGCCGACGCCGGACGCCATCATGAGCTTCTTTGATAACTTGGTGGAGGTGCCGAAGAACTCCGAGGAGATCAAGGGTCTCACTCGGGACACCACGGAGCGGGATTTGGCCTATATTGCTTCCCGGATGGAAGAGGCCGCCGCAGCCGCAGCAGCAGGAGACTTCGGATTCACTGTTGAGGAGGCAGAGGCGGAGGACGCATCGTGCCAAGCAGCGGAGGCAGAGATTCGCAAACTGCTCAAGCTCCCGCCCGACGAGCTCGCCGGGGTCCCCTCTCTGAGGCATGCTGGGATCCCCGGGATTGTGAGCGAGGCCGCGGCAAGGGGCGAGGTTGTCAGAGGAAGCAGAGGTGCCGGAGGGAGCGGAGCCGCCGGAGGGAACCGGGCCGCAGGGCAAGGTGCCGGGCCTAGCGAGCCCGCCGAGGAGGAGGAGGAGGACGCCGGAGCCGGCGAGGATACTGGTGGATCTCTGGGGCTCGACGACGACGTCTCCTCCTCCTCGGAGAGCTCCCCGCCCCGGGCAAGTCCCAAGCGTACACCGCCGAAGCGCCTCCGCAAGGCGGCTACGGTGACGAGGACGCAGGCGCCTCGACAACAGCCCACTCGCCAGGCGGCGCGCGCCACCAGAGCGAGCCAAACCGCGACGGAGGCGCCCCGCGCACCTGTGCTAAGCGGAGGAGGATCCTCCCAGAGCGGAGCGGCTGCTCCGCCTGCTCCCCGGGCCTCGGCGTCAACAGAGGCCGGGTCTTCGCAGCCCCCAGCCCCGGGGACCGCCAAGCGCCCGAGGGAGCCTTCTCCCCCTGCCCCTCGCGCGGAAGCGCCTCAGGTGGAGTTCGACTTCTCCGCCCTCAGCGACGACGACGAGGAAGAGGAGTAAGTGTTTGCAATTTGTGACTTCATTGATCTAGTCTTGATTCTTTCTTTGATGATTCTGATTTTGCTTCTTGCTTTGATTTCAGGACCCTGGCCCAGCGAGTGGTGAAGAAGGCCAAGGTTCCCGTGGTAGTGGTCGAGGACGACTCGCCCGTCGCGGCGACACGGGACACGCCGGCGACGGACTTGCCGGACCCAACCGCTGCTCCGAGGTGCAGCCCCCAGCGTAAGTCTGGTTTTGAACTTCCTACTTGTCGGGCGCGCCTGAGGTTCCAGCTTGGTATTGATGTTTTGTGTCTTGCTTGTCTTGTGCAGAAACGGAGCCGCAGCCGCAGGAGCGCCCGGAGACTACTCCCGAGGAGCCGCAGGTCCCGCCGTCCCCGCCAAGGACGAACTCTCCGGCGAGGGAGAGCGCTCCGCCAAGGGCGGGTACTCCACCAAGGGCGAGTACCCCGCCAAGGGCGAGCAGCCCGGCGAGGGTGGCCACCCCGCCAAGGGTGAACTCCCCGGCGAGGGAGCCAGTTGTCGACGAAATCCGCGAAGGTAAGTCTTGCAACCTCGTCTTCTTGGACTTGTCTTTTTTGGATATTTGCTTGAACTTTTTCTTTTCTTTTTCTTCTTCTTCTAGATCCTCCCGCGCCGGACCGGATGGAGATCGAGGTCGTCGGCGAGGAAGGCGCGCAGGGCGACGACGGCAACGCCCCTGTCGTCGAAGACATGGCAGGAGCCGACGAGCCTGCGGCTGAGGAGACTGCCCCGACTGCGGACGCAGCGGCCGGGGAGGGGGACGGCGGCCACACTGCCGGCCCGGAGGCGGCAGGAGCGTCTAGCGCTGCGCCGGCCGCCGATCCCTCCGCCGGCAAGGAGCAGTCGGGCTTCTACCTTGAGGCCCCCAATGGCGTCTTTATACAAGTGGCATGGGGGTCTTCGTCGCGAGCCCCCGAGGAGGGAGAGACCTTCGATGGAGAGGTCCTCGCCTCCGCGGGGCTGAAGATTGTCGAAGCGCCTGGCGGGAGTGATGAGCCCGAGGAGGAGAAGCTGCTTCACCGGCTCCTGGCCCTTTACCGGGCCAGGCAGGCGAAGCTGGATTCCCGAGAAGCCCTCGCCGCCAAGGCTGGAGCAGAGCTGGAGAAGCGTGCTGCTGAACTCCGCGCCGCCAACCAAGCGGCCCTCCGCGACTTGGCGGAGGAGCGCGAGAGGCTTGCCGGAGAGCAGCAGGAGTTTCTTCTGGAGAAGGCTGAGGCCGAGGAGCAGCAGCGGCTGGTCGGTGAAGAGCTGTCCCGGCGAGAAGGAGAGCTCACCCAGTGGAAGGTCGACCTCGACGCCCACGAGGAAGACCTTACCGCCCGGGAGCAGGCCCTTGGCGGGGAGTTGAAGGAGGCGAAAGCTGCCGCTGCCGCCGCGGAAACCGCCAAGAAGGACCTTGAGGCTAAGGTGGCGCAGCTGGAGGAGTTCCTGAAGGCGAGCACGGAGAGGGTCACCGCGCTCAACATAGAGCGCGAGAAGGACGCCCACACCAACTCTGAACTCCAGGTACGCCTCTCCAAGCAAGGCGACGAGCTCAAGGCCGCCAAGGACTCAATTGCTGATCTGGAGCTGAAGGTCTCCACGTTGAAAGACTCACTCGACGCCATCCGGGACCGCGAAACCAAGCTGAAGGACGAGATCCGCAAGGAGCGAGGCCTGGTGGAGAGCGCCGCCACTTCTTCTAACAACTTCCGCCGGACCGTCGAAGTATGGACTGAAGATCTGGTGGCTTCTGCTGCTAACATCGACAAGGAGCTGATGGCGCTGAGGGTGGAACACCTCATATATTCTCCGGATCCAAATCTCCCGCACAGCGCCAAGCTCAGTCTCTTCTTTAGAGGGATCGCGCCGGCACTTGCAAGTCTACAGGAGAAGCTCCCCGCGCAGCTAGCCGAGGAGTCGCGCCAGCTCTGCGCGGGTACCTTGGAGCGCGTCCTGACGAAGATCGTCTACCGCAATCCTGGTATAAATCTCGTCAACGTCCTCCGCAGCTTGCCGGCCGACGTAGATATGGAGGCGCTGAAAGCTCAGGTCGCCCACATCATCGCCAAGGTGAACAAGATCTCCAGGCGTGAAGGCGATCGCGTAGACTAGGCCTCTTTCTTCTTATTTCTTTTGTTGCTACAAAGTGTGCCATGAACATGAAACTATTAGTCATTGCGACAAGTTATCTCTGTAATATATTTATCTTATTTCTGATCAATTGATGCAGTGTTATCTCCCTTGTTTTGGTCCTTTACTTTGTATACTTTTTACCCTACGCTTTTAGGGAACTTGCCGACAAGGGACCCTTGCCGCGAGCGCTGAGTGCTGGACTCTAAGCAGCCTGCTGGCAAAGGCCTTATCGGCAAGCAACCTTGCCGCAGCTAGTCACAACGCACTTAGCTTGCTGAGCGAACTCGAAAACGAAATAAGGGCGCGACACTTGTCGCAGCTCACTTAAACCGTTGAGCGTACTCGAAAACAAGACAAGGGTGCGGCTAGCCACGGGTAGGTTCCTCCGCGCATAGGTTTTCCATACAAAGTGTGGTTGTTCAAGGAAGATAACTAAAATTTGAAAATTTGAACTGCTCGAATTCTGGTAACTTAGCTTTCATAGTCTGTTCGTTCTCTGGTAAGCTTCTCTTTCTTGAACAGCACTTGGTTCATCCTCCACCTCCTTCCCCCCCGGCAAACTTGTGCGCGAGAAATGCTTCTTCTGCTTAAGGGAGAAAGAAAGAGGAGAAGAGGAAACAAGTATAGGGTTCCTCGGCATGGTAATGCTTACCGGATATGTGTGTTGCACAAAATGCCAAATGATGCATGCAAATAACAAAGAAACGCACGAGAATGGCAAATAGTGCGAAAACACAAAGCTTTACTGATGCACGGGATCTGCGCCCGGCTTTGTACAAAGGTTTACATGCAACAGCGGCAAGACTCGTACAAAAGGAGGTTGCCGGAGCGGATCACGGCAACCGTGCCTTATGGGTGAAACTTTCGAAGATGCTCTATGTTCCAGGAGTTGCTCACCGGTAAGCCTTCTTCGGTCTCAAGGCGGACAGCGCCGGGCCTTGTAACTTGTCTCACCCGATAAGGGCCTTCCTACCTCGGCGTCAACTTGTTGGAATTCTTGGCGGACTGAACACGCCGAAGAACAAGGTCGCCTTCCTCGAGACTCCTGGCCCTGACCTTGCGGCTATGGTAGCGACGCAAGGCCTGCTGGTATCGAGCAGCTCGTACAGCAGCCTGGAGACGTTCCTCCTCAAGGAGCAATGCATCATCTTGTCGCAGTTGCTCTTGCTCGAGCTCATCATAAGCGAGCACTCGAGGAGATCCGTATACGAGTTCTGTGGGGAGAACTGCCTCTGCCCCGTAGACAAGGGCAAAGGGTGTCTACCCGGTGGCTCGACTTGGTGTCGTTCTGATTGACCAAAGAGCCGCCGGTAGCTCCTCTATCCAGCTTCTTCCGCACTTGCGCAGCCTGTCGAAGGTCCTCGTCTTGAGCCCGCGCAACACTTCAGCATTGGCCCTCTCCGCTTGACCATTGCTCCTCGGGTGAGCAACAGAAGCGAAGCAGACCTTGGCGCCAAGGTCTTGGACGTACTGCATGAAGGTGCGACTAGTGAACTGCGTACCATTGTCGGTGATGATCCTGTTAGGGATTCCGAAACGGCAAACAACTGCTCTGAAGAACCTGACCGCTGACTGTGCTGTCACCTTTCTCACCGGTTCCACTTCTGGCCACTTTGTGAACTTGTCGATTGCAACATACAAGTACTCAAAGCCCCCGACAGCACGGGGGAAAGGGCCGAGGATATCGAGCCCCCAGACCGAGAAGGGCCAGGACAAAGGGATCGTCTGGAGAGCTTGAGTTGGCTGATGAATTTGTTTGGCATGGAACTGGCACGCTTCACACTTGGTTACTTGTGCAGTTGGATCTTGGAGGGCTTCTTGCCAAAAGAACCCTTGCCGGAATGCCTTTCCGGCAAGTGCCCTTGCGCCAATGTGGTGGCCACATACGCCTCCGTGTATTTCTGCCAACAGCTTCTGTCCATCTTCTCTGGAAATGCACTTCAACCTGACACCATTGAGTCTTCTTCTGTACAATTTGTTATCCACGAACTGGTACATACTTGACTGCCTGGTTATTTTCTCTATCTCTGCTGGGTCATCGGGAAGTTCTCCAGTTTGCAGAAAACGGACGATCTGTTGTGCCCATGCCGGAGCTCGACGCTCAACGGCAAGGATTAAAGGCATGAGGGCCGCTGCGGGAACCCCAGCTTCTACGGCAAGAACCTCTGGTTCTGCCGGAGCTGATGGTCCCCCGGCAAGCTCGCCGGGGCGAGGCTTGTCGGGAACGATTGCTTCAACTGTACAGACCCTTGGGTCTGCAGGAGCAAACTGTTCCTCAGCGTTCCGGTCGTTGATCTTGGGAACCTCGCCGGCGGCTTCGGGAAGATCCGCCGGCAAGTAGTCACCGGAGACCAACTTTCTCTTCTTACTTTGCCCAACTGATGGTGTAACGGATGGCTGAGTTAGCTTGAGCAGGAAGGTCCCTGGTTCCACGGGTAACTTCATCGCAGCACACTTTGAAAGGCCATCTGCTATATCATTCTGAGCTCTCGGGACGTGCTCCATTTGCAGACCTTCAAAGTGTTCTTCAAGCTTCCTCACTTCATCTACATAAGCCTCCATCAAAGGGCTCTGGTAATTCTTGTTGACTTGTCGGACCACCAACTGAGAATCTCCCCGCACAATCAGCTTCTTGATCCCAAGCTCAGCTGCAATTCTGAGGCCGGCAAGCAGACCTTCATACTCAGCAGTATTGTTTGTCGCTTGTTCCCTGGGAAAGTGCATCTGGATAACATACTTGAGGTGTTCTCCGGTGGGTGCTATGAGGACCACACCGGATCCAGCGCCTTGCAGAGAGAAGGCACCATCAAAGTACATCACCCATTCGCTTGTCGCTTCTTGTACGGGTACGCTCGTCTCTGGAACTTCTTCATCGGGCGTTGGGGTCCATTCAGCTATAAATTCTGCCAAAGCTCTGCTCTGTATAGTTGAAGTACTTTCAAACTTGAGACCAAAGCTCGACAGTTCCAGTGCCCACTCGACGATCCTGCCTGTTGCTTCTGGATTCTGCAATATCCTCTTCAACGGAAAGCGAGTGACCACTGTTATCTCGTGTGCTTGAAAGTAATGGCGCAGCTTTCTCGAGGCCATGAGGAGGCCGAAAAGCAGCTTCTGCACGCCGGAGTATCTTGACCTAGCCCCCTGCAAGAGGGAACTCACAAATACACCGGGTGCTGCACCATCTTCTTCGGCACTTCTCCTTGCTCCTGCGCAGAGTTGTCCTTGTCGGGGCCAGAGCTTGTCGGAGCAGCCCCCTGCTTGTCGCTGGATTCGCTTGCCGGTGGCGTAGACTCTTCATCGGCCTCCCTCTCCGCTACTAACGCAGCACTAACCACTTGATTGGTTGCTGCTAGGTATAGCAGCAACTTCTCTTGTGGCCTAGGTGCGACAAGTATTGGAGTGGAGGATAGGTATCCTTTCAAGTCTTCCAGCGCTGCCTCCGCTTCCGGAGTCCATTTCATAGGACCTGCCTTCTTCAAAATCTTGAAGAAAGGCAGGGCGCGTTCTGCAGACTTTGAAATGAACCTACTGAGGGCAGCCACACAACCTGCAAGTCTCCTTACGTCCTTGACGCGCTTCGGGGCTTTGATCTGCTCGATGGCTTTAATCTTGTCGGGATTAGCTTCAATCCCCCTCTGAGACACAAAGAACCCGAGAAGCTTGCCGGAGGGGACTCCAAAAACGCACTTCTCGGGGTTCAACTTAAGCTGGATCTTGCGCAGATTTGCAAAAGTTTCTTCCAAATCTTGGATCAGGGTATCCTTGCTCTTGCTCTTCACCACTATGTCATCCATGTAAGCTTCTACATTTCTGTGGATCTGTGGCTCAAAAGCAGTGTGCACCACTCTTGCAAATGTTGAGCCTGCATTCTTCAATCCGAAAGGCATGCGAATGAAGCAATATGTGCCACATGGAGTAATGAATGCAGTCTTCTCTTCATCTTCCTTGGCCATAAAAATCTGATGGTAGCCTGAATATGCATCAAGAAAGGAGGGCAGCTCACATCCAGCAGTGGAGTCAACAATCTGGTCAATGCGCGGCAAGGGAAATGGATCCTTGGGACATGCTTTATTCACATCGGTGAAGTCTATACACAGTCTCCACTTCCCGTTAGCCTTACGCACGACAACTGGGTTTGCTAACCACGTCGGATGGATCACGCCTCTAACCAGGCCTGCTGCTTCTAACTTCTTGATTTCTTCGGCAATGAATTCTTGGCGCTCCACGGCTTGCTTCCTGATCTTCTGCTTGATGGGCCGCGCATGAGGGCAAACGGCAAGCTTGTGCTCAATTACCTTCCTGGGAACACCGGGGATGTCAGATGGTTGCCACGCAAACACATCGACATTCGCCCGCAGCAAGGCAACGAGCGCGCTTTCCTATTTGCTATCAAGTGTAGCACTGATGGTGAAGGTACCACCAGTGCCGTCCTCCTTGGCGGACACCTTCTTGGTTGCCGGTGGAGCGGCCATTCCTTTCTTGCACTTGCCGGTGGAGCTCGATGGAACGTCCTCGACGGCAGCGCAGCACTCCGAAGAGGTGCGTTTGCCGGAGTGGGCCCCAGAGCACTTGCCGGACTTGGTCTTGGTCTTCTTCCCCCCGAGAGCTTCAGCGGCAAGTGTGTTGCTCTCCGCTGCGGCTGCTGCATCCCGGTAGATCTTGTCGGCGCAGATAAGCGCGTCCTTCTTGTCGCCATGGACAGAGATGACGCTTATCGGCCCCGGCATCTTGAGTATATTGTAGGCGTAGTGGGAAGCTGCCATGAACTTGGCGAGGGCAGGACGTCCAAGTATCCCATTGTATGGCAATGGGATATCGGCAACATCAAAGGTTATCCTCTCCGTCCTGAAGTTGAGCTCCCCGCCAAAGGTCACTGGCAGAGTGATCTTCCCCTTGGGCTTGCTCCTTCCCGGGTTTATTCCTTGAAACGAACCGGTCTCTTCGAGCTCGCCATCTGGGATCTGGAGTTTCTTGATCACAGCTGAGGAGATCAAGTTCAGCCCGGCCCCGCCGTCAACCAACATTTTGGTGACCTTGAGGTTGCGGATGGTTGGTGAGACCAACATCGGCAAGCACCCGACCGCTGTGGTACGGTCAGGGTGGTCCTCAAGATCAAAAATGATGGGCGTGCTGGACCACTTCAGGAGCCTGCGCGACTCAACGGGCGGCTCTGCTGCGTTTACCTCCCGCACCCACTGCTTGAGTTGGCGGTGGGAAGTGTGCAGAGAGGCGCCCCCGTCGACGCACAATACTTCTGTGGCCTTCTGGAACTCCTGCTCGCTGTTATCGCCTTCCTCCATGTCGTCGTCGTCGTCTTCCTCTTCATCCTTGTCGCGGCCCCGGGGAGGTCGATCACCTTGCCGCTGCTTGGCCTTGCCGCGGCGTCCTCCCCGGCCATTGAAAGGCCGCTTCTTGCTTGGCTCTCCTCCGCCACCTTGAGCCTTCTCTTTGTCGCGCCGCTTGTATTCAGCCTTCTGCTGCTCTACGAGGTACTCGACGCGCTTGCAGTTTGAGAGGTCATGGCCCTTGGTGCGGTGGATTTTGCAATATTGCTTGTCGGAGCCGTCCGGCTTGTCGGCTGCCGCTACAGGGGCAGGCTCCTTGCCGGAGCCGTCAGCCTGCGTTGTCTTGGCGGGAGCCTCCTTGCCGGACTTCTCGACAACAAGCACTTCCTTGTTCTTCTTCTTTCTATTGTTCCGCCGCCGGCTCTTCTTTGCCGGGGCGGCATCCTCGCTGTCACTTCCCCCTGCGCCAGCATCCTCCCTGGGGAGTCTCCTCCCCTCTTCGGCGCGCGCGCACTTGTCAGCCAAAGCGTAGAGCTCGCTGACATCCCGGATCTTCGTCATGGCCATCTCTTCCCGCATGCGACGGTTATGCACATTCTGGTGGAACGCGCTGATAACCGCGGCGGGGTGGACGTCGGGAATGTTGTGCTGCACGCGGCTGAAGCGTTGGATGTACTTGCGCAGAGGTTCTCCTTCCTTCTGGGCCAGAATGTGGAGATCACTCTCCTGGCCGTGGGGTTTGTGGCCGCCCGTGAAGGCGCCAACAAATTGGTGGCACAGGTCCGCCCATGAAGAAATAGAGCCTTCCGGCAAGTGCATAAGCTAAGAACGTACGTTCGGCTTAAGCACCAGCGGGAAGTAGTTTGCCAGTATCTTCTCGTCGCGCCCCCCAGCAGCCTGCACCGCGATGGTGTAGATACTGAGGAACTCCGAGGGGTGCGTCTTGCCGTCGTACTTCTCGGGTACGTCGGGCTTGAAGTTTTTCATACTGGGCCACTGGACACGCCGCAACTCGCGGGTGAACGCAGGGCAACCTACCGCGTACGGCAAGTCGCCTGGTTCACCGGGCGCGTGCGCGTCGACAGCGGTCCCAGCACGCTGGTTAGATTGTCGCCGGGCTTCTCGCCGGCGCTCGATCGTAGTTCGAGCATCTTCTTGCCGCCGATCGTCAAGGACTTGGCGCTGGTCCCGACGAGCCCGCGGATCCGACGACGCCGTGGACTCGTCGTCGACGTTAATCCGGCGGGGAGGCGTCTTCTGCTTCCGCGGCGGGGAGTGCACCGTAGTTGCACCCCCGGCGGTCTTGTCGCCGTCGGCCTTCGTCTTCTCGACTTGCCGTGGCCGCGAGGTCGCCGGCTGCTGCGGAGAGTCGTTGTTGGCGAAGGCGATGAGGCTTTGAATGGTTGCCCTCCAGTCTTCGGCCTTGTCTGCCGCTGGAGGGAAGTCGAGGAGCAGCTGCGCTCTTGCGAGTGCTTCTGCTGGAGAGGAGGGGAGCGGTGGCGAGCGGTGCGAAGAGCGAGATATGCTCGGACTTCTAACAGGGTTAGAAGGAGCAGGGTCTCGTCCCGGCGACCGCGCCTTGCTCGTGCCAGGACGATGGCCCGGAGCATCCCGCGATCCTCCGGTTTGCCCTTGCCCCAGCAAGCGGATGGTACCTCCTGTACCACGGCGCTGCTGGGTAGTCGTCTGCTGAGATGGACGTGGCACGTCTATGGACACCGAGGCTCGGTCGTCCGTCTTGTCCTTGGACTTGGCGGTGCCGCGAGTTTCCTCGCCGGCGACCACCCTTCCGCCGGCGTCTCCTCCACCCACCGTTGGTTCTGGTGGCGGTGGAACAGACGCAGACGGGCCTGCGACCTCCGAAGCCTTCTTCTTCGGGGCCATGTTGTTGTTGCTGATGAAGCTAACGAAGTTGGAGAGGTTGATGAAGAATGCGCCCGCGTGAACGCCAGATCAGGTTCGCACAACCTCGACGCCCCCTACCTGGCGCGCCAAAGATGTCGGGGGAAACTGTCCACCACGAACACCTATGGGACCGGAGCCCCTTGTCGTTGCGGTGAGGGAGCGGAGGGAGCACAAAGAGCGGATCGAGGAGAGCACGCGGGCAGTTTACCCAGGTTCGGGCCGCGCGGACGCGTAAAACCCTACTCTTGCCTTGGTTTGTATTGAGTTTGTGAGCTCGGGAGCTTGAAGAACTAGCTACACCGAGCGAGTAAGCTATCTAGGTTTCGAACCCTCTCTACGTTGTGCATGGGCCTCCTTTTATAGCTCAAGGGGTCACCGACAGGTGTCAACGTAGAAGAAGGGCAAAAATGTAACTTTGGTGGTAGTTGTAACAGTGCGGGAACAGTACATGAGTAGTGGATGAACAGTGGTCATCACCTAACTTGACAGTGGGGGACAAGAGCATTAAATGCCCGTCGCCGTCGACCCCAAAAGCGCCCGCCCTTGCGTCTCCGTTCGCCACGGCGGTAGCCTCGTCACCGTGGAGTGCCACCGTGTCCCCCAGGCTGCACAGCCATCCGCCACGCGTCCCTGGAAGGGCCCTAGGGCGACGCGTGGGCCGATGAGCTGGAGCGCGGGCACACAGTGCAAACTTCCCCCGGCAATCACCTTGCCGGGGTCTTGATCTTGTCGGGCCGGGAAACTTGTCGCTCCCCGGGTCTTGCCGGGGCGCAGAGTGCGCCGAGGCTTGTCTTCTAGATACAGTCTTCTGGTCTTCCTGGCAAGCTCCTCTTGCCAGGGCCTTGTGTTAATGACATAGTCTTGAGCCTGGGACGGCCTTCCCGGCAAGCTCCACTTGCCGGGGCCTTGATCTTCTGTCTTGTATACTTTGTTTTTGAATGGCTTAATAAGGACCAGAGAGGTTTCCGGCAAGCACGTGGTAGACCCTGCCGCGGGAAGCTGCTACTGCCCGTGCACAAGTTGGGGTACTAAGGTACCCCTACCTTAGTACACTGACAAAGGCAGTCACAAAGTTTGTTGCAGGATCCTTTTGCTTCTCAAGGAAAAACTCTGGATTCTCAACCTTCCCCTCTCAAAGTAATTGACTGTCATATCCATCTCTCAGAATGGTATCCCTCTCCGGAGCGTTGTAGGTTCATTCGAAACATCTCTCTTCACATACGAGAGTATCCTGGTGTCACCTCCATGGACCCTACCAAGGACACCCATGCAATCTGAATTTGACAGTTTCGCTTCATGCAACATCAACAAGAGTTGGTAATCCTCGGCAGGTATACTGCGGTGCGAGCAGTATTATAACACACTTCGGTTGTTCCATCAATATATGTGTATGCTCCGCAAAAAAACAAGCCATTGTACATCTCTCCTCTCTTATCCCAACAATCATGTGCGCCTTACAATCATGACGGAGCAGCCTGTTCTTTTGACGTTTTCTTGTTACATCCATTCCTTCACTAGACCGCCTACTCGAGTTGCTTGTTTCTGTTGTAATGCTCTCCGAGGTGCTACTCATTTCCGTTTTACCGGGCTTTCTAGCATGCACACAGCAAAAGACCCTCTTGATCAGTATTGCATCCTCTTTCTTCTGGCCTCTCTTCTCGCATAATTTTGATGAATATATATGTGTCTCGAACCCTAATTTGAAGGCATAGTCGTTGTAGAATTTCTAAGCATCATCAAGTGTGTCAATCACCATGCCAACATAGGGTGGCAGGGCTGTGATGAAACCCCTCCATCATCTGAATCATGTTGGATTGCATCTTCAGCAAACAACAACCCCTCTGAATCTTCACGACCACCAACAGAAAAACTTCCTTGGACATAGCTCCCTTCCCCTTCATTTACATGTTCCTGCAACAGATTTGTTGTGCAACAGTCATTTCGTCTCTCCATGGAATCAACAAACAAAATCTTGTTTCAGAAATTCAGGTGCCCAACAAAAACAGGTAAAATAATCAAACCAACAGAAATTCTATATGTTCAGGGGTCCCATGAACATGCAACATGCACATTCAAATCGCACAATGGGCGAGGGCATTAACAGAAACTTGAATTGTGTTTTTTCTGATAGAACATACACAATGAAATCAAACAAGAGGCATTAACAAGTTTCATAAAATTGGACCAGGGCAACTGATCAACGAAACCAGAGGCATCAACCAATGCAACTAAATTTTTCTGAGTCTCATGTTTCATAGATACAAACACGCAGGACATGTTGAACAGAGCTAATGTTTCAGGAAATATGTAGGCTCAAGTGCAACTCAAAGTTGGGAGGCTCATTGCTCTGTTTTTTCACACATGTTTTCATGTTTTTGAGTGGAACAGAGCTAGTGTTTCAGAAACAGGATCTCACCAAAGATTGTTGATGGGATCTGGTCAATGGAGCTTCAGGAAACACCACTTGGGGATTTGTGAACCAAGTCGCAGATCCAGCTCGCGGCGGAAGCCACCCGGTGGCGCTTGGAGCTGACAAAGATGGTCGCGCCCGTTCTCCAAGCAGGAGTCCTCGATGAGCTAGATTGGCGTCCGATCGCACCATCTGGCATGCAATGTGGTGCGCCATGGAGGTCCCTGATAACCCACAAGTGTAGGGGATCGCAGCAGTTTTCAAGGGTAAAGTATTCAACCCAAATTTATTGATTCGACACAAGGGGAGCCAAAGAATACTCTTAAGTATTAGCAGTTGAGTTGTTAATTCAACCACACCTGTAAACATAGTATCTACAGCAAGGTAATATCAAAGTAACAGTAAGGGTAGCAAAAGTAGCGATAGTGTTTTTGTAGTGATTGTAACAGTAGCAGCGGAAAAGTAAATAAGCAACAAGCAATATGTGAAAAGCTCATAGGCATTGGATTGGTGATGGACAATTATGTCGAATGTGATTCCTCATGTAATAGTTATAACCAAGGGTGACACAGAACTAGCTCCAGTTCATCAATGTAATGTAGGCATGTATTCCGAATATAGTCATACGTGCTTATGGAAAAGAACTTGCATGGCATATTTTGTCCTACCCTCCCGTGGCAGCAGGGTCCTAGTGGAAACTAAGGGATATTAAGGCCTCCTTTTAATAGAGTACCGGACCAAAGCATTAACACATAGTGAGTACATGATCTCCTCAATCTACGGTCATCACCGGGAGTGGTCCCGACTATTGTCACTTTGGGGTTGCCGGATCATAACACATAGTAGGTGACTATTGACTTGCAAGATAGGATCAAGAACACACATATATTCATGAAAACATAATAGGTTCAGATCTGAAATCATGGCACTCGGGCCTTGGTGACAAGCATTAAGCATAGCAAAGTCATAGCAACATCAATCTTAGAACATAGTCGATACTAGGGATCAAACCCTAACAAAACTAACTCGATTACATGGTAAATCTCATCCAACACATCACCGTCCAGCAAGCCTACGATGGGATTACTCACGCACGGCGGTGAGCATCATGAAATTGGTGATGGAGGAAGGTTGATGATGACGATGGCGATGATCTCCCCTCTCCGGAGCCCCGAACGTACTCCAGATCAGCCCTCCCAAGAGAGATTAGGGCTTTGCGGTGGCTCCGTATCGTAAAATGCGATAATTCTTCCTCTCTGATTTTTTTTCTCCCCGAAAGTGAATATGTGGAGTCGGCGTGGACGTCGGTGGAGCAACAGGGGGCCCACGAGGCAGGGGGGCGCGCCCCCACCCTCGTGGATAGGGTGTGGGCCCCCTGGCTTGCTTCTTTCCGCAGATATTTTTTATATATTCCAAAATAACTCTTCGTTGAATTTCAGGTCATTCCGAGAACTTTTATTTTTGCACAAAAATAACACCATGGCAATTCTGCTGAATACAGCGTCAGTCCGGGTTAGTTCCATTCAAATCATGCAAGTTAGAGTCCAAAACAAGGGCAAAAGTGTTTGGAAAAGTAGATACGTTGGAGATGTATCAACTCCCCCAAGCTTAAACATCTGCTTGTCCTCAAGCAATTCAATTGATAAACTAAAAGTGATAAAGAAAACCTTTGACAAACTATGTTTGCTCTTGTTGTTGTAAATATGGAAAGCCAGCATTCAAGTTTTCAGCAAAGATCATGAACTAACCACATTCACAATAACTTTCAGGTCTCATGTCTACTCATATCAATGGCATAATCAACTATCGAGCAATAGTAATAAACCTCAGATGACAACACTTTCTCAAAACAATCATAATATGATATAACAAGATGGTATCTCGCTAGCCCTTTCTGAGACCGCAAAACATAAATGCAGAGCACCTTTAAAGATCAAAGACTGACTAGACATTGTAATTCATGGTAAAAGAGATCCAGTCACAATCATAGTCAATGTAAATTAATAGCAATACATGCAAATGACAGCGGTGCTCTCCAACTGGTGCTCTTTAATAAGAGGATGATGACTCAACATAAAAGTAAATAGATAGGCCCTTCGCAGAGGGAAGCATGGATTTGTAGAGGTGCCAGAGCTCGATTTTTAAATAGAGATGAATAATATTTTGAGCGGTATACTTTCATTGTCAACATAGCAACCAAGAATCTCGATATCTTCCATGCTACACACATTATAGGCAGTTCCCAAAAAGAATGGTAAAGTTTATACTCCCCCAACCACCAAAAAGCACACTCCACGGCTAGCCCGAAACAACGGGTACCGTCCAAACCAGCAACAACCCTAGGGGAGTTTTGTTTAATTATTATGATTTGAGCATGGGACTGGGCATCCCGGTTACCAGCCATTTCCTCATGAATGATGAGCAGAGTCCACTCATTGTAAGAATAACCCACCTAGCGTGGAAGATATAGACAGCCCTAGTGGATACATGAGCTGTTCGAGCATACAAAAACAAAATTTCATTTGAAGGTTTAGAGTTTGGCACATACAAATTTACTTGGAACGGCGGGTAGATACAGCATATAGGAAGGTATGGTGGACTCATGTGGGGTAACTTTAGGGTTTATGGAAGTGGATGCACAAGCAGTATTCACGCTTAGTACATGTGAAGGCTAGAAAGAGACTGGGAAGCGACCAGCTAGAGAACGACAACAGTCATGAACATGCATTAGAATTAATCAACAGTGAATGCAAGCATGAGTAGGATATAAATCACCATGAACATAAATATCGTGGAGGCTATGTTGATTTTGTTTCAACTACATGCGTGAACATGTGCCAAGTCAAACCACTTGAATCGTTCAAAGGAGGATACCATCCTATCATACCACATCGAAACCATTTTAATATCATGTTAGCACGCAAGATAGACCATTATAAACTATTAGCTAATTAAGCATGGCATGAGCAGCTATGATCTCTAATTTTCATTGCAAGCATGTTTCATTCATAATAGGCTGAATCAGGAACGATGAACTATCATATTTACAAAAACAAGAGAGATCGAGTTCATACCAGCTTTTCTCATCTCAATCAATTCATCATATATCATCATTATTGCCTTTCACCCGCACGACCGAACGGTGCAGATAATAATAATAGTGCACGTGGATTGGACTAAGCTGGAATCTGCAAACATTTAATACAAGACAGAAGACAAAGTAATATGGCTCTAGGTCAAATTAACAATAAAGCATATGAGAGCCATTAAACATTTTCATCACGGTCTTCTCTTGGCCCCCAAAGAAAGGAAATAAACTATTTACACGGAAAAGCTCCCAACAAGCAAAAGAAGAACGAGAAATCTTTTTTCGGCTTTCTTTTAATTACTACTACTACAGGCATAGAAAGTAAACTAGCTAAAAGCTACAACTATTTTTTTGTTTTTCTTAAGGTTTTTCTAACACACAAGAAAAAGACTAAGAAAATAATTGAAACTAGCATGGATAGTACAATGAAAGAGTGTGATCACTGACTACTAGAATAAGTGTGTGAACATGAATGTAATGTTGGTGAGAAACACGTACTCCCCCAAGCTTAGGCTTTTGGCCTAAGTTGGTCTATGGCCAATATTGGCCTGACGGATATCCAAAGTCGTAGTTGGGGTTGTACTGAGATGCAGCGGCTACTGCCTAGCAAGCTGCATCTTGGAGACGAGCTACTCTCATTGTCTCCTTATACTCATTTGCCTCCTCCCTGGTTATAATATATCTCCCTTTTGCCTGAAAGTCAAAGAAGGTAGGAGCAGGGAGAGCAATATGGATAGTGTGACGCCTGTCAAAGATTAGTAGATACTGGAGGGATTGTTCATCCCTCTCTACAAACCACTGGCTAACCATAGCATTATAATCTAAATAAGCAGGTGGTAATAGTGCATCATTTTCATGTATAGGCACACCAAGATGATTGGCTATGCGAGTGGCATAAATCCCACCAAATAAATCTCCATTCAAACCATTATGATGTAGCCTACGTGCAACAATGGCTCCCAAGTTATATTGTCTATCTCCTAACACATCACTCTTGAGAACACTACGATCCGGGACACATGTGTGGCAAGCCTCATCTTTACCGTTAATGCATCTACCAATAAAAGGAGCAAAGTAATGAATAGCAAGAAAATGAATGATTCCTATGGTAGCTTGTGTGATCTCTCTAGATTCCCCCACAGTGATACTAGCAAGGAAGTCTTTATATTCAGATTTGCGAGGTTCACTAATATTGCCCCACTGCGGGAGCTTACAAGCATCATTAAAATCTTCTAGGTCCATGGTATAAGATTTATCATATAGATCAAACAAGACAGTGTGAAAATTACGTGAAGATGTAAATTTAAACCTTCTCACAAAGGTATCAGTTAAGTAATGGTACTAAGGGCACTTATCTAGCATGAAGCCCTCGAGGTCAGCATTACGCACATATGCGTCAAACTCCTCCTTAATGCCTACCGGAACCATAAATTCCTGTGACGGCCATTCACAAGGCTGCACTTGAGCTTCCCTCGGTAATTCATCGTTCGGATCACGCATCGCGAGCCTTGGTCCTTGCTTCCTTGAGGAACCACCTTGGAAGATTTTCTTATGCATTTTTCTGAAATTTTCTGAAATTTTTAGTAACTCAAAATAAAAAAAAGTGAACCAAACTCAACAAGATTGACAGCAACAACTCCTACAAGTGCCTAGAGACTATATAATGCATTAGAACTACTTGGGACCAAAGACATTTGACATGTAAGCTCCAGAACAAGGTCACCACAGCAGCAAAAATTTGCAATAAATAAAGCACTAGAACAAAAACTAATTGGACCAATGGAGGAGTCACATACCAAGGAAAAATCTCCCCAAACAGTTTTGTGAATGGAGCTTTGAGCAAGGAGATCGAAAATGGCAGCAAGATGATCTAGAACTCGTGCTTGAGCTGGATAGTGATTTTTTTTGGGAGGAAGGAGTGCCTGGGTGCAGGAATAAGTGGAGGGGGCCACGTGGGGACCACGAGGCAGGGGGCGCGCCCAGTGAGGGTGGGCGTGCCCTGGACCCTCATGGCCAGGTGCTGGCTCCCCTGTTGTATTCTCTATGCCAAACATTCTCAAATATTCTAGAAAAAATCATATTTCATTTTCAGGGCATTTGGAGAACTTTTATTTTCGGGGTATTTTTTATTCCACTGTAAGTCTGGAAACAGACAGAAAATACTAATTTTGCTTTATTTACTCTAATTAACAAAAATTAAAAGGAGGATAGAGAAGGTTGTGCTATATAGATTCACCCATCTCATGCTCATCAAAAGGAATCCATTAACAAGGTTGATCATGTCTTGTTAATAAAATCTTTCCGAATAACATGAAACCGGAGAATTTTCGAATAACACTAGGTTACCTCAATGGCGATATGTATGTCTCCAACAATAAGAATATCGTATGTCTTCTTGACAGTGGGAAGAGGAAATTCAAAACCTCCAATAGTGATAGTTGAAATTTTTCCAATAGAATTGATACTGTGGACCTGAGGTTGTTTCCTCGGAAAGTGCACCGTATGCTCATTACCATTCACATGAAAAGTGTCATTGCCTTTGTTGCAATCAATAACAACCCCTGCAGTATTCAAAAAAGGGTCTACCAAGGATAATAGACATACTATCGTCCTCGGGAATATCAAGGATAACAAAGTGCGTTAAAATAGCAACATTTGCAACCACAACAGGCACATCCTCACAAATACCGACGGGTATAGCAGTTGATTTATTGGACATTTGCAAAGATATTTCAGTAGGTGTCAACTTACTCAAGTCAAGTCTATGATATAAAGAGAGAGGCATAACACTAACACTGGTCCCAAGATCACATAAAGCAGTTTTAACATAGTTTTTTTTAATGGAGCAAGGTATAGTAGGTACTCCTGGATCTCCTAGTTTCTTAGGTATTCCACCTTTAAAAGTGTAATTGGGAATGGTGGAAATTTCTACTTCGGGTATCTTTCTTTTATTGGTAATAATGTCTTTCATATACTTAGCATAAGGATTTGTTTTAAGCGTATCAGTCAAACGCATACGCAAAAAGATAGGTCTAATCATTTCAGCAAAGCGCTCAAACTCCTCGTCATCCTTTTTCTTGGATGGTTTAGGAGGAAAAGGCATGGGTTTCTGAACCCATGGTTCTCTTTCCTTACCGTGCTTCCTAGCAACAAAGTCTCTCTTATCATAACGTTGATTCTTTTATTGTGGGTTATCAAGATCAACAGCAGGTTCAATCTCTACATCGTTATCATTGCTAGGTTGAGCATCATCATGAACATCATCATTAATATTATCACTAGGTTCATGTTGATTACCAGATTGTGTCTCAGCATCAGAAACAGAGATATCATTGGGATTCTCAGGTGTGTCACCTACAGGTTCTCTAGAAGCATGCAAAGTCCTATTATTTTTCTTTTTCTTCTTCTTAGAAGAGCTAGGTACCTCTATTTAGCTCTCTGAGAATCTTGCTCAATTATCTGAGGGTGGCCCTCAGGATACAAAGGTTCCTGAGTCACTTTACCCCCTCTAGTTGTAACTCTAACAGCAAAGTCCTTATTCTTACTATTGAATTCATTGAGAAAATCATTCTGATCCTTAAGTACTTGTTCTACTTGAGTGGTAACCATAGAAGCATGTTTACTAATGAGTGTCAATTCACCTTTAACTCTAGACATATAATCACTCAAGCATTCAATCATAAAAGAATTACGTTGCAATTGTCTACTAACATAAGCATTGAAGTTCTCTTGCTTAACAATAAAATTATCAAACTCATCTAAGCATTGGCTAGCAGACTTATAACGAGGAATATCACCTTCATCAATCCTATAAAGAGAATTTACCTTTACTACCTGTGTTGGGTTATCAAGACCATGTATTTCTTCAATAGGTGGTAAATTCTGAACATCTTCAGCTTTAATACCTTTCTCCTTCATAGATTTCTTTGCCTCTTGCATATCTTTAGGATTGAGAAACAGAACACCCCTTTTCTTCGGAGTTGGCTTAGGGGCTGGTTCAGGAAGGGTCCAATTATTTTCATTGGCTAACATATTATTCAATAGTTATTCAGCTTGATCAATTGTTCTTTCCCTAAAAACACAACCTGCACAACTATCCAGGTGGTCTCTGGAAGCATCGGTTAGTCCATTATAAAAGACATCAAGTATTTCATTCCTCTGAAGAGGATGATCAGGTGAAGCATTAAGTAACTGGAGAAGCCTCCCCCAAGCTTGTGGGAGACTCTCTTCTTCAATTTGCACAAAGTTATATATTTCTTGTAAGGCAGCTTGTTTCTTATGAGCGAGAAAATATTTAGCAGAGAAGTAATAAATCATATCCTAGGGACTACGCACACAACCAGGATCAAGAGAATTAAACCATGTTTTAGCATCACTCTTTAACGAGGACGGAAATAACTTAAGGATATAGTAATAACAAATATTTTCCTCGTTGGTGAACAGGGTGGCTATATCATTCAACTTAGTAAGATGTGCCACAACAGTTTCAAATTCATAGCCATGGAAAGGATCAGATTCAACCAAAGTAATTAACTCAGGATCAATAGAGAAATCATAATCCTTATCAGTAACAAAGATAGGTGAAGTAGCAAAAGCAGGGTCATATTTCATTCTAGCATTCAAAGACTTTTCTTTCAGCTTAGCTAATAATTTCTTAAGATCATATCTATCATTGCAAGCAAGAAAGTATCTAGCAGTTTCTTCACCCATAACATAACCCTCAGGAATAACATGCAATTCATATCTAGGGGGAGAATCTTCATCATCAGTTTCATAAAAATTATCTGTTTCAATATTTGCATTATCCCTAACCTTAGCAATTTGTTCATCTAGAAATTCACCTAGTGGCACAGTATTATCAAGCATAGAAGTAGTTTCATCATACATAGCAAAAGTGGCATCATCAAGAACATCCGACATATCAGATTCAATAGCAGGAGTAGGTGTCGCAAATTTACTCATAACAGAGGGTGAATCAAGTGGAGAGCTAGATGGCAGTTCCTTACCTCCCCTCGTAGTTGAGGGGAAGATCTTGGTTTTTGAGTCCTTCAAGTTCTTCATAGTGATCAACAGATATAAATCCCAAGTGACTTAAATAATATAGCTATGCTCCCCGGCAATGGCGCCAGAAAATAGTCTTGATAACCCAAAAGTGTAGGGGATCGCAACAGTTTTCGAGGGTAAAGTATTCAACCCAAATTTATTGATTCGACACAAGGGGAGCCAAAGAATACTCTTAAATATTAGCAGTTGAGTTGTCAATTCCATCACACCTGGAAACTTAGTATATGCATCAAGGTAATTCAATATCAAGGTAATATGGAAGTAACGGTAACAGTAGCAAAAGTAGCGATAGTGTTTTTGTAGTGATTGTAACAGTAGCAGCGGAAAAGTAAATAAGCAACAAGCAATATGTGAAAAGCTCGTGGGCATTGGATCAGTAATGGAGAATTATGTTGGATGCGATTCCTCACGTACTAGTTATAACCTAGGGTGACACAGAACTAGCTCCAGTTCACCAATGTAATGTAGGCATGTATTCCGAATATAGTCATACGTGCTTATGGAAAAGAACTTGCATGAAATATTTTGTCCTACCCTCCCGTGGCAGCAGGGTCATAGTGGAAACTAAGGGATATTAAGGCCTCCTTTTAGTAGAGTACCGGACGAAAGCATTAACACATAGTGAATACATGAACTACTCAAACTACGGTCATCATCGGGAGTGGTCCCGACTATTGTCACTTCAGGGTTGCTGGATCATAACACATAGTAGGTGACTATTGACTTGCAAGATAGGATCAAGAACACACATATATTCATGAAAATATAATAGGTTCAGATCTGAAATCATGGCACTCGGGCCCTAGTGACAAGCATTAAGCATAGCAAATTCATAGCAACATCAATCTTAGAGCATAGTGGATACTACGGATCAAACCCTAACAAAACTAACTCGATTACGTGGTAAATCTCATCCAAACACATCACCGTCAAGTAAGCCTACGATGGGATTACGCATGCACTATGGTGAGCATCATGAAATTAGTGATGGAGGAAGGTTGATGATGACGATGGCGACGATCTCCCCTCTCTGGAGCCCCGAACGGACTCCAGATCAGCCCTCCCGAGAGAGATTGGGGCTTGGCGGCGGCTCCATATCGTAAAACGCGATAATTCTTCCTCCCTGATTTTTTTCTCCTCGAAATTGAATATATGGAGTCGGGGTGGATGTCGGTGGAGCAACAGGGGGCCCACGCGGCAGGGGGCGCGCCCAGGGAGAGGGGGCACACCCCCCACCCTCGTGGACTGGGTGTGGGCCCCTGGCTTGGTTCTTTCCGCAGATATTTTTTATATATTCCAAAATAACTCTCTGTTGAATTTCAGGTCATTCCGAGAACTTTTATTTCTGCACAAAAATAACACCATGGCAATTCTGCTGAAAACAGCGTCAGTCCGGATTAGTTCCATTCAAATCATGCAAGTTAGAGTCCAAAACAAGGGCAAAAGTATTTGGAAAAGTAGATACGTTGGAGACGTATCAGTCCCCCATGCTGGCGGCGGCTGATTTTGCGGTGGTTGGGGGCGGCGCTGTGCTGGGCGCAGATCTGTCGGGGCCGGGACAAAGCGCTTGTTTCTGCAACTCGATCGTCGTTTCAAGAATTAATGAGTGGGGGGAGGCAAACGAGCAGCATGCCAGGAGATCGATCGGACGGCTGCGCGCGCTTAGATCGAACGGCCATCGAGGTGGCAAACGTATCACGCGGATCGGCCGGTGGACGCGTAGGAGCGCCCATATTTTATATGCAATTATATATCATATTTTGGGACAAACCTATTAACTTAGTGCTAAGTGCCAGTTGCCATTTTTTGCCTGTTTTTTGTTTTCCAGAATATTAGTACCAAACGAAGTCCAAATGCCACGAAACTTTTTGACATTTTTTGTCTAGACATAAGAGACACTAGAAGCTTCAGGAGCAAGTCAGAAGGCGAAAGAGGTGGCCAGAAGCCACCAGGGCGTGCCCAGGGGGTAGGCGTGCCCTGGTGCCTTGTGGGCCCACCTTTGCTCCCTTTGACCTAATTCCGCCTTTATAAATTCTCTAAAACTGGGAAACCAACGGAGAGCCACCCGAAACACTTTTTCCGCCGTTGCAAGTTTCTGTTCTCGCGAGATCCTAGCTGGAGGCCTTTTCCGACACTTTGCCGAAGGGGGAATCGATCATGGAGGGTTTCTACATCAACCTTGCTGCCCCTCGGATGATATGTGAGTAGTTTACCACAGACCTAGGGGTCCATAGCTAGTAGCTAGATTGCTTATTCTCTCTCTCTCTCTCTCTCTCTCTCTCTCTCTCTCTCTCTCTCTAATCTTCAATACAATGTTCTCCTTGATGTGCTTGGAGATCTATTCAATGTAATCCTTTTTGCGGTGTGTTTGCTGGGATCGTATGAATTGCGAGTTTATCAGCAGATTATCTATGAATATTATTTGAGTCTTCTCTGAACTCTTCTATGCATGATTAAGATGGCTTTGTATTTGTCTTTGATCTATTGATTTGGTTTGGCTAACTAGAATGTTTTTTCTTGCAACGGGAGAGGTGTTTTGGGATGGGTTCAATCTTACGGTGATCTATATCCAAGTGATAGAGGGGCACAAGACACGTATTTGTATTGTTGGCATTAAAGATAAAATGATGGGGTTTATACATATTTCTTGAGTTTACTTTTTCTATAGCATGTCATCTTGCTTTAGACGTTACTCCGTTCTTCATGAACTTAATACTCTAAATGCATGCTGCATACCAGTCGATGTGTGGAGTAAAAGTAGTAGATGCCGGTAGGAGTCAGTCTTCCTGTCTCATATGTGATGCCTATATATATGATCATTGACTTGGATATAGTCATGATTATTCACTTTTGTATCAAGCCTCTAGTGAAAACTATCGCCCTCGGGTCTATTTTGATCATAAAATAAAATCCAAAAATATCTTGCTGCAATTTTATTTCCTTTATTTTATGTCGGTGTACTAAAGTAGGGGTACCCTAGTATCCCGAACTTGTGCACGGGCAGTCGCAGCGTCCCACGGCAAGGCTTGCCGGGCGACCGCCACGGTCCTCCCTGGTTCCTTTGGAGCCATTCAAGAACAAAGTATCCAAGCCAAGGAGACAAGGCCCCGGCAAGAGGAGCTTGTCGGGAAGGCCACTCGAGGCACAGGACTACTCAAGGCGCAAGACCCTGGCAAGAGGAGCTTGCCGGGAAGGCCAACCAAGGCATCTCAAGAAACTTGCCGCGACGCGTCACTCGTCCCGGCAAGGCCCGGTGAGCGACAAGCTCCCGGAAGCGACAAGATGGCGACCGCGGCAAGCTTCCACTCAGTACCCGCACTCCAGCACATCCAACCACGTGCCGCTCTGGGACCCTTCCAGGCGCACGTGGCGGAAGGCTGTGCAGCCAGGGGAACGCGGTGGCAAGCGGCGCTGACAAGGCTGCCGTCGTGGCGAACGGTTGCGCCCCTGATGGCCCTTTTTGCACTGTTTGGGCGACGGCGATGGGCATTTAATGCCCTTGTCCCCTGCCATTAGGGTTAGGTATAAAACACTATACCAACTACCACCCTTTTTCCATTTTTACCCTCAACTGCATTGCCACCTGTCGGTGACCCCTTGAGCATATAAAAAGAGGCCCATGCGCAACGTAGAAGGGGGTTAGACATTCAAACACTCTCACGCTCGGTCTCGCTAGCCACTAAAGTGTACTGTAGCTTCCAGCGCTCCCGAGCCAAGAACTCAATACAAACCAAAGCAGGAGTAGGGTTTTACGCATCCGTGCAGCCCGAACCTGGGTAAACTGCTCGTGTGCCTCGCCTCGATCTGCTCTTTGTGCAATCTCCGCCCCCTGCCGTACCGAAAAGGGGCTCCGGTCCCATAGGTGTTCGTGGGTGGATCAGTTTCCCCGACATCTCTGGCGCGCCAGGTAGGGGGTGCGTCGAGGTTGTGTGAACCTGATCCGGCGTCCACACGAGCTAGATCTTCATCATCTTCATCAACATGCCGCCGAAGAAGAAGGCTTCGGAGGCAGCTGGACCGTCCGCGTCGATCCCACCACCGCCGGAGCCAACGGCTGGTGGGGTAGACACCGGCGGAAGAACGGACGTCGACGAGGGAACTCACGGTGCTGTCAGGTCCAAGGACAAGGCTGCGCTGCCCATCGGCGGCGTAGCCGGCTCCCACGACGACCGGGCGCACTTCAAGACCTCGGCGTCCGTGCATGCACCGCGCCCATCTCAGGAGGCGCGGGACCGGCAGCGTCATGGTACTCACGGTACCATACGCTTGCTGGGCCAAGGTCAAGCTGGTGGGTCCCGAAACGCTCAAGACCAGCATGCACGCCAGCATGCTGGCACGAGCAAGGCACGGTCGCCTGGACGGGATACTGCTCCTTCTAACGTAGTTAGAAGTCCGAGCATATCCCGCTCCTCGCACCGTTCGCCACCGCTGCCCGCCACTCCAGCAGAAGCTCTGGCGCGAGCTCAACTGCTTCTAGACTTCCCTCCAGCGGCAGACAAAGCCGACGACTGGAGGGCCACCATTCAGAGTCTCATCGCCTTCGCCAACGGCGACACTCCGCGCCAACCGAGCACATCGCAGCCGCGGCAAGTCAGCCAGGCGCGGGCCGATGGCGACAAGACCGGTGGGGGTGCAACCACCGTGCACTCTCCGCCCCGAAGGCCAAAATCGCCGACTCGCCGGATCAACATCGACGATGACTCCACCGCGTCATCAGATCCACGAGCTCGTCGCGATCAGCACCAAGTTCTCCACGAACGACAACAAGAAGACACTCGTACTCGCATCGAGCGCCGAAGAGAAGCGTGGCGACAATCAGACCAGCGCGCTGGGCCCGCTGTCGACATGCATGCGCCAGGGGGACCAGGCGACTTGCCGTACGCGGTGGGTTGTCCTGCGTTCACTCGTGAGCTGCGGCAAGTCCAGTGGCCCAGCATAAAGAATTTCAAGCCAGACGTACCAGAGAAGTACGACGGCAAGACGCACCCGTCGGAGTTCCTCAACATCTACACCATCGCGGTGCAAGCTGCCGGGGGACGAGACGACAAGATCCTTGCCAACTACTTCCCGCTGGTACTCAAACCCAACGTCAGATCCTGGCTCATGCACTTGCCGGACAACTCCATTTCTTCTTGGGCAGACCTATGACATCAGTTTGTTGGCGCCTTTACAGGCGGCCACAAACCTCATGGCCAGGAAAGTGACCTTCACCTGCTCGCCCAGAAGGAAGGAGAACCCCTGCGCAAGTATATCCAGAGATTCAGCCGTGTACAGCACAACATCCCAGACGTCCACCCTGCCGCGGTCATCAGCGCGTTCCATCAGAACGTGCGTAACCGCAGAATGAGGGAGGAGATGGCGATGTGCAAGATCAGGGACGTCAGTGAGCTGTACGCCCTGGCCGACAAGTGCGCACGTGCTGAGGAGGGGAGGAAACTCCCCGGAGAGGATACAGGAGCAGGAGGATCTGGCAGTGAGGATGCCGCCCCGGCAAAGAAGAACCGGCGGCGGAACAACAGGAAGAAGAAAAACAAAGAAGTGCTAGTCGTCGAGCAGTCCGGCAACGGAGGTGGCGCCGACAAGGCCAAGGTTGGTAGCTCCGGCAAGGAGACTGCCGCATGCACCAACTGCCAGGCTATGGCGGCCGCCGACAAGCAGGACGGCACCGACAAGCAGTACTGCAATATCCACCGCACCAAGGGCCACGATCTCCAGAACTCCAAGAGGGTCGAGAAGCTTGTTGAGCAGCAGAAGGCTGAATACGAGTGGCGCGAGAAGGAGAAGGCCCAAGGAGGTGATGGAGGATCCGGCAAGAAGCGGACATTCAACGGCCAGGGAGGACGCCACGGCAAGGCCAAGCAGCGGCAAGGAGATAGACCTCCCCGCGGCTGCGACAAGGATGAAGACGACGACGACGACGAAGACATGGATGATGTTGAGACCAGTGAGCAGGAGTTCCAGAAAGCCACAGAGGTCTTGTGCGTTGACGGCGGTGCTTCTCTGCATACTTCTCACCGCCAACTCAAATAGTGGGTGCGGGAAGTTAATGCAGCAGAACCACCTGTCGAATCGCGCAAGCTTCTGAAAAGGTCCAGCACGCCTATCATCTTTGATATTGAGGACCACCCTGATCGCACAACTGCGGTCGGGTGCTTGCCGATGTTGGTTTCACCAACTATCCGCAACCTCAAGGTCACTAAGATGTTAGTTGACGGCGGGGCCGGCTTGAACCTGATCTCCTCCACTGTACTCCAGAAACTCCAGATCCCTGACAGCGAGCTCGAAGAGACCGGCACATTCCAAGGAATAAACCCGAGAAGGAGCAAGCCGAAGGGGAAGATCACGCTGCCAGTGACGTTGGGCGAGGAGCTGAACTTCAGGACCGAGAGGGTCACTTTTGACGTCGCTGATTTTCCATTGCCTTACAATGGGATACTCGGCCGTCCAGCACTCGCCAAGTTCAGGGCAGCCTCTCACTATGCATACAACATGTTGAAGATGCCCGACCCGATAAGCATCATCTCTGTCCCTGGCGACAAGAAGGATGCCCTTATCTGCACCGACAAGATCTACCGGGAAGCAGCAGCCGCAACAGATAGCAAGACACTTGCCGCTGAAGCTCCCATGGGGGAGAACAAGACCAAGTCTGGCAAGAGCTCTGGGGCCCACTCCGGCAAGCGCACCTCTTCGGAGTGCTGCGCTGCCGTCGAGCACGCACCATCGAGCTCCACCGGCAAGTGTAAGAAGACGATGGCAGCTCCGCCAGAGACCAAGAAGGTGTCCGCCAAGGAGGACGGCACTGGTGGTACTTTCACCATCAGTGCCACGCTTGACCCTAAATAGGAAAGCACGCTCGTTGCTTTCCTGCGGGCGAACGTCGACGTGTTTGCATGGCAACCGCCTGACATCCCCGGTGTTCCCAGGAAAGTGATTGAGCACAAGCTTGTCGTCTGTCCTCATGCGCGGCCCATCAAGCAGAAAGTCAGAAAACAAGCAGTGGAGCGCCAAGAATTTATCACAGAAGAAATCAAGAAGTTGGAAGCAGCAGGCCTTGTCAGAGGAGTGCTCCATCCTACGTGGTTGGCCAATCCTGTAGTCGTAGGCAAGGCGAACGGGAAATGGAGGCTTGTCCAAAGGACCCATTTCCCTTGCCGCGCATTGACCAGATTGTTGACTCCACGGCCGGATGTCACCTGCTTTCATTTCTTGACGCATACTCAGGATACCATCAAATCTTCATGGCAGAAGAGGATGAGGAGAAGACTGCATTCATCACTCCATGTGGCACATACTGTTTCATACGGATTCCTTTTGGTTTGAAGAATGCTGGTTCAACATTTGCAAGGGTGGTCCATACAGCTTTTGAGCCACAGATTCACAGAAATGTGGAAGCCTACATGGATGACATAGTAGTCAAAAGCAAGGACAGGGCAACCCTGATACAAGATTTGGAAGAGACCTTCGCGAATCTGCGCAAGATCCAGCTCAAGCTCAACCCCGAGAAGTGTGTGTTTGGAGTCCCTTCCGGCAAGCTTCTCGGGTTCTTCGTGTCTTAGAGGGGGATTGAAGCCAATCCCGACAAGATTAAGGCCATTGAGCAGATTGAAGCTCCGAAGCACGTCAAGGATGTACGGAGACTTGCCGGTTGTGTGGCTGCTCTTAGCAGGTTCATCTCTAAGTCAGCTGAGCGCGCCCTACCGTTTTTCAAAATTTTGAAAAAGGTGGGTCCAATGAAATGGACTCCGGAAGCGGAGGCTACGCTGCAAGACTTGAAGAGGTACCTGTCCTCCACTCCAATACTTGTCGCACCTAAGCCACAAGAGAAGTTGCTGCTGTACCTAGCAGCAACCAATCAAGTGGTTAGTGTTGCGTTAGTGGCGGAGAGGGACGCAGATGATGAGCCAGCAACCGCGGCAAGCGCGTCCGTCGACAAGCAGGGGGCTTCCCCGACAAGCTCTGGTCCCGCCAAAGATGGATCTGCGCAGGCGCAAGAGGAGATACAGAAGAAAATGGTGCAGCGCCCAGTTTACTTTGTCAGCTCCCTTCTGCATGGGGCTAGATCAAGGTACTCTGTGTGCAGAAGTTGCTTTTCGGCCTTCTCATGGCCTCAAGAAAGCTGCGCCATTACTTCCAAGCACATGAGATAACGGTTGTCACTCGCTTTCCGCTGAAGAGGATACTGCAGAATCCAGAAGCAACAGGCAGGATTGTTGAGTGGGCACTGGAACTGTCAAGATTTGGCCTCAAGTTTGAGAGCACTTCAACTATCCAGAGCAGAGCGTTGGCAGAATTCATAGCAGAGTGGACGCCAACACCAGATGAAGAGATTCCAGAAACGAGTATCCCCGTCAAGGAAGCAAGCAATAAGTGGCTGATGTACTTTGTTGGTGCCTTCTCGCTGCAAGGCGCCGGTGCCGGCGTGCTGCTTGTCGCACCCACCGGAGAGCACCTAAAGTATGTGGTCCAGATGCACTTTCCCAAGGAGCAAGCAATGAACAATACTGCTGAGTATGAGGGTTTGCTTGCCGGTCTCAGGATCGCGGCAGACCTTGGGATCAAGAAGCTCATTGTAAGGGGTGACTCATAGCTTGTCGTCCGCCAACTTAACAAGAATTATCAGTGCCCGTTGATGGAAGCTTACATTGATGCAGTGAGAAAGCTTGAAGAGCACTTTGACGGCCTACAGATGGAGCATGTTCCAAGAGCTCAGAACGACATCGTAGATGGCCTGTCAAAGTGCGCTGCACTTAAGTTACCTGTGGAACCAGGGATCTTTGTGCTCAAGCTGACTCAACCATCCGTAACACCATCAACTGGACAGAGCAAGAAGAGGAAGTTGATTTATGGTGACTACCTACCGGCAGAGCTTCCCGAAGCCGCCACCAAGAAGGTCCCCAAAATCAACGCCAAAAATGCTGAGGAGTAGTCTGCTCCGGCAAGCCCCAGAGTTTGTTCCTTTGAAGCAAACGCTCCCGACAAGTTTTGCTCCGGCAAGCTTGCCGGGGAACATCAAGCTCCGGCTGAGCCGCAGGTTCTCGCCGTAGGAGCGGATGTTCCCGCAGCAGCAGATGTGCCTTTAGTCCTTGTTGTCGAGCTACAAGCTCCAGCATGGGCACAGCAGGTTGTCCGTTTCCTTCAGACAGGAGAACTTCCCGAAGAGCAAGAAGAAGCGGAAAGAGTAGCCCGGCAGTCAAGTATGTACAAGTTTGTTGGCAATGCACTGTACAGAACAAGACTCAACGGTGTGAAATTGAAGTGTATCCCTCGGGAAGACGGACAAAAGCTGTTGGCAGAGATACATGGAGGCATATGTGGTCACCACATTGGCACAAGAGCACTTGTCGGAAAGCATTCCGGCAAGGTTTCATTTGGCCAGAAGCCCTCCAGGATGCAACTGCACAAGTAACCAAGTGTGAAGCGTGCCAGTTCCATTCCAAGCAGATACACCAGCCAGCTCAAGCTCTCCAGACGATCCCTTTATCCTGGCCATTTTTAGTCTGGGGGCTCGACATCCTCGGCCCCTTTCCCCGCGTAGCCGGGGGCTTTGAGTACTTGTACGTTGCCATCGACAAGTTCACAAAGTGGCCAGAAGTGGAACCAGTGAGAAAGGTGACCGCACAGTCAGCAGTCAAGTTCTTCAGGTCAATTGTTTGCCGCGTCGGGATCCCTAACAGGATCATCACCGACAACGGTACGCAATTCACGAGCCGCACCTTCATGCAGTACGTCCAAGATCTTGGCGCCAAGGTCTGCTTCGCTTCTGTTGCTCACCCGAGAAGCAACGGTCAAGCGGAGAGGGCGAATGCTGAAGTGCTGTGTGGCCTCAAGACCAGAACTTTTGACACGCTGCACAAGTGCGGAAGAAACTGGATCGAGGAGCTGTCGGTGGTTCTTTGGTCGATCAGGACGACGCCAAATCGAGCCACTAGACAGACACCTTTCGCTCTAGTCTATGAAGCAGAGGCAGTTCTCCCCACGGAACTCGTATACGGATCACCTCGAGTGCTCGCTTATGATGAGCTTGAGCAAGAGCAGCTGCGACAAGATGACGCGCTGCTCCTTGAGGAAGACCGTCTTCAGGCCGCTGTACGAGCTGCTCGCTACCAGCAAGCTTTGCGTCGCTACCATAGCCGCAAAGTTAACGCCATAAGTCTCGAGGAAGGCGACCTTTTTCTTCGGCGCGTTCAGTCCGCCAAGAATTCCAACAAGTTGACGCCGAAGTGGGAAGGCCCTTATCGGGTGAAACGAGTCACTAGGCCTGGAGCTGTCCGCCTTGAGACCGAAGATGGCTTTCCGGTGAGCAACTCCTGGAACATCGAGCATCTTCGTAAGTTTTACCCGTAAGGCGCGGTTGCCGTGACCCGCTCCGGAAACCACCTTTTGTACAAGTCTTGCCGCTGTTGCATGTAATCCTTTGTACAAAGCCGGGCGCAGACCCCGTGCATCAGTAAAGCTAATGTGCTCCGCACACCTTGTCATTTTCACGCTTTCTATATTTTGCATGTGTTATCTGACACTTTGTGCAGCACCTACCCCCGGTAAGCCATAACGAGCCCAAAGGCTCCATATCTGTATTTTCTCTTATTTCTTTTTTCTCAAGGAAAGGAGGTCCCCTCGCACACAAGTTTGCCGGGGGGAAAGAGAAGATAGTGGTATGGACCAAGCGCCGTACAAGAAAGTTTCGCCTTGCCGGGAAGCAAACAACAGAAAAGCTAAGTTGCCAAAGCTTGAGCAACTAGACTTTTAAAAAATTTAAGTTATCTTCCTTGAACGACCGTGCTTTGTATGGAAAACCTATGCGCGGAGGAACCAACTCGTAGCTAGTTGCTCCCTTACTTTGTTTCGAGTCCGCTCAATGAATTAAGAGTGATGCGACTAGTGTCGCGCCCTTACTTTGCTTTCGAGAACGCTCAACAACTTAAGTGTGCTGCAACTAGTTGTGACAAGGTTTCTTGTCGGTAGCGGCACCGCCAACAGGCTGCTGAAGTTCTGCACTCAGCGCTCGCGGCTAAGGTGCCTACACCGGCAAGTTCCCTAAAAGCGTAGGGCTAAAACATACAAAGGAAGGAGTCAAGTAAAGGAAATGACGTTGCAATCACTACCCAAAATAGAGTTATATTACAAGATCACTTGTCGCAGCTCTAACAGATTGTTTTCATAACATAATGAGTAGCGACAAGGAAAGAAGAAAGCAGACAGCCTAATCTGCGCGATCGCCCTCAACCCTCTTGATGCCGCTCACCTTGTCCACAATGGGTGCGACAAGGGCCTTGAGTGCGTCCAGATCAGCGTCCGGCGGCAGGGACCTGAGGATGTTGGTGAGGTTGAGGCCCGGGTTGCGGAAGGCCACCTTCATCAACACCTTTTGAAGGGCTCCCGCGCAGAGCTTGCGCGACTCGTCCGCCAGCTGCTTTGGGATCTTTTCCCGGAGTTGCAGGAGGGCTGTCGCCACGCCTTTGAAGAGCAGCGTGAGCTTGGCGCTGGGGTGGAGGTTCTCATCGGAGGAATACCCGAGATACACCGCCCCCAGCTGTGCCAGCTCCTTGTCGATATCTATAGCAGCATTGACAAGACCCTCCGTCCAGTGCTCGACGGTCTCCATGAAGATGTTCTGGGTGACGGCAGCACTCTCCAGCAACGCCTTCTCGGCCCTGATCTCCTCCTTCAGGGTCGCCTCCCGCTCCCTGGCGACGTTCAGCGTCTGGGTCAAGGTGGTCAGCTTTAACTCTAGATCTGCGTTGGAATCCTTGGCGGCGGCGAGCTCCTTGCCCTTCTCGGCGAGGCGGACCTGCAACTCTGAGTGGTTGTGGGCGTCCTTCTCGCGCTCATGCTTGAGCGCGGCAAGCTCCTCACCGCTCGTCTTGAGGTCGGCCTCCAGCTGTGCCACCTTCGCCTCCAGTTCCTTCTTGGCGGTCTCGGCAGTTGCGGCAGCGTCCTTTGCTTCTTGGAAGGCCCCGCCAAGTGATTGCTCGCGCGCGGCAAGCTCCTCCTCATGAGCGTCGAGGTTGATCTTCCGCTGTGCCAGCTCGCCCTCCTGTGTGGATAACTTTTCAGCAGCAAGCCGTTGTTGCTCTTGGACTTCGGCCTTCTTAAGGAAGAAGGCCGTCCGCTCTTTGGCAAGCTGCTCCCGCTCATCTGCCAAGGACCGGAGAGCTGCTTGGTGAAGGCCCCGGAGCTCTTCTGCGCGCTTCTCCATATCCACTCCCGCCCTTGCGGCAAGCGCCTCGCGGGACTCCAGCTTGGCCTGCCGGGCGCGGTACAGTGACAGCAGTTTCCGCAGCAGCCGCTCCTCTTCAGGCTCGCCACTACTGCTCAGTGCGTCGACAAGCGTCAGCCCGGCGGAGGCAAGCACCTCTCCGTCAAAGACTTCTCCCTCGATCGGCGCCCTGGAGCTTGAGGCCCAGGGGAGCTTAATGAAAACGTCGTCGCCGGCCTTCAAGTAGGCGCCTGGCTCGGGCTCTTCAGAGCCGGGTGCTGCGGCAGCAGCGGAGGGCTCGGCGGTCGGTGTAGCGCCTGGCGCTCCTGCGGCCTCAGGGCCGTCAGTGCGATCGCCAGCCCCCTCGCCAGCTGCTGCGGCGGCAGCCTTGGCGGCCTCTACACCGGCAGGATCGTCAGCGATAACTTCAATCTCCATCGGCTCAGCGGCAGATGGATCTGACAGCCGAAAAAGGGGAGGAAAACGGTCAAGCAAATATCCAAAAAGAAGAATCAAAAGAAGAAAAACCCAAGGGAAGTTTGAAGCAAGGGGATTACCTGAGCGAGCCTGCTCCTCGGTGGTGTCCCTTGCCGGGGAACTCTCCCTTGGCGGCGTAGTCGTGGTCTCCGCTGGCGGAGGGCCGCTGGTGCTGTCCCTCGCCGGAGAGCTCCCCCTTGCTGGAGGACTCTCCCTTGCCGGGGAAACCCTTGCCAAGGAGCTTTCCCTTGGCGGCGTAGTTGAAGCAGAAGGCACGTCTGGAGCGGTCTCCGGGCGCTCCTGTAGTGGCTGCTCTGCTCCTACACAAATCAACAAACAAGACGTCAGTAGAGATAGAACACCCACGCGCGCCTAACAGCGAAAAGTAAACCAAACACTTACGCTGGGGGCTGCTCTGAAGTCCAGTTACCGGGTCCGGCAAGTTTGTCTCAGGCGCACCCCCTGGTGTCGCGGTGGGCTCGTCCTCGATGACAATCACCGGAGCATTGGCTCTCTTTGCCGCCCTCTGGGCCAGAGTTCTGAAAAAAGGAACAGGTTCAGAGTGAGGCAAATGAAATACAAGACAGAACAGCAGAAAATTGAAGAAATACAAGAACAACAAAATCTTACTCTTCTTCTTCCTCGTCGGAGCTGGGCGTGGAGAAGTCAAAGTCTGGCTCACGCGTCCCGGCACGAGGAGGCGGAGGAGTAGGCTCCCTTGGCCGCTTGGCGGGAGCAGTGGCGGTGGTCTGAGACGACCCCGCTCCGGCTGCCGCCGAGGCGTGAGGAGCGGCAGGAGCAGAAGCGGCGGTCTGGGAAGACCCCGCTCCAGTTGCAGCATATGCGTCAGGCGCTCCCGCGGCAACCTTGCTTGCCGCGGTGGAGCGTGTCGCGCGGCGCGGCAGCTGTTGGCCCGTCTGCTGCTCCGTTACGTCGCCGGCCTTGCGGAGATGCCTTCTTGGTGGAGATGGAGGCTCTGCTGGTGGCGAGCTGCCTGAAGACGACGACGAGGAGGAGGCGATCTGTAGCGAGCCGCTCGTGTCCTCGACGGGCTCACTTGACTCAGCGTCACGGTCGGCGGGCTCGCTTGGCTCGGCGACAGTCACGGCAGGCTCTTCCTCGCCGGCAACCTTTCCCGTGCCGATAAACTCCTCTCGCTCGGCGAGGCTTGCCGCCTCTGCTGCATCTGCCTCCTCTGGAGTGAAACCGAACTCACCCGCGGCCGTGGCCGCCGCCGCCTCTTCCAGCCTGGTGGCAATGTACGCCATCTCCTGGTCAGTGGTGTCGCGGGCGAGGCCCTTCTTCTCGTCGGAGTGGATTGGCGTTTCTTCCAGGTTGTCGAAGAACGCCTGCACGGCTTCCTCAGTAGGCTCTTGCCAAGTTGGGTCGATCCCATGAGAGTCGCACAGCGGCATCATTGCGCGGACGCGGCTGAGCGTGGAGTTGTTGCACAGTGGGACAACACGCTTCGGCAACCTGAAGACCTCAGGATGATCGGGGTCATATTTTAACAGCTCCTGGAGCATCCCGTTGAGCTCAAGGATAGTGAAGTTATAATTGAGGCCCGGGCGCAACCTCATGATATCCGCCGCGTTCTCGAACTCCCAAGCGGGCCTCTTCCTCTCTTGCAAGGGGGCGATACGGCGGCGAAGAAAATCTGCGCCCACTGCGCCCACGGTGAGCCCGGCAGCCCTGAGACGTTGGATCCGGGCGATGGCGATCTTCAGCCTACTGTCTTCCGGGGCCAAGTCGCTCCAATCCTTGCCGCGTACTACTGGGGCTTGGCGCCGGGCGGTAAATGGCTGCGGGTTCTCCTCTACAATCCAACACCAATTGGCTCTCCACTCATCCCATTTTCCGCGAAGCTCCCCCTCCAGATAAGCTTCCTTCTTGTGGGTCCTCGAGATCCAGGAGACTCCGCCGGACAAAGGCTCTCCTCTCTCAACTCGAGGCGTAAAGAAGTGGCGGAAAAGGGCTACATTGGGGTTGACTCCGACGAAGTTTTCACAGAGATGTGCGAAAACTGCCATGGTCAGAACGGCGTTGGGGGTGAAGTCAAGGAGGTGGAGCCCATAGGTATTCATGATATCACAGAAGAATTCAGAGAAAGGCGGGCAGAGCCCGCAGTAGAAGAACAAGGCGAAGAAAGCGTATCCATTTGGATACATGTTGCAAGCGACGGCCGGGAGTACCTTCGTACGCGGGTGCGCCCGCGTCTCCCCCGACCAGAAAAGGTAGAAGTTCTCCCTCAGCTCCTTCGCGGCAAGCTTGGGGGGGAAGACCGCCCGCTTCTTTCGCAGCGCCGCGAGCCGCAGCGCCTCGGCCGACTTTGCAGTCTTCCCCTTCTCGCCTTTCGGAGCCATGGCGGAAGCGGTGAGGGAGGTCGACGGCGCTGGTGGTGCTGGTGGCGATGGGGGGCGGAGCGCTGCTCTCTTTCGGCTTCGGGAAGAAGGGGAGCGGCGGAGGTTTTCAAGGAGTAGCAATGGGCGGATGGACGAACTGCCCCTGTTTCCCATGCTTATAAGGAGGGAGGGGGCGGACGTTCCGCATTTCCGAATAAAGAAACTGCCCATGATCTCTCCCACGACGCCGCATTAAACGCGTGTCGTTAAGGGAGGGTGCGGTGGATACGGAGAAAGATACGGCACGCCCCAGGCCGCGCGTACCCGTGCACTGTTTTGGGACTGGCCCAACAGCGCTCGGCATCATGTATGGCCCAGGCCCGGGGGCTCCTGTCGGTGTACTAAAGTAGGGGTACCCTAGTATCCCGAACTTGTGCACGGGCAGTCGCAGCGTCCCGCGGCAAGGCTTGTCGGGCGACCGCCACGGTCCTCCGTGGTTCCTTTGGAGCCATTCAAGAACAAAGTATCCAAGCCAAGGAGACAAGGCCCCGGCAAGAGGAGCTTGCCGGGAAGGCCACTCGAGGCACAAGACTACTCAAGGCGCAAGACCCTGGCAAGAGGAGCTTGCCGGGAAGGCCAACCAAGGCATCTCAAGAAACTTGCCGCGACGCGTCACGCGTCCCGGCAAGGCCCGGTGAGCGACAACCTCCCGGAAGCGACAAGATGGCGACCGCGGCAAGGCATTTGCCGCGGCAAGCTTCCACTCAGTACCCGCGCTCCAGCACATCCATCCACATGCCGCTCTGGGACCCTTCCAGGCGCACGTGGCGGAAGGCTGTGCAGCCAGGGGAACGCGGTGGCAAGCGGCGTTGACAAGGCTGCCGTCGTGGCGAACGGTTGCGCCCCTGACGGCCCTTTTTGCACTGTTTGGGCGACGGCGATGGGCATTTAATGCCCTTGTCCCCTGCCGTCAGGGTTAGGTATAAAACACTGTACCAACTACCACCCTTTTTCCATTTTTACCCTCAACTGCGTTGCCACCTGTCGGTGACCCCTTGAGCATATAAAAGGAGGCCCATGCGCAACGTAGAAGGGGGTTAGACATTCGAACACTCTCACGCTCGGTCTCGCTAGCCACTGAAGAGTACTATAGCTTCCAGCGCTCCCGAGCCAAGAACTCAATACAAACCAAAGCAGGAGTAGGGTTTTATGCATCCGTGCGGCCCGAACCTGGGTAAACTGCTCGTGTGCCTCGCCTCGATCTGCTCTTTGTGCAATCTCCGCCCCCTGCCGTACCGAAAAGGGGCTCCGGTCCCATAGGTGTTCGTGGGTGGATCAGTTTCCCCGACATTTTATTTCGTGTTTTGTTCTATCTATCCATCACTACGAGATTTGATCATTGCAATTAACCGCCAAGGGATTGACAACCCCTTGTTTGCGTTGGGTGCAAGTATTTGTTATTTTGTGTGCAGGTACTACTAACAAGGTGTTGTGTGGTTCTCCTACTAGATTGATAACCTTGGTTCTTAACTGAAGGAAACACTTATCTCTACTATACTGCATCATCCTGTCCTCTTCAGGAAAATCCCAACGTAGCTCACAAGTATCATTTAGAAATTCTACAAGCCTAAAAAAAGAAAATAACATGCCCATCAATATTATCAGCTAATAGATCCATAGTCATTGCAATATTAGGTTCAACTTAAATTTGTTCATAAGGTTTATGTGTTTTAATATTGCTTTTATTAACCACAATTGTAGCCTTAGCATGTTCCTTAATCCTAATAGGGAAAAGAGATTTTTCAATGTAAGAAGTGCGTACAACTAGATCAGCATTATAAATAACTATTTCAGTTCTATCAATAGTAGGTTCCTTACAAGGTTCTTTAATAGGTGGATGGAATTTAAACCACTTCTCATTAGGGAGATCAACATGAGCGGTAAATGATTCACATAAGGTAGCTACTATCTAAGAGTCAAGTCCATACTTTGCACTAAAGTTATCAAAAGCATCTGTTTCCACACAAGATTTAACACAACCAAACTCAAAATTTATACCTGACTCATTAGCTTTGTCGGTTTCCCAATATTTGGAGTTGTGTTTAATTCTTTCAAGAAGATCCCATTTGAATTCAATAGTTTTCTTCATAAAAGAACCAGTAGAAAAGTATCAAGCATTGATTGATCATTATAAGACAACTGAGCATAAAAGTTTTGTATAATCATCTCTCTTGAAAGCTCTTGATTGGGGCATGTGTGCATCATATATTTAAGACTCCCACAAGCTTGAGCAAGACACTCTCCTTTATGAGGCCAAAAATTATATATATAGTTCCGATCACGATGAACCAGATGCATAGGATAAAATTTTAGGTGGAATTCCAGCTTCAATCAATTACAATCCCATGTTCCAATATCATCCAATAACCTATACCAAGATAATGCCATCCCCACCAAGATAAAGGGAATAATTCTTTCTTAACTCCATCCTCGGATAAACCTGCAAACTTAAACAATCCACAAATTTCATCTATATAGATTAAGTGAATATCAAGATGCATCATTTCATCTCCTGCATAAGGATTAGCTAGCAATTTCTCCAACATACCCGAAGAAATTTCATAGTAAATATTTTAAATATATTCAGTAGGTTGAGGGGCAACTCTTATTTCTTCCGGTCGAGGTGAAGATACCTCGAACAAACCCCTTAAAGGATTGTTTTTCCATAGTAACAAGTGACACTAAATTTCAGCATGTAATAAAAATGTTTCCTTACCATATTCCACTTAGCAAGGGCGCTACACTTCTTAACAATGGCACCAGAAAAGAGTCTTGATGACCCACAAGTATAGGGGATAAATTATAGTCCTTCGATAAGTAAGAGTATCTAACCCGGCGAGGAGCAGAAAGAAATGACAAGTGGTTTTGAGCAAGGTATTCCTTGCAAGTACTGAAGTAGTGGTAATAGATTGTTTTGTAGTGAGGCAATTCGTAACAAGTAGTAAGTAGAAATAGTAAAAAAAGGTGCAGAAAGGTGGCCCAATCCTTTTTATATCAAAGGACAAGTCAGAAAGTTCTCTTATAGTAAGCAAAGCCTTCTCGAGGACACATGTGAGTTCTCATCTCATCACGTTCATCATGTTTAGTTGATTCACATTCGCTACTTTGATAATTTGATATGAGGGTGGACCAGTTCTAGGGTGTTGTTCTTACTTGAACAAACAACCCTCTTATGATTACCCCCCATCACAACCATTCGTAATTACAAAAGAATAATTAAGATAAATCTAACCATAGCATGAAACACATGGATCCAAATCAGCCCCTTACTGGATAACGCATAAACTAGGGTTTAAGCTTCTATCACTCTCGCAACCCATCGTCTACTTGTTAATCCACAATGCCTTCACTTGGTCCCAAGTATGGTGAAGTGTAATGTTGTAGATGTTCACATGGCACCACTAAATAAAGAACAAAATACATATCATCAACATATCAAACGAATACCAACTTCACATGATTACTTATAACAAGACTTCTTCCATATCCTCAAGAACAAAAGTAACTACTCACAAATCATATTCATGTTCAATATCAGAGGTGTATTGAATATGCTTGAGGATATGAACATACAACTCCACCAAATAAACCAACTAGCATCAACTACAAGACATAATCAACACTACTAGCAACCCACGGGTATCAATCTAAGGTCTTGGGAGAAAGATTAAATACGAGAGATGAACTACGGTTTGAGATGAGATGGTGTTGGTGAAGATGTTGATGAATAATGATCCTCCCACAATGAGATGATCATTAGTGATGTCGATGGCTTCAATTTCCCCCTCCCGCAGGGAAGTATCCCCGGCAAAATCGCTCCATCGGAGAGTAAAAGTGCTCCTACCCAGGTTCCGCCTTGAGACAGCGACGCTTCGTCCCGAAAGTCTTCTTCCGATTTTTTTTCTAGGGAAAATAACATCATATAGGAGAAGGTGGGCCAGAGGCCTGCTGGTAGGGTCACAAGCTCACCAGGCACGCCCTAGGGGGGCGCCCCTGAGCTCGTGACTCCCTGGTGGGCCCCCTCTGGTATTTTTTCCGCCAATATTTTTTACTAATTCCAAAATAATTGTCCGTAAATTTTTAGGTGATACATCTCCAACGTATCTATAATTTTTGATTGTTCCATGCTGTTATATTATCATTCTTGGATGTTCTACAATCATTTTATAGTCATTTTATATCATTTTTTGGTACTAACCTATTGACATAGTGCCAAGTGCCAGTTGCTGGTTTCAGCATGTTTTTTACATCACAGGAAATCAATATCAAATGGAGCCCAAACACCGCGAAACTTTTTGGAGAATTTTTATGGTCCAGAAGATACCTATGGGCCAAGGCAGCACCTGGGGTGGCCCGAGGGGGGCACAACCCACCAGGGCGTGCCAGGCACCCCTGGCGCGCCCAGGTGGGTTGTGCCTACCTCGGTGGCCTCCCGCACCGCCTCTTTGCTCTATAAATACCACAATATTCCAAAAACCCTAGGGGAGTCGACGAAATATTCATCCAGTCGTCGCAGAGTCCAGAACCACCAGATCCAATCTAGACACCATCTCGGATGGGGTTCACCACCTCCATTGGTGCCTCTCCGATGATGTGTGAGTAGTTCTTTGTAGACCTACGGGTCCGTGGTTAGTAGCTAGATGGCTTCCTCTCTCTCTTTTGGTTCTCAATACAATGGTCTCTTGGAGATCCATATGATGTAACTCTTTTTTGCGTTGTGTTTGTTGGGATCCGATGAACTTTGAGTTTATGATCAGATCTATCTTTTTATATCCATGAAAGTTATTTGAGTTTCTTTGATCTCTTATATGCATGATCTCTTATAGCCTCGTATTTCTTCTTCGATATTTGGGTTTTGTTTGGCCAAATTGATCTATTTATCTTGCAATGGGAAGAGGTGCCCGGTAGTGGGTTCGATCTTACAGTGCTTGATCCTAGTGACAGAAAGGGAACCGACACGTATGTATTGTTGCTACTAAGGATAAAACGATGAGATCTGTATCGAACGCCATAGATAAATGGATCTTGTCTACATCATGTCATTGTTCTTAATGCATTACTCCGTTTTTCCATGAACTTAATACACTAGATGCATGCTGGATAGCGGTCGATGTGTGGAGTAATAGTGGTAGATGCAGGCATGAGTCGGTCTACTGATCTTGGATGTGATGCCTATGTAATGATCATTGCCTGGATACCATCATAATTATTTGAGGTTCTATCAAATGCCCAACGGTAATTTGTTTACCCACCGTTTGCTATTTTTCTCGAGAGAAGCCACTAGTGAAACCTACGGCCCCCGGGTCTTCTTTCTCATATATTTGCCTTGCGATCTACTTTTCCCTTGCATTTATTTTCAGATCTATTAAACCAAAAATACCTTGCTGCAATTTATTCCTATTTGTTTTATTTGGCGTTCGATCTACCAATCTACTACTAATTCCTCGCGTCCGTTTTGCCCATCTTGAGGCGCCGTACCCCGAAAGGGATTGACAACCCCTTTAACACGTCGGGTTGCGAGAAGTTGTTATTTGTGTGCAGGTGTTGTTTACGTTGTGTTGCTTGGTTCTCCTACTGGTTCGATAACCTTGGTTTCACATCTGAGGGAAATACCTACCGCCGTTGTGCTGCATCATCCCTTCCTCTTTGGGGAAAACCCGACGTAGGTTTAAGCGACATCAAAAGGAATTTATGGCGCCGTTGCCGGGGAGAATCTTCAACATATACCAGGTTCCTAATCGCAAATCTCATCTCCTCGCAACATACACCAGGTTCCTAATCACAAATCTCATCTCCTCGCAATTTACATTATTTTCCATTTACCTCTCGTTTTCCTTTCCCCCACTTCACAAATTTTGCCCCTTTTTCGCCTCTCTTTTTCACCATCTCTTGTCTCTAGTCCCGATGGCTAGCGTCCCTACTCATCCTTTTTTTGACTATGTACTGCAAGGCAACAACCTCACAGCTCTTTATTAAAATAAAACAGAATACAAGAGGTCCTTTACAGAAAAATTACAACAACAAAAAAGAAATAGAAGAAATACTTACACCCCAACCCAAAGAAAGAAAAAAGGGCTAACTAAGGAAGATTATATATCCAAGACAGAAGACTCTCCTTGTATTTACATTTGATCCTGTATGAAAGCAAGGTTATATCATGTATAAAATTATGTCTCCAGGTTCTGAACTTAGGCCTCTCATTCCGGAAAACCTTGCCATTCCAGATAATCCAAATATTCCAAGAAGCTGTGGAGACCACCTCACTGAAGAAAGGATGCCCAAAATCATTCCTTGTTTTCACAGCCATATTATAGGTTGTCATACTAGGCTGGGGATCCCAAAGAATCTGCAAGTAATTCCAGACTCTAACACTGAAATTACAAGAGAAAAACAAGTGTGCAATCTCCTCATGGACATTATATGGGCAGATCACACAGGTATCATCCTCCACATGCCAATGTCTCCTTTGTAACATGTCTCTTGTGTTTAAACGATCCATCAGTAGTAGCCAGCCAAACATCTTAATTTTCAAGGTACATGATGATTTCCAAATCCATTGGAAAATAGGATCAACCACAATATGCTGGTGTTCATGCACATAGAAGGATTTAGGTCTGAAGCACCCCTTATTGAAAGGCCAAACCCAAGAATCACTATTGTCAGAGCAAACATAATCATTTAACATCTGTTGCAGACAAGTCAGCTCATCAAAAGCTTGTGTAGACAATGGGACATGCAAAAATGATAGAAGCTGATAAGGAAGCACTTCAGATACAGACAACAAACCATCAATAACAAAAGAGAAGAGCCTTGGAAACTTCTCACTGATTGAGGAGCCCTGAAGCTCAGCCACCCAATCATCAGTCCAAAAGAGAATTGACCTGCCATCCCCTAGCTTAGGAATGGCCAGCTGACAATATTTAGGTGCCAACTTAAACACATCCTGCCACCAGAAGGATCCACAGAGATTTGTGGAGTGGGGAACAGAGGTAGCATAGTAAGAATTCCAAATGAGACTAACCCAGGGAATGTCATGGTGATTATAAAATTTATGCAAGAATTTCATGAGCAAAGCCTCATTCTACACCCTGAGATTTAGCACACAAAGCCCCCCTTTAGATTTTGGTTTGCAGACCAAATCCCAAGCTGCTAGGGACTGTCTTGGAGTATCAAAATTCCCTCTCCAAAGGCACTGTCTCTGAATCCTTTCAATTTGCTTCAGAATTCCAGGAGGGATGACAAGAGTGCATAGAAAGTATATAGGCATTGAAGATAAAATAGATTGAAGCAACTGAAGCCTACATCCCTGATTCAGAAAGCAAGAGGAAGCAAATAGTCTCCTCTCAATCCTATGCACAAGAGGCATAAAATCCTGAATTGAAGGTCTGGTGGTCCCCACAGGAAGACCCAAATATGTAAAAGGCATGACCCCCAATTTACAGCCAAGTATGGAAGCTAACCTATTAGCTTCATCCTAGGATATTTTCATAGATACCATAAGTGACTTAGCAAAATTCACAGCTAGCCCAGTTGTGGAAGCAAACACATCAAGCATGTCCTTGAGAGCAAGCAACTGATTATCCAAAGCAGGTAACACAATTAATGTGTCATCAGCATATTGCACTATAGGGTAGTCCATACTGTGAGAGGGGATTGGGAGAGTCAAAATTCCTTTGTTGCACATATCATTAACTACAGACTGTAGAAGATCAACAGCAAGCACAAACAGAAGAGGGGACATTGGATCACCCTGCCTAACTCCCCTCTTACAATGAAAATGATGCCCAGGCACACCATTAAGTAGAATAGAAGAAGAACCATATGAGAGGATGGAGTGGATCCAAGATATCCATTTATTATTAAAGCCCTTGTATCTGAGAATCCTGAGAATGGCATCATGCTCAATTGTGTCAAAAGCCTTAGTGAAATCCAACTTAAGCAGAATTATAGGCCTTTTAGAAGCTTTACACTGATGGATGTACTCAAAGCACCAAGCCAAACAATCCTGAATAGACCTTAACTTGATAAACCCATACTGATTTTTGTGAATGCATGAAAGAATTACTTTATGCAGTCTATTAGCCAAAAGTTTAGTCAAAAAAATTAAACAAGTATTTGTCAAGGAGATTGGCCTAAAGTCATTCAAACCCTCAGGTGCTAGCTTTTTTGGAATGAGAGTTATGAGAGAGCTGTTGATGCACTCAAGATCAAGACTTCCTTCATAAAATTCTATAACTAGAAGAAGGAAACCATCTTTAATAATTTCCCGGCAGTTTTTGAGAAAAAGACATGTGAAACCATCAGGGCCAGGAGCTCTATTAGGTGGCATCTCTTTAATGACACACTCAATTTCCTGCTGAGAAAATGGCTTGGTCAAGTCATCAAGACCCTCAACCTTGTTGATAATATTTGGCAAGTCAAAACCCATTTGAGTGCTATGTGAACAACCCATCCTCTGCTTAAACTCTTGCAAAAAAAAACCAGCAATTGTTGCATGATCAGAAGTTACCTGCCCATTATCAGAAGTAATGCTAGATATAGTGTTGCTCTTATAACGCTCAGTGGCCATTGCATGAAAAAAAATGTGTTATCTTCCCCAACTTTAATACTTCTAATGGTGCATCTCTGCTTCCATTAGATGAGCTGCAGCTTTAGTACATCCTCAAGGTGCTGTTTAACTAATCTCCTGGAGTATTCTTCGGGTCCAGACAAAGGTCTTAGTTCCTCAAGACCATCCAAGCAAAGAATAACTTTATTGCAATTAGAGATAATCACTTTCACCTTAGAAAGACCAATGTTCCAGTATTTGACGGCATGCCTGAGAGCTTTAAACTTCGCAGAAATAACAGCAGCAGAAGATTTCCTGTGAACTGGCTTGTTCCAAGAGTCCTTAACACAATCAAGAAAACCAAGTAAATTAGTCCAATAGTTTTCAAATCTGAATACTTTGGCCTTAGGAATAACAGTTTTAATTTGAACCACACAGGGTACATGGTCAGAAGCAGTTCTCGCAAGAGGCAGAACCATTGTATTAGGAAAGGAGCATGTCCATGAGGTGGATGTGAAGAACCAATCAATTTGCTCTAGCAAGGGGACAGTTTGCATGTTCGACCATGTGTACTTTCTGCCTTTGAGTGGGAGCTCAATGAGGCCTAGATGTCCAAATACTTCATTGAAGATAAACATGTCATTAATGTCTCCACCAGGCTTATTCCTATTGTCCAATGATCGTAAAAAATTGAAATCACCCAACAGCGACCAATTAGCATCATGTGGAATGTCGAGATCATGTAACCAGGTGACAAATTCAGATCTAGCTGGGTTCTGGCATGGTCCATAAACAGTAACGAAAGTCCATGATTGAGAAGTATGCGAAGAGGTGAACTCTACAATAACACGAAAACTGACAGACTGAATGAGTTTACCAGAAAAAACAGCAGAATTCTAGATAACTAGCATCCCACCCAATGCTCCAACAGACGACACATGCACAAACTGATCAAAACGTCGCGGGCAACATTTACGAATAAAGCGTTGATCAATGAGTTCGTATTTAGTTTCTTGGAGACAAATTACTGAACAAGCACTTTCATCAATTTTCTGACAGACTGCGCGCTACCTGTCAACCGTATTCAGACCATGAACATTCCAACAAAGGACCTTCCAGTCTCAAATTTGAACTGTGTCATTACAAACCATAATAAAGTAGCAGCAAAAGACAGCCACACAATGGCAGTGCCAGATCGACCAAACAGTAGTAAATAAGTTCCTAGAGAGCTTAAAACAGAAAGCGAGATAGATGGTTTTCACAAGGGTTAACCATAAACCCCTCCAAGATAATAGGCTAACTATCATTAGAACTAGAGGATGCAGAAGAGGGCTTGCAAGAAGAAGCCTTAAGCTTCTCCCTAGTGAGCTTCTCAGGTCCAATGCCCAAATGCCCCACTCGTTGCAGCACGTTGATTGGAGTAGGGGGGGTACAGCAGACTGCGCAGAAGCTGTCGGAGGATCATCTGGCAAAGCACAAGATGCTGAAGCCTTGTGCCTCTTCTCGGATGTAGCAGTTGATTTCTTCAGAGGAGAGGCCTCGGCCGAAGAGGGGTGTGTGAACCCATCGCGTAAAGCAGAGAGCCTGGCACTGCGTTTGACCTGAGACTCAACTAACACAGGTTTCAGTTTGCGAGATCGAGCAGGGGAGCAGGTGGGGCAGCAGAGAAGTTGAATGCAGATATCTCAACAGTAGACAGAGCAGAGTCATTGTCCCAGCAAACCTCGGCAACAAAATCAAAACACAGCGCCCGAGCAACAGGGGGTTTCCTTGGAACAGTGACACACTGACGAGCAAGAGGAGGACAAAAAACCAGCTTGTTACTCATCTCAGAATAAGAGAAAGCAATCTCCCAAGATCTCTTTGACAAAATTATCGGCTTGAAAGGAGAAAATCTTTGATCAGTCCCTACTCCTCATTTGTCACCAGATTTTGAAGTTCTTTACTTCAAGCAAAGATAAGGAGAAAATCTGAAAGATGCATAGTATATGCTTATAGAATTGTATCATGTTTCCAATCTAAAGGGGGATGCTAAGGTTTTTCTTTGTAATTTTTACATAGGTTTAGCTTTGCATCATAGACAACTTCTTGATTTTGCCGCTAAAGGAAATTTTATTGAGCTTGATGCAAACGCTGCCTATGAAATTTTGGAAGGAATTCTGGGAATTCCTCCTCAAAAGGGGTTTTCCTTTACCCCTGAGGGAGTTAAAATGTTGGACAAACTTGGTAATTTGCATAAACATATGGTTGAAATACAGAAACATAATGAACCCCTCAAGCACCTCAATGGTAGTATCAGTCGCATGAACGTCTTAATTACTCTTTGCAACAAGTGTTTAGATATTTTGGATCTTAAGATTGTTTCTTTTCCAGAGAAGTTAAGGAAGCGTAAGGAGCCTCCCGGGTTTTAGAAAACCCTTACAAAAGTTGCCAAAACTTTGGACGACAAAACTTAGATCCTTGATTTATGCCTAGCTAAGGGCATAAAACGATAGCGCTTGTTTGGAGGCAACCCAATGAATAAATTTATTTTTGCCTTTTGATTTATGTTCTTGAGTGTTAGAACAATTATGCTGCTGGTATGATTGTGTTTTTTGTGTTTTAATTAGTGTTTGTGCCAAGTAGAACCTATAGGATCTTCTTGGGTGATAGTTGTTTAATCTTGCTGAAAAAGACAGAAACTTTTGCGCTCACGAGAAATATTCTCATTTTTAACAGAAAAGTGATTTTTAGTTGATTCTTTTTTGCATAAGATTAATATACAAATTTCCCACGTGGCCCTATTTTTTCAAGATTTTTAGAGTTCCAGAAGTATTCGAAACTTCCATATTACTACAGAGTGTTCTATTTTTGACAGATTCTATTTTCTTTGTGTTATGTGCTTATTTTGATGGCTTGCCATAGAAAAGTTGGAATACAGTAGATACAAAATAAAAACAAAAAATGAATTGGTTTGACACAACACTTATAGTAGTGGTTTGCTTTCTTATACTAATGGATCTCACGAAGGTTTTGTTGAAGTTTTGTGAGATTAAAGTTTTCATGTTTTGGGTTATCTTACGATGGATGAAGGAAGGATGGAAGAGCCTAAGCTTGGATGCCCCGGCATCCCAAGCTATTATCCAAAAATGGGAAACCAACTAAGCTTGGGGATGCCCCCAAGTGGCATCCCCGCTTTCTTCCAACAACTATCGGTATTTTACTCGAGACTATATTTTTATTCGTCACATCATATGTGTTTTGATTGGAGCGTCTTGTATGATATGAGTCCTTGATTGTTTTATTTTGCATTTTAAGTCATCAATCCTTGCTGTACACACCTATTTGAGAGAGCCAAAATTATGCCATGACTTGTTAGAATAGCTCTCTATGCTTCATGATAACCTACAAGTGTAGGGGATCAGTTGTAGCCTCTTTCGATAAGTAAGAGTGTTGAACCCAACGAGGAGCTAAAGGTAGAACAAATATTCCCTCAAGTTCTAACGACCACCGATACAACTCTACGCACGCTTGACGTTTAATTTACCTAGAACAAGTATGAAACTAGAAGTACTTTGTGGTTTTTGTAGGATAGGTTTGCAAGAATATAAAGAGCACATTAATAAAACTAGGGGCTGTTAAGATAAAGACACAACTAAGTTAGTTGTAGTAGAGAGCTTTTTGTCAAGAGAAAGTTATTTGTCCTTAGGCAATTGATAACTAGACCGGTAATCACTATTGCAATTTTATTTGAGGGAGAGGCATAAGCTAACATACTTTCTCTTCTTGGATCATATGCACTTATGATTGGAACTCTAGCAAGCATCCGCAACTACTAAATGTCATTAAGGTAAAACCCAACCATAGCATTAGAGTATCAAGTCCTCTTTATTCCAATACGCAAACAATCTACTTACTCGGGTATGTGCTTCTGTCACTCATGCCACCCACCATAAGCAAATCATGAACATATTGCAAACCCTACAGCGGGGATCCCTCACACTTGCGCGACACGGAGAGCACCATAGGACAACACTAATAATAAAACATGCAATTCAAACCAATCACGATCATCAATTAACCCATAGGACAAAACAGATCTACTCAAACATCATAGGATAGCCATACATCATTAGGAAATAATATATAGCGTTGAGCACCATGTTTAAGTAGAGATTACAGCGGGTAGAAGAGGGGTACACCGCTCTATAGAGGGGGGAAGAGTTGGTGATGACGGCGGTGAAGTTGTTGGTGTAGATTGTGGTGATGATGATGGCCCCGGCGACACTCCGGTGCCACCGGAAGCGAGGGGGAGAGAGCCCCCCTCCTTCTTCTTCTTCCTTGACCTTCTCCCTAGATGGGAGAAGGGTTTACCCTCTGGTCCATGGTCTCCATGGCGTGGGAGGGGCGAGAGCCCCTCTGAGATTGGATTTGTCACTCTGTCTCTCTCTGTTTCTGCGTTCCCAGATTCTGGCCTTCCACTGTTTCTTAAATTCCCGGAGATCCGTAACTCCGATTGGGCTCAATTTTGGACATGATTTTTATCTGGATATTAGCTTTCTTGTGGCGAAAGAAGGGCATCAACCGCCTTACAGAGTGGCCACAAGGGCCCAGGGCGCGCCTGCCCCCCTAGGCACGCCACTCACCCTCGTGGGCCACTCGGGCATCGTCTCGCGTTGGTTCCGCTTCCAAAAATTCACATATATTCCAAAAAAATATCCATCCATTTTTATCCCGTTTGGACTCATTTGATATGGATATTCTGTGAAAAAAACATGCAACAAACAGGAACTGGCACTGGGCACTGGATCAATATGTTAGTCCCAAAAATAGTATAAAAAGTTGCCAAAATTATATGAAAGTTGTAGAATATTGGCATGGAACAATCAAAAATTATAGATACGACGGAGACGTATCAGCATCCCCGAGTTTAATTCCTGCTCGTCCTCGAGTAGGTAAATGATAAAAAGATAATTTTTGATGTGGAATGGTATCTAGCATAATCTTGATCATGTAATCTAATCATGGCATGGATACTAAGACACGAGTGATTCAAAGCAATAGTGTATCATTTGACATTAAGACAATAATACTTCAAGCATACTAATAAAGCAATCATGTCTTTTCAAAATAACATGGCCAAAGAAAGTTATCCCCACAAAATCATATGGTCTGGCTATGCTCCATCTTCACCACACAAAGTATTTAAATCATGCACAACCCCGGTTTTTGCCAAGCAATTGTTTCATACTTTAGTATTCTCAAACTTTTTCAATTTTCACGCAATACATGCGCGTGAGCCATGGACATAGCACTATGGGTGGAATAGAAGGTGGTGATAGACAAAAGGAGGGAGAAAGTCTCACATCAACTAGGCAAATCAATGGACTATGGAGATGTCCATCAATCGATATCAATGTGAGTGAGTAGGGATTGCCATGTAACGGATGCACTAGAACTATAAGTGTATGAAAGCTCAAAAATAAAACTAGTGGGTGTGCATCAACTTGCTTGCTCATGAAGACCTAGGGCATTTGAGGAAGCCCGTCGTTGGAATATACAAGACAAGTTCAATAATAAAAATTCCCACTAGTACATGAAAGTGACAACATAGGAGACTCTCTATCATGAAGAACATGGTGCTATGATGAAGCACAAGTGTGGTAAAAGGATAGTAACATTTTCCCTTCTCTCTTTTTCTCTCAGCTTTTTTGGAGGGGTTTTTTTTAGCCCCCCTCTTTTTTTGGGCCATCTCTTTTTTTTCCTTCCTTTTTTTTCCTCACACGGGGCAATGCTCTAATAATGAAGATCATCACACTTTTATTTACTTACAACTCAAAGATTACAACTCGAAGCTAGAACAAAATATGAGTCTATGTGAATGCCTCCGGCCGTGTACCGGGATGTGCAATGATCTAGCGTAGCAATGACATCAAAAAACGGACAAGACATGGAAACATCATGCTAGCTATCTTACGATCATGCAAAGCAATATGACAATGACGGTGCGTGTCATAATAAACAGAACGGTGGAGTTACATGGCCATATATCTCAGAATGGCTATGGAAATGCCATGATATGTAGGTATGGTGGCTGTTTTGAGGAAGGTATATGGTGGGTGTATGTGGTACCGGCGAAAGTTGCGCGGTACTAGAGTAGCTAGCAAGGTGGAAGGGTGAGAGTGCGTATAATCCTTGGACTCAACATTAGTCATAAAGAACTCACATACTTATTGCAAAAACTTATTAGCCATCGAAACAAAGTACTACACGCATGCTCCTAGGGGAAGGGTTGGTAGGAGTTAACCATCGCGCGATCCCGACCTCCACACAAAGGATGACAATCAAAAAATAAATCATGCTCCGACTTCATCACATAACGGTTCACCTTACGTGCATGCTTCAGGAATCACAAACCTCAGCACAAGTATTTCTACAATCCACAACTACCCACTAGCATGACTCTAATATCACCATCTTTATATCGCAAAACTATTGCAAGGAATCAAACATATCATATTCAGTGATCTACAAGTTTATGTAGGATTTTATGACTAATGATGTGAATGAACAATTCCTGTCAACTATCCAAATAGATATAAGTGAAGCAAGAGAGTTTTAATTCTTTCTACAAAAGATATGCCCATGCTCTAAAAAATATAAGTGAAGCAAAAGAGCATTCTACAAATGGTGGTTTTCTATGTGAAGAGAAACAAGCAATCCAAACTTCAAATGATATAAGTGAAGCACATGAAGCATTCTATAAAGCCATACTCAAAAGATATAAGTGAAGTGCAAAGAGCATTCTAAAAATAAACCAAGGACTATCTCATACCAGCATGGTGCATTTATTAAAAGGAAAAATAAAAAGCACACGACGCTCCAAGAGTTTACCCATATCATGTGAACGAAACGAATCCGAAAACATACCGATACTTGTTGAAGAAAGATGGGATGCCTTCCGGGGTATCCCCAAGCTTAGATGCTTGAGTCTCCTTGAATATTTACTTGGAGTGACTTGGGAATCCCCAAGCTTGAGCTCTTGCCTCTCCTTCTTCTCCTCATATCGAGACCTCCTCGATCTTCGAACACTTCATCCACACAAAACTTAACCAAACTTTTAGTGGCGGGGTTAGTGCATATGATCAATAAAATCACATCATGTAATGCTCTAACATTATTGTATTATTATTAACAAACATTACCCACAGTATGCTATCACAATTCTATGGCCCCAAGTCAAGGAGGCTTCAACAAGAATTCAAACATATGCAAATAATGAAGCTATAACAGCAATCTGTGAAAACATGACAGTCTGTAGTAATCTAAACATTAACCATACTTATGTAACTCTAAAACTTCTGGAAAAATTAGGAAAAATCAAAATTTGTATATCAAGACTTTGAAAAAAGTTTCAGATCCTTTCGACGTTCCAATAAAAAATGTAAAATCGCGCACTACAGCCAAAGTTTCTGTTTTTGCACCGCACAAACCAACAAGAAGTTTAATCATCCTAAAGGAAACTCTTGGCACATTATTTTTATAATACAATGGAATTGTACAAGGGGATAATTATTTTTGTTGAAAATTTTCTGTAATTAAGATTTGCAAAGTTTCCATGGGCATGAACAAAGTTCAAGGAGCTCCCCCATTTCAACGGTGCTCGTCCTTCTTACTTTCCCTTTTATTTTTGAAAAAGTTTTAGGTTCCCCTCTTTATTTTATTTTGTTTTTAAAATTTATAAAAGCACACAACAGAAATAAATGAATCTCTAAAACTTCCGGGTTGTCTCCCTGGCAGCACTTTCTTTAAATCCATTAAGCTAGGCATATAGTGCTCAAGTAATGGATCCACCCGGTCTCAAGGTATATCAAAGCCAATTTAAATTAGCAATGATTTAGCATTTAGTAGTGAGCACAAAGTAACATATATCATGCAACAATGAAGTCTAACTCTCTTCCTATGCATCGGCATGTCATAAAAGAACAATTCATGCACACATAGTAAAGGCCAATGCATAGCATAAACAGTTTCTTGCAATTTTATCATATTGGAAACATAGAGAGGCGGAGATGTAGTTCCTCTCTCATAATAATTGCAAGTAGGAGCAGCAAGCACATGCATATTATACTCATCAAAATCATCATGTGTAACGAAAAAAGGCAACCCATCAATATAATCCTTAATAAGTGCAAACTTCTCTGATATAGTGTAGTTTGGAGAATTCAAAAAGATAATAGGACTATCATGTGTGGGTGCAATATCAACTATCTCATGTTTATCATAAGGAACTATACCAAGTTCATCTCCATAAGCATAATTCATATTGGCATCTTGGCCACAAGCATAGCAAGCATCATCAAAAGGGGATATTTCAAAAGAATCAACGGGATCATAGTAATCATCATAGCATTCATCCTTCGGTAAGCACGAAGGGAAATTAAACAATGTATGGGATAAAGAGTTACTCTCATTAGAAGGTGGGCACGGGTGATCAATCCGCTCTTCCTCCTTTTGTTCTTCGCTCTCCTCCTCATCTTTTTCATCCAATGAGCTCACAATGTCATTAATTTCTTCTTCCATAGGCTCCTGCAAAATATTAGTCTCTTCTGGGATAGCGGAGAACTTCTCAATAAACGCATCAATGTCGGAGTTATATTCATAATTCAAATAGCAATATTTCAATATAGCAAGATTTTCAGGCCTATAAACATCATCATCAAAAGCATCATACTTTTTAAATAGAGATTCAATTTCATAAGCACCCTTAAAAGCAACGAATTCTTCTATTTGTTCCACATCATAATAATCATATATACCATTAGCATAATAAGCTAAGGTTTCATTATCATTAAATTTGCATGAAAAGGGAAGGTGTGTAGACTTCATCCTAGAGCAACATGTATAATCATATTTCAAGCATAGTTGCCGAGCATACCAATGCAACACATAAATTTGATCCCATAATAGTTTCCCTTTTTGTGTCAAGCAATAATCCCTAAAGTATTCACGTTGATCCAACGTTACTCCCATTATATAGTTGAATGGGGTTTTCTCCGGATTATCAAAGTAGTACATAATATTTTTCACATACTGAGCATCAAGGGTTTTAGGAGGTTCCCCATCTCCATGAGTAGCAAGTACACCTATTTTTTTTGGTACTTCGTGTTCCATATCCATAACTAAAGATAGAGAACAACTTAGTACAGCAAATAAAATCAACTTAGTGATAAAGCAAACAAGCACACACGAGAATATTCACCCCACGCTATTGCTCCCCGGCAACGGCGCTAGAAAAAGGTCTTGATAACCCAGAAGTGTAGGGAATCAGTTGTAGCCTCTTTCGATAAGTAAGAGTGTCGAACCCAACGAGGAGCTAAAGGTAGAACAAATATTCCCTCAAGTTCTATTGACCACCGATACAACTCTACGCACGCTTGACGTTTACTTTACCTAGAACATGTATGAAACTAGAAGTACTTTGTGGTTTTTGTACGATAGGTTTGCAAGAATATAAAGAGAACGTTAATAAAACTAGGGGCTGTTAAGATAAAGACACAACTAAATTAGTTTTAGTAGAGAGCTTTTTGTCACGAGAAAGTTATTTGTCCCTGGGCAATTGATAACTAGACCGGTAATCACTATTGCAACTTTATTTGAGGGAGAGGCATAAGCTAACATACTTTCTCTTCTTGCATCATAAGCACTTATGATTGGAACTCTAGCAAGCATCCGCAACTACTAAAGATCATTAAGGTAAAACCCAACCATAGCATTAGAGTATCAAGTCCTCTTTATTCCCATACGCAAAGAACCTACTTACTCGGGTCTGTGCTTCTGTCACTCACGCCACCCACCATAAGCAAATCATGAACATATTGCAAACCCTACAGCGGGGATACCTCGCGCTTGCGCGACACGGAGAGCACCATAGGACAACAACAATAATAAAACATGCAACTCAAACCAATCACGATCATCAATTAACCCATAGGACAAAACGGATCTACTCAAACATCATAGGATAGCCATACATCGTTGGGAAATAATATATAGCCTTGAGCACCATGTTTAAGTAGAGATTACAGCGGGTAGAAGAGGGGTTACACCACTGCATAGAGGGGGGAAGAGTTGGTGATGACGGCGGTGAAGTTGTTGGTGTAGATTGTGGTGACAATGATGGCCCCGTCGGCATTCCAGTGCCACCGGAAGTGAGGGGGAGAGAGCACCCCTCCTTCTTCTTCTTCCTTGACCTTCTCCCTAGATGGGAGAAGGGTTTCCCCTCTGGTCCATGGTCTCCATGGCGTGGGAGGGGCGAGAGCCCCTCCGAGATTGGATCTGTCTCTCTGTCTCTCTCTGTTTCTGTGTTCCCAGATTCTGGCCTTCAATCGTTTCTTAAATTCTCGGAGATCCATAACTCCGATTGGGCTGAATTTTCGACACAATTTTTTTCCGGATATTAGCTTTCTTGCAGCGAAAGAAGGGCATCAACTGCCTTACGGAGTGGCCACGAGGGCCCAAGGCGCGCCCCTCACCCTCGTGGGCCACTCGGGCATCGTCTTACGTTGGTTCGCTTCCCAAAATTAACATATATTCTAAAAAAAATCTCCGTCCATTTTTATCCCGTTTGGACTCTGTTTGATAGGGATATTCTGCGATACAAAAAACATGCAACAAACAGGAACTGGCACTGGGCACTGGATCAATATGTTAGTCCCAAAAAATAGTATAAAAGTTGCCAAAAGTATATGAAAGTTGTAGAATATTGGCATGGAACAATAAAAAATTATAGATATGACGGAGACGTATCACTTTGCTTAAATTTTTATGAGCTAGGACTTGCTCTAGTGCTTCACTTATATCTTTTTTAGCACGGTGTCCTTAGTATTTTTGAAGAAATTCTCTCTTGCTTCACTTAGATTTATTTTAGAGTTAGTAAAATTTTAAAGAAACTCTCTCTTGCTTCACTTATATTATTTTGAGAGAAAGAAAGAAAGAAAAATTATGCTCATGATCTTCACTTATATTTGTTTGAGCTTATCAAAATCAACACATGAAAATTAGTCCCAAAGGGATAGATATCCAAGAAGGATATAATAAAAACTTTCATGAAGATTATTGGACAAAATAAACTTGATTCCTTGTAATAGTTTTGAGACATGATGATGTGATATGTGAGTTATGTTGATGAGTAATTGTGCTCTAGTAAGAATATTAGTGTTAAAGTTTGTGATTCCCTATGAAAGCACGAAAGTCAATAATTATGCAATGTAATTATATCCTACTTGTGGTGCATTACTCGGTGTTATTTATGCTCAATGTTCGCTTACGAGATTATTTGTTTCATGGTTGGTCGCTTCCCAGTCTTTTGCTAGCCTTCATTTTGCACTAAGTATGATCTCTACGTGTGCATCCAAAATCCTTTATCCCGATTTTGCCACATGAGTCCACCATACCTACTTATATGTGGTATTTCCTTGCCGTTCTAAGCAAATTTGTATGTGTCATCTCTAATTTTCAAAATAAAATTCCCTTTAGTGCGCCCGTACCGCTCGCGAGGCGGTGAGGGGTGGCCAATATTTTCCATGCTAGATGTGTTATTCTCACGACGAGTGTTTATTCACTTGTCAGTGCACGAGAGTAAGGCAAAGGTATTAGGGATGCCCAGTCCCGAAATTAAAAACAAATTTACTTTATGTTGTCAAATAATTAATTCCTTGGAAAGTGTTGGTATGGAAGGCAACCGTGGATTCGGCTAGCCATGGCCTGTGAAAGTTTGGTGGAAAAGGAATAAACTTTATTTTCTGTTTGGGAACCACCTATGATATATCTAGCATGGAAAGTGTTGTGAACCTCAAGTCGTTCTCGTTGGTGGGAAAAGTATACCTCCCAAAAAATGTATCTCTCAATTTAAGCTTTGAGCTCTAGCACCTCTACAAATCCCTAATTCCCTCTGCAAAGGGCCTTTCTTTTACTTATGTGATTTTTATTTTTTGAATTTGAGTCTCCATCTTCTCTTACAAGCACCAACTAGGAAACACTATGATCGTAGTTGAGCATTGGGTGTAACTAATATGCGAGTGTGTTTCATGAATGGATCAATGGTTGAGCATAATGGGTTACGGATAACTTATTTTAGCATTGATATTTTGAAAGACATGGTTGCTTATTGATATGCTTGAGTATCTAAATTATTATGTAAAAACTAGATTATTGCTTTGAACCATATAAAAGTCCAAATGTCCATGCTATAAAGAAAAGAATATGATATGACATGATAGGCAGCATTTCGCATCAAAAATTCTGTTTTTATCACTTACCTACTCGAGGACGAGCAGGAGTTAAGCTTAGGGATGCTGATACGTCTCCAACGTATCTATAATTTTTTATTGGTCCATGCTGCTATATTATCATTCTTGGATGTTTTACAATCATTTTATAGTCATTTTATATCATTTTTTCGTACTAACCTATTGACATAGTGCCAAGAGTTGTTGTTTTCTGCATGTTTTTTACATCGCATGAAATCAATATCAAACGGAGCCCAAACACCGCGAAACTTTTTGGAGAATTTTTATGGGCCAGAAGACACCTGATGGGCCAAGGCAGCACCTAGGGGTGCCTCGAAGGGGGCACAAGACACCAGGGTGCGCCAGCTCCCCCTAGCGCGCCCAGGTGGGTTGTGCCCACCTCGATGGCCTCCCGCACCGCCTGTTTGCTCTATAAATACCACAATATTCCAGAAACCCTAGGGGAGTCGACAAAATATTCATCCAGCCACCGCAGAGTCCAGATCCACCAGATTCAATCTAGACACCATCTCGGATGGGGTTCACCACCTCCATTGGTGCCTATCCGATGATGTGTGAGTAGTTCTTTGTAGACCTACGGGTCCGTAGTTCGTAGCTAGATGGCTTCCTCTCTCTCTTTTGATTCTCAATACAATGGTCTCTTGGAGATCCATATGATGTAACTCTTTTTGCGGTGTGTTTGTTGGGATCCGATGAACTTTGAGTTTATGATCAGATCTATCTTTTTATATCCATGAAAGTTATTTGAGTATCTTTGATCTCTTATAGCCTCGTATTTCTTCTCCGATATTTGTTTTTTTGGCCAAATTGATCTATTTATCTTGCAATGGGAAGAGGTGCCCGGTAGTGGGTTCGATCTTATGGTGCTTGATCCTAGTGACAGAAAGGGAACCGACACATATGTAGCGTTGCTACTAAGGATAAAACGATGAGATCCATATCTAACGCTATAGATAAACGGATATTGTCTACATCATGTCATCGTTCTTAATGCATTACTCCGTTTTCCCATGAACTTAATACAATAGATGCATGCTGGATAGCGCTCGATGTGTGGAGTAATATTAGTAGATGCAGGCAAGAGTCGGTCTACTAATCTTGGACGTGATGCTTATGTAATGATCATTGCCTGGATATCGTCATAATTATTTGAGGTTCTATCAAATGCCCAACAGTATTTTGTTTACCCACTGTTTGCTATTTTTCTCGAGAGAAGCCACTAGTGAAACCCACGGCCCCGGGGTCTTCTTTCTCATATATTTGCCTTGCGATCTACTTTTCCCTTGCATTTATTTTCAGATCTATTAAACCAAAAATATAAAAATACCTTGCTGCAATTTATTCTTATTTGTTTTATTTGGCGTTCGATCTACCAATCTACTACAAATTCCTCGCGTCCGTTTTGCCTATCTTGAGGCGCCGTACCCCGAAAGGGATTGACAACCCCTTTAACACGCTGGGTTGCGAGAAGTTGTTATTTATGTGCAGGTGATGTTTACATTGTGTTGCTTGTTTCTCCTACTGGTTCGATAATCTTGGTTTCACATCTGAGGGAAATAACCTACCGTCGCTGTGCTGCATCATCCCTTCCTGTTTGGGGAAAAACCGACGTAGCTTTAAGCGACATCGTCATGTCATTTGGAGCTCTAGAGAATATCCAACTATGTTGTTGCTTTTTCAGGTCCAGAATTTCCACCTACTGGCAATCTCCCTCTTCATGTGAAACTTGCAAAATAAGAGAGAAAAGACATTAGAATTGCTTCATAAAGTGGAATAGTAACTCAAAACATCATAAATATCAATAGGAAAACATGATGCAAAATGGACGTAACAGTCATTACCTCCCAAACAGTTTTCTCTATCATGCCATTGATCGTCCCTTGGGGCTCTCTCTAGAATCTCAACAACATCGAGATGGCTTTCCTTTGGTCTCGTTTGGACAAGACGACCAGGGCCAAGTGCAAGGTCAATTGGGAGATCATTTGTTGTCCGCGGGAGTATGGAGGTCTTGAGGTGCTAAACACTGACAAATTCTCCCACGCCCTCCGCCTTCGATGGCCGTGGTATGTGTGGACAGTGCCCAACAAGCGGTGGTCCGTTCTTGGCAACCCATGCACCGAGGAGGATCTTGATTTTTTTTTTCTATCCATCAACATCTATCACTATCGGAAATGGCACAAATACACCATTTTGGGACTCGCCTTGGCTGCTTGGGCGCAAGCCAAAGGACATCGCCCCACTAATATTTGAAGCCTCACGAATAAAGCATTGGAAAGTGCATGAAGCCCTTAAAGATAATGCATAGATCTTCAAGATCAACCTTAACATTGTCGTCTCTGGTGCCCACGTCCGGGAGTTCTTCACTCCATAGATGCTTGTTCATGACGTAATTTTGGACGACCTTGTTGAGGATGACTTTTCGTGGAAACACTCCAATGATGGCATTTATTCCGCATCCAACGCTTATAAGGCGCAATTCCTTGGGATGACCCTTTTCCCCTATGGAGCGCATGGTGTGGAAGGCTTAGGTGCCACTAAAAGATAAGTTCTCTCTTGGCTTGCGCTACAAGACCGGATTGGACCGCTGACCGGCTTGAGAACCGAGGATGAGAAAACTGCAGTCTTTGCCCTTTATGCAAGAGGGATCAAGAAACCATACCTCTTCTTCAAGTGTTGTTACACCCTCAGTCCATGGCATTTGGTACTCGAAAAATTTGGTGCCCATGTCGACACGTCCAGTTGGCACACGAAAGACTCTGTCATGGCTTGGTGGGACAAGAGGACCGGTTTGCAAACACCAAATAGATGTGGCATGGCGTCCATAACCATGCTCTTATCTTGGACCCTTTGGAATGAGAGAAAGTATCGCATCTTCCGGCACAAGAGCGCTCCATCACTAATTCTCTTGCGGGCAATATGTGACGAGGTAAATTTTTGGGTTACCGTGGGTGCTAAGCATCAAGGGAATAATATTAGGCGCGAGTAATTGTCATGTCGTGTTTGTGAGGTACTTTGTAGATCTATCAAACTCTAATCTCTCCTTAATTAATGGGCGATGCTACGCGTCGGTTGGCAGCTCTTTTTAAAAGACCCGCCGCCTTGACAGTCATTTGATTCAGCGTTATCCAGCAGCACTGATCTTTCCTCACCATTGCAACAAAGGCATTGTTGCAGAATCCTTCTTTGCAACAAACCATATGTTGCAGTAATATTTGTAACGAGTTTTGTTACAGAATTATTATTATTTTTGTCACAATTTTTTCGTAACATGGGTGTGGTTGCGGAACATCTTCTGCCGCACATATGATGTTGCAGATTTTTTTTTTTCGTCTTAACTTTTTTTTGCAACATGGGTGTTGTTGCGGAACTACTTTTGGAACACAGATGATATTGCATATATTTTTCGTCTTAACTTTTTTACAATATGGTTGTTGTTGCGAAAGGACTTCTGCAACACAGATGATGTTGAAAAAAAATATTAATGTGGGAAAATCACGCGTCGCGCGGATTGGGTTTGTGGTGCCGCGAATCAGGTGTTTTGCAACAATTATTGCGTTGCACTAAAAGATACGGTTGCACGAGCGGCGGAACGCTACTCGTGATCGGTCCGCTGATTCTAATCATTTCACTTAATTAATAGATGAGCAAAATCTTATTCCTCAGTTTTTTTTAAAAAAAAAAGACCGGATTCTTAGTTTCAACAGAAAAAAAATCAAACCGGACTCTAAAAAAAACATCAAATGGATCAACGATAAAAAAAACATCACGAAACAAATAATTGAATCGTCTATCACGTCTTGACCCTCCTGCAGTTAACCCGGACCTTGCCCGGGTTGCCGCCGCGGATAGCGCCCATCCTCCCCATGGCAGCCGCGAAACTGCCAAAGAAGGCGGACGGGGTGGCGGCCCTGAGCTCCCTGACCTTGGCCACGGTCTGGGGCGAGTTGAGAGCGGCGTCGGACTCGAGCACGGTGCGGTTGGCGAGCACGTTGGCGTAGTAGCTGGTGTCGAATCTGTAGGGGCTGCCGGCGTCGAGGGACACCACTTTGTTTGCGTCGTAGCTGCACTGCCGCCTCAGGTCGTTCCTGAACGTCGCGTTCATGCCCTTGTCCTGGTCGCTCATCAGCCGGTAGTCGAACGTGCCGCACCGCGTCACCCCCAGCGTGTGCGCGCCCGACAGCACGACCACGTCGTCCATGGAGAGGCCCTTCCTGTAGAAGTACTGCGCCAGCAGGTCCACGTTCCGCTGCTTGTGAGGAGGGAGGTCGCTGTTCGCCATGCTCGCCCGCGACAGCGTGCCGTCCGGCCTCCCGCCGTTGACCTTGTACTCGTACCCGCCGGTCTGCATGCATGCCAATCCCGAATTTGGCCGGTCAGTGATCGACATTTTTTTACAAGACGTTGAACCTGGCTACTTCCTCCGTTCCATAATGTAGTGCTTATAGATTTTTACAAAAGTCAAACATTATAAATTTTGATCATGTTTATAGAGAAAAGTATGTACATCTAGAATACCAAATGCATATCATTGGATACATCATGAGTTATATTTTTAGAATGTACATGTTTGGTATTGTAGATGTAGACAATTTTATTTATACACTTGGTCAAAGTTGGTAAAGTTTGACTTTCACAAAAATGTATAAGCACTACATTGTGGAATGGAGGAGTATTATTTAGTGTCAAATGTGTCACGTACCGCGACCCTGACGCTGTCCCTGGCAGCGTAGGCGAGGATGTCGGCGCATGAGACCGTCTCCTTGCAAACGGCCTCGATCCTCGCCTTGGCCCTGTCAATGACCTCGAAACCGCGGAGGCTCTGGTTCGGCGGCGCGTTCTTCTCCGCCTGGTTGTCGCCGGACTCCAGCAGCACCGACGCGTCGCACCCCTGCCACGCACACGCACGTTGCAGTCCATCACAAAATTGAACAGCACGCGTTTACGTTACACCACAGCGAGACCGCGGCCGGTACGTGCGCGCATGCAGGCTTACATTGACGAAGCAGTCGTGGAAGTGCAACCGGAGCAGGGCCGCCGGCATGCTACTGTCGGCGTTCCACGCCTTCTGGACCTCCTCAAACACGATGGTCTCGGCTCTATTGCACGTCTGGTCGTAGTACCCAGCCCTGAGGGTCTGCGCCTCGGCCACCGTGGCAGCGTGCAGGAGCAGCCCCGCCACGACGGCGACCAACATTCCTCCCATGGCCATCGGCCTCCAAGATCACCGCCACGGTGGGGCAGCTCTTTGGTTAGCTAGTATTGTGAGCTAAGGAGGAGCACGGTGGTTTGGTTAACGACGAGGGGTGGTCCATATATACGGGTCACGAGGGCGAGGAGCTGATTAGGTCGAGAATGCAATGCGACGTCGTAGTCGACGATTCCAGCATTTGAGGCGCGCACGAAGCAAATGACGAGCTGTCTCAATCTTGTTTTAAATTCGTGGTCTGGTCTTCGTAATCGAGGCATCGGGTTGGCCTCCCCAGGACATGTCTGAGATGCGACGTGCAGCTGGACAGGAGGTACAGCTAGCGGCGTTGAACGATGGACGCAACCGTGTCCCAGCCAACCTAGACATGCTGCCGTGTTTAAGATCCGCGGGATGGAATCTGTATATCATCGTGCAATAATGGTTAAAAAAAAAACTGTGGAAAGCCACCACTAGGGCTGAACCAAAAGCTCGATAGCTCCGCTTCTTAAGTTTATAGCCTTCTACTTAATGAATAAAGTTATATCTTTTAATCCATTAAAGTTAACAAGCTTAAATAACGAGCTAATGACATTGGCGAGGTGCTTGTCAAGTTCGTTAATCACAACATAGATTCCTATCTTTTTTTTAATATACATGAGCATACACTCACTCCTAAGAACGCATGCACGCACATCCTACCCCTAGAAGCACATTCGAGAGACTGAGCCGACATAACATCTTGAGATTTTTTTTTACCGTAACTGCAGGAGCTCTGCTTTTTCATTAAAGTAGTGAGAAAAATTGTACAGGGCTGTGAACAACCGGAGAGGAGCAATGGGGTGGGAGACATGAAAGGCAGCCTAGCTGCCAGGAACTAAAAAGAGGACTACTTCCATGCCTCCATTAGGAGGACTAACTCATCCTTTGCCAGCAAGAGAAGCATGGCGCTCGTGTTTGTCTTGTCTCTGAAAATTCGGTTGTTCTTTTCTAACCACAGTTCCAAGCAATGTACACCGCCGTAGTGCACTCATTTGAATCCCCACCTCTTTTTTTGAGGGTCCGAACTATGTTCCACCAAGATTAAATCAAAGTCGCGCTCAATGCAGTCTATGCAGCAAGAGGGAAATCATCACTAGCCTTGAACCAGACCTCCTTTGCAAAGGGGCAATCAAGGATTAGGTGTTTGGCAGATTCCAGCGTTTGATCTCATCCTGAGCAAGCATCATTATGATCCCAGCTTCGAGCCACACTAGTAGAAAACAGGGCTTTGGTTCGGGCCTGGCAAGCCCATTAGTCCCGGTTCACCTACAAACCGGGATCCATGGGGGCATACGTCCCGGTTCGTGCGCCCAGGGGGTCGGCCGGGCCTCGTGGGGCATCTGCCCCGGTTGGTCTGGACCCATTTGTCCTTGTTCCAGACACGAACCGGGACCAATGGGCCTCGCTCCTGGCCCACACCAATTGGTCCCGGTTCCTGCCACGAACCGGGGCCAATGAGTTTCCTGTATAAACCCCATCGCCCACCACTCCACTGCTCTGTTTTTTCTGGCCGGCGAGGGGGGAGCTTTGTGGTGCTCTAGCTCACCTCGTATGCACATGAGGTGTTCGATGAAATGCCCGAGCCACACTAGTTAAGCTTTTCTCCTCTTGAAGCTCGAACTCCAAGCTCCATCTTCTCCGAGATTTGTCTAGGTTTAGTGGTCCGTCACGTCCCGTCCCCGTCTTCACCGTCGTCAATCGCCCCCGCCGATCTCGTCACCAACACCACCGTCGTGAGCCTCTTGTTCTATCTATGCTTTTCTTACTTTTATTATTGCTTGTTATTATTGCTTTAGATAGATATTTGTCTAATTTTCTTACTTTTATTATTGCTTGTTATTATATAGTGCGATGGTTTTGATATCCGCCCACGTCGGCCCTCGTCCTGTCTACGATTCGGATGTGGTATATTATCTTTAATTTATAACTATTTGTTTTAGTGGCTATGAAAATTATGCCGACCAACCTGACATAGATGTTTTTATATATCGAGGAGGTAGTTGAACCGGAAATTCCAACCGCCCCTCTTGTGGAGAGGTTAAATTTAGTTGAAAAGGAAAACATTTACTTGAAGAAAAAATTGAAAAAAATGGAGGAGGAGAAGATAGAATTGGAGTTGCATGTTGCGAAAATCGTCGATGATCACAAGATCAAGATGGAACCTATTGTCAAGAGGTTAAATTTAGTTGAAGAAGAAAACAATTACTTGAAGGAAAACTAAAACAAATTGAGGAGGAGAAGATTATATTGGAGTTGCATGTTGCGGATATCGTCGATGATCACAAGATCAAGATGGATGCCGTGCGCTTGAAGATTAGAAAGATTAGAAAATATGCCATTCATACCGAGGCTTGGTATCATTATGCCGTTGGATCAATTGTTATCTTGGTTGCGATTATGATCGCATTTGTTGTTGCGTTGAAATATTCTACATAGTTTCAATGTATGGTTTAATTAGATGCTCTAGAGAGCTATGCATGTACTTTGAATTTAATGTGATGATGAACTTATATTAATTTGATCACTTATCTATCCATGATGTTCTGTAATGGTTTTTGACACTCTTAATTATATATTGTGGGAGTGGAGGGCAAGACAGACATTCCCGAAGATTATGAAAAGTTTCATGAAATTCTCCTCTTCAAAGTCAAGGCTGACCCAAGCACCCTGATAAATCATGATACATCGAAAGATATTGTCCGTTTTGTACATGAAGTGCATCCAGTTTTCGTCGTAATCCTCTCTACTTTTTTGCACATGCTATGTGGATGAAATGATGATACCATGCCAACTTTCAACCTTTTCAGAGTTCATTTAAAATGATTTTCAATTTCAGGGTCTTATAGCTCAAAAAATTCAGTAAATGCATGAAAAATAGCAAATGAAGTCAGAAATGGTTGAAAATTGATGATGTGGCTTTGGATGGTCCATTTTGAACACAGAAAAAGTTTGTAGTTCAAATAAGTTCAAAAAAATGAAATCCCTTTGTAACAGACGAGTTTTCATCTCAAACCCTCATACCTCGAAAGAGATTGTCCATTTTGTACACGAAGTGCATCCATTTTTTGCCGTAACCCTCTCTACTTTTTTGTGCATGTTATGTGGGTGAAATGATGATACCATGCCAACTTTCAACCTTTTCAGAGTTCATTTCAAATGTTTTTCAATTTCAGGGTCTTATAGCTCAAAAAATTCAGTAAATGCATGAAAAATAGCAAATGAAGTCAGAAATGGTTGAAAATTGATGATGTGGCTTTGAATGGTGCATTTTGAACACAGAAAAAGTCTGTAGTTCAAATGAGTTCAAAAAAATGAATTCTCTATGTAACAGACGAGTTTTCGTCTCAAACCCAAATACCTTGAAAGAGATTGTCCGCTTTGTACACGAAGTGCATCCAGTTTTTGCCGTAACCCTCTCTAATTTTTTGCACATGCTATGTGGGTGAAATGATGATACCATGCCAACTTTCAACCTTTTCAAAGTTCATTTCAAATGCTTTTCAATTTCAGGGTCTTATAGCTCAAAAAATTCAGTAAATGCGTGAAAAATAGCAAATGAAGTCAGAAATGGTTGAAAATTGATGATGTGGCTTTGAATGGTGCATTTTGAACATAGAAAAAGTATGTAGTTCAAATAAGTTTAAAAAATGGAATCCCTTTGTAATAGACGAGTTTTCGTTTGAAACCCTCATACCTCGAAAGAGATTGTCCGTTTTGTACACGAAGTGCATCCAGTTTTTGCCGTAACCCTCTCTACTTTTCTGCAAATGCTATGTGGATGAAATGATGATACCATGCCAACTTTCAACCTTTTCAGAGTTCATTTGAAATGCTTTTCAATTTCAGGGTCTTATAGCTCAAAAAATTCAAAAAATGCATGAAAAATAGCAAATGAAGTCAGAAATGGTTGAAAATTGATGATGTGGCTTTGAATGGTGCATTTTGAACAAAGAAAAAGTCTCTAGTTCAAATAAGTTCAAAAAATGAAATCCTTTGTAACAGATGAGTTTTCGTCTGAAACCCTGATACCTCGAAAGAGATTGTCCGTTATGTACACGAAGTGCATCCAGTTTTTGCCGTAACCCTCTCTACTTTTTTGAACATGCTATGTGGGTGAAATGATGACACCATGCCAACTTTTAACCTTTTCAGAGTTCATTTGAAATGCTTTATCAATTTCAGGGTCTTATAGCTCAAAAAATTCAGTAAATGCATAAAAAATAGCAAATGAAGTCAGAAATGGTTGAAAATTGATGATGTGGCTTTGAATGGTGCATTTTGAACACAGAAAAAGTCTGAAACCCTGATACCTATTTTTTTTAATGAAATTGTAATAGCTAAAGGAAACATCCAAAAAGCTTTTTTAAACCTCTAGTATTATTGAAACATTAAAACCAAAAAACTAAAATTATCAAAGTATTTTCTTTTCAAAACATTAAAAGGAAAAAGAATTTCATAAAATAAATAAAAAATCAAAAAATAAAATAAAATAATATAAGTACAATAAAAATAAAATAAATAGGTAGAAACAAAATAAACTTTAATAAAGTAAAATAAATAAACTTTAATAAAATAAACAAAAATAGCAACAGTAAGTATTTTGTTGAAACAAAACTAAAAAATAAAGAAGCAAAGAAAAAAATGAAAAAAAAATGCCACCTGCTGGGCCACCAGGGCCTGAATACGACTAGAAACCCAACAGTGGGCCAGGATTCAGGCCAAGGCCCAGAAGGCCCACAGGCATAGGAGTGCTAAATTAGGCTCGTAAGCCTGCAATGGAGAGGAGCTCGAGAGGGGTGCGATAGTGGGGCTTATAAACCACTACGTGCCCCTCTCAACTAGCGAGGTGGGACTAAAAGTTTTGGCCATCCACGGCAGCACGACCATTGGTCCCGGTTGGTCGCACGAACCGGGACTAATGGGGCCCATTGGTCCCGGTTCGTAAAACCAACCGGGACCAATGCCACTATTCAGTCCCAGTTGGTGCCACCAACCGGGACCAAAGGCCTCCTTTTCCCGCCCTTTGGGCTGCTGAAAACTGGCCTTTTGTCCCGGTTGGTGCCACGAACCGGGATTAAAGGGGGGATTGGTCCCGGTTGGTGTCATGAACCGGGACCAACTCCTTTGCTATATAAGCAACACTTGGTAAATTTTCAGATTTCCATCGTCAGTTGCCTCCGACGCCGCCAGGCTGCCTGCCGATCGAGCTCGCCGTCGACGCCGTCGCCGCCTCTGCCCCGACCTCGCGCCTCTGCCCGACCTCGCCGTCGACGCCCTCTGTGTGTGTGTGTGTGTGTGTGTGTGTGTGTGTGTGTGTGTGTGTAATTGCAGATGTATGTATGATCCATGGATATATGGATGTATTGATGTATGATTTTTTATCAATTTATGTATATGTTCATATATATATGTGCATATTTAGAAAAAAATTGTGTTGCAAAAGTTACATTTAAGGTTATTAGTTGTTTTGGTGCAAATTTTAGATGAATTTCCTGTTTTTATAGTTTTTTATTGTTTTTATAGTTTTATATAGTTTTAGTTATATATACAAATGTTAGATGAATTTTCTGTTTTTATAGTTTTTTATAGTTTTAGTGATAGAATGTAGTTTTTTTAGTAAGAACTAGTTTATTTTTAGTAAACTAGTTTATTTTTAGTAAGAACTAGTTCATTTTTATTTATAGTAAGTGCTTATTAGTTGAACTAGTTGAATTAATAGAACTATTTTATTCTTTTAGTTCAAGCAATTATTCCCGCATCGACGACGACGATGCCTATCCCGCATCCTCGTCGTCGACTCAACGGAGGCCTGCTTGATCAGAGGGGTCATGTTCGGGACTGGGCTCCGCCGGACTGGTACTGGGAGGTGCTTCCTTCCGGGGGGCGCAACTTGGTGAGGAGCCAAACCGTTGTTGACCCGAACCTTCTTTGGTGGCGGGCGCGGGCCAGTGATGGTGCGGAGGCTTGAGGACCCCGCGGAGGTTGTACGTCACCGTGTCAGCGAGGAGGACGAGCACGTCCGTCGCTACATGGTTGCGTTGGAGGGTAGGTTCGACAATACATGTCATGTTCTTCAAGGATCTCACTGGAGCTATGATCATGTGATGGTTCCTTCTCTTTGGGTGTCCACCGCCTGTCCGATACCCGTCGTTCGCTAGGGTTTTAGCTGTATTAATTAATTAGTGATGCTATATGTATGATACTATTCGAGATGTATTAGTGATAATATTCGACGATGGACGGACGCAAGAGATGATTTAGTTTTGCTTATTGAATGCTCAAACTGGAGTCCAACCAAATCTCCATGTCAATATGAGTCCTATAATTAAGATATTTTGAAATTTTTTTGTTCATATTTTCAACCATTGAATTTTGGCATGACTTGTGCTACAATATGTAGGAAATGTCGTCGTCTGACGATGACGATAGGATCCCGGCGTGCGACTGGTGTGGCGACGACCAGGGTCAGTGCAAAAGGCCACACCTAGTAGATGATCGATGCTTGAGTGTTAAGCTCGATGAGGCCTTCGATTTTGAGACGGTATGTGATACGTCCAAAACGTATCTATAATTTCTGCTTGCTCCATGCTTCTTTTGTTGGGGATCGTAGCAGAAAATCAAAATTTTTCCTACGCATCACCAAGATCTATCTATGGAGTAATCTAGCAACGAGGGGAAGGTGAGTGCATCTACATACCCTTGTAGATCGCGATGCGGAAGCGTTGCAAGAACGCGGATGAAGGAGTCGTACTCGCTGCGATTCAGATCGCGGTTGATTCCGATCTAAGCGCCGAACAACGGCGCCTCCGCGTTCAACACACGTGCAGCCCGGTGACGTCTCCCACGCCTTGATCCAGCAAGGAGAGAGGGAGAGGTTGGGGAAGACTCCATCCAACAGCAGCACGACGGCGTGGTGGTGGTGGAGGAGCGCGGGACTCCAGCAGGGCTTCGCCAAGCACTGCGGGAGACGAGGAGGGAGAGGGGTAGGGCTGCGCCAAGAGGGAGACCATCTCGTGTGTCTAGCAGCCCCAAAACCCCCACTATATATAGGGGAAGGGGAGGGGCTGCGCCCCCATCTAGGGTTCCCTCCCTAGGGGTGGCGGCAGCCACCAAACCCATCTAGGGTGCGGCCAAGGGGGGGAGAGAGAGGGGGCGCCCTAGGGTGGGCCTTAAGGCCCATCTGGACCTAGGGTTTGCCCCCCCTCCCACTCTCCATGCGCCTTGGACCTTGGTGGGGGGGCGCACCAGCCCACCTGGGGCTGGTCCCCTCCCACACTTGGTCCACGCAGCCTTCTGGGGCTGGTGGCCCCACCTGGTGGACCCCCGGGACCCTCCCGGTGGTCCCGGTACGTTACCGATATCGCCCGAAACTTTTCCGGTGACCAGAACGGGACTTCCCATATATGAATCTTTACCTCCGGACCATTCCGGAACTCCTCGTGACGTCCGGGATCTCATCCGGGACTCCGAACAACATTCGGTAACCGCGTACATACTTTCCCTATAACCCTAGCGTCATCGAACCTTAAGTGTGTAGACCCTACGGGCTCGGGAACCATGTAGACATGACCGAGACAACTCTCCGGCCAATAACCAACAGCGGGATCTGGATACCCATGTTGGCTCCCACATGTTCCACGATGATCTCATCGGATGAACCACGATGTCAAGGATTCAATCAATCCCGTATACGATTCCCTTTGTCTATCGGTATAGCACTTGCCCGAGATTCGATCGTCGGTATACCGATACCTTGCTCAATCTCGTAACCGGCAAGTCTCTTTACTCGTTCCGTAACACATCATCCCGTGATCAACTCCTTGATCACATATTGTGCACATTATGATGATGTCCTACCGAGTGGGCCCAGAGATACCTCTCCGTCATACGGAGTGACAAATCCCAGTCTCGATTCGTGCCAACCCAACAGACACTTTCAGAGATACATGTAGTGCACCTTTATAGCCACCCAGTTACGTTGTGACGTTTGGTACACCCAAAGCATTCCTACGGTATCCGGGAGTTGCACAATCTCATGGTCTAAGGAAAAGATACTTGACATATAGAAAAGCTTTAGCATACGAACTACACGATCTGTGCTAGGCTTAGGATTGGGTCTTGTCCATCACATCATTCTCCTAATGATGTGATCCCGTTATCAACGACATCCAATGTCCATGGTTAGGAAACCGTAACCATCTATTGATCAACGAGCTAGTCGTCTAGAGGCTTACTAGGGACATGGTATTTGTCTATGTATCCACACATGTATCTGAGTTTCCTTTCAATACAATTCTAGCATGGATAATAAACGATTATCGTGAACAAGGAAATATAATAATAACCAATTTATTATTGCCTCTAGGGCATATTTCCAACAGTCTCCCACTTGCACTAGAGTCAATAATCTAGTTCACATCGCCAAGTGATTAACACTCACAGGTCACATCGCTATGTGACCAACATCCAAAGAGTTCACTAGAGTCAGTAATCTAGTTCACATCAATATGTGATTAACACTCAATGAGTTCTGGGTTTGATCATGTTATGCTTGTGAGAGAGGTTGTAGTCAATGGGTCTGCAACATTCAGATCCCTATGTACTTCGCAAAATTTTATGTCATATCGTAGATGCTGCTACCACGTTCCACTTGGAGCTATTCCAAACTGTTGCTCCATTATACGTATCCGGTATCTCTACCCCGAGTTATCCGGATAGGTGTAAAGCTTGTATTGACGTAACTCTTTATGTCGAACTCTTTATCACCTCCATAACCGAGAAACATTTCCTTATTCCTCTAAGGATAATTTTGACCACTATCTAGTGATCCATTCCTGGATCACCTTTGTACCCTCTTGCCAGACATGTGGCAAGGCACACATCAGGTGCGGTACTCATCATGGCATACCGTATAGAGCCTATGACAAAAGCATAGGGGACGACCTTCGTCCTTCCTCTTCCTTCTGCCGTGGTCAAGTTTTGAGTCTTACTCAACTTCACACCTTATAACTCAGGTAAGAATTCCTTCTTTAACTGACCTATTTTGAACTTCTTCAAAATCATGTCAAAGGTGTGTGTTCCTTTTGAAAGTATCATCAGGCGTCTTGATCTATCTCTATAGATCTTGATGCCCAATTATGTAAGCAGCTTTATCCAGGTCTTCCTTTGAAAAACACCTTTCAAACAACCCTTTACGCTTTCCAGAAATTCAACATCATTTCGGATCAACCATGTGTCATTCACATATGCTTATCAGAAATGTTGTAGTGCTCCCACTCACTTTATTGCAAATACAAGTTTCTAACAAACTTTGTATACCCAAAAACTTTGATCACTCCATCAAAGTGTATATTCCGACTCCGAGATGCTTGCTCTAGTCCATAGAAGGATCGCTGGAGCTAGCATATCTTTTAGCATCCTTGGGATCGACAAAACCTTTCTGATTGTATCATATACAACCTTTCCTTACAAAAACTGGTAAGGAAACTTGTTTTGTCATCCATCTGCCAGATTTCATAAATGCAGCTAATGCTAACATGATTCCAACGGACTTAAGCATCGCTACGGGCGAGAAAATCTCATCGTAGTCAACTCCTTGAACTTGTGAAAAACTCTTTGCCACAAGTCGAGCTTCATAGACGGTGACATTACCGTCCACGTCCGTCTTCTTCTTAAAGATCCATTTATCTCAATGGCTTGCCAGTCATCGGGCAAGTCCACCAAAGTCCATACTTTGTTTCGATACATGGATCCTATCTCGGATTTTTCGGCTTCTAACCATTTGTCGGAATATGGGCCCACCATCGCTTCTCCATAGTTCGTAGGTTCATTGTTGTCCAACAACATGACATCTAAGACAGGATCACCGTACCACTCAGGAGTAGTACTTATCCTTGTCGACCTACGAGGTTCGATAGCAACTTGATCTGGAGCTTCATGATCACTATCATTAGTTTCCTCTTCAACTGTCGTAGGTTCCACAGAAACATCTTTCTGTGTTGCACTACTCTCCGGTTGAAGTGAGGGTTCGATAACCTCATCAAGTTCTATCTTCCTCCCACTCAATTCTTTCGAGAGAAACTCCTTCTCGAGAAAGGACCCGTTCTTAGCGACAAACATTTTTGTCCTTGGATATGAGATAGAAGGTATACCCAATCGTTACCAGTGGGTATCCCATGAAGATGTATTTGTCCGCTTTGGGTTCGAGCTTTTTCCGGCTGAAGCCGTAAGCATCGCAGCCCCAAACACCGAGAAACGACAACTTTGGTTTCTTGCCAAACCTTAGTTCATATGGCGTTGTCTAAACGGACTTAGATGGTGCCCTATATAAAGTGAATGCAGCTGTCTCTAATGCATAACCTCAAAATAATAGCGGTAGATCGGTAAGATACACCATAGATCGCACCATATCTCATAAGGTTCGATTACGATGTCCGGACACATCATTACGCTATGGTGTTCCAGGGGGCTTCAACTGCGAAACAATTCCACAATGTCTTAAGTGATTGCCAAACTCATAATTCAGATAATATCCCCTTGATCAGATCGTAGGAACATGATCTTCTTGTTATGATGATTCTTAATCTTCACTCTGAATTTACTTGAACTTTTCAAACGTTTCAGACTTTTGCTTCATTAAGTAAATATACCATATCTACTCAAATCGTCAGTGAAGATGAGAAAATAACGATATCCACCACACGCCTTAATTCTCATTGGATCACATACATCAGCATGTATGATTTCCAACAAGTCACTTACCCGTTTCATTGTACCTGAAAACGGGATCTCAGTCATCCTTCCCATGAGGCATGGCTCGCATGTGTCAAGCGATTCAAAATCAAGTGACTCAAAACATCCATCAGCATGGAGTTTCTTCATGCATTTTATGCCAAAATGACCTAAGCGGCAGTGCCACAAGAAAGTGGTACTATCATTATTAACTCTACATCTTTTGGCATTAATATTATCATCATGTGTATTACTATGATCGAGATTCAACAAACCATTGGGTGCATGACCATAAAGGTATTATTCATGTAAACAGAATAACCATTATTCTCTGACTTAAATGAATAACCGTATTGCAATGAACATGATCTAATCATATTCATGCTCAACGTAGACACCCGATAACATTTATCTAGGTTCAACACTAATCTCGAAAATAGAGTAAGTGTGCGATGGTGATCTTATCAACCTTGGAAACACTTCCAACACACATCGTCACCTCGCCCTTAGCTAGTCTCCGTTCAGTCTGTAGCTTTTGCTTCAAGTCACTAATAATAGCAACTGAACCGGTATCTAATACCCAGGTGCTACAAGGAGTACTAGTAAGGTACACATCAATAACAATATACTTTGTTGAAGTTTCCAGCTATCATATCTACCATGTATTTGGGGTAGTTCCGCTATCATGTGACCGTTCCCCGTACAATAGAAGCACTTAGTCTCGAGGTTTGGGTTTAACCATGGGTTCCTTCATCAGAGCGACAACAGGTTTGCCATTTATGAAGTTTCCCTTCTAGCCCTTACCCCTTTTGAAACCAGTGGTCTTGTTAAACCATCAACACTTGATGCTCCTTCTTGATTTCTACTTTTGCGGTACTAAGAACCGCTAACAGCACCGGGATCATCTCCATCCTTTGCATGTCATAGTTCATCACGAAGTTCTAGTAGCTTGGTGATAGTGTCTAGAGAATTCCGTCAACCACTATCTCATCTGGAAGATTAACTCCCACTTGGTTCAAGTGATTTTAGCACCCAGACATTCTGAGCACACGCTCACTAGTTGAGCTATTCTCCTCCGTCTTTTTGGCAAAAGAACTTGTGAGAGGTCTCATACCTCTCAACACGGGCATGAGCCTGAAATCCCAATTTCAGCTCTCAGAACATCTCATATGTTCTATGACGTTCAAAACGTCATTGGAATCCCGATTCTAAGCCGTAAAGTATGGTGCACTAAACTATCAAGTAGTCATCAGGACGTGTCTCTCAGGTGTTCACAACATCCACAGACAACGTTGTAGGGGTTTGCACATCGAGCGGTGCATCAAAGACGTAAGCTTTCTGTGCAGCAGTGAGGACACTCCTCGGACTACGGGCCCAGTCCGCATCCTTGCTTACAATATCTTTCAACTTAGTCTTTCTCTAGGATCGTATTAAACAGGGAGCTACAACGCAGTTATTGGTCTACTACATAATTTGCTAAGACAACTTAGACTATTGTTCATGACAATGAAGTTCATCTAATGAACTCCCACTCAGATAGACATCTCTCTAGTCATCTAAGTGATACATGATCCGAATCGACTAGGCCGTGTCCGATCATCACGTGAGACGGACTAGTCATCAACGGTGAACATCTTCATGTTGATCGTATCTTCTATACGACTCATGTTCGACCTTTCGGTCTTCCGTGTTCCGAGGCCATGTCTGTACATGCTAGGCTCGTCAAGTCAACCCTAAGTGTATCGCGTGTGTAAATCTGGCTTACACCCGTTGTATGCGAACGTTAGAACTTATCACACCCGATCATCACGTGGTGCTTCGGAACAACGAACCTTAACAACGGTGCACAGTTAGGGGGAACACAATTCTTGAAATTTTAGTGAGAGATCATCTTATTCACTACCGTCGTTCTAAGCAAATAAGATGTAAAACATGATAAACATCACATGCAATCAAATAGTGACATGATATGGCCAATATCATTTTGCTCCTTTTGATCTTCATCTTCGGGGCTCCATGATCATCATCGTCACCGGCATGACACCATGATCTCCATCATCATGATCTCCATCATCGTGTCTTCATGAAGTCGTCTCGCCAAACATTACTTCTACTACTATGGCTAACGTTTAGCAATAAAGTAAAGTAATTACATGGCGTTATTCAGTGACACGCAGGTCATACAATAAATAAGACAACTCCTATGGCTCCTGTCGGTTGTCATTCTCATCGACATGCAAGTCGTGATTCCTATTACAAGAACATGATCAATCTCATACATCACATATATATCATTCATCACATCCTTTTGGCCATATCACATCACACGGCACATGCTGCAAGAACAAGTTAGACGTCCTCTAATTGTTGTTGCAATTTTTTTACGTGGATGCTATAGGTTTCTAGCAAGAACGTTTCTTACCTACGTCAAAACCACAACGTGATATGCCAATTTCTATTTACCCTTCATAAGGACCCTTTTCATCGAATCCGATCCGACTAAAGTAGGAGAGACAGACACCCGCTAGCCACCTTATGCAACTAGTGCATGTCAGTCGGTGGAACCTGTCTCACGTAAGAGTACGTGTAAGGTCGGTCCGGGCCGCTTCATCCCACGATGCCGCCGAATCAAGATAAGACTAGTAACGGCAAGAGAATTGACATGATCTACGCCCACAACTACTTTGTGTTCTACTCGTGCAAGATACTACGCATAGAACTAGCTCATGATGCCACTGTTGGGGATCGTAGCAGAAAATCAAAATTTTTCCTACGCATCGCCAAGATCTATCTATGGAGTAATCTAGCAACGAGGGGAAGGTGAGTGCATCTACATACCCTTGTAGATCGCGATGCGGAAGCGTTGCAAGAACGCGGATGAAGGAGTCGTACTCGCTGCGATTCAGATCGCGGTTGATTCCGATCTAAGCGCCGAACAACGGCGCCTCCGCGTTCAACACACGTGCAGCCCGGTGACGTCTCCCACGCCTTGATCCAGCAAGGAGAGAGGGAGAGGTTGGGGAAGACTCCATCCAACAGCAGCACGACGGCGTGGTGGTGGTGGAGGAGCGCGGGACTCCAGCAGGGCTTCGCCAAGCACTGCGGGAGACGAGGAGGGAGAGGGGTAGGGCTGCGCCAAGAGGGAGACCATCTCGTGTGTCTAGCAGCCCCAAAACCCCCACTATATATAGGGGAAGGGGAGGGGCTGCGCCCCCATCTAGGGTTCCCTCCCTAGGGGTGGCGGCAGCCCCCAAACCCATCTAGGGTGCGGCCAAGGGGGGAGAGAGAGGGGGCGCCCTAGGGTGGGCCTTAAGGCCCATCTGGACCTAGGGTTTGCCCCCCCTCCCACTCTCCATGCGCCTTGGACCTTGGTGGGGGGGCGCACCAGCCCACCTGGGGCTGGTCCCCTCCCACACTTGGTCCACGCAGCCTTCTGGGGCTGGTGGCCCCACCTGGTGGACCCCCGGGACCCTCCCGGTGGTCCCGGTACGTTACCGATATCGCCCGAAACTTTTCCGGTGACCAGAACGGGACTTCCCATATATGAATCTTTACCTCCGGACCATTCCGGAACTCCTCGTGACGTCCGGGATCTCATCCGGGACTCCGAACAACATTCGGTAACCGCGTACATACTTTCCCTATAACCCTAGCGTCATCGAACCTTAAGTGTGTAGACCCTACGGGCTCGGGAACCATGTAGACATGACCGAGACAACTCTCCGGCCAATAACCAACAGCGGGATCTGGATACCCATGTTGGCTCCCACATGTTCCACGATGATCTCATCGGATGAACCACGATGTCAAGGATTCAATCAATCCCGTATACGATTCCCTTTGTCTATCGGTATAGCACTTGCCCGAGATTCGATCGTTGGTATACCGATACCTTGCTCAATCTCGTAACCGGCAAGTCTCTTTACTCGTTCCGTAACACATCATCCCGTGATCAACTCCTTGATCACATATTGTGCACATTATGATGATGTCCTACCGAGTGGGCCCAGAGATACCTCTCCGTCATACGGAGTGACAAATCCCAGTCTCGATTCGTGCCAACCCAACAGACACTTTCAGAGATACATGTAGTGCACCTTTATAGCCACCCAGTTACGTTGTGACGTTTGGTACACCCAAAGCATTCCTACGGCATCCGGGAGTTGCACAATCTCATGGTCTAAGGAAAAGATACTTGACATATAGAAAAGCTTTAGCATACGAACTACACGATCTGTGCTAGGCTTAGGATTGGGTCTTGTCCATCACATCATTCTCCTAATGATGTGATCCCGTTATCAACGACATCCAATGTCCATGGTTAGGAAACCATAACCATCTATTGATCAACGAGCTAGTCGTCTAGAGGCTTACTAGGGACATGGTATTTGTCTATGTATCCACACATGTATCTGAGTTTCCTTTCAATACAATTCTAGCATGGATAATAAACGATTATCGTGAACAAGGAAATATAATAATAACCAATTTATTATTGCCTCTAGGGCATATTTCCAACATCTTTTGTATGATATTGCTATGATATTTATGCACTTCCATACACTTTTGATCATATTTGGACTAACCTATTAACTCAGTGCACCACAGTGCCAGTGCTGTTTTCGGCTGTTTTTCTATTCGAGGTTTCCCTCATATTAAAAGTGCTCCAAAAATTCCGGGAAAAATACAGGAAAAATCAGCGTACAGGAAGCTTCGCGAAGAACCAAAGCGGGGCCAGAGGGGAGCCAGGGGAGGCCCAGGCGGCCACCTGGCGCGGCCCCACCCCTGGCCGCGCCAGGGGGGCGCCTGGGGCCCCGGTTCCGCCTCTGGTTGCCCCCCTTCGCATATATATCCCTCTCGTCTCGAAACCCTCGAGGACAGAACCCTTTTTCGCGATCTCGCCTCTGTTCCGCCGCCACAACGCTTCCAAGATCGGGAGCATCAGGAGAACTCTTCCCGGCACCCTGCCGGAGGGGAGAACCACCACCGGGAGCTTCTCCACCACCATGGACGCTTCCCGGATGAGTCGTGAGTAGTCCACCTTGGACCATGGGTCCATGATCAGTAGCTATGTGATGTTCTCCTCCCCTCTTTGCTCTTCATGGTTTAGACCTCGTGAGCTGCCCTACATGATCGAGGCACATATGTAATCTTTCTGTTGTTGCTTTGCTGAGTTTGCTGGGATCTGATGGATTATGAGACTATGTTCAGATTTTGTTTGAGTAATATATTTGATTCACCTCTTTTATATCTTTGTTCTTGAGTAATTCTTGCATGTTCTCCGTTGCTGTTCATTGCTTTGGCCAAGTAGTAGGTAGTAACTCCAAGAGGGAGCGTTATGCTTGATTGTGGGTTCATGCCCCCTGATGACTAGCTTGAGTGACAGAAACAGGAGTCTAGGGGATGTGTTGTTGCCACAAGGGGGAAAACAACGGTGCTTGTACTTGCGGGTGCAAGGATTGTTTACTTTACGTAAAGTTCTTTTAATGCAGTTGTCTGTTGCTTTGAGTTTACACTTTTGGTGGGATTCGCAACTTAATACCAGCGAGATGTTCTGGATAGATATCTCAAGGTGGATGATTAGTAGTAGATGCAGATGGATTTCGGTCTACTTGCCTTGGCGTACCGCCCATGCTTTTGAGCCTCTACCTTTCTTTGCAGCATAGTTAGCATTGGTTTGCGCACATAATCCTGTCAATTGCCCAGCTGTAATTTGTTTACCTCGCTTTGATGTTTTATCGTCTTTTGGGAGAGAGACATCACTAGTGAACATCATGGGACCCCGGTCCATATTACCACCGCTGATCGCACCTTCTATTTACTTCCTGTTTTTATTTCCTAGTTGCAGTCATAGCTATTGTCAGGGATATGACTAGCAGGTATAAACCGGCTATTGTAAACCGGCTTACTTTTATTATACTTGGTTGTAATATTTTAGTAGAGATTACGGCCCGTGAGATTTTAAGGCCCATGTATAAAAGTATGGTTTGTAAACCACCAAGGGATGTAACTTGAAAGATAAGAAAGAGAAGACAGAGACCGAGGCGGACACAAGTATGAGCCAGCCTCGGGACTCTGTAAACCGGCCCGGGCGTTACCTCTATATAAAGGGACGACCTGGGCGGTTCAGGGAGAAGAAACGATCAACCCGTCGAGACACAGGCAAAGCGAATCCGCTCCCTGTAAACCGACGCCCAAGCAATACCAAACCAACTAGACGTAGGCTTTTACCTTCTCTGAAGGAGCCGAACTAGTATAAATCCTCTGTGTCCTTTGTGTGCCATGAATCCTTTCAAGCTAACCCGTGCGACGGTTCCATCATCAAGTCCGTTAAACCGGACATCTGCCGTGTTATTTCCACGACAGTTGGCGCCCACCGTGGGGCCTGCGCACGATGGTTTCGAGTTCTTGAAAGGCGGCTTCGAAGGGCTAAAGGGTTACGCGGTCGGCCGGATGACCAAGAGTCGTCGCGGCCGGATCTACATCGACGACGCGGGTTGGGGACCGGAGGCCGATTCGATCGAATACGGGTACCGGGTCCCCTTCGGCAGCATCCAAGTCTTCATCGGCAAAATTGGTGAACCGGGACCAGAGCCGGACATCTTCCCCAACATCGTCGAGCCGGCTCAGCGTGCGAGATCGGCCCGGATTCAGCCTGCCATGAAGCATGTGTTCGTTGGAGCAATCCACGGAGGTCGAGCCGAGAACGGATCGGAATCTGATGGTGCGACAATCTTCTATTCAGATGACGAATCTTCATCCGGGGAAACTGAATCTCTGTATCAGTTGCGGGACGGCCGGTCTGAGGGTGAGTCCGATGGAAACAGTATTCCGGGCCCCTTTGACCCGCCAAACCGGGTGGCGGTCTTCATGGCCGGATCACAGCCCCCGATGAACGGAACGACAGCGGAAGCTGGTGCAGGGGGAAGCGGTTCAAATCCCTCCCTTACTGAAGTTCTATCCACCTTGATCGAGGAGTTCACAGCTAAAGCAGTGGCAGACGTAGCTCCAGCAGACAAGGCGCATCATGATGCAGAGCTTCTTCAGTTGAAAGGTCGGATCGATCAGTTAAAGGAGGACTTAAAGGCAGAAAGAGAGATGATAGCAACAAGGCAAGCGGAGTTGGATGATCAAGCCTTTTATATGAGGATGGAGCAGGCTTCTGTGGAAGGAGTAAGGGGGCGAAAGTATCGGTCCCGCATACCGCCGGGTTACGAATCCGCGAATTTGTTCAGGACTCCTGGGGATGGGGCCAGTAATAATCCGGCCTTAAACCGGAGAACACCCCCGGCTCGGGATGAGCCGGTTCAACAGCCCGCCGCAGAGCAGGAGCGTCGGATTACATCGGCACCTTATGTTCCTATCCCTCCAGGGCACCATTCAAACCCTTTGGATAACATTGCTGCAGCGGCGGCACGGTTGGCCGCTTTACCTACGGAAGAAACGTCCCCGGTGGCGATAGAGGCGCGCAGGGTCCAGAAGCTACTTAATACTGCATTAATGCAGCAGCAAGCGTACTCTCATAGCAGGGAAATGTTACATTCAACACCACGTCCCAACCGAAGTTATTCTAGGCATTGGGAGGAGCCAGAGGTATCTAGCAGTGAGCGCAGGAGACATCAGCGCAGGCAGGATAATCCGGCAAGGGCGGAGATACCAGCCCCAGACCTAAACCGGCCTAGATCGGAGGCCAGGGAGGAAATTCGTCAATCGACGCCGGTTCACACAGCCACTACAGAAACAGGAGCTACGGCGAGTTCCTTCGGGGTACAATGTCTTGTCCCCGCTCTACGGAGTGTTAAGTTGCCCAAGGATTTCAAAGGACCCCGCAAGGTACCTAATTACACAGCCGATTTACCGCCAGAAGCTTGGGTGGAAAGTTATGAGATGGCCATGGAGATGCTGGACATGGATGAATCGGCTTGTGCCAAATATTTCACTATGATGCTTGAGGGCACGGCCCGGACCTGGTTAAAAGCTCTACCCCCGAATTCTATTGGGTCATGGGGAGAACTACGCAGTCAGTTCATCAAAAACTTCAAGGATACATGCAAGCAACCGATCGGTGATAGATTTAGCAGCCTGTGTGCAAGGAGAGCAGGAGTCTACATCAGCTTGGGTACGCAGAGTGGCAGAGATCTTACACTCTTCGAATGATATTAATCCTAGTACGGCGATAGTGACGTTGGAAAACAATTGCCGGTTTGAATCTTTAAAATTAAAGCTCGGACGGCTTAAAAGGGACTGCAATGACATGGGGACTTTAATGAGTGCCCTGGTGAAATACGGAGACTCGGATAATACAAAGTATCCGGAAGCAGAAGGAGATAAAGCGGTGAAGGCCAGCAAGTCTGGTAAACCGGCGCCGGTTAATCCGGTTACTTCAAGCTTTTTAGGCAAACGGAAGGCAGAAGGTGGTTCCGATTTTGTGGCTAATACTCAAGTTCAAGGCGGTTTTCAGGGTAATCCGGAGGGTTCCGCTCTCCAAACCGGCGGAGGAGCTCCGGGCTGGGAGCAGGATTTGGATCGACCCTGTCCAAAGCATAGCAGAAGGGGGAGGATGGCAAGGCATACTATGAGAGAATGCATACCCCTTATGAAGGCAGTGAACGGCCGTTTTAATCCTCCTAGCCGGCCCCCACACGGCGGTTCAGGGCCCGGATTTTATAGTTCAGGTCATCAGGGGAACAGTTCCGAATCAGGATATAGGGGCAATAACGGCGGTTATCAACCCCGGCCAGGCGGCCAAAATAATCAAGGGAATTACAATGGTCAGGGGAATCAATCGCATCATCAAGGTGGTTACAATGGTCAGAATAATCAGCAGCAGGGCCAAGGGAGTTATAATAATCAAGGAAACCAGCAGCAACAGCGTCCGCAACAACAGCAGCAATCCGGATACCAGAGTAATCCGAAGGAGTTGAGCAGCGGTCAATATCATGTTTTCACCACGAGTTTATGTAAGAGAGACCAGAAGGTTTTGAGGCGGACTGTTAATGCAGTAGAACCGGCGACACCGCAATTTCTCCGATGGTCGGAGCAGCCCATTGTATGGAGCAGAGAGGACCACCCATTACGGGTGGATAATCCGGGACATTTAGCCTTGGTGGTAGCACCTCAGGTGGGAGGATACAAGTTTACTAAAGTCCTCATGGACGGGGGTAGCAGTATCAATATACTATATTACGAGACTTTCCGTCGTATGGGTCTGACAGATAAAAAGTTAAGAACGTCAAACACAGTGTTTCACGGGGTGGTCCCAGGTAAGTCAGCTTATCTAGTTGGTAAGATTGACTTAGAAGTTACCTTTGGAGATGAGTATGATTCCAGATCGGAGATGATCACTTTTGAAGTTGTCAAAATTAAAAGTCCATATCATGCTCTGTTTGGAAGGACGGTTTATGCTAAATTTATGGCTAGGCCATGTTATGTTTACTTGCAGCTTAAGATGCCGGGTCATAAATGCACGATCACGATTCATGGCAGTCGCAAGATAGCGGTGGAATGTGAGGAAGGTGATGCAGCTTATGCAGAAGCGGTGTGTGCCACGGAAGAGTTAAAATTTTATAAAGATAATGTTGATCCGGCAGATATGACTCCGCTGAAGAAACCAACTACCGAGCATGATCCGGCATTGAAGTTCAAGTCAGCGGAAGAAACTAAGCAGATTGATTTTGTACCTGGAGACTCGTCTAAACAGTTCACCATCAGTGCTAACCTTGATCCCAAATAGGAAAGCGCGCTCATCGAGTTCATCCGTGAGAACCGGGATATCTTTGCATGGAAACCTTCTGACATGCCAGGTATACCGAGGGAACTCGCTGAGCACAAGTTGAATATTGATCCGAAGTTTAAACCGGTAAAACAGTATCCGCGCCGCTTCAATGAAGAGAGGCGCAAGGCTATAGGAGAGGAAGTGGCCAGACTTTTGGCGGCAGGGTTCATAGTGGAAGTTTTTCATCCGGAATGGTTGGCTAATCCGGTGCTGGTTTTAAAGAAGAATGGGAAGTGGAGGATGTGTGTGGACTACACAGACCTCAATAAAGCTTGCCCAACTGATCCTTTTGCTTTACCTCGCATTGATCAAATTATCGACGCCACGGCAGGGTGTGAGCGGCTGAGTTTCCTGGATGCATATTCAGGGTATCACCAGATCAAAATGGCAGTGAAGACCAAGAGAAGACAACTTTCATAACTCCTTTTGGTGCTTTTTGCTATGTATCTATGCCCTTTGGGCTCAAGTGTGCACAGGCAACTTATCAACGTTGCGTTCAGAATTGTTTAAAAGGGCAGATAGGGAGGAACGTGCATGCTTATGTGGATGACATTGTGGTCAAATCAAAGGAAGAAAGAACAATGATAGAGGACCTCAAAGAAACCTTTGATAATCTTCGAGCTTACAGGATGATGCTTAATCCGGAAAAATGTGCTTTTGGTGTTCCGGCTGGTAAGCTTCTGGGATTCTTGGTCTCGAACAGAGGAATAGAAGCCAACCCAGAGAAGATCAAAGCCATCACATCTTTGACAAAACCGGTTTGCATCAATGATGTTCAGCGCATAGCTGGCCGGATCACGGCGCTAAGCCGGTTCATCAGTCGCTTGGGAGAGAAGGCGATCCCGCTTTATCAAATGTTGAGGAAAACGGACCGGTTCATTTGGAGTGATGAGGCAAATACAACGTTTGAGAATCTGAAACAGCAACTAGCAAAACCACCGGTTTTAGCTGCTCCCATTGATAAGGAGCCTTTGCTGTTATATGTTGCTGCAAACACACGGGCAGTCAGCATTGCGATTGTGGTTGAGCGCAAGGAAGCAGGGAAGGAACATCCGGTTCAGCGCTCGGTTTATTATGTGAGTGAAGTACTCATTGAGTCTAAACAAAGGTACCCGCATTGGCAGAAGTTGGTCTATGGGGTGTTCATGGCAAACCGGAAACTGAAGCACTATTTCCAAGGGCATCCAATAACTGTGGTTAGTTCAGCTCCGTTGGGAGACATAATCCAGAACAGGGAAGCTACAGGCAGGGTAGCCAAGTGGGCCATTGAGCTCAGTCCGCATGAGCTGAAGTATGTACCGCGTACTGCTATAAAATCTCAGGCATTGGTCGACTTCATCAATGACTGGACAGAGTTGCAGACTCCTGAGGAGAAGCCGGATCTTACTTATTGGACGATTCACTTTGACGGTTCAAAACAGTTGGAGGGCTCGGGGGCTGGAGTTGTGTTAACTTCCCCCAGAGGTGATAAATTTTGTTATGTCCTCCGTTTATTATTTCCTTGTACTAATAATGCAGCAGAATATGAAGCATTACTTCATGGTTTGCGACTGGCAAAGGAGATGAATTTGAGCCGGGTTAAGTGCCTGGGCGATTCAGATCTAGTGGCACAGCAAGTTTCTGGCAAGTGGGATTCAAGAGATCCCCTCATGGCGGCTTATCGGGGAGAGGTTGAAGCGGTTGCAGGATACTTCAAGGGATACCAGGTGGATCATATAGACCGGCGGAGGAACGAAGCGGCTGACGCTCTAAGCCGGCTAGGATCACAGCGTAAACCGGTGCCACCAAACACCTTTTTGGATGAATTGCACGGTCCTTCGGTTCAAGTACTTTCGGAGGAAGATCTAGCTGTTCCGGACCCAGAGGCACAGTTAGTTGCAGCGCTCCATATTATTCCGGATTGGACGTTACCCTATTTGGCGTACCTAAGCCGAGGAGAGTTACCAAAGGACGAAGAGGAAGCACGGCAAATAATCCGGCGTTCTAAGTCCATGAAAATTGCAAACGGAGAGCTGCACCATCGTAGTACTTCTGGCGTATTTCAATGATGTGTTTCAGCTGAGGAAGGTTGTGAGATTCTAAGGGAGATTCATGAAGGGGATTGTGGTCATCACGCCGGTTCAAAGTCATTGGTGGCTAAAGCATTCCGACATGGTTTCTATTGGTTAACTGCACATGCAGATGCGGCAGATCTAGTCCGGAAGTGTGATGCCTGTCAGAAGTTCTCAAGACGTGCTCTTGTTCCGGCACAGGAGCTCCGGATGATACCGATAACCTGGCCTTTTGCAACTTGGGGGCTTGACATGGTTGGGCCTTTCAAACGGTCCCAAGATCAAAAAACTCATCTACTAGTGGCAGTAGACAAGTTTACGAAGTGGGTTGAAGCGGAACCTATAAGCAAGTGTGATGCAGCAACCGCGGTTAAATTCATCAAAAAGGTGATATTCCGGTTTGGCTTTCCACACAACATCATCACAGACAATGGAACTAATCTGTCTAAAGGTGAAATGAAGGAATTTTGTCAAAAAGAACATATCCGATTAGATGGATCTTCTGTGGCTCATCCTCAGACCAATGGTCAGGCTGAAAGGGCAAATCAGGAGATTTTGCGAGGCATCAAACCCCGACTCATGACACCTTTGCAGAGAACCCCAGGTTGTTGGGTTGAAGAATTGCCATCTGTCCTTTGGAGTATTAATACTACACCAAACCGGTCTACAGGCTATACGCCTTTCTTCATGGTTTACGGCGCAGAAGCAGTTCTTCCAAGTGATATCCGTCATGACTCACCAAGGATAACGGCCTATGTGGAAGCAATCAACGAAGAGTCAAGACAGGACGGTTTAGACCGGTTGGATGAAGAGCGTGATACGGCTGCAGCGAGGTCGGCGATTTATCAGCAAGATCTGCGCAGGTATCATAACCGCCGGATTAGAACAAGGACATTCCAGGAGGGTGACTTGGTACTCCGGCTCATCCAAGATCAAACAGACATGCACAAGCTATCCCCACCATGGGAAGGTCCCTTTGTGGTCAGCAAGAATTTACACAACGGTTCATATTACTTGGTGGACATTCGAGAACACAAGGATTCACGGACATCGGAAGAGGAGACGAAGAGGCCGTGGAACATCGCCCATTTACGGCCATACTATACTTGAGCTATGTGCTCCAATGTATCCTATGTATATATTATGAATAATGAATAAACCGGCACCCTCGGTAAACCGGGGGCTTAGCCCTTTTTCCATATACACAAATCTTGTGACAAGTAATCATACCAGTTTACTATCAAATATCATATTTCAATATGGGCCGGTTTAGAAACTAATTTTGCAGAGTATGTGAAGGAGCAATAGAACTCTCGGGAACAGGAGATCATATCCGGTTCAAGAAGAGAAAACTCCATAAAAAGCAAAACCCACAGGTTCAAAACAGAACAATGGAGGCCCCCTGGGAGTTGGTATCATCCGCTCCCAGTGATCGGATTAAGTTTCATAATTCTTGCAACCCTCTGAAAAGTTGGACAAGTCCACGTTCAGTGATTGGTTTACATTGACCCACCGGTTCAGGAGGAACCCTGGAGGCCCCCTGGGAGTTGGTATCATCCGCTCCCAGTGATCGGATTAAGTTTCATAATTCTTGCAACCCTCTGAAAAGTTGGACAAGTCCACATTCAGTGATTGGTTTAGATTGACCCACCGGTTCAGGAGGAACCCTGGAGGCCCCCTGGGAGTGTCGGCCAATCCGCGTCCCAGTGATCGGAATAATTTTTTTTCTTTCGACCCTCTGAAAAGTTGGATAGTACCACATTCAGTGATTGGTTTAGATTGATCCACCAGTTCAGGAGGAACCCTGGAGGCCCCCTGGGAGTGTCGGCCAATCCGCGTCCCAGTGATCGGAATAATAGATACGATTCTTTCGGCCCTCTGAAAAGATGGATAATCCACATTCAGTGATTGGCTAGGCCCCCTGGGAGTGTCGGCCAATCCGCGTCCCAGTGATCGGAATAATTTTTATATACGGTTCTTTCGGCCCTCTGGAAAGATGGATAATCCACATTCAGTGATTGGCTAGGCCCCTTGGATGGTACCCGCATCCATTGATTGGCCGAACCTTGCTTTGAGCCTGGCAGCTCTTTGAAAAAGCCTCGACTACATGGTCTTATTTTCAAAAAATTGCATGTTTTTTTTGGTGTTTTGGTGTTCTGTAACGTTTTCAACAAGAGTGGAACAACTACACAAGTTGACTACATATCTATCAGATTGAAAATCTGGATCATGTATCTCAGACCAAGTAAACCGGCGTTATTTAAAACCCGGACCAAGTATCGGGTAAAGGTTACAACTTTCTGAAACAAAATGAACCGGATTTATCATCAAGATGGACCGGAGAATTTCGAGTGTCTATTTGGGTTCATGAAGACCTTTATAAAGTGACTTTAAAGTCCTGACCGGTTTAAAGTATATTGGCTACGCAAATCTTAGATATACAAATGATCTTTATGATAAAGGTATGTTCACTTGATGTTTTAAAGAGAACACATTAACCCGTCCAGTGGTAAGCCACTAGGACATATTTTTCGATATTTTTCTCTATATGAACAGAAGAAGGCAACCGCATCAGACAACAGGTCAACAGATGAATACTTCATAAAGACAAAATGTCGGACCAAAGCACATTAAGTCTCAGCTAAACCTGTTACAAGGCGTAAAAAGCCCAATAGTTGGAAGCATTGTTTGACGGAATAACAATCATGGTTACAGCAATAGAATTCAAGATTGTGCTTCTCCTTGCTGAGATGGCTGGCCACCGTCTTGATCCGGAACATCTTCATCTTCGTGAAGCGGTTGGAAGTCCGGCGCACGCCAATCAATCTTCGCCAAGGCACGGAAATATACTTCATCGTTGATAAGCTCAGCAGGATCAATATCAGGAGCAAAGGTGTGAGGACGAACCGGCGGAATTAAGTTTACGGTATCGTAAACCGGTCGCTCCACCCGCTCGTTCTGCAGGTTGTATGCTGGATGATATCGGGACAAGTCAGATTCCACCGTAAGCTTGCTGGCGAGGGGACGCATCTCCTTTGTCAGAGCATAAAGGTCTTTTTCATTGAAGGCTGAACCGTCATCCTTGGTATCAAGAAATCCGGTTAACACCTCCTCCGGATCAAGGTCCGGGACCCAAGCTTTAGCCCTCGTAAGGGCCAGAAGAGCACCTCCTCGAGCTGCCGATTTCTTCACTTCTTCAAGACGAGCCGGTAGGATGGACAACTTATTCAAGGTATCTTGGATAGTTGAAGGAGCCGGTTTACCAAACGAAGTGGCACTGATAATCCTTTGTGTTCTGGAGTACAACTGTTCGACCAATGTGTAGCAAGCTTTGAGTTTTTTCCGTAAGTCGTCCCCAAGATGAGAGACACGACGCCCTACATACAAAAATGAGAGTTAAACCGGTATAAGGCACAGGTCACAAGATAAAGACAGGAGTTCAGATTACACTTACCAAAAATAGCAGAGGTCATCAAGTCAATTTGCCGCTTTAACCCGGACAATTCCTCAGTAACCGGGTTAAGTGCTCCTTCAGCATCTTGAACCCGTTTTTCAAGATCTTTTTTCTGGACTTCAAAAGTAGCCCGCTCCTCTTCAAAATATTTCTTCAAGTCTTCAGCAGTCTTTAAACTCACTTGAAGTTCTTTTTTAGCCTTTGAAGCGGCTGACTCAGTTTCCGTAAGCCGGCTTCGAAGTTCGTTGATCTCCAGAGTATTCCGGTTCAACTCAGCCTGCAGACAAAGTTCAAAAGCAAGAAATGAAGTTACAAGTCTCAAGCACACAACCAAGTTGTCTACTTGACACTTGGGGGCTAATGGCAGTTGAAGTAATACAGCAAAGACAATTTGAAGTTACAAGTCTCAAGCACACAACCAAGTTGTCTACTTGACACTTGGGGGCTAATGGCAGTTGAAGAAATACACCAAAGACAATTTGAAGTTACAAGTATCAACTACATAACCAAGTTATCTACTTGATACTTGGGGGCTAATGTATAGATCAACAGTTCAAACTACAAAGTTCCGGATCACCTTCAGTAAAGCAGCTAAACCGGAACTTGGGGGATGCTATGAGATAGAGATGCGTCAAAAGAGCAAAGTAAGAAGAAGAAACTTACCTCGTATTTTTCTCTCATTAGGTTCACCAAGCTGGCTTCATAATCCCGACTGCTGTGGAGCCGGTTCAGATACCCGGAATAAATGTCTTGAGCACTCATGCTGGAAAGACTGGATATGTCAGTACTCCATTTCCCTTTTTCTTGTGTTATCTTTTCCGCTTTAGCTGTATGTTTTGCTAAAACGGTGGGCTCAGCTGGTGCAACATAAGCGGTACCAGTCACCACAACGTCAGGTGAGGCTGGTACATTGGGGGGAACGTCAACATGAGCCGGATCAGGAGACGCCGGATTAATTTGAGGAGAATTAACCCGGGCCGGACTTGGTGGATCTTGGACGTTTTCTGTAAGAGGATTCTCAGGAGCAGGATCTTCAACAGGAGCAACAGGTTCATTTTCTGGAGGAATAACTGTTGACGGATTAATAGCCGGTTCATCCGCAGTAGAGTCAGCAACAGGCTTATTCGCCTTGGGCTTTTTGCTGGGTTTCGGTTTGCTAGAAAATATGTGAATGAGTTAGCATTATGAAACACAAAGAAGATTATAAACCGGAAAGGGTGACGAGGCTTACCCTGGGACGGTTTTCAAAGGAGGAAGCTGCGTGGCGGTTGATTCACCAGAGGAAGACAACGGAGTTTCCTGATAGTCAGGGTCAGACGGTTTAAGGGGTTTTCGGATAAGACCAGCCTTGGGATGAAGAGGGGTCGGAGAGAGTATCACCTCAGCACGGCGTTTTCGAACCGGAGTTAAGGAGATTCCGTACGACTCCACCGCCAGGCCACTGTGGCGAGTGGTCCGGCGAAAGGCTTCGTGCTGTTGCTTCTTCAAAGTAAAGTTAGGGTCTAACTGAGCATAAGGGTGAGAAAATTGATATTTCCTGACGGTTCGACGACTTTTTCGAGGAAGAGGTTCTGAATCAGAAGAAAGAAGTGTTACCTCAATTTCAGCCGGGTTATCATCTTCAGGCAAATCCTGTGAAAAGGTATCATTAAATACGATTACAAGTACATGAAAGCAAGAATGTAAACCGGATTAAAGCATACCTCAGAGTCCGGATCATCGTCCTCAGTGGGAGAACCGGCGTCGACGGCTGCTTTCCTCTTTTTGTTTGCAGGTGTTTTTCGGCGAGCCTGTTTGACGGGTTTATCCTGAGGCTTTCTCCTCCAGAAAGGATCATCAGCCTGATTGAAAAAGTGAGAGCAGTTGAAAGACGGTTCAAAGGAGACGGTTTACAAATACAGGGCAAAGAGAAACTTACTTCAGGCAGTTTATTCTTCTTGAAATACGGAGCTAAACCAACCTTAGCACAATCTGCTAAAGAGACATTGAGAATCTTTTTGGCTGACTCCACTACCTCTGATTCAGAAAGCTTCTCCTTGGTAAATCTTTGAGGATCATCCGGTTTGCCAGAGTATTTGCACATTAACTTAGAACGCCGGCTCAGGGGAAGGATACTCCAAGATAGCCAACAGCGAAGGAAATCAGTACCAATCAGACCATTTGCTATAAAAGCCCTTAGCTTGGAGAGCTGGGGTGAGAACCGGGTCCGTTCAGCAGCACTAAGCCGTGGTGGTAAGGGGTGATTCTCCGGAATACGGGTTTCGCGATAACCCGGCAAAGGATTCTCCCCCTCAGGAGAAGTGTCAACACAGTAAAACCAGGATTTGTTCCATTCTTTTGGATGAGAATGTAAAGCGGCGTGAGGAAAAACTGCGTCTCTCCTCTTCTGAATACTAACCCCACCAAGCTCTTGATGTGGTCCGCTGGTAAACTCAGTACGCCGGTTTAAATGAAAGAAATCCCGGAATAGATCAACAGAAGGTTCTTCTTGCAGATACACCTCAGAAAACACTTGAAAGTCACAAATGTTTGAAACGGAATTGGGTCCGATATCCTGTGGGTGTAGCTGGAAAGCGGCAAGAACATCCCGGAAAAACTTTGAACCGGGGGGAGAGAAGCCTCTAGAGATATGATCCAAAAACACGATGACTTCCCCGGATCTAGGAGTAGGGGGGCATTCGTTACCCGGAGCCCGCCACTTTAACTCAGACTGAGGTCCTAATGTGCCAATTTCAGACATCTTGATTAAGTCATCCTCAGTAATGACAGAAGGGACCCAATCGCAGGAGACATACTGCTTAGCCATTGCAGTGAAAGAACAAAGTGCTGGAGAAGATAAAATACAGAAACGGATTATGAAAGTACAGTAATCCGGAACCTATCTATGAAAGTTACGCAACGGTTTAAACTGAGGACTAATGGTGTGGTTAAACCGGCAATTATAAAACAAGTTATATCATTTCCGGTTTATGGCAGTTGAAGGGGAGCAGTTCAACCATTGCGTCAAATTACAGAGTTTTTGCAAGAGCAAGGGCATATCAACTTAAACCGGAACATACTTAGCGGATCTACCGAGAAGAAAAAACAGGTTTTCAAAAGACTGCTAAAGGGGAATAGATCTGAGCATGCTGAGAAAAAAGAAACTAATCTAAGAGTGTGCGAGGAAAAGCTACAAAGACTTTATACTAAAACAGATGGATCTACATGCCAGTCAGGAGTAACGAAGATTTGAAGCATCTACAGCGGGGTAAAAATGGAGAAGATCGGAAAAACAAAATCATTACGGGTCACGGGCTCAAGATCGAACAAGATGAAGCTTTGTTCAAGGTTCTAATGGCGGAGGGATAAGAAGAAACCCTAAGAGGTTATAGATCAATAGTAAAGAAGAAGAACATACCTGAGACAACAAGAATCGACGGCGGAGATTTTTCTGGTCGAGCTCAGGGTGATGCAGCGGCCGGGCGAGGACTCAAGATCCAGCGGTCGTCGGCGGCGGTTCGAGCTCGGGCAGCGACGAAGGAAGAAGATGGAGGAGGAAGACGGAGGAAGAGGACGAAGCGAGAAGAAGGTAATGAACGAGGGGTAACAGTATTTATAACAAGGAGTCAGATCTGAAACGACAGGTGCGAAAATCGAGGAGACAGAAAATCGGATAAAGATCCTATGACGCCTCGATCTTCGGGATAACCCTTAAAATAAGCTACAGTACAGCTCACGGCGTTAAATGCGGAGATGATGTCATTGTTAGACTTTAATAATCTCGGAGGATGACGTCAGAGCCGGTTTACAAAAAGATGAAGACAAAGAAGAAAAATTATACAAGACAGGGAAGATTGATATGAACAAGTTCAAATCATTCTGGGGCCTAATGTCAGGGATATGACTAGCAGGTATAAACCGGCTATTGTAAACCGGCTTACTTTTATTTTACTTGGTTGTAATATTTTAGTAGAGATTACGGCCCGTGAGATTTTAAGGCCCATGTATAAAAGTATGGTTTGTAAACCACCAAGGGATGTAACTTGAAAGATAAGAAAGAGAAGACAGAGACCGAGGCGGACACAAGTATGAGCCGGTCTCGGGACTCTGTAAACCGGCCCGGGCGTTACCTCTATATAAAGGGACGACCTGGGCGGTTCAGGGAGAAGAAACGATCAACCCGTCGAGACACAGGCAAAGCGAATCCGCTCCCTGTAAACCGACGCCCAAGCAATACCAAACCAACTAGACGTAGGCTTTTACCTTCTCTGAAGGAGCCGAACTAGTATAAATCCTCTGTGTCCTTTGTGTGCCATGAATCCTTTCAAGCTAACCCGTGCGACGGTTCCATCATCAAGTCCGTTAAACCGGACATCTGCCGTGTTATTTCCACGACAGCTATCATTATTATCTCTTGTGTTTGATCCTTTGTAAACAACAAGGCCGGAGGGATTGACAACCTCTCTGTACTCGTTGGGAGCAAAGTTATCTGTATCTGTGTGCAGGTCCTGTCAACCGCTAAGTTTCTGGCGCCGTTGACACCTACTTGTCGACCCTCGGAGTCTCACAGGATTCGATCATTGGTATCTTTGCCAAGGGTAATTTGCCGCTATGCTACATCTCAACCTTCCACTTGGGGTAACCAACGAGGGGCGAGAAGCCATCAAGCAAGTTTCTGGCGCCGTTGCCGGGGACTCCACTCTTCAAGATAGGGGAGTTGCACGCTATCTTTTATCTTTGCTTTTTAGTCTTGTTAGTTTACCTTGCAGTTTTTGCTTTAGTGTCCCTTACCAAAAATCACAAAAATAGTTATTTTGCTTGCTGCTGCTATGGGTTCCACCGAGAACACCAAGTTGTGTGACTTCACTAGTCATAACAACAATGACTTTATCTGCACGCCTATTGCTACACCTGCCACTTCAGCACCTTCTTATGAGATTAAACCTGCTTTGCTGAACCTAGTTATGAAAGATCAATTCTCCGGTGCTGGAGATGATGCTGCTTTGCACTTAAATAATTTTGTTGAGCTCTGTGATATGCAAAAGTACACAGAAATAGATGGTGATATTGTTAAGCTTAAGCTTTTTCCTTTCTCCTTGAGAGGAGGAGCTAAACTCTGGTTTCAATCCTTGCCTAGGAATAGTATAGATTCTTGGGACAAGTGCAAGGATGCCTTTATTGGGAAGTACTATCCCCCTGCTAAAATTATCCAACTAAGGAGTAACATAATGAATTTTAAACAATTGGATAATGAACACGTTGCCCAAGCTTGGGAGCGCATGAAATCTCTTGTCATGAACTGCCCTACTCATGGTTTGACTACTTGGATGGTTATCCAAACTTTTTATGAAGGCTTGAACTTTACCTCGCGGAACTTGTTAGATTCGGCCGCGGGAGGAACCTTTATGTCAACTACACTTGGTGCTGCCACGAAGCTTCTCGACGAGATGATGACCAATTATTCCCAATGTCAGGACCCCGATCCTAAGTCACACCGATCTAGCTGTAACACGTCATATCACTTTGCGGCCTCACGCACGGTAACCCCACGGGTGCCACCTTACCTGGCCCGGGACCGTTTGCGCATTTTGGCACACGTATATGACAGTGTCGCTAGCATCCATATGACAGAGAACCCGGGCCGACATGGCTAGTTATAAACCAAAAGTGGCACTAAATTACAGAGACAGGCATCCATGACCCAGCAACGAACATGTCGGTCATCAACGTATGAACCCAAGTCGTAGCAAGCTACATGGACTTAAAGGAACAACGCGTGACATTTCCCCTAAGGGACAGACACAGGAACGAAGAAGGACACATGCCGGCCAGCCTACGTGTTCCGAGCAGTAGCAAGCTACCAAGGCTCATTGGAGACACTAGGAGGCATTTCCCTGTAAGATAGGCTACCAAAGGAAAACAACTAGGTGTCGGATCCCACACATACCAAGCATTTCAATCATTCACGCAATATGCTCAATATGTGCAAATACAACATTGCATCACAACAGAACTCTATGACTCAAAGTACTTTATTTAAAAGGCTCCATGAGCCATACATAACATATCCATACAGGTAGGGGTCACATGACCCATCACTCAAGTCATACAGTCATACAAGCACAAGCGGAAGCTACATGTCTGAGTACAGACAACTTAGAAAATAAAACAGGCTTGGTGTAGCCTGACTATCTACAAGGCCCTTCACAAGCTCCAGATCTCCGTCTGGATGTCAAGCTACTCGTCGACGTCAACGTCTATGTAGAACCCATCAGCAGGGGCAGGGTTCTCCTCTGCAACAGTTATTAAGCAAACATGAGTACAATAGTACTCAGCAAGTCTTACCACAGAACCTATCATACATGCAACATTATCAAAGGGGGTAGTGGAGTTCATAGCAGAATGCCAGCTTTGACCTTGGCTAACCTATACTACAACTCTCAACGGATTGCAAGATGTTATTACGAACACGAGTCCTCTACTCACCACATCAATACACTACCGAGGATCCTCTTTCGTCATCCTACGGAAGGGCCATCCACGGCACTCACACTTATCTTGAGGCTTTTAGTAGTATCCATCAACTTGTCTATGAACTGTAAGAGCAACCAAGTAGTCCGTACCGCGAACAATGGCTATTCGAATAGATTGATAACCCTGCAGGGGTGTACCTCTTCACACACGCTTTCACCACTTATCGCCGTTTACTCGGCGTGTACTCGGCAACCTTCAAGCGGAAGCCCAGCGAGGGTGTCGGCCACGACCTGACTAACTACTCAAGTCTCTCGTCCAGGTTTATCGCCTATTTGGGTTCCATATGTGGGGAGATCCGGCCGGGGTGTCGCTCACGGCCCCAAACGATGTGTACAGGGTTCCCGAGTCACCAAACGGGCAACCGGTACACCGTGCCACGTACCTGTCGCATCACAACCCACCCCGAGGGTCAGCGTTGTGCACGACCTCCAGTAAGCTATAAACACCAGAAACTAGTTGCAACTCCTGGACAGAGATCAAGGGTAATTAATAAGCCGAGAGGGTCAATTAAGGATCCCAATGTGTGGTAGTAGCTGTAACTTGAACCACACATACAGATCTCGGGTCCTATGGACGATTCCAATGAAACAACCCACCATGTACTCCTACATGGCCTTTCATCGATACCTTTACCAAGCGTATTCCACACTTCCTTCTCTTTATCGGTATGATCATTTCACTTTGATCCATCACCCAGATGAACCAGACCAGACACAACTCTAAGCATAGCAGGCAACATAAGCAAATAGCATGGTGGATCACACATCACATGGCTCAATCAACTCCTACACATGCTAGTGGGTTTCAACTATTTACTGTGGCAATGACAGGTCATGCAAGGGACAGGGTTCAACTACCGCAGCAAGTAGCAGTTCACACGCTGTTGCCTTAATGCAGTAAAAGAGAGCAGGAGCGAGAAGATTGGGTTTGTATCGGAATGATCAATGATTGCTTGCCTGACAAAGTAGTTGTTGGGTACTGCTCTTCAACTGGATACGCAGCAGTATCCTCGGGAGCAGGACCTAACACAGAGAATACCGGCGATACATTCATTAACAAACAAATGCAACAATATGATGCATGCTCATGACATGGCAAGTGTAATGCCCAGGATGGAGTTATACCTCCTACGTGTCGAGGCATGACTTAAAGGCATAAGTCCATCCTAGAATGATCTCAAGTTTGGTAATCTTTGCACAACTCATGTAAAAGAGGGATAGTAAACTTAAAATAGTTGGCTTACACTCGCCACGTCACAGAATAACAGTACAAGTCTCAAACATCATTCATTAAGATCACTACAACCCTCTAAGGGCAAAAGCCAAATGTCAAAGTACCAAACTCAGATAAAAACAACCACAGGCGGATCGAATCCTAGTAAGAGACTCCACTACTGATCGTCCGGGTAGCGCACGTAGTACCGACTATGCTCCTCGTCGTACTCCCAATCCAGCTCGGTGCCATCACCTGGATAGCTCACAGCTGGACCTGCATCTGGTGTGTGAAGTAACTGTGAGCCACAGAGGGCTCAGCAATCCCGTTCCCGGGTAACAGAACTATCAAAGCCTTTAGGTGAGGATAAGGCTGAAGAAAGAACAAGTCTGCAGCAGCAACTAGCATCTAGCTTACGCAAGTGAGAGCGAGAAGAGAAGGCATCGCGAGAAGTGATCATGAAGTGATCCTAGCTACAAGCTCACAAACATAACCCCTCCGTGTTCAACTCCCGAATCCCTATTCGGAAATTGACAGTCACGGAACACACGCTGGTAGTGTATTAGTATCATTGTGTCAAGTTATCTACAACCGGAATTAACAAGCTCCCATCTGCCACATAACCGCGGGCACGGCTTTCGAAAGTTCAAACCCTGCAGGGGTGTTCCAACTTGACCCATTACAAGCCCACGATCCGCGGAGTCGCAACTCCAAAGTGGGAAGACCCGAGTATCCTCGGAATCCCGTGCTCAAGATATACCGAGCTAAGGTAAGGCTAATCCAGCAAATCCTCCCGGCGTGTCGACACCCTGATCGTAGCCGCGCGTATCTAGGTCTCAGGACACGACCGGATGGGTGATGCTACAGGTGTATGCCAGATACCTCGGGTTGCCCCAAGGCGGCCCTGCAGGACCCCCGTTTCGGACCAACACTCATGTGGAGCACTGGCCCGGGGTTGTTGATTAAGAAAGAGGGTTAATTACTCCCTATGCATGTTTAGTTTGTTGTTAGGCAAATAGTACCAATGTTGGGATTTGCTGGAAAAGACTTAGCACCTAGCGGTTTATCGAGGGGGTCCCATACACCCCAACCGTGTTAGGAACGCATAATCAAGGAACATAAAACCGGCTTATACGGATCCTAACGGCATGAGTGGAACAAATCACCAAGCAAAAGGCTTAGCCTTCCACCCTTGCCAATATATAGGTGATTTCAGTTTTAAGCATTTATATAGTGTGATATAACCCAACCAAACTTCAACATGGAGCAAGCATCTTCACTTCACCTGCAACTAGCAACGCTATAAGAAGGGCTGAGCGAAGCGTACTTAGCCAAGCAACGGTTTGCATAGGTAGGGTGGTTAAACATGGCAATTGGTTACAAGTAGGAGGCTGACAAGAAGAACATGGGCATCGAGGCAAAACTATAGATCGAGACTACTAGCAAATAGGCAAAGATAGTAATGTTATCGGGGTTCGGTCATCTTGCCTGAAGAGAAGACGTTCGGATCGAAAGAAGGGTCCTCGTGCTCAAACTCGTTGGAAACCTCGTGCTCAACCTCGTTGGAAAACTCGTGCTCAACTTCCGGCTCTAAACACAACAAACACACCAAGCACCAATCAACACGATGCAATGCGCACTCGAAAAACATGAATGCATGATGGATGCACTAGGGATGCACATGGAGCACGTAAAACATCACTCAAGCAAAACACCTCAAAACAAGATAACAACCTGATATTATTAATCTACACAGAAAATCACCCAAGTTTGATATAAGAATCGCTGAAATCGGAGTTACGGGCTAAAAGTTATGCCCGAAACAAGATTTGAGCGAAAACTGCAAATTACAGCAACATAGCAACTTGGGAGCTCAAAATAATTAATCTACAGCACCCAAAAAGCATGGCAAAGGACTTGAACACAAACTAGATATAAAGTACAGCAACTAGGTCCAAAGTGCACCCCCAACGGAGTCACGGATCAATAGCAATGATCTTGGACATAATGAACTTTGAAATAAAATTCTGGCAGCAGAATTTTATTGAAAGTTTGGGGCAAAAGATAAACATGCTACAGCCACTCAAATGGACATGTGAGGGCATGGATGGAAAGACAACAATATATACTACAAGGAACAATCAAAATCCACCCCAAAACTATCATGCTTTGTCCTACAACAACACACGAACATGGCATCGGAACGTTACAGATTTCAGACTTAGTGAAATTTCACTAAGTCCTAAAACAGCAACATCATCATAGCACACAAAAGAGCATGTTTAAGTCACCTCGAAACTAAACATGGCAAAGGGTAAGCACCTCATCAAAATACATATGACGGTGATCCCGAAACACACAAGCATGCATCATTGTGGTGAACACACCGATTACAACGAGCTTAACAAGATGACATTTCATAACAAGTGAAAACACAACATGTGAACATGGCACTTTGCAACGATGATAACAAGGAAACAATAAATCTACCATGCAACCTATCACACTCAACACGTAGTTCGTGGCAAGACGAACACGTGGACATGTCATTTGCATCGTTTGGACAAACGAGCTAAAAGATATCACATGTCAAAGGTGGCACAAAAATAACACATAACAGCAGTTTATATCATGATGCACTCTTGCAACAGCAAAACAAGTGTCAAGATGACATCTAACATGCATGACTACAACAGGTAAAACGTAGAGGACATCTCCACGAACATCTGGACATGCTACACGTGCAAAACGGAGCAACAGGTAAAAAGTTAGGGTAGGTCAAAGATTGCATTTCAGACTGTCAGATCTGGGACTTAGAGGGGGAAAAGGTCAACCTCGATGAACAGTGCGGAGAGACGGGCCGGCGAGGAACAGTGCGGCCCGATGCGGCGGCGGAGAACGGGCCCGGTGCGCGCGGCGGCCCACCGCGGTGAGGGGGCGGCCCAGGTGGCGCTAAGGGGAGCCGAGGCCCACCTGAGAGAGGGAGCCCGCGGCGGCGCCTGGGATCCGGCGGCCCGCGGAGGGAGGACGCTGGTGGAGGCCCGGAGCGGACGAGCTGCCTGGGAGGCGAGCGGCGGCCCGACGACTTGGTGCGGTGGCGAGGCGAGGCCCACCGCGGGGCGGGAGGCGAGGTAGGATGCGGGCTGAGGCCCAGGCCGGCGATCTGGTCCCCAGATCGGGATCCAGCTGGACCAGCTCCCTGGCTCGGCGCGGTCCGACCGATCGGCACGGGAGGAGGTTGCGGTCGAGCGACCGAGCGCTCGCCAGGCGCGGCGCGTTGACCTGGCGAGGACAGCTCGCCCCTGGCGGCTGCGGCTGTTTTGGATCAAAGGATCCTCGAGATCCGGTCAGATGATTTGGATCTGAAGAAGAAAAAGAGAAAAAAAAGGAAGGGGATCTAGAGGAGGAAGAAGAAGGGGATACGGATGCCCATAATAGACTAGGGGGGTCTATATGTAGCAGAATTTTAGGGTTAGGAGGAGTTTAGGGGCGCTAGGGGCCCTCCGATCGCGATCCGACGGATCCGATCGCGGGGGTTAATTTAAAAGGCCCAGACGGAGATAAAAGAAAGCAGTAGGGGTATTTCCGGGACACGAAGTAAGGGCACTTCAGACCCACACGGACAACGGAGGGAAAAGTCAACGGAGTCCAAACGAGACGAGATTTGAGAGGTGGGTTGCACACAACAAAACAACAACACACAACACAACCTCGCGGCACACCGGTAACGAAAACGCCCGAACAACAAAGTAGGCCTACGGGACGTCACGGACACGTGAGGGAGCTCCGGAACACGAAACGGACAACGGGAAGGAACGCCACGTACCGGATGCAACCCACAACACAAATGCAATGCAATGCACATGTCTACATGATATGAATGAATGCCACACACTCACACAACAACACGACGAAAGCCCGAAAGACAAAGAACCCGAAATGGAAATAGATGAAGCCGGAGATTTATTATATACCCAAAAGGGAAAATATTACATCTGGGGCATTACAAACTCTCCTCTACTACAAAAAGATCTCGTCCCGAGATCTAGGACTGGAAAAAGGAAGGGTACTCGGAACGAAGATGATCTTCTCGTTCCCAGGTAGCTTCTCGGTCTGTGTGATGCGACCACTTGACTTTCAGAAACTTGATGGACTTGTTGCGAGTCTTGCGTTCGGTTTCTTCGAGAATTGCAACTGGATGCTCTCGGTAGGAAAGGTCTTGTTGAAGATCAATCTCCTCAAACGGAATCATGCGCTCAGGTGCCTTGAAGCATTTGCGAAGCTGAGACACATGGAAGACATCATGAACATTTGCAAAGTTGGAAGGGAGCTCGAGCTGATAGGCTAGATCGCCTCTTTTGCCAAGAATTTTGAAAGGCCCGACGTATCTAGGAGCAAGCTTTCCTTTGATACCGAACCTTTGGGTTCCTTTCATCGGAGAAACTCGAAGATAGACATGATCACCGATGTCGAAAGCCAAATCACGATGCTTTCCGTCATAGTAGCTCTTCTGACGCGACTGAGCGGCCTTGAGATTCTCACGTATGACTTTGCACATTTCTTCGGCTTCAGAGATCAAATCATTGCCAAGAAGTTGGCGTTCGCCTGTTTCAGACCAGTTGAGAGGGGTACGGCACTTTCTGCCATAGAGAATTTCAAACGGTGCTTTGCCTGCACTTGCTTGAAAGCTGTTGTTGTAAGAGAATTCGGCAAATGGAAGACAGTCTTCCCATTTCATGCCGAAGGAGATGACACAGGCTCTGAGCATATCTTCTAGGATCTGATTCACACGCTCGACTTGACCACTAGTCTGAGGGTGAAAGGCAGTGCTGAACCTGATCTTCGTGCCCATGGCGGACTGAAAGGAGTCCCAGAACCTTGATGTGAACAAGCTGCCACGGTCTGAGGATATCACTTGAGGAATGCCATGAAGGGACACAATTCTGGAAGTGTACAACTCTGCAAGTTGAGCTGCATTGATTGATTCTTTGACTGGAAGAAAGTGAGCAACTTTGGTAAGCTTGTCAATCACCACAAAGATAGCATCATTGCCTCGCTTGGATTTAGGAAAACCAGTGACGAAGTCCATTTCAATGTGGTCGAACTTCCACTCAGGAATAGGAAGAGGTTGGAGAAGACCGGCTGGACGTTGATGTTCTGCTTTCACTCTTCTGCATACATCACATTCATTCACAAATTGGGCAATTTCCCTTTTCATGTGTGTCCACCAGTAAGATTGCTTGAGGTCTTGGTACATCTTGGAACTGCCAGGATGAATGGAAAGGAGAGAGTCATGAGCTTCTTCCATTATGAGCTTCCTGAGATCACCTTTGGGAACAACGAGTCTGTCCTCGAAGAACAAGGTATCTCTCTCATCAACACGGAAGCACTTGTATTTTGGAGTGCCCTTTGCAATCCCATGTTTCACCTTCTTCACCATGGTATCACTGAGCTGGGCCTCACGGACTTGATCTTCCAAGGTAGGAGCAATTTGGAGATTTGCAAGAAAACCCTGCGGAACAACCTGAAGGTTGAGCTTCCTGAAAGCTTCACAAAGCTCAGGCTGATGTGGCTTGATAAGAAGGCTGTTGCAATATGCCTTTCTGCTCAAAGCATCTGCAATCACATTCGCCTTGCCTGAAGTGTACTCAATGCTGGGGTTGTACTCTTGGATCATCTCGACCCAACGAGTCTGGCGGAGGTTCAGATGCGGCTGTGTGAAGATGTACTTCAAGCTCTTGTGATCAGTGAAGATGTCGACCTTTCTGCCCAACAACAGATGTCTCCACGTAATCAGAGCATGTACCACAGCTGCTAGCTCGAGATCATGTGTGGGATAGTTCTTCTCAGCTGGCTTTAGCTGACGTGAAGTGTATGCCACAATTCTCTTCTCTTGCATAAGCACACCACCAAGACCTTGAAGAGAAGCGTCACAGAACACTTCATAGGGCTTGGATTCATCTGGAGGAATCAGAACTGGAGCAGAAACAAGCTTCTCTTTGAGGGTTTTGAAAGCCACTTCACACTCGGGAGACCAAAAATATTTGACATTCTTCTGAAGGAGGTTGGAAAGAGGCTTGGCAATCTTGGAGAAGTTCTCCACAAACCTTCTGCAATAGCTGGCAAGACCCAGAAAACTGCGGAGCTGCTTGACGTTCTGAGGAGCTTCCCAGTTGACAATTGCTTCAACTTTCTCGGGATTAACCGCAATACCGTCAGCTGAGATAATGTGGCCCAGGTACAAAACCTTATCGAGCCAAAACTCGCACTTTGAGAACTTGGCATATAATTTATGCTCTCGGAGTCGATCAAGAACCAGACGCGAGTGCTTTTCGTGATCTTCTTCATTCTTGGAAAACACCAGAATATCATCCAGATACACAAGCACGAATTCGCCAGTATAGGGGTTGAAGATGTAATGCATCATCCTTGAAAAGGTAGGAGGAGCATTAGCGAGACCGAAGGACATGACGGTATACTCATATGAACCGTAGCTCGTTCTGAAGGCCGTCTTGGGAATGTCTTCCTCGCGAATGCGAATTTGATGATAGCCCATTCGGAGGTCAAGCTTAGAGAACACTTTAGCTCCTTTGAGCTGCTCAAAGAGTTCGTTGATGTTGGGGAGCGGATACTTGTTCTTAATCGTCTTCTTGTTCAATGGCCGATAGTCAACACAGAGACGCTCCGTGCCATCTTTCTTCTTGACAAATAAGACACCACAGCCCCACGGAGATGTACTCGGTCTGATGAGACCCATACGCTCCTGTTCATCCAACTGTTTCTTCAATTCCTTCAACTCATCTGAAGAGAGCTTGTATGGACGCCGGCAAACAGGTTCGGTGCCCGGCTCGAGTTCAATGACAAACTCCACCTGACGGTGTGGAGGCATGCCTGGAAGTTCTTCTAGAAAGACGTCTTGATATTCATTCACCACTGGAATTTGCTCTATGGCATTAATTTCACCCTTATCATTAAGAGAGAAAAGCCGAATAGTATTATCCCTGGAGGCGAAGATAATCACATCTTCATCAGAATGAGTCAATTTGACTTCCTTTTGAGCACAATCAATGTGAGCATCGTGCTGAGAAAGCCAATCCATTCCGAGAATGAGGTCGATGTCAGAATGACCAAGAATCACCGGAGAAGCCAAAAATCGATAATCACCCATGCGAATAGAAACATCCGGAGCATATATGCTGGAATGCATTCGTATCCCCGGAGAAATAACTGATAACTCCCTTGGCAAGCTTTTGATGTCCACATTATACTTGGATGCAAAAGGTTGAGACATGAAAGAGCATGATGCACCCGAATCAAATAACACTTTAGCTGGGATAGAGTTCACTGGAAGGTTACCCAAAATGACATCAGAAGAAGCCTCTGCTTGTGCTGCATTCATCAGATTGACCCTTGCAGCCTTTGGATCATGCCTGACAATAGCTGAACTCACAGGTGGTGGAGGAGGAAGACGCTTCGGATTCGGACATCTGTTGGCATAATGACCCTTCTGGCCACACTTGTTGCACACCACTTCAGAGAGAGGACGGAAATTAGAGCCACTGGACTTGGAGCCTTGAGACTGAAACTGCATCTTCGACTGGTTGCTCGGGTTGGGTGGGTGGGAGAAACCACGACCACTAGAGTTCTTGTTGTTGGAGTTGTTGAAGTTGCTGGAGTTGTTGTATGGAGCTCGAATCATTGGAGGAGGAGGAAGCCAGAATTTCTGTTGTTTCGCAGCCAACTGAGACGATGAGGTAGAGTGAACAGCATCTCGAATTCTCTTCTTAGAAGCCTCCATCTTGAGCTGAGCTGCTTCTTGTTTCAAAGCCATATTATAGAACTTATCGAATTCGTCTGGCTCGAACAAAGTGAGAGCAAGCTGAAGTTCATCTTTGAGACCTCCACGGAACTGATAGATTTTGCTCTTTGCATCAGGAATGTCTTGCTTTGCATAGCGAGCGAGGTTTTGAAACTTGACATTATACTGATAGACTGTCATGGAGCCCTGCTTGAGGTTGCGGAATTGCTCACGCATACCCTCGATGACACTTGTAGGAATGTGATGCGAGCGGAAATCCTTGCAGAAATTCTCCCACGAGATCACTTGACCCGGCCTTGAGTCTTTGTACTGCTGCCACCAGTCAGCTGCTTGATCTTTCAGTTGGAAGGCTGCAAACTTCACAAAGTCATCTTCTTTCACGTTACTGCACTCAAAATGCTTCTTGATATCGGTCAGCCAATCTTCAGCATCAAGAGGGTCGACACAGTAACTGAAAGCTTTAGGATTGTTGGCCAAGAACTGGTTGAGGGTAGCATGGTGCTGCTGGAAGAAGTTGCCTTGGTTCATTGGAACGCCCTGATTAGCTTGATTAGCTTGCATAGCTTGCATTTGCTGCATCATCTGCATCATTAACTGAGTGTTCTGAGCAGTAGTCTGCATAATTGCTCTCCAAGCCTCAGGCGGAGGAGGAGGGGAAGGAGGACATTCTGGAACCTCTTCACCCTCTGGGTTGGCATTCGGAACCCTTTTCGGAGCCATCCTGTAAGAGATGACCACGAATCAGCAATTGATTGACAAAAGGAATAAGCTGAATCAAAGGAATGAATTGCAACAAGTCTTCACAATAATCATTCGAACAATAAGAACGAATGAAATCATCCGAACAAGAGGAACGAATGAATTTCTCAGTTAATTGATAACATCAGTCTTCACGAGAAGCCACATAGGGATCAAAAGGATAAAATAATAAAACAACAAGGTACGGAAAGGAACAAACACAAGAGAGGAGTTTCGTTCTAACATCTTTGTGCTGAAAGCATATGAACGCGTTACGAAAAGGTTTTGCAATCCCCGGATCAGCATAGCCAAGGACCCTTTAAGATGCAACTCCTGATAGTAACATCGGTCATATAACCCCTTCACTCAATGTCGAACCCCGAACTCACTAACCTGCATTCGTTGGAAGAATGCCTACGATCTACTGGATGAAACCCACCTATAGTTTTCCGAAAGATTCCAGTTATGCAATCAGGTGTTGGGGATACACGGGAAGCACCGCGCAATCAACTCTAACCTACATCCAGGTGTATCCATCCTTCAACACATAACCAGTCTTTCTCGGAAACTGTGTACCTCGGACCTTCGAAAAGCATCCACTATAACAAGCTATGGCAATACTCCCGAACTACCTCCCCGGTACTGGGTGATGTCGGGGTTATCTTGCCACTGGCCGTATAGGGGAGATTTTCGATGTCGGCCGTCTTAAGTATTTAGTACTGCCGCGATATGCTTGTTACAATGATACCCCGAAGCTCAACTCCTCGGTAACAGGAGGCATCGGGAACAATATCCTTGTCACAAGAACATCGAAACAATCCCAGAATACTCGCGGGATTCCTAAAAAAAATTTTGTGCAAATTTTGAAGATAGGAGAGACAAGAGTAGACGTCAGGAGTCCTCACCAGAGAGAAAGGGGATGAGAAGCAAAGAAATCCTACTCTCCGATATAATATAGGACTCAAAAAGTTTTCAGTGTGTGCCTAGACTCAACCGTCAACGGTTCGATCAAACAGTGGGGGCTCCTAGGTCGGAGAAGGCTCTGAATACCAACTTGTAATGCCCAGGATGGAGTTATACCTCCTACGTGTCGAGGCACGACTTAAAGGCATAAGTCCATCCTAGAATGATCTCAAGTTTGGTAATCTTTGCACAACTCATGTAAAAGAGGGATAGTAAACTTAAAATAGTTGGCTTACACTCGCCACGTCACAGAATAACAGTACAAGTCTCAAACATCATTCATTAAGATCACTACAACCCTCTAAGGGCAAAAGCCAAATGTCAAAGTACCAAACTCAGATAAAAACAACCACAGGCGGATCGAATCCTAGTAAGAGACTCCACTACTGATCGTCCGGGTAGCGCACGTAGTACCGACTACGCTCCTCGTCGTACTCCCAATCCAGCTCGGTGCCATCACCTGGATAGCTCACAGCTGGACCTGCATCTGGTGTGTGAAGTAACTGTGAGCCACAGAGGGCTCAGCAATCCTGTTCCCGGGTAACAGAACTATCAAAGCCTTTAGGTGAGGATAAGGCTGAAGAAAGAACAAGTCTACAGCAGCAACTAGCATCTAGCTTACGCAAGTGAGAGCGAGAAGAGAAGGCATCGCGAGAAGTGATCACGAAGTGATCCTAGCTACAAGCTCACAAACATAACCCCTCCGTGTTCAACTCCCGAATCCCTATTCGGAAATTGACAGTCACGGAACACACGCTGGTAGTGTATTAGTATCATTGTGTCAAGTTATCTACAACCGGAATTAACAAGCTCCCATCTGCCACATAACCGCGGGCACGGCTTTCGAAAGTTCAAACCCTGCAGGGGTGTTCCAACTTGACCCATTACAAGCCCACGATCCGCGGAGTCGCAACTCCAAAGTGGGAAGACCCGAGTATCCTCGGAATCCCGTGCTCAAGATATACCGAGCTAAGGTAAGGCTAATCCAGCAAATCCTCCCGGCGTGTCGACACCCTGATCGTAGCCGCGCGTATCTAGGTCTCAGGACACGACCAGATGGGTGATGCTACAGGTGTATGCCAGATACCTCGGGTTGCCCCAAGGCGGCCCTGCAGGACCCCCGTTTCGGACCAACACTCATGTGGAGCACTGGCCCGGGGTTGTTGATTAAGAAAGAGGGTTAATTACTCCCTATGCATGTTTAGTTTGTTGTTAGGCAAATAGTACCAATGTTGGGATTTGCTGGAAAAGACTTAGCACCTAGCGGTTTATCGAGGGGGTCCCATACACCCCAACCGTGTTAGGAACGCATAATCAAGGAACATAAAACCGGCTTATACGGATCCTAACGGCATGAGTGGAACAAATCACCAAGCAAAAGGCTTAGCCTTCCACCCTTGCCAATATATAGGTGATTTCAGTTTTAAGCATTTATATAGTGTGATATAACCCAACCAAACTTCAACATGGAGCAAGCATCTTCACTTCACCTGCAACTAGCAACGCTATAAGAAGGGCTGAGCGAAGCGTACTTAGCCAAGCAACGGTTTGCATAGGTAGGGTGGTTAAACATGGCAATTGGTTACAAGTAGGAGGTTGACAAGAAGAACATGGGCATCGAGGCAAAACTATAGATCGAGACTACTAGCAAATAGGCAAAGATAGTAATGTTATCGGGGTTCGGTCATTTTGCCTGAAGAGAAGACGTTCGGATCGAAAGAAGGGTCCTCGTGCTCAAACTCGTTGGAACCCTCGTGCTCAACCTCGTTGGAAAACTCGTGCTCAACTTCCGGCTCTAAACACAACAAACACACCAAGCACCAATCAACACGATGCAATGCGCACTCGAAAAACATGAATGCATGATGGATGCACTAGGGATGCACATGGAGCACGTAAAACATCACTCAAGCAAAACACCTCAAAACAAGATAACAACCTGATATTATTAATCTACACAGAAAATCACCCAAGTTTGATATAAGAATCGCTGAAATCGGAGTTACGGGCTAAAAGTTATGCCCGAAACAAGATTTGAGCGAAAACTGCAAATTACAGCAACATAGCAACTTGGGAGCTCAAAATAATTAATCTACAGCACCCAAAAAGCATGGCAAAGGACTTGAACACAAACTAGATATAAAGTACAGCAACTAGGTCCAAAGTGCACCCCCAACGGAGTCACGGATCAATAGCAATGATCTTGGACATAATGAACTTTGAAATAAAATTCTGGCAGCAGAATTTTATTGAAAGTTTGGAGCAAAAGATAAACATGCTACAGCCACTCAAATGGACATGTGAGGGCATGGATGGAAAGACAACAATATATACTACAAGGAACAATCAAAATCCACCCCAAAACTATCATGCTTTGTCCTACAACAACACACGAACATGGCATCGGAACGTTACAGATTTCAGACTTAGTGAAATTTCACTAAGTCCTAAAACAGCAACATCATCATAGCACACAAAAGAGCATGTTTAAGTCACCTCGAAACTAAACATGGCAAAGGGTAAGCACCTCATCAAAATACATATGACGGTGATCCCGAAACACACAAGCATGCATCATTGTGGTGAACACACCGATTACAACGAGCTTAACAAGATGACATTTCATAACAAGTGAAAACACAACATGTGAACATGGCACTTTGCAACGATGATAACAAGGAAACAATAAATCTACCATGCAACCTATCACACTCAACACGTAGTTCGTGGCAAGACGAACACGTGGACATGTCATTTGCATCGTTTGGACAAACGAGCTAAAAGATATCACATGTCAAAGGTGGCACAAAAATAACACATAACAGCAGTTTATATCATGATGCACTCTTGCAACAGCAAAACAAGTGTCAAGATGACATCTAACATGCATGACTACAACAGGCAAAACGTAGAGGACATCTCCACGAACATCTGGACATGCTACACGCGCAAAACGGAGCAACAGGTAAAAAGTTAGGGCAGGTCAAAGATTTCATTTCAGACTGTCAGATCTGGGACTTAGAGGGGGAAAAGGTCAACCTCGATGAACAGTGCGGAGAGACGGGCCGGCGAGGAACAGTGCGGCCCGATGCGGCGGCGGAGAACGGGCCCGGTGCGTGCGGCGGCCCACCGCGGTGAGGGGGCGGCCCAGGTGGCGCTAAGGGGAGCCGAGGCCCACCTGAGAGAGGGAGCCCGCGGCGGCGCCTGGGATCCGGCGGCCCGCGGAGGGAGGACGCTGGTGGAGGCCCGGAGCGGACGAGCTGCCTGGGAGGCGAGCGGCGGCCCGACAACTTGGTGCGGTGGCGAGGCGAGGCCCACCGCGGGGCGGGAGGCGAGGCAGGATGCGGGCTGAGGCCCAGGCCGGCGATCTGGTCCCAAGATCGGGATCCAGCTGGACCAGCTCCCTGGCTCGGCGCGGTCCGACCGATCGGCGCGGGAGGAGGTTGCGGTCGAGCGACCGAGCGCTCGCCAGGCGCGGCGCGTTGACCTGGCGAGGACAGCTCGCCCCTGGCGGCTGCGGCTGTTTTGGATCGAAGGATCCTCGGGATCCGGTCAGATGATTTGGATCTGAAGAAGAAAAAGAGAAAAAAATGGAAGAGGATCTACAGGAGGAAGAAGAAGGGGATAGGGATGCCCATAATAGACTAGGGGGGTCTATATGTAGCAGAATTTTAGGGTTAGGAGGAGTTTAGGGGCGCTAGGGGCCCTCAGATCGCGATCCGACGGATCCGATCGCGGGGGTTAATTTAAAAGGCCCAGACGGAGATAAAAGAAAGCAGTAGGGGTATTTCCGGGACACGAAGTAAGGGCACTTCGGACCCACACGGAGAACGGAGGGAAAAGTCAACGGAGTCCAAACGAGACGAGATTTGAGAGGTGGGTTGCACACAACAAAACAACAACACACAACACAACCTCGCGGCACACCGGTAACGAAAACGCCCGAACAACAAAGTAGGCCTACGGGACGTCACGGACACGTGAGGGAGCTCCGGAACACGAAACGGACAACGGGAAGGAACGCCACGTACCGGATGCAACCCACAACACAAATGCAATGCAATGCACATGTCTACATGATATGAATGAATGCCACACACTCACACAACAACACGACGAAAGCCCGAAAGACAAAGAACCCGAAATGGAAATAGATGAAGCCGGAGATTTATTATATACCCAAAAGGGAAAATATTACATCCGGGGCATTACAGCAAGATGCATGTGTGTTGGCTAATGCAACTAAAACCAGAAGGGTTTGAACCTATTTGAATCAAAGATTCAAATTGGAGTTCAAACTATTATTTAAATAAGTGCATTATCATGTTTTTGATGTATACAGCAAGTTAACTTGTTCAAACATGCATGAAACAAGTGCCATTAGAAAGATTGGATTTTTCTGATCATTTTTCATATATAAATCTTTTCCATCTGAGCTATGGTTGATTTTATATGATTTTTAGAAGTTTTGGGTATTTTCTGGAATTTCCTGAATTATTTATAAATCTAAAAATCCCAGAAAAACCTTTACTGCATCAGCATGACATCATGCTGACGTCAGTCAGTCAACAGGGCCAGTCCAAGTCAAACCTGACCAGTGGGACCCACTGGTCAGTGTCACAGCTAATTAACTAAGTTAATTAGAGTTAAACTAAAACTAATTAGCTGTCAGTGGGGCCTGGGCCCACGGGTCAGTGACTAAACTAATTAACTAATTAAATTAACAGAAACTTAATTAAACTAACTAATTAGCAAAAGGTGGCCCACACGTCAGTGGCCCAGGGGTAGTCAACCCCCTGGTCAAACAGGTCAAACCCGCCGGCGACGTGACGCCGGCGAGGCCAAGTGCGGCGGCGTGCTTCGGAAATCGTCTACGGGGCACGGCTCGAGCTGCGGCTAGGCGCGTTGGAAAGCTCTTGTCATGGCGCGTCGAATGGTGGTGGTCGCCGGACCTGGGGTGGCCGGAGACGACGGCAACAAGCTCGACGGCGGCGACCGGCGTCGGGCGTGTGTGGAGATGCGGCTGCAGGGGCCTAGGCGATGCGTGCGTAGCACCTTTCGCATCTACGCACTGCGGTGAGTGTGATGGACGGGTGCCAGTGACCAAATGGTCACCGGAGCATCACCGGCGGCGAGCACGGCGGCGGTGCGTGCAGGTGAGCTTCGTGCGGTGCGTTCCAGGGCAGAAGAGAGCCAACAGAGAGGGGGAGGACGAAGCTGGGCTCACATGGGTTGCAGCAGGCGCCGGAGCGAGCTTGGGGGTGGTCGGAGCTGTGCGGGACGGCGAGAGGGATCTCCGCGGCCGGAGTTGGGGAAGAAGAGGTTGGGGGCGTCTCCAGGGCGGGCGAGCGCTCGGGGCTCGGCCTGTTCGAAGCAGTCGAGGACGGCGGAGACGACGGACACCAAGGCGGGGCTCAGGGACGACGGTGGGCGCGGCTTCTACGACGGTGCGAGCACGACGGCGTCGGCCATGGCGCGGGGAGAGCGAGGGAGAGGAGCTGGGGAGAGGGGGAGGTGTCTGCGAGGTCGGGGGCAACGTGTACGACCGGTCCAGGCTTCCAGGGCGGCGAGGGGAGGAAGCTGGGCGGCGGGCAGCTGCGTGGCGCGCGGTGCGGTCGCCGTCGAGCACCTGCCTGCCTGCCTGGCCGAGCCAAGCAGCTCGCTGGAGCGGCATCTGGGCTGGGCCGGCAGGTGGGCCGAGTGGGGCGCCACGTAAGTTTCTTCTCTCTCTCTTTTTCCTATTTTCTTTTCTGTTTCATTTCTTTTGCAGCTTTGTTCAATTAATAAAAATGTCAAAACATTTTTATAACTCATGAAACTTGTCATACCCACTGTATATAATATGAACAGTAGGAAACATTATAGTTCATGATTATTTGAGCATTTAAAATATTTTAAAGTATTTAAATGCCCAAATACAAATACCATATGATTTAATCCAAAGCCCTTGAGTGTCCTAGAAAAATGTGCGCCACTTTTGGCAGAGGTTTAAGACCAAGGCAGAAATGATGAACATTTTTGAAGGGCATTTTGGGTACATTGGAAAATATTTTAGCAAACCCTAGTTGTTAGGAGAGGGGTGCTGGGGTTTCTGTCATTCCCATTTCAAATTTCTTTGAGAAGTAAACATGATGCACACACCAACTAACCCTAATGCAAGTTCTAACTAGGGATGTGACACCCAATGGCACACCGAACGCGCTCCAACAGGTAGGAAGGTAAACTCTGTCGAGGAGATTTCCTCCCTAAATGAAAAAGTTGACTTGATCATGTCTCTACTTTCCAAGCAATCTTCTATTGATCCTCATGATGTTCCTTTAAATTCTTTGATTGCTCAAGATCAAGTAGATGTGAACTTTATCTCTAGAAACAATTTCAATAACAATGCTTATAGGAGTAATTTTGGTAGCAACCCTAGACCGTTCCCCTCTAATTCCTATGGGAACAACAATGCTTATCCTAGCACCAAGAACTCCACTTCTGAACTAGAGATTATGCTTAAAGACTTCATCACTACCCAAAAGGCCTTCAATAAGAGTGTAGAAGAAAAACTAGACAAACTAGATAATCTCTCTTCGAAGGTAGACAATTTAGCACATGAGGTAGAGTTGCTTAAAATTAGAACTTCTCCACTTGAGGAGAGGAAAACCACTCCTATGAATGCTATTCAAGTGCAAATTAATGAAAACATTAGGATGATGGCTAAACTTAAAAAAGAGATGGGCTAGAGAAAAGGAGGAAGAATATAGAATTAAGAGCCTTCCTACCCACCACACTGTTGCTACTATCCAAGTTGTCGAGGATATCCAAACTCTTAGCACCCAATGCACTCCTAGTCCCATTGGACCTATTAATGGTGATGCTATGACCTCAACCGTAGAAGAAGAAACTCCTATGACCATAGAAGCTACCAAACAAGTGAGCCTAAAGGACACCACTACCACTTTACTTGATAGTAGTGACCTTGATTTTGATAATTGCACCCTTTCTAAAGTTATTGGTTTTCTTCACAAGATGTCTAGAGATCCCCACACTAGCACACTTAATCTTGCCTTCACGGAGCATATCACTAATGCTCTTATCAAAGCTAGGGAGGAGAAGCTTAGGGTAGAAGCCTCCATACCTAGAAAGCTAGAAGATAGTTGGGATCCTATGATTAAAATTAAGTTGAATAACTTCTCTTGCTATGCTTTATGTGATGTTGGAGCTAGTACCTCCGTTATGCCCAAAAGAATGTATGATATATTTGAATTGAAACCTTTTGATCCTTGTTCTTTTGGTGTTCGTCTTGTTGATTCTTCCGTAAAGAAACCTTTGGGGAAGATCGACGATGTTCTTATCATTGTCAATGACAATTATGTTCTCGTTGATTTTACTATTATGGATATTGAATGTGAACCTTCTTGTCCAATTATTTTGGGACGTCCTTTTCTTCGCACCGTTGGTGCTATCATTGACATGAAAGAGGGGAATATAAAATTCCAATTCCCTCTCAAGAAAGGGATGGAACACTTCCCTAGAAAGAAGATTAAGTTGCCTTTTGAGTCCGTTATACGGGCTATCTATTCTCTTACTCTTGATAAAACTTGATCTTCTCTTTTTGCATCATGCCTAGCTTAAAGGCATAAAAGAAAGCGCTTTTGGGAGGCAGCCCACAACGAATTAGGTTTTATTTTGCTTTTGTTGTGTCTTGATGTTTGTTACTACAGTAGCATCATCATTGTATCTTTTCTTTTCAGCTTTGTGCCAAGTTTAGCCGCCGATTGCAAGAAAGTTCAAAAGTTGTGACGTGATGTCCAGAAAACAGATTCTGTCCTTGGACAGAAAAATTCGAATAAAATCATCAGATCATCTTTTTGATCTGAATTTTTTTGACAGCGTGCTCTATACAATAGGCTTTCGAGCGTCTGTTCTGAGTTTTTTGATTTGAGTTGCAGAAGTGCCCCGAAAAAATTATTTACTACCTGCTGGTCTGTTTTTCACAGATTCTGTCCTGTTTTGCCTTTTCTTCGTTTTGCAAACCTTGAGCTTGCTTTTTCTTTGCAAAAACCTTTTGGCAATCTTGAGAAACAGTAGCTCTTCAAGATTATTTTTATTTCCAGTAGGAAAAAGTTATTTTATTGTGGGTACTAACCTCGCTAATCAGATTATGATGAGTTATGTATGAAGGGAGTTTTCAAGTGTGCGAGGGAAGATGATAAAAGAAGATTCAGGAGGGTCAAACGCTCAAGCTTGGGGATGCCCCCATGCACCCCCAAGAAATATTCAAGAAGACTCAAGCGTCTAAGCTTGGGGATGCCCCCATGCATCCCCTTCTCCATCAACAATTATCAATTCATCTTTCGTTCCACTATATTCTTATCACTTCATGCGTTATGTGCTATGCTTGGAGCGTCTTGCTCTTAGTTTCCTTTTTTAGTTTTCTTTAGCTTTGCTTGTTGTTCATAACAAGTTAGAACCCAACTTTCTTTGTGTGGGAGAGAAACACGCTCCACTTCAACCTAGAACACAACATAGGATTTTCATGCTTATCTTTGATGTGTGTGTTCTTTGTCTTTCCATAGCTGCTGTCATGTTTAGCTCTTAGTTTTCATGCTTTTCTTTTTAAAGAGCTTTTGCTTAGTTGGTTGCTGAACTCTCTTGAGTTTTCATGTTTATCTTGTTAAGAGAGTTTGCCTGTTGCACTGAGTTGTGTGTCTTAACTTAAAGTAGGTAATTGAGGTTGCTATTTAATTTTAGTAGTAACTTGCAATAGTTTTGAGGTATTGCCATGAGTAATGTCTGAACTTTTGGTGTCAAGAGCTTTAGCCTATTAGTGATAGATGTCGTATTTTGGGCAATCCATGTTTATTTTCAAAAACCTACAAAATAGTTGAGAACTTTAGCTACTAGACGGATCACTAATCTTTGGAGGGATCAAATATTAGAGTACACTCACGTACCATGAGTCGAGGATGCGCAAGGATAACCAAACCCCCATACACTCCTCCTTGGGGTACTTGTCTCTTTGTGAACCTCCTAATTAGATTGAGAGTTACCGATAATAAGTGCATGAGTTCTTCGGACTAATGTGAGTATTCGAAAGTTGATACTTCCACCTAGCCATATTTTTCTAGCCTCTTCGGTACCGTGCATTGCCCTTTCTCACCTCGAGAGTTGGCGCATACTTCGCCGGTGCATCCAAATCCTTGGCACGATACACTCTGTCATCATAAGCCTCATTATATCCTTCCTCAAAACAGCCACCATACCTACCTATCAAGGCATTTCCATAGCCTTTCCGAGATACATTGCCATGCAACATCCATCTTCTCATGACTTGATCTTCATGTCATACATGCTTTTTGCTTGATCGATGAGCCGCATGCTAGTTGGGCCTTGCCCTAATCATTGCTACATGACGCGCTAGTATCATTGCATATCCTGCTACACTGGCAGAGGCATACATTTGCATACATCATGATAGTTTCATTTTCTTTATGTTGAGTACTTTTGTAAAGTGTGAAAGATCTTCTATACTTCTTGTAATACATAGAGTGTTGCCCCTAAAGTGAGGAAAAGATCCCAAAGAGGACAAAATCAAAAGATCCCAAAGAGGACAAAATCAAAAGATCCCAAAGAGGACAAATGAGAGTTAAATAGACAGAGCCATTGAGGCCACAAAAAAATAAAAAAGAATAGAAAAAAGAGAAAAAGAAATAAAAAGAGAGAAGGGGGCACACTACTATTCCTTTTGAGGGATCCACACTCGTACTCCATCTTATACCTTGTACTCCATAGAGATTATCATTCATGCATATAGCTATGTGGGGACCATCACACTATAGAACTTGGCTTGTATATTCCAATGATGAGCCTCCTCAAAAGAGCTCTAGGTCTTCTTGAGCAAGCAAGTTGGATGCACCCCCACTAGTTCCATTGGAGAGCTTACCTTAGCTCATATGTGCATCCGTTGCTTGGCAATCCCTACTCCTCACATCATATCTATCATTTGGCTTTCTCTCGCCTATGATTGTCCTCATTGATGTGAGACTTTCACACCTTTTTTGTCTTCCCCCTTCATCATTTTTCTCTCTTTGCCATCCTAAGTGTCAACTTTCTTGCTTACGCTCATCCATTGCATGAGTGCTCAAAATATCGAAAGGGAGTGGATCATTTTGACTTGTACCTGGCTGGTGGTCTGGGGATGAGTCAAGATAAGATTCCAAAGAAGACCAAGTGTGAAACTTTAGTAGATTAAGTTCTCAACAATACAAAAACTATGTTTTACTCTCTCATATATCCCTATCCCCTTTCTTGCACGCAAACACCATTTGGAGACATTCGAGTCACAGACAGCGAGAGCTCTTGCACCTTTATGTTCTTATGTTGCTTGTTACAATGCTAATATAGACTCTTGCTTGTTATGACTTGAATTGAATTACATGCCTTGATTGCTTTACTTAAAAGTTCTTATATGGTTGGTAGCATGTCACCACAGAAATTATGCTTGTTATCATTTACCTACTCGAGGACGAGCAGGAATTAAGCTTGGGGATGTTGATACGTCCAAAACGTATCTATAATTTCTGCTTGCTCCATGCTTCTTTTGTGTGATATTGCTATGATATTGATGCACTTCCATACACTTTTGATCATATTTGGACTAACCTATTAACTCAGTGCACCATAGTGCCAGTTCCTGTTTTCTGCTGTTTTTCTATTTCAGGTTTCCCCCATATTAAAAGTGCTCCATAAATTCCGGGAAAAATACAGGAAAAATCAGCGTACAGGAAGCTTCGCGAAGAACCAAAGCGGGGCCAGAGGGGAGCCAGGGGAGGCCCAGGCGGCCACCTGGCGCGGCCCACCCCTGGCCGCGCCAGGGGGGCGCCTGGGGCCCCAGCTCCGCCTCTGGTTGCCCCCCTTCGCATATATATCCCTCTCGTCCCGAAACCCTCGAGGACAGAACCCTTTTTCGCAATCTCGCCTCTGTTCCACCGCCGCAGCGCTTCCAAGATCGGGAGCATCAGGAGAACTCTTCCCGGCACCCTGTCGGAGGGGAGAACCACCATCGGGAGCTTCTCCACCACCATGGACGCTTCCCGGATGAGTCGTGAGTAGTCCACCTTGGACCATGGGTCCATGATCAGTAGCTATGTGATGTTATCCTCCCCTCTTTGCTCTTCATGGTTTAGACCTCGTGAGCTGCCCTACATGATCGAGGCACATATGTAATCTTTCTGTTGTTGCTTTGCTGAGTTTGCTGGGATCTGATGGATTATGAGACTATGCTTAGATTGTGTTTGAGTAATATATTTGATTCACCTCTTTTATATCTTTGTTCTTGAGTAATTCTTGCATGTTCTCCGTTGCTGTTTATTGCTTTGGCCAAGTAGTAGGTAGTAACTCCAAGAGGGAGCGTTATGCTTGATTGTGGGTTCATGCCCCCTGATGACTAGCTTGAGTGACAGAAACATGAGTCTAGGGGATGTGCTGTTGCCACAAGGGGGAAAACAACGGTGCTTGTACTTGCGGGTTCAAGGATTGTTTACTTTACGCAAAGTTCTTTTAATGCAGTTGTCTGTTGCTTTGAGTTTACACTTTTGGTGGGATTCGCAACTTAATACCAGCGAGATGTTCTGGATAGATATCTCAAGGTGGATGATTAGTAGTAGATGCAGATGGATTTCGGTCTACTTGCCTTGGCGTACCACCCATGCTTTTGAGCCACTACCTTTCTTTGCAGCATAGTTAGCATTGGTTTGCGCACATAATCCTGTCAATTGCCCAGCTGTAATTTGTTTACCTCGCTTTGCTGTTTTATCGTCTTTTGGGAGAGAGACATCACTAGTGAACATCATGGGACCCCGGTCCATATTACCACCGCTGATCACACCTTCTATTTACTTCCTGTTTTTATTTCCTAGTTGTAGTCATAGCTATCATTATTATCTCTTGTGTTTGATCCTTTGTAAACAACAAGGCCGGAGGGATTGACAACCTCTCTGTACTCGTTGGGAGCAAAGTTATCTGTATCTGTGTGCAGGTCCTGTTAACCGCTAAGTTTCTGGCGCCGTTGACACCTACTTGTCGACCCTCGGAGTCTCACGGGATTCGATCCTTGGTATCTTTGCCAAGGGAAATTTGCCGCTACGCTACATCTCAACCTTCCACTTGGGGTAACCAACGAGGGGCGAGAAGCCATCAGTATGCAACACGACAAGTCTTGTTTGGTAATTAAGCATGACTTATGCATTCTTTTCAACGTGTAATTTTTGTCTTTTACAATTCGACTAGCTTATCCCATGCCATGCAAGACGCTATGTCTTGGAGCATCTGGATTTCGAAGATCATGAAAGTATGGAGACAAAGAAAATTCATCTCAGGACCCATCATGATTATGATTTTCTTGTAAAGCTATACAATTCGGAGAGCGTAACCCATTATGGTTGCTTGAACTGTGCAAGGCATATGATTTCAGGAGGTTATGTATGTCACCTTTGACCTTGGTGATGATGACGATGGCATGTGGGTCCTTGTTGATACGCTTCCAGTTCTACCTCTATGTGAGTTTCTCAAACATATTTATTAAGTAATTTATATTGTTTATTTCAAAATAACTGACAGCTTATTTCCATTAACAGCTTGTTTCCATTCTTCAAGAAATGTACGAATGATGGTAGACAGAACCCAGTACACTAATGGTGCAGAATTAACTTGTCAGAAGAAAAATCATCTTGTCTCATTACTTTCTTAGTTTGAGCGTTAGAATACCTATTCTAAAACTCCTGCACATTATGGTCAATACATGCCACTATTGCACATGTTGAACTACGGTAACATCCATGGAGATGTCATGGTAAGATTTGTGCCCGATCATCTTTTGCATAAATTCTCCTAAAACTAAACTACATTACTAACTACGAAGTTATTACTATGTTTTTTAACAGAAAATCCCTTCGGATTGTGTGCCTCATCTGATGTTGTAGAAAGGCCACCTTAATGTTATGAGCTTATTACCGTACTCGTCAGGTCATCATCCTACGCATATCTGTCCATACCGGATTTCTAAATCCAATGAAGACATGACAATCAAAGATTCGAAGAAATGTATGGTCAATCGTAGGGAGCTACATGGAAGCGACATTGTGCGAAAGCCAAGAATTGGAGACAGGATAATCTGCATTCTCCATAATGGAGAGTCAGGGCCTATCTTGTTTTATGCTATTTCACCTTAGAGAGGGTGTACTTAATTAAGTCTGGCTACTCATGATCATGTGCTAAGAAGTTGTTAGATGACTATGATGATGATGAGTATGACTTGTTATTATGACAAGAGTAGAAGTTGTGAGATGGCGATGATGCTGAGTACAACTTTTTTGTTATGACAACGACGATGATGATTTATTATTAATTATGATGATGCATTGTTATATGAGCATGCACGGAGATAAGAGAGGACACTTCTCTCTATTAGCTAGCTAACACAATATATGAAACCCCTAAATTAACCCTACAAAACCCCCAAACCCCCTCCCCCCCTTTCAGAAAAAACAAAACAAAAACCCTAGCCCCATGAACTGCTGACGCGTGGAAGCTTATTTATCCCGGTTGGTGCTACCAACCGGGACAAAAGGCCCCCCTGCCTGGGCAAGCCGCAATTGCCACGTGGAGGCCCATCTGTCCTGGTTGGTATAAGAATCGGGACTAATGGTATAGGGCATTTGTATCGACCGTTTAGTCCCGGTTCCCCAACCAGGACAAATGGCCCTTATGAACCGGGACAAATGGCCCTTTTTGCACTAGTGCCAAGAGCCTATCTGTAGTCCATAGTCTATTCTGGAGGATGGTCCATATAAAGAATTTGACCTTGCGTTCGGCCTTAATATTCCAAACCTTCCGAAGATGCGTCTGTGGAATCCTAGTGAGGAACTGTACCACGTAGGCTGACTTAGTAGAGTACTCTCCATTGGCCGAGAGGTTCCAAGAGATTGTGTTCGGCCGCGGGTACAGGACCGTATTCTGTAGCTTCCACCAGAGGTCAATGGAAGAGTCTAGTTGGTATGGAGAGTTGATATTCCTTAAACCTCTCATCCAAGCCCCATTGGCTAATGCCTCACGCACCGAAAGCTGCTTAGATCTGGCCAACTAGAATACATTTCGCATGGTGCAATTCCAGAGAGCCATCTGTGGGTCCAGAATTTTGCAGTTGTGCCATCTCCTAGAGAGATGGAGGTGCAGGCCGCGAAGAGATTTAGATCGGTCTTCTCGCAGGGTATTGGGGTTCCTTTACCGGGCCTGTTCGAGTTGTCCCACTCATACCAAGGCCACCTTAGCCTAAGGGCTCTGCTAAAATCCTGAACGTCCTTGATGCTAGCCGGACCGGGGGCTGGGGTGATCCTCACATCCCTCACCGGCGAGGACATCCGGTATGTACTATAGATTATGCACACTGACTCCAACAACCCTGCCCAATACAATACGTTATTGCACGGGCTCTGGATGGCAACATTAATGGACTTACAATGGCTCAATCCGTGGGGAGACTACAACCTCGCCATCTCCCAAGTCAACGGAGAATTCGACGCTAAGGACCCAAAGATGGCAGCATATCGCAATGTCGTCCTGAAACTATCAGCGCGATTCATAGGGTTAGAATTCCACCATGTCGCCAGATATAGCAACCAAGGCACAGACGTCCTCACTCGCATGGGTGCCAAGCGCGACCCGGTCCCAAAAAAACACCTTTGTGGAATGGCTCTTCAAGAGCCAGTTCTTTTGCTAGATTTTCTGGGCTTCCAGAATAAGCTGTCCCCAACCCAACTTATTCTAGAAGCCCAATCATTTTTTTTATTTTAGAAGCCTGCTAATGAAGTCTTAACTACTAGGCTTCTAAAATAATAATTTGGTTTGAGCTTCTAGAATAAGTTGGGTAGGGGATATCTTATTTCAGCTTATTCTAGAAGCTAGCAAAATAACTGGTCCCAAGCCATCTGTGGTGTGGAGACCGCAAGCCATAGCTGCCGTCCACCTCGCTCCCTGCCGGCCACAAGGTTCTGGAACTGGTACCATGTTAAGAGGAGAAAGCACGACCACGAGGCGAGGTTGTCATCCGCCTCGTCTAGAAGCGCGGCTAGCCACTCCACCTCCCCGACCTCATTCTCCATCTCCCGACCGGCGACCGTGTCACGCTTCCGGCGGTACGTGAAGGTTGAAGTGTGTCGCCGGTGCTGGGAGACCGGCACACCGATGCCGTGGTCAGGTGCGTACCTTCTCAATGGGTGGCATCTGAGCCCGGATCGGGTGCACACCCCCTCTCCGTACCGGCGACTGGCCGTGCCCACCCCCAGGAGATCGCTCGCCATCGCACCAGGATCCCGTGCGAGCTCCTCTCCGACCCCAGGCATGCCGTCAACTTGCCCTCTGGGACACTTGGTTCCAGGATGAGGACGACATGTGCCAACAATTTTTTTGTCGACTGAGGTCGTAGCCCGCCCCTGTGCCCCATGTGCGCGCACCAAGCCCGCCAAGAGTGCGTGGGCGCATGCGGGTGCGCGTCCTGATGCCGACTCCATCTCCCTACCCGTCGCCACCGCCCCCGCAGACTCCCGCCATGACGGCCGAGGAGGAGGTGCGGATCTTGCATGCCGTCATGGAGGACTCCGAGCAGGAGTACATGCTCTAACAGGAGAAGGAGTGGGAGGGCCTAGCGGAGATGCTCGAGTTGTTGGCCTCTGGCGACGTCTACGTGCCGGAGCTGGACGTCAAGCAAGAGGTCAACGGAGGAGCGTGCATTGGAGCCGTGGTCACCACCAGCCGCACCGCTGCACCCTCTGCCTGCACAGCACACGCACGACCCGTACTGGCGGCCGCCGCCCCACCTCTAGATGCCCCTAACGTACATCGACCTGACGACCGACGACGATGATGGTGCCGCCTGAAGACGGCGGTTACGGCAAAGGCTTCTGTGGCGCGCGAAGCTGCCACATTATTTGTTTTAAGTTTTTTTTAAAATTTCATCTAACTACTATGCATGGGCCGTGAACCACATCGGACTTTTTAATTATGTTTTTAAGCTATGCTGCAATGCATTTTTCCATGCAATCTAGTGGATTTTTTAATATCCCGCACGAACCAGTTGGGGCCGCGGGCGCGCGTTGGGTGCGTCCATATGAGCCCGCCCCCAACCGGACATGGGCGTCCATTTTTCCACTCCAAACAAGCCAAATCCAAACCGAACAGACGTCCATTTGATGTCACGCGTTGGAGTCGGCGTCGTGTCCGTGTGAATAGGCACGCTCCAGCTTGCAGTTTCCAACAGCAAGATCAACATTTTTTTGTGTTTTGACCCTTTTTGCTAACAAATTCAGTATCTGACCCCCGTCTGAAATATTTCGGGATCTAACCCTTTTGCCTACCGCCAAGAGGGCTGGCGGTAGGTTTGCACGTCCTACCGCCATCAGCACTGGCGGTAGGCCCTCTGACGGCGATTGACGACCGTCGGCGCGTGCTGACGTGAAAAAGGGCCTACCGCCATGGGCTCTAGCGGTAGGTTATTGAATCCTACCGCCAGCTCCTATGGCGGTAGGGTCCTGTGTGGTGGATAAGGTGGGGAGGGGCTGGATATTTCCTCCCCCTCCTCAACCACTCATTCAGCCCACTTCACCTCTCCACCGAGCTCAAGTCTCCCCCCTTCTCTCTTTGAAGCACAAGAGCATCCAAAATATGTCTGATTTGCTTGAGATTTCTCCGGTGGATTATTAACATTTTCATCACCCAATGTAGCTCTCTCATTTCCCCTTATTTTGATTGGTTGATATCTTTGTTTACTTTGCATTTGCTCATTTGGTTGCAAACCCTAGTTCATCATTTTGGTGTGGTCAAATCAATTACTATGATCCATTTATGTTTATGTTTGTGATTTCCTTATGTGTGATGTGCTTAAAATTGCTTGTAGAATAGTTTGTGTACCTAGATCTAGTGCTAGTCTTAGTGTACATAATTGGGGTTGGGTTAGGCTTAAAAAAGCAATTAAACCTAAGTTACTTTAATAGCAACTTTTCAAAATGTAGGATGGCACCGTTCGTTTTCTTTGAAGCTTCTGCTGAGGCGGCGGCGAACCGTGAACACGAATTGATTGAGGAAAAGATGAACTTGTGGATGGAAGCCATTGATGCATTGAATGCGGAGTGTAGGGCCTTTTTACATTATTATTTCAATAAAGACCGTTCCAAAAATTTTATAAAAAAAAGGAGAGGTAGATGAACAAGCTCAAGACGGCGGAAAAAATATTGTAGGTGTGATCTTGTAATGCAAATTGCATTGTGTATGACAAGGGGGGATTATGTTGAGATAGACATGAGAAATAATGGTCAGGTCATTGATTGGTTAGTTCGCCAACCATTCTCGTCGGACGAGAAGCGGGCTTCTCGTTGGGCATGGGTCAAAGAAAGAAATGATGTTATTTGTTGCAACCCGGGACCGTACGCCACATAGAATTGCATGAGGCTATGTAACCTTTGTCATTTGGACTGTAATGACATGTACCCTTTGCTTGGTCGTCATTTGAACTACTATGACTTGTACCCTTAACATTTGAACTCATTAAGAACTTGGTGTTGTATGTCATATTAAGTAACCAAGTGTTCTACTCTACTGAATTTATTTTACGTTTTGGTCTATGTCATATTAAAACCGTATATTCATGTAGGATGGACATTCGATCCATGGCTATGAACATAGCGTTTGCCTTCGCCATCATGTATTATGCGGCCTCATAATCACCATGCAACATCCTAATAGCGTTTGCCTTCGCCATCCATGCCTTCCCATCCTAATAGGGTACGATCCATGTCTTGTTGCCGCACAATGACATCCAAGTTACCAATTGGATTGTAATGGATCTCTTCATTCTCCGAGTAAGCATCCTCTTGAGCAACAATAGCATCATCATCAACATGACCACTAGCATCTTCTTCAACAAGACGAATAGCATCTTCTTCAACATGAGGAATAGCATCATGACGGAGTACTATGGCGTTAGCATTGACATGATCTTCATTGGGTTGGCTACTTGGTGGTTGGCTAGACCAATTGTGGACATACACCTTGGCACTATCATCATGTATTGGGGAGGATGCATTGCGGTTGAGATCAATTTGCAAGGGAGGAGGAGGATCAACTTTTGTGGCAAAGATCTCAAGAGACTTGTCTTGTGATGCGTCTACTTTTTCCTTGTACACATTCCAATGCAATTGAGAGGTGATTGGCATACTCTTTAATCGAGACTTTACTCACAATCCAACGTCATACCTCCCAATAAGCTTAACCTCGGCATTTGGGTCATTTCAATGTAAGATGCTTCTCACTTAACTACAAGATCATCAAAGCTTGAACTTGTGTCAAAAACCATAGCCTCTCCCCTTTCATCGTCATTTTCAAGCATAAATGTCGACTTGTCCAAATAATGAACATTTACGAGCTTATGCATCTAAGGAATTGGAAACGGTATAATCAATCCATATATGTCATCCAACCAACTCAAATGGACAAATAAACTAAATTTTGCATAAATTGGACAAATAACTACTATTCATACTCAAGTTAACCTAACCATTAACCCTAACCCCCAACATAACCACTATAACCCTAACCCCCAACATAACTCCCAACATAAACACCATAACCCTAACACTAACCCCTAACATAACCATAACCCTAGTCAGAAATGCATCATAAATGCACACAACGAGATCAACACCTAGGGTTCGCAATAAATTGACCAAATCAACACAAAACATAGATCTCAACCAATCGAAAGGAGGGGGAATGGGGGAGGTACCTTGGGTGATGAAAATGCTCCGGATCCACCGATGAAATCTCAAGCAAATGTAGTGGATATAGGGGGGTTTGTGAGGGGGAGAGAGGGGGAGAGGAGCTGAGCACGGGGAAGAAGGTAAGTGGGGAAGAAGAATGGTGGTGGGGCCCACAAACCAGCCCCTCCCCCACCTTATCCACCACACATGACCCTACCGCCATAGGAGCTGGCGGTAGGCTTCAGTACCCTACCGCCAGAGACCATGGCGGTAGGCCTTTTTCCACGTCAGCATGCGCCGACGATCGTCGGTCGCTGTCAAAGGGCCTATCGCCAGTGCTGATGGCGGTAGGACGTGCAAACCTACCGCCAGCCCTCCTGACGTAGGCAAAAAGATCAGATCCCGAAATATTTTCAGAAAGGGTCAGATCCTAAATTTGTTAGCAAAAAGAGTTTTTTTTTTTTTTTGAAACGAGGCAAAAGACTTGCCATTTTCATTGATTAAGAAGAAGTGAGAATTGCCCGGTTAATTGACGGAAAACCGGGCTAAAACCGATACAAACCAACCCACATAACATGGGTACCACCGGTCAACCTGGCCACCGACATGGGATCACAGAGCTACAAACAGCTGCACAGAAACCATGACGGCACATGCCAACAGAAGGCCACACACGCGGACAACCGACAGCTCCGACTCTGACGACGATCATCACAAGGGAAATATGCAGGGCTTGCGCCGACCGTGCCCTTGAAGAGCACCTCGGACACGCCGGGAAGATCCGACTACCGAAGCCCGAACCGCGACCAAAGCTCCTCTCGACGCCATCATCGTTGCCACACAGAAATCAGCGCCCCCGAACTGGTCGCCTCAGCAAACTACGCGGCGAAGATGCCGCAAACCACGCGGCGAAGATGCCGCAACCCACGCGGCGAAGATGCCGCCATCCACTGGTCTCCAGGTTGTGGCCGGCTCCGAGACGATGCCCCCAAGGAGGAAGAAGACGTGAAGGCGCCTTCATCGCCCGATCCCGAAGATCTGAGGTTTCCCTCCGGAGCCAAGGCCGCGAGGAGGGAGGAGGAGCACCACACAACAGCAACGCATCCAAGAAAGAGAACGACACCCACGGGCGTCGCCGTCGCCGGATCCGGCAAAGGCCGGACATAGGATTTCTCCCGGAGATGCTCAACCACCACCTGCTCGCATCAACGCAGCCAACAAACCCCATCCTGCCGAGGCCAACCCCGCACTGGCCGTGGGATCCCACGACCCACCACGCCCAGACGCGCGCACCACCCCCCAGCCGAAGCCGCTTCCACCAAATCCGGGGCCGCCGCCCCAGCATCCTCCACCACGCCACCAGCCACGCCGGGCTAGCAAGCCGGCCAGAACCGCAGCACCAGGCAGGAAGGGGGGACCGCCACCCCGCCCCAACTCACCGAGCAGAGTTACCAGGCCGAAACCCGAGCAACCCTGCCACAGCCGCAGCACCAGCAGGGGTCGCCGTCGAAAAGCCAGGAGCCTCCGGCCGCAGCATCCCCCGCCGGATCCACGCTGCCAAGAGCCGCCGGAGCACCTCCACCATCCGGATCCGCAGCACACGCGGAGGCAGAGCAGCCGCCACCATCAACCGCACCGCGCGGAGGTTGCAAACGGCCAGCACCCACCCCAGCTAGTGAGCCCAATCCGGCCACGCCAGACCGGATCTGAGGCCACCAGCCATGCCTCCCGCAGCCTCCCCGCCGAGCACCTCCCGCCGCCCCGCCGAGCGCCGCCGAGGGGAGAGCAGAGGAGCCGCCCGAGTCAAAACACGAAATTTTGCCTCGAGATCGGTCCGTCCCTGCTCCTGGCCAGGCAGTCAGCCGCTTTGGGCAGGGCAATGGCTTACCCGTACGCGCCTTCCAACTTTTTTGCCATGTGCAGGCTACGTCATAAGCCTAATCTATGCCGCAAACCAGCAAGCCTATGCTTCTCTGTACCAAAGAAAAGGGGCCGACGAGTGATCATCGCTGACAGCATGTCAAAGGTTACACTACTCGCAAGATTCCAAGACATCACCCGGTTTAGCATAAAAACAGTGTTCACATTGCTTTCGTTTTGCTCGAGCCAGAACCTTCTTCCTGCTTCCCGCCATGCACAGGCGTATACATGTACTGTACTATGTATCAGACCGACTGCCACTTCCAATGCATTCAGTTAACGCAGTCAGCCATATTTTTCCACAGGAATATTCACCTATTAAATTCTGGACTTGCTCCCTTGATCCAACTTTGTCGGTACGATTGATCCGTTGCACCGAGGTCAAACTAACTCAGACGGCAAGAGTCCACACAAGTCTTGTCATGACCCTTGCCCGATCTACCGAACACGCACGGTCTGCATGTGCACTGCAGATTAATCTGTGGATCTGCACTTCCTTGTTCTTGGTTAAAACATACAGTATCTCAGATTGGCCTAAATAACATTCTTATCTTCCTGCACTCGATCGCATGCATCACCACGTCTGAAACCATGTGGCCGCATGCATATTCAGTTGGCGCAGAGGCCGAAAGAGTAGTAAATTTCGTCCTTTCCGGAAAGAAGAACTCATGGCCAGCTGCTAAGATTGCTACAGAAAATAGATGCTCTGCAACAATGTAACTAGCTGAAAGCTTTTCTGTTACATGGCTAAGCTTGAAGAAATACGCACAATCATTCGCGCCCTGCTGGATTCGTTCTAGCTGTGGCGCATTTGCTATTCTGCTTGCATCTCTACACTGACTGGATGGAGCTTGCCTGTCAGGAATCGGGATTTGCTAGCTATGCATGCCGTGTGTATCCGATGCCTGCCCTTTTAGGCCTTTGCTACATGCAGAAAAAACATCTAAAATCTAAAATAGAGTAAAGGCACTAATTGGACCATTCCATTATATAGTTAAGATTGAGCAATCGGACTCCCACAACATGCAACGAGGCCTCAATGATTAAGCTTGGTTTAGTCACAAATATAGTAGTACGCACTGCAAATCTCACTTCCGGAGATGAACAAGACTACCAGCTCAGACGGAGCTGAATTACCAGGTGTCAAGGAGACGCAAGTCACATTCAGTCTTGGCAGTAATTAAATCGTCCAAACAACAACGCGAGCAGTATCTGCCAACTTTTTTTTTTAGTTCTAGTGTCAGGACATCACAGTTCTTGCATGCACGACGCCGCCGTAGCATTACAAGATGCAGCAACAATCACCACTTCATCTTCCTCGCAAAAATGGCGTGCATACACAGCTCTGGGGGAATCCATGGCTTGACATAGTACTGCATGCAGGTGAAAACACTGGAGTACCGCAGATCTCGCAGCCTTTCCATTGCCACCAATCATGGCAGAAAAGCCACACCTCGCCGCGACCCCACTCTCTCCATCACATATTTCCACTACCAACCCTTTTCCCCCTCCGGCCGCACATGCACCGCCAATCGGTCGAGATTCCCCTTAACCCCTCCAGTGTTTAACTGTAATAATCATTCTATTTAACACGGTCCACTCATCAGCTCTCCTCTTCCTTAGCAAAGAAGTATAGCTAAGCCAGCGTATAAAGAGGGTGTCAGTGCCACTGCCACCAGAGCGAGTACGTACCGGCAATGGAGGTCCAGATGAGACGGGGCGGCGCGACGTGCCTGGTCCAGGTGGCGGCGGTGGTCTCCTACGTGATGCTAATGGCGTCAACGGGGGTGCGCGCGCAGCTGCGGGTGGGATTCTACGACAGCTCGTGCCCGGCCGCCGAGATCATCGTGCAGCAGGAGGTGAGCAAGGCGGTGTCCGCCAACCCGGGCCTCGCCGCGGGCCTCCTGCGCCTCCACTTCCACGACTGCTTCGTCGGCGGCTGCGAGGCGTCGGTGCTGGTCGACTCCACCAAGGGCAACACGGCGGAGAAGGACGCCGGGCCCAACACGAGCCTGCGGGGGTTCGAGGTCATCGACCGGATCAAGGCGCGGGTGGAGCAGGCGTGCTTCGGCGTCGTCTCCTGCGCCGACATCCTCGCCTTCGCTGCCAGGGACAGCGTCGCGCTGGTACGTGCAAAGCAAATCCAGCATCAGCTCCGGCTTTAATCGGCTGTCGTCCTGCATTTTGCGGTTAATATATAAACTGTCACTTTAGGAAACCAGACAGCACATGACCATACGGGTTTATCAGAATCTCAGTACGTAAAGCTTATGTGATCTGCCATCTGTGTCCCCTACCTTTCTCCTTTTCTCTCTGTGCACCACATGACGCTACTAGCTGCACCCGCATGCGGACACGATGCCGTTGTTTAGTCTGTTATTAATCGCTGATGGTGACTGTGTGTGCGCACGCAGACTGGCGGGAACGCGTACCAGGTGCCGGCGGGGCGGAGGGACGGGGGCGTGTCGCGGGCGCAGGACACGGGCGGCAACCTGCCGCCCCCGACCCCCAACGTGAACCAGCTCACCAAGATCTTCGCCTCCAAGGGGCTCAACCAGAAGGACCTGGTGACCCTGTCCGGGGCGCACACCATCGGCGGCTCGCACTGCAGCTCCTTCAGCAGCCGCCTGCAGACACCGTCCCCGACGGCGCAGGACCCGACCATGGACCCCGGCTATGTGGCGCAGCTGGCGCAGCAGTGCGGCGCGTCCGCCTCGCCGGGGCCGCTCGTGCCCATGGACGCCGTTACCCCCAACTCCTTCGACGAAGGGTTCTACAAGGGCATCATGTCCAACCGGGGCCTGCTCGCCTCAGACCAGGCGCTGCTCAGCGACGGGAACACCGCCGTGCAGGTGGTCTCTTACGCTAACGACCCGGCCACCTTCCAGAGCGACTTCGCCGCCGCCATGGTCAAGATGGGCTACATCGGCGCGCTCACCGGCAGCAGCGGCAAGATCAGGGCCAACTGCAGAGTCGTATGATCGGTCCATCCATATGGCGCCATGCATCAAGGATCATCTTTCCCATTTCGTAGAGTGGCGATGGATTAATTTGGATTGGATTTGGAGCCGTGGTAGCATTTAGCCTTCTTATTTGACCATGGAGTACATGTGTGTATTCGCCGCCTATTCTTTTGCTCAGTGATCGATCTGTATTAATTCTTTTTAGGCTGAGATGTGTGTGTCTTTTGAGGAAATTGTAACTACCTACTACCAGCTTTGTGAGTGTTCGAGTGCCAAATTGATGATACTAAATAAATAAAAAATATAGTCCTAATTATCTTGTAATGAGATTGAGGATTGCTGCATCAGTTCGATCCGGACGTGTTTAAACATTGAACAGAGTTTGATCCAGACCATCAATCGAAGCATGAAAAATGTCTTTCGTAAAAAACACATGAAAAAGGCCATCGTGCATGCTACCTTTTTCCTTGAAGGAAAATCAACATGTTACGTATCAAAGGAAAACAAACGGATTACTGAAAACTTAAAATTCTTCTGCTTCATTCCTCATCACCTCACGCGCCCACTCAACACAGGAAGAAGACCACACTGCCACTCGTCAAGATTAAGAAGAGATCAGGATGAGACTTTGACCAAACTCAAGGAGTGCTATCTGATTTATTTATTTCTGGGGCAAAGGAGTGCTATCTGATTTATTTATTTCTGAGGCAAAGGAGTGCTATCTGCTTCAACATAAATACATAATGACCTGGATTTGTTTTAGTCACGATGATATTGATGTAATTGTGGGCTTGTGGCAGCTCGGCAACCCAATAAATCATCTGATGGTTCCAATTGTGATTTCCTTCAAATATGTTGGCACGTTGCAAGCAAAAAATTCTGCCATTTGCGTGGATAGTTTTACTAGGACTCGTTGTGCGGAAAATACCAATGGTGCCCAGGCAGCTTACCGTTTTCAAAACACCACTTTCTACAGCGCAAGAAATATAAAAAATTGTAAACACACATTCACATGTATACTACAGAAGATATGAGATCTTTTGGGAGAGAGACTCAGAGCTGCCTCAGGTAGTGGAAGATGCATGGGCTGCGGTTGGGGAGGTACATACCCTTCCACAGCTTAAAGATGCACTCTCAAAAACTATGTCCGCACTACGGGCTTGGAGTAGGAAGTTTGGCAATGTTACTAGACAACTGTCAAAATCAAGAACCCAGCTTGAGGAGCTAATGAACATGAATGCGGATAGGGAAGATATAAGGAGAGTTATGGATAAAATGAATGAACTGCTGTATCAAGAAGAGATGATGTGGATGCAAAGATCGAGAATTGCTTGGCTTAAAGAAGGAGATCGGAATACAAAATATTTTCATAGCAAAGCAGTTTGGAGGGCAAGAAAGAACAAGATAAGGGAACTAACTGATAGCATTGGTAATGTGCACACGGAGTTTACTTCAATGAGCCAGATAGCAAATGAATATTTCCAACATATTTTTGCTGCGGATGCAAACTTAAACGCATCAGAAGTTGTAAACCTGTTTGAACATATTGTCACACCTGCGGATAATGATAAACTGTGTGCACCCTTCACAGATAAGGAAATTTCGGATGCTTTATTCCAGATCGGGCCGTTAAAGGCCCCGGGCCCTGACGGTTTCCCCGCTCGGTTCTTCCAAAAGAACTGGAGTACGATCAAGGAAGGTGTGCTGGCTGCAGTTCGTGACTTCTTCAGTTCTGGGATCATGCCGGAGGGGGCGAATGATACTTCCATTGTACTCATTCCAAAGATAGCCAACCCAACGAGGATGTCGGATTATAGACCTATCAGTCTGTGTAATGTGACATATAAGATAATTTCCAAATGCTTGGTTAACAGATTAAGGCCTCTCCTGGATGATATTATATCGGTTGAACAGAGCGCATTTATACCGGGACGGATGATTACAGATAATGCGCTGGTTGCCTTTGAGTGTTTGCATTATATTAAACAAGAAAAAGACCCTACGAAGAGCTTCTGTGCATACAAATTGGATCTGTCCAAGGCTTATGACAGGGTAGATTGGGCTTTCTTGAAGCAGGTGATGCAAAGGTTAGGGTTCTGCCATCGATGGATTGACTGGATAATGGCGTGTGTCACATCGGTGAGGTATTCTGTAAAACTCAATGGAACTCTCCTGGATTCATTTGCACCGTCGCGAGGTTTACGGCAAGGAGACCCTCTCTCTCCGTTCTTATTCTTATTTGTGGCAGATGGGGTTTCAGCTATTCTGAAGAATAAAGTGCAAGGTGGTGATATTGTTCCGGTTAAGATCTGCAGGAGAGCTCCTGGTATATCTCATTTGCTTTTCGCAGATGATAATATGCTATTTTTTCAGGCCACAAGGGTCCAGGCGGAGCAAGTAAAAGCAGCATTGGATTTATATGGCTCGGCCACGGGTCAGTGCTTGAACTATGAGAAGTGCTCGATATTTTTTGGAGAAGCATGCCCGGCTGCGAACCAGGAGCATGTCAGAGATGTTCTAAATGTTACGAGCATGTTTTTTGAGGAGAAGTACTTGGGTCTGCCAACACCTGAAGGGCGTATGTCGAAAGGTAAATTTCAGAACCTACAAACAAGCCTCACTAAAAGATTGATTCAGTGGGGAGATGGCTTTCTGGCGCAGCCTGGTAGAGAGGTGCTTATTAAATCGGTGGCACAAGCTTTACCCACATATATAATGGGTGTCTTTAAATTGCCAATGTCGGTGTGTGATGATCTTACACGTATGGTAAGGAATTTTTACTGGGGTTCAGAGAAGGGGAAGAGGAAAGTGCACTGGAAAGGATGGGATTACCTGATGCAGCCGAAGGAGAGAGGTGGGATTGGCTTCAGGGACTTCAGAATTTTTAACCAAGCACTATTGGCCCGTCAGGCGTGGAGGTTAATCACCAGACCAGAAAGTTTATGTGCTCGGTTACTCAAGGCCAAATATTACCCGTCTGGTAAGTTGGAAGATACGGTATTTACTGGTAATGCATCATCTTCTTGGTCGGCCATTAGCTATGGACTGGAACTGTTGAAAAAGGGTCTGATTTGGAGAATTGGCAATGGTCGTAATATCCGAGTTTGGCGGGATATGGGGCCAGTGAAAGACAGGTTGATGAGCCCAGATTCCATGAAATGTCTTGAGGCCACGAAATCTGAGATGGGATCCATGTATAAGAACAAAGTGTGGACTTTGGTTGACTTGCTCGATGATCGGAAAGCTATAGAGAATAAACGGATCTTCAAGAAGAAGACTCACGCTGATGGTAATGTTACTGTCTACGAAGCTCGACTTGTTGCGAAAGGTTTTCGACAAGTTCAAGGAGTTGGCTATGATGAGACCTTCTGACCCGTAGTGATGCTTAGGTCTGTCTGAATCATGTTAGCAATTACCGCATTTTATGAAATCTGGCAAATGGATGTCAAAAACTGCATTCCTTAATGGATTTCTTAAAGAAGAGTTGTATATGATACAACCAGAAGGTTTTGTTGATCCAAATGTGCTAAGAAAGTGTGCAAGCTCCAGCAATCCATCTATGGACTAATGCAAGCATGTCGGAGTTGGAATATTGTAACTCCCCGGACACACCCGCCGGTGGTCGTTACTCCTGGCGGGATCTAGACTGGCCCCACATATCAATACTAGTCTTTTCTGCGCACTTTGTCCTCACTCATGTGCACCCGGGAGCAACTTCCCGGTCGGTCACCCATCCTGAAACTACTCCAAGCTGAGCACACTTAACTTTGGAGTTCTTTCCGAATGGGCTCCCGGAAAAGAAGGAATTCCTTATTGATATGAGTAGTTTATCATCCCTAATAAGCCAGGCTATCACAAATATACGCTTTGATGAGGTGATCAAAGCATATGGTTTTATACAGACTTACAGTGAAGCCTGTATTTACAAGAAAGTGAGTGGGAGCTCTGTAGCATTTCTGATATTATATGTGGATGACGTATTGTTGATCGGAAATGATGTTAAATTTCTGGGTAGCATAAAAGGATACTTGAATAAGAATTTTTCAATGAAAGACTTCGGTGAAGCTGCTTACATATTGGGCATCAAGATCTATAGAGATAGATCAAGACGCTTGATAAGACTTTTGATAAGTACATACCTTGATTTTGAAGTAGTTCAAAATGGATCAGTTAAAGAAGGAGTTCTTGCCTGAGTTGTAAGGTATGAAGTTGAGTAAGACTCAAAGCCCGACCATGGCAAAAAAATATAGAGAGAATGAAAGTCATTCCCCAAGTGCTTTCACTGGCTGTGAGCATAGTCATTAGGGACAGTGTCGACAGCCACCGTGGAGCCTGGTGCTTCCACTAGGACGTTGGCGGGAGCCCACGAGGCCCGAGGGCGGCTCTCTGGAGACTCCAGGGCATGTACATGCCCACTCATTATTACGTGAGAGTGTCATGGGCGGAGCCCTTCACAGGCGTGAGCCTTGCTTCATATCGCCAGGCGAGGGCCCCGCCCTGCGCCACCCCTACCACCGTTGGGGCGTCTGGAAACCAGGACGAGGCCAAGGGGCAAGGGGGACGCTAGCGGCGCCCTCAGCGACCACGGGCCCTTTACCAGGGGGAAGGGGCCACCGGTGCCACCCCTGGCAAAGGACCTACCTCCATGCGGTGCAGGGGAGGCACTGGCTCCGGCCCCCTCCCACGCAGCCCCTAGAGCGGCACTCCCGCCTGGGGCGGGGCCGCCGCTCTCGGGTCTCTGACTGCTGCGGCAGGCTGGTTCACCTGCAGCCCATGGTTAGTGTACGCCTGCTCCTGAGGTACTGGCTGTACCCGCCTTTCATCATCGCTGAAGGGGTCGGCGAAGCCTTCAGGCAACTCGCGGAAGACCTCCGCTTCGGGCGTTCCGTCGACCCATCCTAGCCCGGGGAACGAGTCGGGGCCTTCCCCCGGCGCGTGCTCCAGGTTCACCATGCGGGGCATGTAGGCGTCTGTGGTCGCCCCGCCAGAGCCATCACCTGGGTGCCCCACGCCTTGAGCCACTAACCGCGGCACCTGGCCTTGGTAGCCGCTGGGTGGCACTCCGGCGCGTCCTCACAGTGGACCGCCTACGCTTGCCTCTCCTGGTGATGGCGCTGCAGAGGCAGGGCCGGCTGCGCCGGGGTCCATGTTGGCATTGTCTGGTCCCCCTAGCACCTCAGGGGACGAGCGAGGTCGGTGGGGCCTCGTGCGCGCTTCCGCCACAACCTGAGGCGTGGGCATGGAGCAGAAAGGCGGCGTACCTCTGCAGGCTCAGTCCAGTAGTTCGGCGACGCGCTCCAGCAGCGCATCGCGACCGCTCTCAGCCAACCTGCATCGTAGCAGCTCCCGCGCCACGATGAGCATGGCCCGCATATTCACCTGCTCCCGCCGGGTGTGTGGTGTCGTTGCTGCAGTGTAGCTTGAAGACCGCGCGGTGGTACGCGTGCGCCATGGTGCGAGGGCGGAGGGTGCCGGTCCACGCCGCCCGCATCCGGCGGCATTGGGTGGCGTCCGGGCCGCCTGGAGCGCGGATTTGAGGTCTTCCTAAGTGGACGATGCCGCCTGGGCGGGCTAGGCAACTCAGTGGTCGGCATGAGTCCTAGCATCGTCAGCCATCGGGGCCGTGGGGCGGCGGCGAGCTGAGGTGGAATAGAGGCTTGAGCGCACCCCTACCTGGCATGCCAAATGTCGGATTTTGGGCTCCGCGGACCCTAGAGAGGTTCGAACTCTGGGGTGCACACGAAGAATACTCTCTACCCACCGCGCTCGCCCTATGATTCCACGACCTAACTCAACGAACTCAAGGAACAAGAGACACAGGGGTTTATACTAGTTCGGGCCACCTTGCGGTGTAATACCATACTCGAGTGTGTGTGGTGGATTGCCTCGTGGGGCTGAGGATGAACTAGTACAATGGATGAACAACCTCAGTAGGTGAGGTGTTCTTGGGCTCGATGAGCTGGTGAGGGTGAGGATGATCTGGGTGATCTGCTCCTCGTTGTGGTCGAATGCCCCCTCTGGAATGCCCCTCTAGGTGGTGGCTAGGTCCTATTTATAGTGTCCTTGGCCCTCTTCCCAAAATTTAGGCGGGAAGGGATCCCACAACGGACAAATTTGAAGGGGAACATCTAGTACAAGCTATCCTGACAAAAGCGGTCTTCGCCTGCCAAAGGCTCTGGTGGTGACGCCGCGCCGGGCTCCACGGTGACCTCCATCCTACCATCCTCGGGGTCCTTGGTCTTGTTTCACCGATATGGAAACCTTCTCTTTATTCCTTGGGACTCCGCGCCTGCACTTGCCCCCTTGGCACTGAACGGGAAAATGGTACACTGCGCCCGCTGGAGCCCGCCTGGCCGTGGTCGTCATGGCTCACGTCATGTGAACCTCACGAGGTACGCCTTGCATAGATATCTCCGCTCCTCGGGATCCAGCCTAGAGAGGCTGCCCCCAGGGAGGTCTTGTTGTCGTCCGCCTCGTGAGGCTTGGCCCCTCACGAGGGTCTTGGGCTGTGGTTGCTGAAGTTGGGCCGTACCAGGCCGTCGATGGAGCCATGTCATGGGCCACAGGCAGGCAAGTCTGGGTGCCCCCATTCCTAGGACGCCGACAACCGTATTGCAATAAACACGTCCAATCTTGTTCATGCTCAACGCAAACACCAAATAACATTTATTTAGGTTTAACACTAATCCAGAAAGTATAGGGAGTGTGCAATGGTGATCATATCATATTTGGAACCACTTAAAACACATATCGTCACCTCACCCTTAACTAGTCTCCATTTATTCTGCAACTCATGTTCCGAGTTACTAATATTAGCAACTGAACAATATTAAATACCCAGGGTCTACTACGAGCACTAGTAAGGAACACATCCATAACATGTATATCAAATATATCTTTGTTCACTTTGCCATCCTTCTTATCCGCCAAATATTTGGGACAGTTCCGCTTCCAGTGACCATTTCCTTTGAAGTAGAAGCACTCAATTTCAGGCTTGGGTCTAGCTTTAGGTTTCTTCTTGGGAGTGGAAACTTGCTTGCCATTCTTCTTGAAGTTCCCTTTCTTTGCCTTGCCCTTTTTCTTGAAACTAGTGGTCTTGTTAGCCATCAACACTTGATGCTCCTTCTTTATTTCTACCTCCGCTGATTTCAGCATCACAAAGAGCTCGAGAATTGTTTTCGTCATCCCTTGCATATTTATAGTTCATCACGAAGCTCTAGTAGCTTGGTGATAATGACTAGAGAAGTCTACCAATCACTATCTTATCTGGAAGATTAACTCCCACATGATCCAGCTGATTGTAGTACTCAGACATTCTGAGCACATGCTCACTGGCTGAGCCATGCTCCTCCATCTTGTAGGCAAAGTACTTGTGAGAGGTCTCATACCTCTCAACACGGGCATGAGTCTGAAATACCAATTTAAACTCTTGGAACATCTCATATGTTCTATGTCATTCAGAATGTCTTTTGAGCCCCAAATCTAAGCCGTAAAGCATGGCGCACTAAACTATTAAGTAGTCATCGGATCGAGCTTGCCAAAGGTTCATGACGTATGCATTAGCTTCTGCAACATGTCTGTCACCTAGCAGTGCATCAAGGGCATAATTGTTCTACGAATGAATGAGGCTAATCCTCAGATCAGAGACCCAGTCGGCATTATTTCTACCAAAATCTTTCAACTTAGTTTTCTCTAGGAACGTATCAGAAACAAGGGAGTTACATCATGAGCTATTGATCTACATCATAATATGCAAATACATTTTGACTAAGTTCTTGATAAATATAAGTTCAATTAATCAAATTACTAATGAACTCTCACTTAAATTAACATCCCTCAAGTTATCTAAGTGATACATGATCCAAATCAACTAACCCATGTCCGATCATCACGTGAGATGGGGTAGTCATCCATGGTGAACATATCCATGTTGATCATATCTACTATATGACTCATGTTCGACCTTTCGGTCTCCAGTGTTCCGAGGCCATGTTTGTACATGCTAGGCTCGTCAAGTTTAACCCAAGTATTCCGCGTGTGTAATTCTATGTTACACCCGTTGTATGTGAACGTAGAGGCTGTCACACCCGATCATCATGTGGTGTCTCGAAACGATGAACTGCAGCAACGGTGCATACTCAGGGAGAATGCTTTTATCTTGAAATTAAGAGAAGGGATCATTTTATAATGCTACCCTCGTTCTAAGCAAAATAAGATGCATAAAGGATAAACATCACATGCAATCAAAATATGCGACATGATATGGCCATCATCATCTTGTGCTTTTGTTCTCCATCTCCAAAGCATCGTCATGATCTCCATCATCACCGGCTAGACACTTTGAACTGCATTGTTGCGTCATGGTCGTCTCACCAACTATTTCTTCTACAACTATTGCTAATTCATAGCGATAAAGTAAAGCAATTACATGGCGCTTGCATTTAATACAATAATTAAGAGACACGCATAAGGCTCCTGCCGGTTGTCGATATTAAAAATCATGATCATGTCATACAATAATGTATAACTCATCATGTCTTGACCATATCACATCACAACAAGCCCTACAAAATCAAGTTAGATGTCCTCTACTTTGTTGTTGCAAGTTTTACGTGCTTGCTATGGGCTTCTAGCAAGAACCGCTCTTACCTATGGCAGAAACCACAACGGTGATTTATCATGTTTGCCGTTTTCACCTCCTTCAAGGACCGACCGTAGTCAAATTTGATTCAACTAAAGTAGGAGAACAGACACCCTCCTGCCACCTTTATGCAAAAAACTTGCATGTCTCTTGGTGGAACCGGTCTCATGTACATGGACATGTAAGGTTGGTCCAGGCGTGTCAGATTCAGGGCTCTGCAAAACCCTACTAGGGTCGAACACTGGGTGCGTGCAAAGAACTCAACTTCGCCTACCTACTTGCCATCACACGAACTAGCTCGATGAACAGGAAAGTAATGGAGACACGAGGCAGTTTATCCTAGTTTAGGCCACCTAGCGGTGAGTGGCCCTACTCCAGCAGTGTGGTGGATTAGCCTCGAGATGGACTGAGGAAGAACTAGTACAGTGGGTGAACTACCTCCGGAGGAGTGTTCTTGCTAGGTGGTGGAGAGGAAGGTCTAAATGATCTGTCCCCTTGCTGGGTGGTAGCTATCCTACTTATATAGTGGCCTTGGTCCTCTTCCCCCGAAATGTTGGTGGGAAGGGATCCCACAACGACAAATTTTGAAGGGAGACAACTGGTACATCCTGTCCTGACTAAAGTTGGTCTTCTCCTGCAAAGCCTCTGATCCTGACGCCATGGTGGGCTCGACGATGACCTATGTCCCGCCGTCCTGGTGATCTTCCTCTTGTTGCATGGAAATGGAAACCTTTGGCAGATTCCTCGGGACTCTGCGCCTGATCCCGCTTCCTTAGCAGCAAAGAGGAAACTGATGTACTGTGCCTGCTGGCGCCTGCCTGGCCTTGGTCGTCATGGCTTGCATCATGCAAACCTCACGATGTGGGGGTTGCATAGAGTTATCCGCTCCTCAAGAGCCATCCAGACGAGACTGCCCCTTCCGGAGGTCTTGGCATCGTTCGCCTCGCGAGGCTTGGCTCCTCGCGAAGGTCTTGGTGTGGATGCTGAAGATGGGCCATACCAGGCCTGACAAGGACCCACGTCGCGGGCCGCAGGTAGGCAAGTCTATGTACTCTGGTTCGCAGAACACCGACAGTAGCCCCCCCGGCCCAAGGTGCGCTCGTACTTGGCTTCGGGGCGAAGCCAAAGGGCAAGGGCAAAGCTCCGCAGGCCCTAATCGCCCACAGACCTCGCCGACGCGTGGCGCCTGGATTGGACGTGGGCATCTTTGCTTCCCTGTGCATCCTCGGCAACCATTCGATTTGATAAAAAAGGGTCCATCGCCCACTTCTGGCCTCCCTCTGCTTTCCCTTCGTCTTGCTCTAGATCCCCTTTTCTCCTTGCCACAAACGCCTCCAGATTTGCCAAACCCTGCCCCCGAGTTCAGCGCCGATGGACACGGAGGTAACCAAGCCCTCTGCTTCTCCTTCGTGTCCGGTTCCTGTCTTCGACTTTGGCGCCCTGCTTGAGCCCGCGGCTCCCAAGCTGCAAGACGTTGCCTTCTAAGTTGTGAAGAAGCGGGTGGAAGCTTTGCTGTAGCAGTTCTGCCCGGTTGAGCCTACAAACGCCGCGGAGGGAGCCCTTGAGGGAGACGATGGTGACGTTGTTGATGACGGGTCTCCTTAGGCGGATGATGGTGGCATCCAAGGCTGATGAAGAGGATGATGGCGCTGCTGCTCCCCACTTTATTCCCGCAACATTTACCGTGCCTCGTGGAGGCGTAAGAACTTTGCTTTGAACTTTCGAAAAAATAGTATGCTTTGTCATAATTTGCTTTGGATTTTGCTATTTTCTTTTCTGCTTGCCTTTGGTGCTCGTTGGCAGGGCCCGACCCCGTGCATACCTCGACTGCTGTTAGGGAATCCGGATCACCAGGATGAGACCAAGGGGCGAGGGGCTACGTGGCCACTTAGGCCCCTGGGTCGCGATGCCCAGGGGTCTTCCTTGACGTATGAACATGCTTAGTGTTTTTATGAGCCGGAGTCTCACGAGGGCGCTGGGGCCTCCGTTAGCAAGGCACGGCCTCGCGCGTTACTTGACTGCCGTTGGGGCGTCTGGATTACCAGGACAGGACCAAGGGGCGAGGGGCTACGAGGTCAGTGAGGCCCCTGAGTCGTGATGCTCAGGGGTCTCCCTTGAGGTGCGAGTTGCCCTTGTGAGTTCCATACCTTCTTCCTGTCAGCCTTTGCCAGGAGGTGCGTGCAAGGACCAGGTACAAGGACCTGGTGAGGTGGCGCGCGCCAGGTCGGACCGACCTGGGCGCAACCCCCGTGTCCAACCCCCTGCGCGCTCATCTCGAGGAGAGGCTGAACAGTCGACCGAGAGGCCATCCTGGAGTTAGCGCAGCCCGAAGGCGCTCCCAGTTGTTTATCCTCGGCGCGGAGCATAGGGCTACCACTTGGCATGGGCATAACCGCGCCTCAACCATGTCGTCCGCCAGCGCGGAGCATGGGGCTTCCACTAGATGCGTGGGTGGAGGTCCCTCCGAGGGAGCACTCCGTGCATGTACAACCCAGCTGGAGGAGGTGTATATAGGCACTTGTGAGCCAGCGCTAGACCCATAAGGCCCTACCTCAAGGCGGGTTGCGCCTGATCTTCGAGAGCTTCTGAGTGATAGCTGTAACCTGCGCCTAAATGTACCTCCGGAGGCCATTGCATGGGAAGGTCACGCACCAAGGACCTCGGGAGGTGACATGAGCGGGGCGAACCCGTCAGACAGTGCTCGGTCACTTGGGTTTGTCAACGGCAGGGATGGACCCGAGCGCAGGCGTCGTGCTTAAGCTTCTTCATGTAACAACCCTAGGAGGAGCCCCCGGTGCACGGTTCCCATGGAAGCATCCCAGGCCGCAAAAAGGGAACAGGTTTGCGCACCCCGGCCTATTGGTCAGGGCGTGGCGACAATTCAAATGATGAAACAACAAACAAGCAATTTTCAAAAAGCGAGGGGAAGACCCATTTTCAAGCAAAGCCAATTCCGATTCGAGCAAAAACGATAAATGTCGTAGGGACGGACCCACACGGTCTGGGGATGATGCAGCCCGAGGGGCACCCCCAACTGAATTTAAACAAAAATACGATACACGCCACAGGGATGGACCCACACTACTTAGGGATGATGCAGCCCGAGGGGCGCTCCCAATTGAACAAAATGGAAAATGTCACCTGGCACCATTGCGGGAGGAGTGTTGGAGTAGCTGAAGACGCGTGCTGCAAAAGTTGCTCCTCATGAGTCGCCTAGATCCGGGACCTCGTGAGGCTCCCGAGGTTCAGGGAGCTCGCGGAGGACCAGCGCCTCCTCTACCAGGATCTCCTGATGCCTGGCCTCGTGAGCCGCCAAGAAATCCCGCATGCGGCGCTGGTGCATGGGAGGGCGGTTCAGCATGTCAAAAGGCATGCGAACATAGCTGTGAGGGGGGCCCTCGCACCGTCCCACCTGGGACGACCAGTAGAGCTCCAGAGACGCAACTCTGTTGAGCCCTGGGATGTTGATGCAGACATGCAGCTTGGCTCCCGAGCTTGGGGTGGCAGCTGCACTCAGTGGTGTGGGGTGACGTTTGACTTGCATAGCCCTTGATACCTGCAGGTCTTCAATATCTGGGTGATGAACTCCTGAGCACCCAGCGCCTCGTGCCTTGTGCCCTCTTCGCGGAGACATGCGCTGAAGCACGCCTCCAGATGGTGCCCGAGTTCCTCCCTCGTGGCGTTGGCTAGATCAGAGGCCCTCCAGAGGAGAGCCCCCGAACCCAGCCTGAGATGGGCACCGGGCGCGCCTTCCTATGCGAGGGAGGAAGGTGCCCCGTTCATGGGCGCAGATCCTGAGGTGCGACCAGTGGGTGTTGCTTCCTCATGAGGCCCCAGGGCGAGCAGCTGCTTCTTCTTCTTCGAGATGGCATCAGGAGGGTAGGAAAATCCCTTGGCATCTGAGTTCTCAACTGCTGCAGCTTGGTTGGCGCGCTCGAGAGCGCACACCACATCTTTCTCATTGCAGGCAACTGCGATGATGCCGCCGCTTCCCGGCATCTTAAGGACGTTGTAGCCATGGTGAGTCTCTGCCATAAACTTGGCCAAGGATGGGTAGCCAAGGATGGCGTTGTACGGGAGCCGGATGTGGGTGATGTCGAAGTCGATGAGCTCCGTGCGGTAGTTCTTGCGGTCGCCGAAGGTGACAGGAAGGCGGACCTGCCCTATTGGTGTTGTAGAGCTGTCAGTCACTCCAGAGAAAGGCTTGGTGGGCTGGAGCTGGTCGTATGGCACTTGGAGCGTGTCGAAGGTCTCGACGGATAGGACGTTGAGCCCTGCTCCGCCGTCGATGAGGGTCTTGGTGACGAGCACGTTGCTGATGGTAGGTGAGTAGAGCAGAGGGAGGGCGCCGGGCCCGGCCGCGCACTTGAGCTGGTCAGCAGAGTCGAAGGTGATGGTGCACTTGGACCATCTAAACGGGCGCGTTATCTAGAGCCTGGGTAGGACAGCGTTCACCTCTTAGGCAAACTGCTTGAAGACGCGATGAGACGCCGGGGCCTGAGCGCCTCCCAGGATGCATGCCACGGCACGCGGCTCCTGAAAGCCCCCAACCCTTTCATCTTGGTGGCGGTCGTCATTCCTTCTCGGCGATGGTGGCAGCGGAGGAATGGTTGAATTTTCTCGAGTGCGATCTTCACGAGGCTTGTCCCTCCAATGATCCTCACAAGGCTGGTCCCGCCAAGGGCCCTCACGAGGCTGGGCCTGCCGGTGGTCCTCGCGAGGCCGCTCACGCCAGCCTTGTCGAGAGTCACGATTCTCCGAGCGTCCTCCTCCACGGCCACCTCCGCGACCGTAGCCTCGGTCACAATGCTCGGGGTGGCGTTCGAGGCGTCCGTCACGGATGGCCCTGGGTTCCTGACAGTCATTGGTGTTGTGGCTATGCATGTTGTAGAAGACACAGAACGGGCGGCTGCCCTTAGAGGAATCGGGGTAATCACACCCACGTTTCATCTCAGGCTCAACCACGAGTACTGCCGGTCCCTTTCTCTTGGCTTCCTTGGTCTTGGCCTTCTTGTCTTCTGGATCAACCTCGGGAAGCTCGGTGAGCGAGAAGCGACCCTCTTCTACCTTTGCGCACTTGATCGCCAGGTTGAACATCTCCAGAGCTGAGCATGGGTCCTCCTTAATGGCGACCTCCTCCTTCATCCGGATGTGTCGAACACCATCAGTGAACGCCAAGATGATGGCCTCATCGGATACCTTGGGATTCTTGATGCGAACATTGGTGAAACGCTGGATGTACTTGCGCAGGGTCTCTCCTGGCTGCTGCTTGATACGCTGCAGGTCGCTCACCGTCGAGGTGCTGTCGCGAGTCCCTTCGAAGTTGGAGATAAAATGTTTGCGCAGCTCACCCCAGGAGGAGATCAACTCCTTCGGGAGGTTCAAGATCCAAGAACGAGTGTCGTCCTTGAGAGCAGTGGGGAACCAATTGGCCATGACCTTCTCGTCGCCACTGGCCGCTTCAATGCTCAGCTCGTAGAGCTTCAGGAACTCTGCAGGGTCGGGTGTTCCATCACAGTGCGGGGCTAGATCCGGCTTGAACTTGCCAGGCTAGATGACACGCACGAGCTCCGGGGTGAAACCTCGGCAGCCCGCCGTGCTAACTGGTGCATGCTGCTGACGCGGAGCCTGGTCTATGTGTTCGCGTGCCACCACATGAGGCGGCAGGCGACCTTGATGAAGTGGAGCTGGAAGCGCACGCGCATTGCCTTTGGGCCACTGCACCACTTGGTAGCTTTCTTCATCACGCGCAGCCACCCAGTGTGGCTATTCTCACTGGGGGGCCTCGCGCCTTGGCTCAGGGACGGCGTCTCTCCGGAGTGGTGGAGGGATTGCGCCGTGGGCCACATCACCCACCTGAGGTTGTGGAGGAGGTTGCGAACGGGACGATGGTGGAGCCTCTCCTGCATCGCCGACGAGCTCGGCAATGCGGTCCAGCCAATCTTTGTAGAGGTTGTTGTCGGTGTCAAAATCGTCGGATCTCGGGTAGGGGGTCCTGAATTATGCGTCTGAGGATTGATGTTAACAGGAGGCAGGTGACACGATGTTTACCCAGGTTCATGCCCTCTCGATCGAGGTAAAATCCTACTTCCTGCTATATTAAGATGGATGAATATGTGTACAAGAGTTGATCTACCTCGAGATCTTAAAGGCTAAAACCCTAGGTATCAGCCTATGAGGATTGAATGATTCTCTATTAGCCTCTACGGACTAAACCCTCCGGTTTATATACACACCGGAGGGGCCTAGGGTTTGTACATATCATCTTGCAGAGGAAGGAAAATCTACACCAGAGCCTAAACTTGCCATTACAGGAATTCAGGAGTCCTATCCGGATACGAGAGATGATCTTCTATAGAAATCATCATGGCCCACCAGTCCGGCCTACCAGGAGTTTGTCCGGCCACATGAGGACCCCCCGATCCAGGACTCCCTCAGTAGCCCCTGAACCTATCTTCAATGACGATGGTTTCGGCTTCCGTATTGTCTTCGGCATTGCAAGGCGGGTTCCTCCTCCCGAATATATCTTCTACAAATAGATGGATTGTGTTCGGCTCTGCAAGATTAGTACAACCCTTAGCCTCAAAGGCAGGGCTTTTAAAGAAAATGAATAATGTGACTTTACTGACAACTTTTGGGTGAGAAGTCACGTCGAACACACTAACACATCGAACCATTTTATTTGGTCCTAGTTTCGCGTTTCGAGGCATATCCTCATTGACACGTCCCGTCAGAATAGAGATCGTGCCCGCTTATTGTGGGATTCTCATCATGTGGCGTGAGCACCCATGCCGCGCATTACACACGACTGCTTTGGGAACCGGCTAGTTTTATGGCTAAGGTGGGGGGACGCTCTGTATTCGCAGCGTTATAAAAGGACACCAATCCCTTTCATCAACCCCACGCCTTCCTCAAGCTCGAGCTCTCCAATCTCCCTTGCCCCCGTACTCTCATCTCCTGCGCCCAGAACTCCTCGTTCCTCAACCACTACGCCCCTTCCCAGCAATGGCTGGATCCGGTGCCAGAGGCAAGTGGGAGGCTTCTACGGTCACCGAAAAGACCATGAAGGATCTATGGAGTGCGGGGTATCTCGTCGACGACATCGCACACCTAGTCCCCCCTAAGTGCCAGGTGACTCCCGTCCCTAAGGAGGGCGAGAGGGTAGTGTTCACCTCTCATTTTGTTAGGGAGCTAGGGTTTCCACTCCACCCGTTCGTCTGGGGTCTTTTGTTTTTCTACGGGCTAGATTTCCACGATCTAGCTCCGAACTCAATCCTTCACATATCCGCATTCATAGTGATGTGTGAAGCTTTTCTCCGCATCCCCTCACACTTTGGCCTGTGGTTTAAGACCTTCAACGTGAAGTCGAAGGTGGTGAACGGGGAACACGCAGAGTGCGGGGGCGCTATGATCAGTAAGCTCTTGAATGCAACTTGGCCCAAGGGCTCATTCGTGGAGACGAACAAAGTCTGGCAGCAGGAGTGGTTCTATATCACCGAGCCCCGCGACACCAACTGGGCGGCGGAGCCTGCTTTCAGATCAGGACCCCCAGAGAGGCTAACCTCCTGGACCAAAAAGGGTCTAAATTGGGGGTCGCCCAGTGAGGTGATGACTCTCATAGGCCGTGTGTCCGGCATGATCTCCAAGGGGCACCTTCTCTCCTCCATGGTCCAGGTGATGCTGACCCGGCTTGTTCTCCCTTGCCAAAGCCGGGATTCCTCCCTATGGGAGTTCAATCCGGCAGGAGACAAGCCGCTAAAGCATCTCTTCGGCTCCACACACAAAGAGATATGGAAGCACCTCTTCAAGAGCCAGGAGGAATGGCCCGAAGAGAATGAGGATGCGGGCTTCAGTACTGAAGTTTCCGCCACTGAGGTAATAATGATATCTGCCGAACACTTGTCCTTTCCTATTACTTAATGATAATAGGAGTTGGACTTTTTATGTGATATACAGGCTTGGACGAAGAAGGTAACCCGGATCAAGTGCCCGTCACCTCTGCCCGAAGACCCAATGTTGCCTCTATTGACGGCAATGCTGGTTCTGGCTTCGTACAAGGCACCGACCAAGAAGCCCAAGAAGACAAAGGGCAAGGGGGCTGGAAACAGCCCCATCCTATGGGCAAGCAGCTCGAGGACCTCCATATTCTTTCCTCCGACGAGGTAGAGGAAGATGATGAGGAGGAAGAGCAGGAAGAAGAAGTACCTCCCACGCAAGGTAGGGGGACGAAGAGGGGGGCCGTTGCTGATGCGAGCACGGCCATGCCCCGAAGGAAGAGGAAGCTAAAGCTCGGTGACAGTTCAGATTCATCCGAACACAGCTTCCTGGTGAAGCCCAGGGTAAAACCCCTGCCCGAGACGTAAGTCAGTCCGGACTCCAGTGTTGCACCTCTGTTTATTCAGCTTTTCTTGTGTTTTACTTAATATCTTTCTACTGCAGACCTACAGCCCTCCCGGTGTAAACCCTGATACAACATCATCGAAGGGGAACTCTCTGGCGCCTAGGCAGACAGAGAGTGACGCGCCGGTCCGGGCTTCATTGCCCGTAATCGGCTGGGACACCGAAGTATCATCCCAGCGGGTTCTCTCCGCCTATGGAGATGAGGGCGGGGCAGGAGACAGGGCGGCCGAGGGTAATACCTCGGCGGCCGCTGACCATGGGGAAACGGCCCCCATGGAGACCGAAGATGTGGGGCCCGCACAGTCCGGGGTCCCACCGAACACTGTCCCGGAGCCTAGCGCGGCTCCATGGTTTGAAGATCCCGCTCCTCAAGCGGAGGAGGATACATCGGCGCCCGGAGTGAATCCGGAGGCGCTGGATTCTATGGAGTGAGCACTGCAAAGTGCTCTCGTCATTGAAGAACACCGCACCGTGACGGGTGCGGTGATGAAGAAGATTCAGTCCGTCAAGGGCGGACTGAATGAAGCCTTCAACATCCTTTTAACAGGCTTTGAGGTAAGCCATGTAATGCTTTTAAGAAATCTTATTTGTTTTATGTTCACATATATAACCAGTAGCCCCTGATGCTTTGTGTGATTCTGAAAAGAATCGGAGGAACTATCCATTTTACAGAGCTTCACTGTCGTGCAGGCTTCTATAGTTACAGCGACTGCGCGAGACGCAGAGGTTGCCGCACTAAATCGGAAGCTCGAGGTAGCCAATGCGGACCTCGACCGCATCAACCGACGTTTTAATGAAACGCAAGGTATGCGGATTTTTATTTAAATGTCAATAAGACTTAAGTTATTAAGTATGAGTACTGACTCTAACATTATATTCTGTATTACACAGTTGGCGCCGCTGAGCTCGAGGCCCTCAAGGGCGAGGTTGCCAGGGCCAAGGCAAATAAGGCGGCCGCTGATAAAGCGACTGCTGATTTAGAGGCCGAAAAGGAAGAGTGCGAGAAGCAAAAATATCGGGTGTCTGAAGTCGAGGTTGAGCTTCAAGATGCCATCCGTAAGTGTGAGGCATCAGAGAAGAAGACTTCGGAACAGGCGACCGAGCTGTCTACGGCAGTAAAGTCTGCCCAGGATGCGCGAGGCGAGGCGCATAGTGCTCGTCAAGAGATCGAGCAGGCATGACAGATAGCATCTGGTAAGATATTTCTCTTACAAAGCATCTTCGGAGGGCAGAAGTATATTGGGCTGACATGATTGTGGAGTTCTCCAAGCGTGTTTGCTGATCTTCCAAGGAGCAGCGTAGATGGCGCCCAATATTTCCGTGCCCTGGAGGGGAACAACACGGAGAATCTGTTGTGGTCGTAGTTCGAGGCGACAAAACATCGGATGCCCCTCAGCGACCAGATGAAGCAGCTGGTCGAGCTGCACAACATAGTGAGTTCGGCCATTAAGGACTTGATAGTCCGGCTATGGCCCGCTGAGCCAATCCCAAGTAGTTACTCCGGGTTGGTGAAGCGGCTCGTCGAGGCGAGTCTGCGGGTCGACGCATTAACGCGGTCGGCTTGCATAGAAGGGGCTCGGATGGCCTTCGCGCGCATCAAAGTGCACTAGGCGAAGATGAACGCATTGCATAGAGCAACTGCAGGCCCGCCCGCAGGCAAGGAGCACCGCAAGCCGGAGAAGTACTTCGAGGACGTCATCGAGGGCGCCCGCCTTGTTGTGACATCCCAAATTTTCAATTTGGAATGTTATACATAGATCATACTGCATTGCATATTTCTTTGCATTTTGTTCGTGGCGATCCTCAAAAATTCTAAGCAACTCAAGGACCTACGGAAAGAGTTGGGAATTCTACCGTTCGTATTTGAGTTTACTCGAATACCGGTACGAGGATAACATTGGTTTTAATTATTTTTCTCTCCTAAAAATATTTATAAATAAAATATATGAGCGGAGATAATATGACTTCTCCAAAATAACAAAAATATTGGAGGAAAAATATTAAAATCACTTTTGGTATTTTTTCGAATTTATTTGTGATTTTATTTGCATAGGAGAAATACGCGTTTTTCAAAATTGCATTTAGGTCCGGGAAAAATGTTCACTTTGTCCTAAATATTGTTAGAGGACGGTGAAAATTTATTTCAGAATTTTTGGAGTCCGTTTAGTATTTCTTTTGTTAGTTTTCGTACGTCAGGACTCGTTTAAAAAAAAGGAAACCGCCTCTGGGCCGTAACCGGCTAGGACTCTCCTAGCCGGGGGTCTTTATAACCAGCGCCCGCCGGCCCGCCAGCCCACCTCGCCCGAGCCGCCGATCCCTAGCCCCGCCCTAGCGCCGCCGCCGCCGGCCGCCTCCGCCGTCGCTGCCGCGCTGACGCTGCCAGCCACCGCCGCCGCCATTGGTCCCCGCCGCGCCGCCGCCGCTGCTCGCCTCCGCGCCGCCGCCGCTGCTCGCCGCCGCCCCTCCGCCATCGTACCGTGGCCGCACCGCCGCCCGCCGGAGTTGCTGCCGCCGCCGCCGCAGGTCTTCGCGCCGAAGCCATCGCCGTCGGTTTAGTCTAAAAACCGATCGGTTTTTTTTCGAGAAACCCTAGATTCGTTTTTTAGACTAGATCGTTTTTTCCGGTTTAGTTATTTAGCGGACATTCGTCCATACGTTCGTTTTAACGAACGTTGTTCGCCCGTTAGCCACAGACAGCGAACGTTCGTTCGTTAGTCTGTTCGTCAGTTTTCTTATTCGAGGTATTTATCCGCGATTTTCCCGATCGGGATTTCTGCCCTGATCTTGTTTTTCGTTCTTCTTTTCGCTCGAGAGTCGGAATCAGGTGATTCAAAATCCCAGATCTTAGTCTCGACGCCCTCTTTCCGTTTAACCAACTAGAACCAAGTTTTTGGTACGGTAAAATTTGACCCTAGATCAAACTAGTAAACGAACCTCGTTTCTTTCGCAGTTTGAGTTTTGTTGCTTCTTTCGATTTGATTCTCTTTGCAAACTGGAGTTCTTAAGTTGAACTTTCTGGTTAGATCTTGTCTTTTGGAGTTTTGTTTGTGCATCATTGCTTGATTGCTTTTGTATGCTATTGTTTTCTTGCGATAGAATACCCGGACTGTGAAGCATGCTACTACGAGTCCCTAGGTTTTGCGAATCATCAGCGAGGCAAGTAACACTTTGATCATACCATTTATTACCCAGTTTTTATGCATTAGATCAAACCGTCACACATTGCATGAGTAGGATCTCTTAACTTGTGGGTCTGGGAAGTAGTTTGAGGTAGAACCTATTACCTGCATTATTTTCAAACCCTTGGGAGTTACTTCTACTCTATGCTTAGGTTATCATGCTATGCTCGTAGACGTGGTTTGGGTTTGAGTGAAATCCATGACAGATGTGAGTTGTTAATTAAGGGTTCAACTTAAGGTGGCTACTTAAATACACATCTGGGTGGATTGGTTGCAGGGCACCTTGGGTATCCGGTGTTGTCCTAGGAAAACCCGGGGTTTCCATGTGTGCCACCCAGGCTCAAAGGGATCATAAAACTATTCATGCTAGAAACTTCCGTGTGCAGCCACAATGCCATTATGGGCTCTGGCATATTGGAGTAAGTTGTGGGACACCTTTCCATGATGGGCTAGCAGATGTAGAGGGATTGTAGGTGCACCGGCCTATCTATCGGTTAAGGGGACCTCTTCGGAAAGACTGTGTCTCGGTCATCCGTTTCTCAAACACCATGCAGTGCGAGAAAATCAACGGAGGAGATCAAGTCTCGTGGGAAAAGTGCACAAACCTCTGCAGAGTGTACAAACTGATCATGATTAGCCGTGTCCCCGGTTATAGACAATCTTGAGTATATGGTACTTGAATTATTGGTTGATCTCATCACTCTAAAGTTATTTTGTTGGGTTAATGATAAATTTAATTGGGATTGAGTTGGAGGTACCTTCTAAATGATGTTTCAACTACCATGATAGTTAGAATAAAAATTTATTCCTTTGTTGTAGGGAAAAATTGGCTTTACGCAAAAAATTTAACCTTAGAGCCTCCACCAGCCAAATATGCATATAGTGTAGCCTTTATTTCTGTTACCTGCATCTTCTGTGTTATCTTGCCAGCATATTCCATGTGCTGACCCGTTTCGGGCTGCAACATGTTACATTGCAGACTTTTCAGACGAGGAGTAAGACGTACTAGGTCGTTTGTCATGCACTCAGCTATGCCGTTGGAGTTGATGGACTCACTTATCTTCCAAGCCTTCCGCTGTTATTTTGTTAGATGGCCATATGCCATAGACTTTTTGTAATAAGTTCTCTTTGGAGACACTCGATGTAATAAGTGTGTGATTGCCACCCTGTTATAAATTCTTCAAGTACTGTGTGTGTTAGCATTACCGATCGAGGGATGACACTGAAACACAGAGACTTCGGTCCATTCGGATCGTGGTCGCTACAAGATGGTATCAGAGCACACGCTGAATGTAGGACACGACCACTAAGATAAACCCTAGGTCACTCTTCTCTACTCATTTCTGACTCCTCTCCATTTTCTACTTCTTTAGGATGGTGGACCCAAGGAACAAGTTCACTCAACCGGATGAAGACACACCTTTTGGACGACACTTGAAGGAAGTCACTACGCACCTGAACATAGGAATACCAAGCTTTACCGGGACCTACACCGCCACCTTACCAGAAGAGGAGCGATGGAGCATTCAAGTTCAAATTCCCGGGAGAACCTTCGCACCATCCACTGAGCCAATAGAGTTTTCTTTCGATGCACCAACCTGGAGCCTAGGCAAGAGTATGGCAGCCCACATCACTATGGGAAGGATCGGAGAAGTCTATAAGCAGGAGCTAAAGGACACTATCTACCAGATTTGTGGACGCCGAGATGAGCGTTGGGACATGATCAGCACCCGGAAGGATAGGTCCATTGCAGCGTTCATCCAGGAGTTAAACCAGCACATTCGTCGACAGGAGCACCAGATGTGCGTGGGGATGATAGATTTGAAGAAGGCACTAAATAGGAATATGGAGCTAGAAGAAGAACTCAAGTCTACTCATGAAGGATACGAGGAGGAGATGTTGATACTAGTGGAGAAGAACAATGATTTGACAAGGAAGCTAGGAGTATTCATGGGAGGTCCAGCACCAGGAGGAGAAGAAGAGGAAGAAGAACCCAAGGAGATTCGTTCTGAGGACTACATCATCATCGATGACACAGATTCAGACCCTGATGATAGCAATGACGAAGACTATGAAGATGAAGCTAGATCAGACATCATGGAATCTTCCGCCGATCAAAATTTCTAGAGGACCACCCTATGACTAGTAGTTTTCCCCACAAGTAGTATTTAGAGCACTTTTGTAACGTTAGTTAGATCTTTGTAAGACCTTGCTTGAAATTGATTGGTATGATATGATTGTGTTTGTCTCATGTGCATATGGGTAGTGATTTTCCCTTAGACCTCAATTCTATTCTAATCTCTTCCCTCTACACCCATCAGATGCCTCCAAGACATGAGCCTGGATTTGAGTTTCCCCCCGAGCTCACTCAGTTGATCCAGCAGCAGAACACCTTGATCAACTTCTTGTCAAGAACACTCAGAACAACCAGAATAACAACAACCCTCCACCACCACCACCCGTGGACAACCTGACACGTTTCTTAAGGTTGCAACCACCGGTGTTTGCTAGCAGCATTGAACCAATAGTCGCTGATGACTGGCTGCGCAAGATTGGAAGGGATTTGACCACAGCCAATTCCTTGGATGCTGAGAAAGTGCGATTTGCTGCAGATCAGTTGTCTGGACCAGCCGCAGCATGGTGGGAGAATTACACAGCCACTTTCCCTATAGCCAATGTCACTTGGGAGCAGTTTCAGCAAGCTTTCCGTACTGCCCATGTCTCAAATGGAGCTATGAGCATGAAGAAGCGGGAGTTTCGCAACTTGCGCCTAGGGAATCGTACTGTGGCTCAGTACATAGACGAGTTTAGTACCCTATCTCGTTATGCCCCAGATGATGTGGCCGCAGATGCCGCTAAGCAGGAGAGATTTATGGAAGGGCTAAATGATGAGATGAGCATACAGTTGATGGTGGCAACCTTCAACAACTACCAGGAGTTGGTAGATAAAGGTCTTATGATTGAAGGGAAGCAGCAACAGATTGAGAGCCGCAAATGGAAGTATGGACAAGGAAGGAATAATTCTGGAGCCCAGTAGAAGCCCCGATTCACTCCAAATTCGGGAGGATATACCCATAACCATGGAATCCACAACCACACTGGAGGAATTTCCCACAACCACAATGGCTCCAAGAATGGAAATGGGAATGGAGCAAACAATAACCAGAACCGCTCTACCCCGTCCACACCCGCCAAGAAGGATTTAAGCCATGTCACCTGTTACAAGTGCGGGAAGAATGGACATTATGCCAATGCGTGCCCTGAAGCTAAGAATGAGAACAGCAATGGAAGCGCCGGGAAGAAGCCCAACCCATTCAACAAAGGACAAGTGAACCACGTGACCGTGGAGGAGATTGAAGAGCAACCAGATGCTGTTGTCGGTAAGTTTTTGGTTAAGACATTTACCGCAATAGTTCTTTTTGATACTTGTGCATCGCATTCATACATTTCAAGGGGATTCGTAAATAGACATAGGATGGCCACCCAAGTCTTAAGACCCCCATGTTAGTAAGTTCACCAGGAGCAGAGTATATGGCACATCAAGGATGTTTTCAGACGCCATTGATCATAGGACGCCATGTTTTCCCCTCAGACCTGATAGTTTTGGAGTCACACGGATTGGATGTGATATAAGGTATGGATTGGCTACAGAAGTATGGAGGGAACATCGATTGTGCCAGCAAGTCTATTTTTCTTACCACCCCGGAGGGAAAAAGGATTAAGTATGTATCTAGGCATTCGCCTATACGGACACAAGTGCATTCTCTCACGGGAGTTGTTCAGGAGGAAGTGCCGGTAGTAAAGGATTACCCGGATGTGTTTCCAGAGGAGCTACCTGGTATGCCCCCGGATAGAGATATTGAGTTTTTGATTGAGCTGTTGCCTGGCACCGGACCTATATCGAAGAGACCATATTGGATGCCAGCGAATGATCTGGAGGAGATCAAGAAGCAGATTAAGGAGTTATTGGAGAAAGGTTTTATTCATCGGAGTTCATCACCTTGGGGAGCCCCAGTGCTTTTGGTTGAAAAGAAGGATGGATCTTTAAGAATGGTCGTTGATTACCGTGCACTGAATGAAGTGACTATTAAGAATAAGTACCCGCTGCCGATGATCAATGATTTGTTCGACCAACTCCAGGGAGCGAAAGTATTCTCCAAGATCGATCTACGATCTGGATACCACCAGTTGAAGATCCGAGAGAAGGATATACCTAAGACAGACTTCACCACAAGGTACGGGCTATATGAGTATACGGTTATGTCATTTGGATTGACTAACGCCCCTGCCTATTTCATGAGTATGACGAATAAGGAGTTCATGGAGTTCTTGGATAAGTTTGTCGTGGTATTCATTGATGATATTTTGGTGTACTCAAAGAATGAGGAGGAACACGCGGAGCATTTGCGTTTGGTACTGGAGAAGCTCAGAGAACATTAGTTGTATGCCAAGTTTAGCAAATGTGAGTTTTGGTTGAAGGAAGTTGGATTCTTAGGGCATGTTATATCGGGAGAAGGTATAGCAGTGGACCCCGTCAAAGTGCAGGCAGTCACTGAATGGTTGGCACCCACTTCAGTAGGAGAGATCCGCAGTTTTCTTGGACTCGCAGGATATTACCGGAGATTCATAGAAAATTTCCCCAAGATTTCTAAGCTAATGACGATGTTGTTGAAGAAGGAGACAAAGTTCGATTGGACTGAGGAGTGCGAAGAAAGTTTCCAGGAGTTGAAGAAACGGTTGACGACAGCCCCAGTGCCGATATTGCCAGATATACGCAAGGATTTCCAAGTGTACTGCGATGCTTCAAGCTTAGGGCTTGGAGGAGTACTTATGCAGGATGGAAGAGCTGTTTCCTATGCATCTTGTCAACTACGACCACACGAGTTGAATTATGTGACACATGATCTGGAGTTAGCAGCTGTAGTGCACACACTCAAAACCTGGAGACATTTCCTTATTGGAAATCGTTGTGATGTGTACACAGATCATAAGAGTTTGAAGTACATTTTCACTCAGAAGGAGCTAAACCTCAAAAAGAGGAGATGGTTGGAGCTTATAAAAGATTATGATAAGAAGTTGCACTATCACCCAGGAAAGGCCAATGTCGTTGCAGACGCTCTGAGCCGAAAGAGTTATGCAAATATCCTTGTAAAAGGGGAAATGCCCCAGGAGATAGCAGAAGATCTCAGGGAGCTTTGTTTGGAGATAGTTCCTAGAGGTTTTGTCGCAAATTTGGAGGTTCAGTCAACTTTGCTGGGGAAAATACGCGAAGCCCAGAAGGATGACAAAGAGATTGCCAAGATAAAGAAGATGATGAGTGAAGGAAAAGCCAAAGGATTTCGTGAGGATGAGCACGAGACCTTGTGGTTTTAGGATCGAATCTATGTGCCCAACAACCCGGAGATCAGGAAGTTGATACTGCAGGAAGCACATGATTCGCCATACTCGATACACCCCGGAAACACCAAGATGTATTTGGACTTGAAGGAACGTTTCCGGTGGACGGGAATGAAGAAGGATATTGCCGAGTATGTAGCCGTATGTGATGTGTGCCAGAGAGTAAAAGCAGAACATCAGAAGCCAGCAGGATTGCTACAACCTATGCCGATACCCGAATGGAAGTGGGAGAAGCTTGGCATGGATTTTATCACCGGATTGCCCAGGACCAAATCAGGATATGACTCAATCTGGGTAGTAGTGGACCGTTTGACCAAAGTAGCCCACTTTATCCCCGTGAAAACCACATACACCAGTGCCAAGTTGGCCAAGATATACATGACCAGGATCGTATGTCTGCACGGAGTTCCGAGGACCATTGTATCAGATAGAGGAACACAGTTCACCTCAAAGTTTTGGCATCAACTACACCAAACTTTGGGAACGAGGTTGGAATTCAGCACAGCTTTTCATCTGCAGACCGACGGATAGACCGAGAGAGTCAACCAGATTCTGGAGGACATGTTGAGAGCCTGTGTGCTAGATTATTGATCTAGTTGGGATGATAATTTGCCCTACGCTGATTTCTCATACAACAACAGTTACCAGGCCAGTTTAAAGATGGCACCGTTCAAAGCATTGTACGGAAGGAGATGTCGAACGCCATTAATGTGGGATGAAGTTGGAGATCGACAGTTGTTTGGACCAGACTTGATCAAAGAGTCTGAAGAGAAGGTTAAGCTAATTCGAGATAGATTGAAGGTAGCTCAGTCCAGGTAGAAGAGTTATGCGGACTCGAAGCGCAAGGAGATAGCTTACGAAATCGGAGACATAGTGTACTTGAGAGTATCGCCTCTGCGAGGAGTTAAACGTTTTGGTGTCAAGGGAAAGCTAGCCCCGAGATTTGTGGGACCTTACCATGTTTTGGAACGCATGGGAGAGGTTGCCTATAAGTTGGAGTTGCCCGAAGGATTGTCAGGAGTGCACGATGTGTTTCACGTTTCGCAGCTTAAGAAGCGCCATGCGGAGATGGCCGATATCCCACTTAGAGACACAGTACCCCGGGAAGCACTTCAGTTGGATAGTGATCTGACCTATGAGGAGAAGCCTGTTAAGATTCTTGAATTTTCGAGCAGAGTCACCCGCAATGAGGTTATCAAGTTTTGCAAAGTTCAGTGGAGTCACCACATCGAGGAAGAAGCCACCTGGGAATGACAAGATGATCTACGCAAGGACCACCCACACCTGTTCTCTAGCCAAGCCGAATCTCGAGGGCGAGATTCATTCTAAGGGGGGTAGGTTTGTAACATCCCAAAATTTCAATTTGGAATGTTATACATAGATCATACTGCATTGCATATTTCTTAGCATTTTGTTCGTGGCGATCCTCGAAAATTCTAAGCAACTCAAGGACCTACGGAGAGATTTGGGAATTCTACCGTTCGTATTTGAGTTTACTCGAATACCGGTAGGAGGATAGCATCGGTTTTAATTATTTTTCTCTCCTAAAAATATTTCTAAATAAAATATATGAGCGGAGATAATATGACTTCTCCAAAATAACAGAAATATTGGAGGAAAAAAATATTAAAATCACTTTTGGTATTTTTTTCGGATTTATTTGTGATTTTATTTGCATAGGAAAAATACGTGTTTTTCAACATTGCATTTAGGTCCGGGAAAAATGTTCACTTTGTCCTAAATATTATTAGAGGACGGTGAAAATTTATTTCGGAATTTTTGGTGTCCATTTAGTATTTCTTTTGTTAGTTTTCGTATGCCAGGACTCATTTAAAAAAAGAAAGAAAAGGAAACCGCCTTTGGGCCATAACCGGCTAGGACTCTCCTAGCCGAGGGTCTTTATAACCAGCGCCCGCCGGCCCGCCAGCCCACCTCGCCCGAGCCGCTGAACCCTAGCACCGCCCTAGCGCCGCCGCCGCCAGCCGCCTCCGCCGGCGCTGCCGCGCCTCGCCGCCGCCAACCGCCGCCGCCGCCTCCGCTGCTCGCCGCCGCGCCGCAGCCGCCGTGCCGCCACCGCACCGCCGCCCGCCGGATTTGCCGCCGCCACCGCCGGCCTTCTCGCCGGAGCCGTCACCGTCTTTCCCGAGGTAGCCGCCGCCGCCGTCGGTTTAGTCTAAAAACCGATCGGTTTTTTTTCGAGAAACCCTAGATTCGTTTTTTAGACTAGATCAGTTTTTTTTGGTTTAGTTATTTAGCGGATGTTCGTCCGTACGTTTGTTTTAACAAACTTTGTTCGCCCGTTAGTCGCAGACAGCGAACGTTTGTTCGTTAGTCTGTTCGTTAGTTTGCTTTTTCAGGGTATTTATCCGTGATTTTCCTGATCGTGATTTCTGCCCTGATCTTGTTTTTTTTTCTTTTCGCTCGAGAGTCGGAATCAGGTGATTCAAAATCCCAGATGTTCGTCTCGATGCCCTCTTTACGTTTAACCAACTGGAACTAAGTTTTTGCTACTGTAAAATTTGACCCTAGATCAAACTAGTAAACATACCTCATTTCTTTTGCAGTTTGAGTTTCATTGCTTCTTTCGATTTGATTCTCTTTGCAAACCGGAGTTCTTAAGTTGAATTTTCTGGTTAGATCTTGTCTTTTGGAGTTTTTTTTGTGCATCATTGCTTGATTGCTTTTGTATGCTATTGTATGCTTGCGATAGAATACCCGGACTGTGAAGCGTGCTACTACGAGTCCCTAGGTTTTGCGAATCATCAGGAAGTCAAGTAACACTTTGATCATACCCTTTTATTACCCAGTTTTTATGCATTAGATCAAACCCTCACACATTGCATGAGTAGGATCTCTTAACTTGTGGGTCTGGGAAGTAGTTTGAGGTAGAACCTATTACCTGCATTATTTTCAAACCCTTGGGAGTTACTTCTACGCTATGCTTAGGTTATCATGCTATGCTCGTAGACGTGGTTTGGGTTTGAGTGAAATCCATGACAGATGTGAGTTGTTAATTAAGGGTTCAACTTAAGGTGGCTACTTGAATACACATCTGGGTGGATTGGTTACAGGGCACCTGGGGTATCCAGTGTTGTCCTAGGAAATCCCGGGGTTTCCGTGTGATTGTCCTATGGAATGCCACCCAGGCTCAAAGGGATCATAAAACTATTCACGCTAGAAACTTCTGTGTGCAGCCACAATGCCATTATGGGCTCTGGCATAGTTGAGTAAGTTGTGGGAAACCTTTCCATGATGGGCTAGCAGATGTAGAGGGATTGTAGGTGTACCGACCTATCTATCGGTTAAGGGGACCTCTTCGGAAAGACTGTGTCTCGGTCATCCGTTTCTCAAACACCATGCAGTGTGAGAAAACCAACGGAGGAGATCGAGTCTTGTGGGAAAAGTGCACAAACCTCTGCAGAGTGTACAAACTAATCTTGATTAGCCGTGTCCCCAGTTATGGACAATCTTGAGTATCTGGTACTTGAATTATTGGTTGATCTCATCACTCTAAAGTTAATTTGTTGGGTTAATGATTACTTTAATTGGGATTAAGTTGGAGGTATCTTCTCAATGATCTTTCAACTACCATGATAGTTAGAATAAAAGTTTATTCCTTTGTTGTAGGGAAAAATTGGCTTTACGCAAAAACTTTAACCTTAGAGCCTCCACCAGCCAAATATGCATATAGTGTAGCCTTTATTTCTGTTACCTGCATCTTCTGTGTTATCTTGCCAGCATATTCCATGTGCTGACCCGTTTCGGGCTGCAACATGTTATGTTGCAGACTTTTCAGACGAGGAGTAAGACGTACTAGGTCGTTTGTCATGCACTCAGCTATGCCGTTGGAGTTGATGGACTCACTTATCTTCCAAGCCTTCCGCTGTTATTTTGTTGGATGGCCATATGCCATAGACTTTTTGTAATAAGTTCTCTTTGGAGACACTCGATGTAATAAGTGTGTGATTGCCACTCTCACTACTGGAATCAGCTACTTTGCCATCTGCCAGCTCTTTGCCGTCTGCTAGCGGACGTCAAAGAAGGTATTTGCCATCAGCTACCCAAAAGCAGACGGCAAAGAACTGGCTGATGGCAAAGAAAGCCTTTGCCATCAGCCAGATCTTTGCCGTCCGCTAGCTGACGGCAAAGAATCTTTGCCGTCCGCTAGCAGACGGCAAAGAGGGAGGGGGGGGGCCACTGAGGAGCTGGTTAAAAAATACTTAACGTCCCCCCGCTTTGCCGTCCGCCGCAGATGGCAAATATGAAGAAAAGCGGACGGCAAAGGCTACCCTAACTAACCTAACTAACGGCCGAGCCCCCTGCCCCGCCCGTTACTCATCTCTCTCCCTCGACCTCCTCTGGCCCCGCCCCCGCCGCCCGACGCCGCCCCCACCCTCGCCGCACCCGCCACCGCCCATCGCCGTCCGGCGCCGCCGCCGCTCCCACCCCCTCCCCCACCC
>LR738709.1:432104270-432134596 GCA_902687465.1 Secale cereale
GACCCCCTGACCCCGACACCACACCCCGACCCCAAAACAGCACCCCGACCCCGACACGGCACCCCGACACCGACAGGACACCCCGACCCCCGACACCTCCCGAAAAGGTGTTCTTTGGCCTTCCAGAGGCCGACGGGGTCATATATTTGTGAATTATTAGTTAGGTCATATATTTTTCGATTTAGTTATGAAAAACATCATATATAATTGTGTGGATCGTGTAGTTTTAAATGTGCAGTTGTTTCATCGCTGCGAGGTTTGGTGTTTGACGACCTCGTCGTGCGTTTGACGAGCTCTGCCCCTTCGTTCGTGGGTGAGCACAAATGACAAGTCCTCCTCCCCCATTAATTATTTGATCTATTCCGATGAAACTTGATAGCTAGCTATATATGTGTCTTGAATCATCAGTATGCGTAACCAATATGTGTCTCCCGTTCGAAAGCGTCATAGTTATAAATATGCATGCATTTGCATATTTATAACCTTGATTCTTTCGAATTGTCCAACGCTATCCATGGACAGCCCGAGTATGTGTAGATTGGGTTCGTTTTCCCATATGCTTTGCTCCGGATCCGACGCATAAATTTCGTCAGTGCCTCCCCTGTTGTTCTCCGGGTACACATCCTCTCTATTTATTGCAGAGACGTGTATCAGGAGAACAGCGGGGAGGTGCTGCCGAAATTTTGCGTCGGATCCGGAGCATAGCATGGGAAAATGAACCCAATCTACACATACACGGGTGGGATTAGGACCTATCATTACCTATTAGAGTGTAGGTTGCATGGACGTAATAAAATTGACAAAGTAGATCAACTGATGAATATATACATGGTGAATTACATATATAATTGTTGTGTGTCCAGTAACTCTGAATGTCAAGATGAGTGACCGTGCTTGGATGTATACCGGTCACACTGGTCAGAACAAATGGAGCGCTGAATGGTTCACAAAAACTAAGGGGTTTGTGCAAGCCGCATTTGCAAATGGCCAAAAGAAAACCTGGTGCCCCTGTTTCCGGTGCGGCAATTGGGAAAAGAAGACAGAGGCTGAAATGGGCAAACACTTGCAGAAGAGTGGTTTTACGCCCGATTATACGGTGTGGACATTTCATGGTGAGTCTGCCCAACGTGACCGAGCTGAGGTGGATCGTCGTCGCACCGGCGAGCATGGTACCGGGATGGAAAACATGGTGCAAGACTATGATGATGCTCGGGATTCGGACGAGGAGATGGAGGAATCTGCAAAGGCCTTCAATGAAATGTTGGAGTCTTCGAAACGTCCGCTCCACGAGCACACTGAGCTTTGTCAATTGGATGCCATCTCACAAGTAATGGCTCTGAAGGCTCAGTTCAACTTGGGCAGAGAATGCTATGACGCAATTATGACAGTATTTGGACGCTTTCTACCCAAAGGCCATGTAATGCCTGCAAACCTGTACCAATCGGACAAAATCCTCCGTGCACTGAAGATGCCCTATGAGAAGATACATGCCTGTGAGAAAGGATGTGCCTTATTTAGGCTTGACTATGCGGACTTGAACTATTGTCCCATTTGCAAGTCTTCCAGGTATATTGTGGTAGACAACGGTATGGGTGAGAAGACACAGACCAAAATCCCCGTTAGTGTTCTTCGGTATATGCCAATCGTACCAGGACTTCAACGTCTTTTCATGGTCGAAGAGACGGCCAGACAGATGACATGGCACAAAACAGGCAAAAGAACCGAACTAGATGCAGATGGGAATCTGATGATGGTACACACATCGGATGGTGTTGCGTGGAAAAAGTTTGATGAATTACATGCTGACAAAGCGGTAGATCCGAGGCATCCTTGAGTCGGCATCAGCACGGATGGGTTCAGTGTGTTTGGTATGACGGCAGCCCAATATAGTTGTTGGCCCGTATTTGTCTTTCCACTCAATCTCCCCCCCGGATAGATTATGCAAAGAAAGAACATTTTCCCGACGTTGATAATTCCATGACCCAACTATCCGGGCAAAAATATGAATGTGTACATGCAGCCGCTTAAGGACGAATTGCAAGAAGCCTGGGATAATGGGTTCAAGACATACGACGCCTTTAGCAAACGGAACTTCATAATGCATGTCTGGTACATGTACTCGACGCATGACTTGCCGGCGTATGCGCTATTCGTTGGCTGGTGTGTGCATGGAAGGTTCCCGTGCCCCACATGCAAGGGAGCTCTTGAGTTTCGTTGGCTTCAGGCCGGTCGCAAGTTTTCTTGCTTCGACATGCATAGACAGTTCCTGGATCCTCGCCATAAGTTCAGGAAAGACAAGAAGAACTTCATCAGGGGTAGAGTTGTCAAAAACTCTGCACCACCTGCATTGACAGGCCAACAGACCCTGGATCAGTTAAACGCTCTCGAGCCAGATCCACAACGTCCAGGGTACTTCAAGGGGTATAATACTAAGCACGCGTGGACTCACAAAACATGCTTATGGGATCTGCCTTACTTCAAAGACCTCCTTTGCCCACACAAGATCGACGTGATGCACACTGAGAAGAATATCGCCGAGGCACTTTTTGGTACATTGTTTAGCATAGATGGGAAGTCAAAGGATAATACTAAGGCCAGAGTCGATCTGGAGGCGCTATGTGATAGGCCGTTACAAAACATGAAAGAACCGAAAGGAAAGCAAAACTGGACGAAGCCAAAGGCATGGTTCAATCTTGGAAGGCCAGCTATGAGGGAAATTCTCTTGTGGGTGCAACAGCAGTTGATATTTCCCGATGGGTATGCAGCGAATCTAAAGAGGGGAGCGAATCTTGATAAACTGAAGATATTTGGTCTCAAGAGTCATGATTGGCACATATGGATTGAGCGGGTAATGCCGGTGATGTTGCGTGGCTTCATCCCTGAGGATGAATGGCTAGTACTGGCAGAACTCAGCTATTTCTTCCGTGTTCTTTGTGCGAAAGAACTATCGCCTGGCGTGCTAGAAGAAATGGAAGAGTTGGCGCCGGAGTTGATCTGCAAGTTAGAGAAGATCTTTCCACCGGGCTTCTTTAATCCAATGCAGCATTTGATTTTGCATCTCCCGACCGAGGCAAGATTGGGGGGGGGGCCCGTGCAAAATCGTTGGTGCTACCCAACTGAGGGGATGCAGAAGACGCTTCGAGAAAAATGTAAAAATAAACGTAGAATTGAAGCATCGATGGCTGAGGCATTCATTACAGAGGAGGCGGCAAACTTCGTAACAGCGCACTACGAAGCCAAAAATCGTCATTTGCATAATCCGAAGCCTCGGTACAATGCTGACGAGCCTAAAAAGGGTGGATCCAACCTCAGCCTATTCAAAGGGAATCTCGCACCAACTAGTGTTTCACATCCAGTATCTTTGGATAACGAAGAATGGCGGACCATTTTGTTGTATATCTTCAACAACCTGATAGAAGTGCGGCCGTACATCGAGTAAGTTCTCGGTACATTGTTTCGCAACTTCTATTTCCTTTGAACTACTCTTATTCCTGGATATGTCATACAGTCGATACGTTACCATATTCTCGTATGGAGCGGAGATCCAAAAGGATTCCGTCGAAGAGTATGAGCTTCTCACAAAGCAAGGAGGTGGCTATCCCGGTTTCATCTCTTGGTTCAAACAAACGGTAATTTCTATTAGACAATTTCATTTCATTCGCTAATTTGTGCATAATGCAACAATCCTTTCATATTAAACCTGTAGGCTAATTCAGAGTCTATGGACGCCGAATTGAGACAAGTCGCTAATGGTTTTGACTATAAGGTCCGTTCATTTGACAAGTACGACATCAACGGGTATCGCTTTTGTACCTATGGCAAAGAGCTATCGATGGCGGACCAAAAGTCAACAAATTGTTGTGTATCTGCTATCGGTGAAGGAGGTACCGAGTATTATGGGAGAGTTGAAGCAATTTATGAACTTCTGTTCTATGGTGAAAACCCACCGAATGTCGTAGTCTTCAAATGTTATTGGTTTCAGCCGAAGGAGACTAGAAGGACTCATGAACATGTAGGGCTAGTTGAAATCAACTAAAGCACTCATTTAGATGTTCCTGATGTCTATATTATGGCTCAACAGGCGACCCAAGTATTCTATCTACCGTGGGCCTGCCAAACTAATCCAAATGTGCAGTCTGTGTGCGAGAAGACAGGTCAGACCGCTCCGCCGATGCCAGTGATTGCTCCTGGGACCACGGTGAGTTTTATTTGAATGGACATTACTTGCTAGTCTTAACATTTGAGTGTCATCATGCTAACAAGACATTGGAAATGATCTTTGGTGCAGCATAACTCCAGACAAGCATCACACGATCCTTCTCCAGCTACCGACACGAGCCACCCCGCTCCTACACCTCCTGGATCTTGGTAAGTTTATCTAGTCTTTTGCTTAACACATGCATAAAGACCTAGACTTAGCTTTATTTCCTCCAATGCTTACCATAATGACGTAGACTTAGCTTCTTCTCCTCCAAAATGACTTAATAAGCTTACTGACCTCCAAAACCATCCATTTTACCTAAGTTAGCTCTAAAACGATCTATACTTAGCTTACTTATGTCAAAAATTGCATAATTAGCTTAGTTAGCTCATATACGATCCATTTTACCTAAGTTAGCTCCAAAATGACCCATCTTACCTAGGTTAGCTTATAAATGATCCAGTTTATCCAAGTTAGCTCTAAAATGACCCAATTTACCTAGAGTAGCTCCTAAACGATCCATTTCACCTAAGTTAGCTAAAAACGATCCATTTCACCTAAATTAGCTCTTAAATGATCCATTTCACCTAAGTTTGCTCAAAAACGATCCATTTCACCTAAATTAGCTCTTAAATGATCCATTTCACCTAAGTTTGCTAAAAAACGATCCATTTCACCTTAGTTAGCTAAAAAACGATCCATTTCACCTAAATTAGCTCTTAAATGATCCATTTCACCTAAGTTTGCTAAAAAACGATCCATTTCACCTAAGTTAGCTCAAAAACGATCCATTTTACCTTAGTTAGCTCAAAAAACGATTCATTTCACCTAGTTAGCTCAAAAACGATCCATTTCACCTTAGTTAGCTCAAAAATGATGCCCTTCACCTTAGTTAGCTCAAAAACGATTTTCACCTTAGTTAGCTCAAAACGATCCATTTTACCTAAGTTAGCTCATAAACGATCTATTTTACCTAAGTTAGTTCTAAAATGATCCATTTAACCTTACTTAGCTCATAAATGATCCATTCTACCGAAGTTAGCTCTAAAATGACCCATTTTACCTAGGTTAGCTCCAAAATGATCCATCTTACGTAGGTTACCTCTAAAATGATGCATTTTACCTAAGTTTGCTCATAAGCGATCCATTGCACCTAGGTTAGCTCATAAACGATCCATTTCACCTTAGTTAGCTCACAAACGATCAATTTCACCTAAATTAGCTCATAAATGTCATATATATTCTTCTGCTTCTTCATTTTCTTATTCTTCTTCTTCTAATCTTCTTCTTCTAACTTTCTTATTTCCCATTTTGCAGATTTCATTCACTTGACGAAAGCTTGCATAGATGGAGTGCTCCTTATCCCTTTCTCTGTTTTTTTGTATCGTTGAACTATGCATGTATCGTTGGATGAAACTATTGTAATATATATGGTTGGATGCCTCTATGTTGAACTTGTTATGTATGATGGAACTATGCATGTAATATATATGGTTGGATGATGAAGTTATGTGTTGGATATCTTATATGTTTGCTCTGTAATGGCCTTTTGACATATATCTATATATGTCATATATATTTGTGATGAAAATTGTTGGATTTAATAAAAAAACAGATAAAAGAGCCAATATGCAGGCTCTTTGCCGTCTGCCACCGACGGTAACGGGCTCTTTGCCGTCTGCCACGGACGGCAAAGAAGCCACGTGGCGTCCACCTGTGCTTCCTGGGAGCTGACCCATTTGGTCAGTTTGCCTACAGTGGCAGACGGCAAAGACTTTGCCGTCAGTGGCAGACGGCAAAGAACCTGCCACGTAGTGACGTGTAGATGACATCATACGGCGGACGGCAAAGGCCTTCCGTTAGCCACTTAACGGACTGACAACGCAATTATTGCCGTCCGCCGTCTTTGCCGTCTGCCGCTCTCTCTTTGCCGTCCGCCGCAGACGGCAAAGACTTTGCCGTCAGTAGCAGACGGCAAAGAACCTGTTTACCGAAGCCTACTTTGCCGGAGCCTTTTGCCGTCCGCCGCTGACGGCAAAGGCCTTTGCCATCCGCCGTTCGTACCTTTGCCGTCCGCTACGGCAGACGGCAAAGTAGCTGATTCTTGTAGTGTCTGTTATAAATCCTTCAAGTACTGTGTGTGTCAGCATTATCGATCTAGGGATGACACTGAAACACAGAGACTTCGGTCCATTCGGATCGTGGTCGCTACAAGATGGTATCAGAGCACACGCTGAATGTAGGACACGACCACTAAGATAAACCCTATGTCACTCTTCTCTACTCATTTCTGACTCCTCTCCATTTTCTACTTCTTTAGGATGGTGGACCCAAGGAACAAGTTCACTCAACCGGATGAAGACACACCTTTTGGACTACACTTGAAGGAAGTCACTAGGCACCTGAACATAGGAATACCAAGCTTTACCGGGACCTACACCGCTACCTTACCAGAAGAGGAGCGATGGAGCATTCAAGTTCAAATTCCCGGGGGAACCTTCGCACCATCCACTGAGCCAATAGAGTTTTCTTTCGATGCACCAACCTGGAGCCTAGGCAAGAGTATGGTAGCCCACATCACTATGGGAAGGATCGTAGAAGTCTACAAGCCGGAGCTAAAGTACACTATCTACCAGATTTGTGGACGCCGAGATGAGCGTTGGGACAAGATCAGCACCCGGAAGGATAGGTCCATTGCAGCGTTCATCCAGGAGTTAAACCAGCACATTCGTCGACAGGAGCACCAGATATGCGCGGGGATGATAGATTTGAAGAAGGCACTAAACAGGAATATGGAGCTAGAAGAAGAACTCAAGTCTACTCATGACGGATACGAGGAGGAGATGTTGATACTAGTGGAGAAGAGCGACGATTTGACAAGGAAGCTAGGAGTATTCATGGGAGATCCAGCACCAGGAGAAGAAGAAGAGGAAGAAGAACCCAAGGAGATTCGTTCTGAGGACTACATCATCATCGATGACACGGATTCACACCCCGATGATAGCAATGACGAAGACTATGAAGATGAAGCTGGAGGAGACGTCATGGAATCTTCCGCCGATCAAAATTTCTAGATGACCACCCTATGACTAGTAGTTTCCCCACAAGTAGTATTTAGAGCACTTTTGGAACGTTAGTTAGTTCTTTGTAAGACCTTGCTTGAAATTGATTGGTGTGATATGATTGTGTTTGTCTCATGTGCATATGGGTAGTGATCTTTAGGATGGTGGAGTTCTCCAGGCGTGTTTGCTGATCTTCCAAGGAGCAGCGCAGACAACGCCTAGTATTTCCATGCCCTGGAGGGGAACAACACGGAGAATCTGTTGTGGTCGCAGTTCGAGGCGACAAAACATCTGATGCCCCTCAACGACCAGATGAAGCAGCTGGTCGAGCTGCACAACATAGCGAGTTCGGCCATTAAGGACTTGATAGTCCGGCTATGGCCCGATGAGCCAATCCCAAGTAGTTTATTCGGGTTGGTGAAGCGGCTCGTCGAGGTGAGTCTGCGGGTCGACGCATTAACACAGTCAGCTTTCATAGAAGGGGCTCGGATGGCCTTCGCGCGCGTCAAAGTGCACTGGGCGAAGATGAACGCAGTGCATAGAGCAACTGCAGGCCCGCCCGCAGGCAAGGAGCACCGCAAGCCGGAGAAGTACTTCGAGGACATCCTCGAGGGCGCCCGCCTTGTAGAAGGCCAGTGTTCGAAAGATGTTGTTTTCGATTAATTGTATCCGGATGTAAAGACTATGCTTGTGAATCCAGTGTATATAACTTATGCGCTATTTACCATATGAGTGTCTTTTTTCCTCCTGTGTGACTGTTTCTCTTAAATCTGAAAGTTTCCAGTCATCGGCTTCAGGCCCCAGGTACATAGTACTGGGGTGTTCGGTCATATGCAAATACACACTTTATCCAACGTCATGGTCCGTATAGGAGGTGTATGCGGAGCGAACCAGGCAATCAGACTATGCGACGTTATTCCTTTTAGTTAGTCGTAGGAGTTTGACAAGTGGGGCTAGGTACTAGCCCCTAGTGCGGATGAAGTATCCAATTGCACTTGGCTGGGTGAAAAAACAAACCCTTCGTATAACACGGGGTAGATCTCTATCGATCGTAGTATAACACTAAGTCACCGGATTGCAGACCAGGTTCTCGCTTATCATGACAGTCAGTTTTTCGGCTTTCTCTACTGAGGTACTTGACCGGACTAGCCAGAAGTACTATCGTAGTAGTTCTCCCTTTACACCCTAGCCGAACAATCGGGAACGTAGGGGTAAGCACAGGAGCCGGGCAACCCAACTATTGACCGAAGACATGATTCAGAACTGATGCATATATTGCAAACATCCAGGACTCCGAACACTCCATATAGGTGTTCGGTCTTTTCAACATATACTTCGGCTGAAGACAGCCCCTGGTAATGAACCTTTATTGACAAGGCACATATGGCAATCTGATGCGAGAAGAGAACATTCCAACCCGAGTGAATAAAACTCCGAATATGACATGGATAAAATTGTTCTATTAATATCAGTCTATAGTACGGCAAGCCGCAAACTTTACAGATATTGCCGATGACCTTTTTTGCACATTTTACATGCCAAAAAGGTATATAACAAGAAAGCGAAAAAAGGTTTACACAGGGTCTTAATCTAAAAAAGAAACCTTAGTGTGGGTCCCTGCAGCAGGTCTGCGCCGTTTTCTCCTCTGTAATGTGTCCTTGAAGGTATGAGTGTGATGGCCATCTGTAAAAAAAGAAATAAAACCTGGAAACGAAGAAGTCAATCCAGTGTGGCCAAAGTAAGTCTGGTTCATTTTAATGAACCAAGAGAAGATAATTTTAAAGTACGAATAGGGTCTAGACGAACTACTGACTGTATGCGGGTGCCCCTCGTCGCCGCCCAAGGAATTTTTAGGGCATAATTATGTACTTGAGGCACATATGCTATCACCTTGTGGGGCAGTCGACGGGGGCATAGCCGTCAATCTTTCTCAAGTTCATCCGAGCTGCCGCACTGAGGCGTGTGCCGGACACGTTGAGCTGTGTCTGCTATTGATATATTATCTGGCTTGAATAGGCCGCATTGTACTTCGGCTGCTAAGGCCGCAATATCTTCCTCCGTATGGAGAGAGCGCTCCATATTTCCATTGACCGTGATAATGCCGCGTGGTCCAGGCATCTTGAGCTTTAAATAGGCATAATGCGGGACTGCATTAAAGCAGGCAAAGGCCGTTCTTCCGAGTAGGGCGTGATAGCCACTTCGGAATGGAGCTATGTCGAAGATCAGTTCTTCGCTTCGAAAGTTGTCGGGAGAACCGAATACAATCTCCAATGTTAAGGAGCCTGTGTAGCGAGCTTCAACGCCCGGTATCACTCCTTTAAAGGTCGTGCTGCTTGGCTTGATTCTTGATGGGTCGATCCCCATCTTGCAGATAGTGTCCTGATATATCAGATTGTGACTACTGCCGCCATCCATAAGGACTCGGGTTAGATGGTATCCATCTATTATTGGGTCGAGCACTAAGGCAGCCGAACCCCCGTGCCGAATACTAGTCGGATGATCCCTGCGATCAAAAGTGATCGGACAGGCTGACCATGGGTTGAATTTTGGGGCGACAGGCTCAACGACATCGACGTCTTGGAGTGCGTGTTTGCGCTCCGTCTTTTGGATATGAGTGGCATACATCATGTTCACTATTTTGACCTTCGGTGGAAATTTCTTCTGTCCCCTTATATTCGGCTGGCAAGGTTCCTCCTCATCTTCGCTCTGAGGCTCCTTCCCCTTGTGTTCGGCGTTTAGCTTGCCGGCCTGCTTGAAAACCCAACAGTTACGATTGGTGTTATTGGCAGGTTTTTCTAGGGTGCCATGGATTTGGCAGGGCGTGTCTAATATTCTGTCCAAACTCGATGGACCGTCTTTGTTGCCTTTAAATGGCTTCTTCCATTGACCGGGTCTGGAGTGCCTGAATCCGGCGTTTACCGATGTATCATCTAGGCTTCCAGGATTGTTTCGATGCTTCTTTTTATTGCGCCATGGCTTTCCATTGCTGGCCCTGACTTCAGATGTTCCAGGGTCGCTGGTGATGCTACGAGCTAACCAGCTATCCTCACCCGCGCAAAAGCGAGTCATGAGTGTTGTTAGGGTTGCCATTGTGCTCGACTTTTCCTGTCCAAGGTGCCTGGCTAGCCACTCGTCCCGGATACTATGCTTGAATGACGCTAAGGCTTTGGCGTCCGGACAATCGACGATCTGGTTCTTTTGTAATGCCCAGGATGCGACTATGCCTCCTACGTGTCGAGGCATGACTTAAAGACATAAGCGCATTCTGGAATGACCTCAAGTATGGTATCTTTGCACATCTCATGTAAAAGTTCAGGGATGAAATTGTAAAAGATAGATGGCTTACACTCGCCACATCACACAATGAATTCAATAACATACAATCATCCAAATAACACAGGGTCCGACTACGGACGAAATCCAAACGAGAAAGATACCATAAACACAAGGCCTGATCGCCCCTAGTAGGAACCACTACTGATCGTCGGGATACGAAACATAGTAACGACCACGCTCTTCATCGAACTCCCATTGAAGTTCTGATCCATCTCCTCCATCGTTCTCGGTTGTACCTGCATCTGGTGTGTGTTGAATCTGTGAGCCACGAGGACTCAGCAATCCCATTCCCGGGTATTAAAACTACCAAAGCCTTATGTGAGGAAAGGCTATAAAAGTGTCTGCAGCAAGCACTAAGCATCTAGCTTACGAGTTTAGAGCGAGAAGAGAATAAGTGCCAACGGTCGCCAAGTTGATCAAGAAGTGATCCTAGCTACTCACGATCAAACATAACCCCACCGTGTTCACTTCCCGAAGCCCTTCGGAAAGAGATCGTCACGGTTACTCACACAGGTAGTGTATTCTTATGAATAAGGTGTCAAGTTATCTACAACCGGATATTAACAAATTCCCATCTGCCACATAACCGTCGGCACTGCTTTTGAAAGATCAAAACCCTGCAGGGGTATCCCAACTTAGCCCATCACAAGCTCACGATCTGCGGAGTCGCAACTCCAAGGTGGGAAGACCCGAGTATTCTTGGAACCCCGTGCTCAAGATATTTCAACAAATGTAAAACTAATCCAGCAAGACCTCCCAGCGTGCCGACACCCTGATACTAGCCGCGCGTATCTCGTCTCAGGCCACGACCGGATGGGACATCCTACAGGTATATACAAACCTCGAGTTTCCTCGTGGTGGCCCCGCAGCCTGCCTAGTTTGGACCAACACTCAAAACGAGCACTGGCCCAGGGGGTTGATTAATAAATCCTCGGGTTAATTACTCCCTCGGCAAGTTTTAGTTCTTAGGAAAATGTAGTGCCAAAGTTGGGCCTTGCTGGAAAAAGCTTTAAGCAGAGCGAATTATCACGGGGGGGCCCATAAACCCCAATCGTGTTAGGAACGCAAAATCAAGGAACATAACACCGGTTTATCGGGTCCTAAGGTGGCATGAGTGGAACAAAACACCAAGCAGAAGACCAAGCCTTCCACCCATTACCAATATATATGTGCATTATTTAACAAGATTTATATTGTGTTATCCCAATAAAGAAGTCCAACATGGAGCAATCTTCAACTTCACCTGCAACTAACAATGCTATAAGAGGGGCTGAGCAAAAGCGTACTTAGCCAATCAACGGTTTGCTAGGGAGGCGGTTAGAGTGTTTCATGGCAATAATAGGAGGCTGACAAACAGGAGAGTCATCGAGGCATATCTAAAGAGCGAGACAACTAGCATAGGCAAAGATAGAGGTGATATCGGGGGACAATCATCTTGCTTGTGATCCCGCAAGGAAGAAGAACGAGTCCATGAAGGAGACAAACAGAGGAAGTCGAACGAATCCTCACAACTCCGGAATGAAAACGAAGCTAACGAGAGAAGCACACCGGAAAGAAGCAAACAACACGGTAAACACACAAGCATAAACATTGGCATGTCCGGTTTAATTATGCATGGCATGGCAAAGTGCACAAACAACACTACAATTTAAGTGGAGCTCAATATGCAACGAGTTGCATATTGACAAAACACCACATTATATTTATTTAGTTGACTCTCGTTTATTTACAAGACAAGGTTAAATGTTTGTTAACATGGCAAGAGGTGAAGCATGAGCAAAACTACACTATCTAGTAATTTTAAATGAGGCCGGAAATAACAACAACAATTCCGGAAACTCCCCATGTCAGTTAGTAGTTATTGAAGCAAACAACAATTTAAACATTTTAATGTTGTTATCATGATGCGGATGACAAAAGAAAGTTTAATGCAAATTTTTAGTTAAGAGTTGACATGAGCAAGATATGGAGTATTTCGTCACCGTGGTGGAAAGAGAGGGTGCCACGGCGACGATAACTGAAAACGGTGCCACGACATACGTTCTGGTGATCCGACACCTCGTTGAGATATCGGTACAAAAGAAGGACGACGGGAGCATGAGCATGTCATGCAAAGACGGTGTGGTGCTCCCGGTTGCCGGGTTCCCACGTGTCGGTGGCAAGGAAAACGAGGGGCATCGCAAGAGACGATTCGGGCATGGTGCAAACACACGGTTCATCTCACATCACATGCATTCGTTCACGGGTGTCGTCTCGGGGTTATACCATCGGAGCGTGCGTTTTCGAAGCGGTTCGAGTCATCGAGGGAAGTAGTCGTTCACGTTTCGGAGTTGTACACGTTCCGTAGTCGTTCACGTAGGCGGTAGATGTACATGAGGCATCGGGGTCGTCGTTGACGTAGGGGTACACATTTATGTAGTGGTACTTGCGGTCACGGCGATAGTAGTGGTACATCTTGTAGTGGAACTTGGGCTTAGTGGTACATGGCATCGCTGTCAGACATGACGAAAAGCACACTGGCTATAGAGGTACACAACAAGTAGACATCCACGATCGTGGTAGGGGTACTTGACGGTTCCCCAATATGGTACATAAGGCAGGGGTCACAAGGCCGACGCCTCTCATTCGTCTGCTTGAAGCCGAGGCGGAGACGAGGGCGTTGGAGGAGTGGATCCTGTCGCGTCAAGGAGCCACTCCAGGCGGAGGAAGGCGACGACTGTAGGCGAAGCAACACCGGTGGCGGCAAGACACCGGCGGCGGCGCTCACCAGCGGGAGCAGCGGCTTGGTGAACCAGGAGAAGGGCGCAGGATCTTGGCGCGCTAGAAGACAACGCGAGGCAGAGCGAGGAGGACGTCGATGGCGCTGACGAGGCGGCGGCGCTCGGGGTCGCCGACGTCCGACAGGGGAAGAAGTAGCCGGCGGCGGCCAGATGGAAGGGGCGCAGCGTGGGGCCTCTAGGGCGTCGGAGGAGGAGCAGAAGATGGCGGGGGACGGTGCTCTGCAGCGGGCCTTGGCTCGTCGCCGACGAGGACGATGGGGAGGCCCGGCGGCGGCACCATGAGGAGGAGGCCAGGCGAAGATGGAGCATCGAGGCACGGGAGGGAGGCGCGCGGAGCATTGCAAGGGCAGAGGTCGCGAGGCGGAGCATGGGACGGAGGCGTGAGATGGCTGGCGAGGGAAGACGCTTGGGGCGCAGCGGCGCTCCATGGCGGTGCGTGCATAGGGATGAAGAGTCGCAGGCGCAAGGGAGAGGGAGAGATCGAGAGGAGGAGGGATATGGGATCGGGGAAAGGGGAATGGGGTGGCGGCGCTGAGTGCTCGAGAGGGAGAGAGCGCGGAGATCACATCGGGCTAGGGTTCGATGGGGTCTAGTGGGCTGCGGGGGATGGTTGGGCCGAAGCGGTTAGTCAGGCCCAAGAGGCCGGGGATGGATGGTTGGGCCTCGGAGGCCGCGGGCTACACAGAGGAGCAAAGCCTGTTGGGCTCTTCTCCTTCTCTCTCTTCTATACTTTAGAAGAAAGAATGAAAGAGAAAATAAAAGAAAAGAAAAAGATAGAGAGAAGAAAAAGAAGGAGAGGGTTAGTGAAAGAATTTGAGCGAGAGGTTAGATTTCTTGGACTCACACAAAAATGTGTTGATCCAAGAAATTAGGAATGGCCAAGATTGAAAGATTAAATTCAAATTCCTTTGAATTTAATTCAAAAGGTTTGAACTAGGACATGTTTTCGAAGTGCCCAAAAATGTTCGGATTTTTGGAGGAACCTCGATAACAGAGATAAGAATTATAGACAAGGTTTGAAGGTCAAACTAGAAGTAGAAAAGGCATGCGGGATATATGCAAGTGTGTTTGGGTTAATTCCAAAAAAATGGAATAATTTAATATAGCTCCCTAATAATATTGAGAGGCTTTTATATATTAGAAAGAGAAGTCACCATAGTGAGTATCCCTCAATAAAAATGGATCAAAGATCCAAACGATTTTTATTTGAGTTGGAAAGAAAAAGATTTATGACATGATGGCATGATGACGTGATGCGAAGCACAAATAAAATGAAGCAAGCAAATAAAACACACGGCGAAGCCCGGAACATATGGACGTCTTCCGGAGCGTCAGTCTCGGGGCGTCACAACTCTCCCACACTAACAGAGGATCTCGACCCGAGATGGAGATGGCACCGGATAGAAGAGGAAAAGGAAGAGGTAAACCAAAGTTGCTTCTTCGAAAAACGAGTGAAACAACGAACTTGAGAGGTTGACCAAATTGAAAGAACAAAACAACGAAGATGAACGAAAGATGAAAACACTGTATTAGAAAAGAGGAACAAGGTACATTACGAGAACCTGGTTGAAAGGCATGAAACAAGAGCTCAAGGGTCACGGAAAGAATTTTAAAACCACTCCGGTTAAAACAAGATAGAGAATGAATAAGAATGAAATAATTTGGACATCATTTCGACTGTAAATGGAAGGAATTGAACATGAACTTGAGGAGATGTGATGATAGTTGATGAAATCAACAACACACTGCCTCCGAAACAATTGAAGGAATGGCACAAGGGGTAAGAAATATTTAGACAACACTCCGGTTGAAATGAGAGGAAAAAACTTGATAGGATGAGAGAACTTTAATGGAGGACACCACACTCCGGTTGAATGGATAAGCAAAGGACATGATCTTGATAAAACGAGAAGATGGTTCGAAGAGAGCAATATCACAAAGCCTCCAGACTGAAAGAATAGAATATAAATCAATGAAAGAAATGAATGAGAAGAAAAATGACAACTTCTCCCACAAATGAATTTGGAAAGCATCCTTACAAAGAAGGGTTGAACGGAGTTGTTAAAAAATCAACAAGCAAAATATATGCTTCTCGTGGGCTTTATGAAAAACATCTCAAAATTATGAGATGATATTCTGCCACTAACGGAAACAATTGATTTGATTAAGAGCACCAAAGAGATGAAAAAATATATTTCACCGAGAGGATAAATAGAGAACTTGGGTCATTTATAAGCACCACAATAGTAACAATCCTTGGGGAAAGCTTTTAGGTGAAATACAGCCCAAGATAACTCCCACGAATAAATTGAAGGGTTAGAAAGATCTCCTGAACAAAGAAAATGATGGGTTTAAATATCTCATTCCTGACAACTTGTGAACATGAAACACGAAGGGAAATTGTCAAAAATGACATACCACCATGTCAAATGATAAGGTAGAAAGAATTGCACTTCGGAGTGCACGCTGAAGAATACTTGAGCCCCAACAAGAATCTTAAAGAACACTTCGAGGATGAATTAAATCATGATGAACCACCATGAAGAACTCCGGTAACAAAAGCATGAGAAGTGAAGGATGAAAACAATAAGATTGAAGCCTTGCAACAATTTGGATGGAGCTTTGGAAAGATGTAATTGCAATAACTTGGAGCTACGGAAAAGAAGATGAACAACTTGGAACCGAGAATATGATATGATGAACAAGCTCCGGAAAAAAGAAAATAATCACTTCGAGGAAATTAGAATAAGATTTACTGTATACTTTTCCTTCATCAAATTAAATTGATGACAAGCAACAGATTTGGCATACTACTTATTCTTGTTGCAAAGAATTAAAGAGAGATCACACACAAACTTGAGAAAGTATTCAACGAATCACCGGTATGATTTCAGAAAGAACGACTGAATTAATACGATAACAAGGAAGAGTAATATTGAATGAACCACCGTAAGAATATTAAGACGAACGATGAGGCATCAATTAAGAATAGTTGGAGGACGAAGTTGAAAACTGAGAACAAAGAAATCTACTACAATGATGGCCTTCAGAGGATCACAATGGAAAGAATTCATGAAATGCTTCGGATGGGTATAAAAAGAATTCCTCAGAATCGGAACAATAATGAGGTTGTCATGAAGCTAGAACCACGAATATTCAAGAGAACGGGCCAAGATTTAAGAGAAACTCTTCTTGAGTCTTCACAATTGTTGAGAAGAACATCGAGAAATACCATGAAGAATTTGAGATACTCCGGAAGAATGAAAATATAAAGGTTGAAGCAAAAATGAATGAAGGCGATCTTGGAGGATACATTTGACCGATGAGAGATCCATTCTTACGTCAAACTTGAAAAGAATTTGAGAATAACTCCAGAAAAATTGGAAGAGTCAGGTAAGATCTTGGAAAAAGACCTGTGGGTTAGGGCCCACTCAGAAGAACACCATTGAAATGATTACTTGAAAGATAGATCACACCGGTTGACTTAAATGGCTTGAATAAGATGACAATCCTCAAAATAGCTTGAACGGATTAAGAATTGAAACACGAATCTTCCAAGATATCTTTAGCACTCCGGAGAAGAATTAGAGAGAGTTGAATAAACAAGAGAGACTTCGGATAAGAAATTTCAACATGGGAAAACATGTGAAACAAGAAGAAGAGATATGATCAACACCAAAGCTTGAATTTAGTCCATCGGAGAAGAAAAAGAGAATGAAGAATGATGAACTTGAATCTTCCCGAGCATCTTCCTGAGAATCACCGGGTAAGGACAATGAAGGAAAAGAATGAAGAAACATCACATGAATAAAATGGATACTTGATTAAGAATTCTGGCTCCATAAAAAAAGGGTGGGAGGGTGGGGAAAAACAAAGACAACTTGGGATGAATAAAACAGGCACCGTTGAGAAAAACCAAGACTTGGTCTTGCACATATTAAAATGATCAGTTAACTTGAAGAGAAACACACCAGTTGAAAAGAATTTAACATGACAAACTCGATGATCAAGAAGGACTAGCACTCCCATAGAAATATGAGAACACCGATTAGGAAAGGTATGGTATCAACACTTGACATCGAAGCAACTCGAATACCACAAGTCAAAACAAAAATAAAGGATAGATATGTTGCAACATAACCTTCACAATATCATTCGAACAGAGAATTGAACGAATGAATTCCATAAGCTTAATGGTACATCAACTTGTCGAGATGCCACTTGGGAGAACAAAAAGATAGAATAAAACAACAAGGTACAGATGGAACAAATACATAATAGAGGTTTCATCCCACATGTTCGTGTCGAATGCCTCATGGCACGTGTTACAAAGGGACTTGCAATCCCCCGATCAGCATAGCCAAGGATACTTTAAGATGCAACTCCCAATTGGAACATCGCCCATGAAACCTCTTCACTAGATGTTGAACCCCAACCTCATATCATGCACCCGTTGGAAGACTACCTAAGATATACTTGAAACCCACCTATTAATTCCTGAAGCTTTCCGGTTATGCAATCTGGTGTTGGGGATATAGGGGAAGCACCGCACACTCAACTCTAAACCTACATCCAGCTGTATCCGTCCGTCAACACATAACCAGTCATCTTCGGAAACTGTTTACCTCAGACCTTTGAAACGCATCCGCTATATTAGCTGTGGCAATACTCCCGAACTATCCCACCAGTACTGGGTGACGTCGGGGTTATCTCACCACGAACCACATAGAAGAGTTTTCGATGTCGACCGCCTCTGGTATTCTAGATCCGCAACGATACATTTGTGACGACAACACCTCGGAGCTCAACTCCCCGGGACACTGCCACAACCCCTAAATGACAGGAGGCATCGAGAACAATGTTCTCGTCACAAAGATATCAGAACAATCCAAACAATACCCGCATGATCCTAAAAAATATTTGGTGAAATTTTGAGAATAGTGAAGATAGAACAACGTCAGGAGTCCTCACAAGAGCGATTAAGGGGATGAGGAGTAAAAATAAATTCTACTCTCCGATATATATATAGGACTCAAAACATTTTGTGTGTGTGCCTAGACTCAACCGTCAGCGGTTCGATCAATCAGGGGGCTCCTAGGTCGAAGAAGTCTCTGAATACCAACTTGTAATGCCCAGGATGCAACTATGTCTCTTATGTGTCGAGGCATGACTTAAAGACATAAGCGCATTCTGGAATGATCTCAAGTATGGTATCTTTGCACATCTCATGTAAAAGTTCAGGCATGAAATTGTAAAAGATAGATGGCTTACACTCGCCACGTCACACAACGAATTCGATAACATACAATCACCCAAATAACACAGGGTCCGACTACAGACAAAATCCAATCGAGAAAGATACCATAAACATAAGGCCTGATCGCCCCTAGTAGGAACCACTACTGATCATCGGGATACGAAATATAGTAACGACCACGCTCTTCATCGAACTCCCACTGAAGTTCTGATCCATCTCCTGCATCGTTCTCGGTTGTACCTACATCTGGTGTGTGTTGAATCTGTGAGCCACGAGGACTCAGCAATCCTGTTCCCAGGTATCAAAACTACCAAAGCCTTAGGTGAGGAAAGGCTTCAAAAGTGTCTGCAGCAAGCACTAAGCATCTAGCTTACGAGTTTAGAGCGAGAAGAGAACAAGTGCCAACGGTCGGCAAGTTGATCAAGAAGTGATCCTAGCTACTCACGATCAAACATAACCCCATCGTGTTCACTTCCCGAAGCCCTTCGGAAAGAGACCGTCACGGTTACTCACACATGTAGTGTATTCTTATGAATAAGGTGTCAAGTTATCTACAAACTGATATTAACAAATTCCCATCTGCCACATAACCACGGGCACGGCTTTCGAAAGATTAAAACCCTGCAGGGGTGTCCAACTTAGCCCATCACAAGCTCACGATCTGCAGAGTCGCAACTCCAAGGTGGGAAGACCCGAGTATTCTCGGAATCCCGTGCTCAAGATATTTCGACAAAGGTAAAACTAATCCAGCAAGACCTCCCGGTGTGCCGACACCCTGATAGTAGCCGCGCGTATCTCGTCTTAGGCCACGACCGGATGGGACATCCTACATGTATATACCAAACCTCGAGTTTCTTCGTGGTGGCCCCGCAGACTGCCTAGTTTGGACCAACACTCAAAACAAGCACTAGCCTAGGGGGTTGATTAATAAATCCTCGGGTTAATTACTCCCTCGGCAAGTTTTAGTTGTTAGGCAAATGTAGTACCAAAGTTGGGCCTTGCTGGAAAAGCTTTAAGCAGAGCGAATTATCAAGGGGGGCCCATAAACCCCAACCGTGTTAGGAACACAAAATCAAGGAACATAACACCGGTTTATCGGGTCCTAAGGTGGCATGAGTGGAATAAAACACCAAGCAGATGGCCAAGCCTTCCACCCATTACCAATATGTATGTGCATTATTAAACAAGATTTATATTGTGTTATCCCAATAAAGAAGTCCAACATGGAGCAATCTTCAACTTCACCTGCAAGTAACAACGCTATAAGAGGGGCTGAGCAAAAGCGTACTTAGGCAATCAACGGTTTGCTAGGGAGACGGTTAGAGTGTTTCATGGCAACAATAGGAGGCTGACTAACAGGAATAGGCAACGAGGCATATCTAAAGAGCGAGACAACTAGCATAGGCAAAGATAGAGGTGATACCGGGGAACGGTCGTCTTGCCTGTGATCTCGCAAGGAAGAAGAACGATTCCATGAAGAAGACAAATAGAGGAAGTCGAACGAATCCTCACAACTCCGGAACGAAACCGAAGCTAAAGAGAGAAGCATACCGGAAAGAAGCAAACAACACGGTAAACACACAAGCATAAACATTGGCATGATGCACAAACAAGTATGATGCATGTCAGGTTTAATTATGCATGGCATGGCAAAGTGCACAAATAACACTACAATTTAAGTGGAGCTCAATATGCAACGAGTTTCATATTGACAAAACACCACATTATATTTATTTAGTTGACTCTCATTTATTTACAAGAGAAGGTTAAATGTTTGTTAACATGGCAAGAGGTGAAGCATGAGCAAAACTACACTATCTAGTCATTTTAAATGAGGCCGAAAATAACAGCAACAATTTCGGAAACTCCCCATGTCATTTAGCAATTATTGAAGCAAACAACAATTTAAACATTTTAATGTTGTTATCATGATGCGGATGACAAAAGCAAGTTTTATGCAAATTTTTAGTTAAAAGTTGACATGAGCAATATATGGAGTATTTCATCACCGTGGTGGAAAGAGAGGGTGCCATGGCGACGATAACCGAAAACGGTGCCACGGCAACGTTCCGGTGATCCGACACCTCGTTGAGATATCGGTACAAAAGAAGGACGACGGGAGCATGAGCGTGTCATGCAAAGACGGTGGGGTGCTCCCGGTTGCCGGGTTCCCATGTGCCGGTGGCAAGGCAAATGAGGGGCATCGCAAGAGATGATTCGGGCACGGTGCAAACACACGGTTCATCTCATACATCACATGCATTCGTTCATGGGCGTCGTCTCGGGGTCATACCTTCGGAGCATGCGTTTTTGAAGCGGTTCGAGTCGTCAAGGGAAGTAGTCGTTCACGTTTCGGAGTCGTACACGATCCATAGTCGTTCACGTAAGTGGTAGATGTACACGAGGCATCAGGGTCGTCGTTGATGTAGGGGTACTCATTTATGTAGTGGTACTTGCGGTCTCGGCGATGGTAGTGGTACATCTTGTAGTGGAACTTGGGCGCAGTGGTACATGGCGTCGCTGTCAGACTTGATGAAAAGCACACCGGCTGTAGAAGTACACGACTCATAGACATCCAGGGTCGTGGTAGGGGTACTTGACGGTTCCCGTGCAGCAACAAGATGGTACATGAGGCAGGTGTCATGAGGCCGACACCTCTTGTTTGTCTGCTCAAATGAGAGGCGGGGACGAGGGCGTTGGAGGAGTGGATCCTGGTGCGTCATGGAGCCACTCCAGGCGGAGGAAGGCAACGGATGCAGGCGAAGCAACACCGACGGCGGCAAGACACCGGTGATGGCGCTCACCAGCGGGAGCAGCGGCTTGGTGCACCAGGAGAAGGGCGCAGGGTCTTGGCATGCTAGAAGACAACGCGAGGCAGGGCAAGGCGGAGGCCGATGGTGCTGATGAGGCGGCGGCGCTCGGGGTCGCCGACGTCCGGTAGGGGAAGAAGTAGCCGGCGGCAGCCCGATGGAAGGGGCGCGACGCGGGGCCTCTAGGGCGTTGGAGGAGGAGCAGAAAACGGCGGAGGACGACACTCTACAGCGGGCCTTGGCTGGTCGCCGACGAGGACGACGGGGAGGCCCGGCGGCGGCACCATGAGAAGAAGGCCGGGCGACGATGGAGCACCGAGGCATGGGAGGGAGGCGCGTGGAGCATTGCAAGGGCGGAGCTCGCGAGGCGGAGCATGGGACGGAGGCGTGGGATGGCTGGCGAGGGAAGGCGCTTGGGGCGTGGCGGCGCTCCATGGCGGTGCGTGCGCAGGGATGAGGAGGCGCGGTCGCAAGGGAGAGAGAGAGATCGAGAGGAGGAGGGAGATGGGATCGGGGAAAGGGGAATGGGGTGGCGGCGATGAGGGATCGAGAGGGAGAGAGCGAGGAGATCACGTCGGGGTAGGGTTCGATTGGGTCTAGTGGGCTGCGGCGGATGGTAGGGCCGGAGCGGTTGGTTAGGCCCAAGAGGCCTGGGATCGATGGTTGGGCCTCGGAGGCCGCTGATACGTCTCAAACGTATCTACTTTTCCAAACACTTTTGATATTGTTTTGACCTCATTCTTGCATGATTTGGACTAAACTAACCCGGACTGACGCTGTTTTCAGCAGAGCTGCCTGTATGGTTTATTTGTGTGCAGGAAAACGGATTTTTAAGCATCTCAGAAAAATCCACGAAAAATCAAGAAAAATCCACGCACTCGAAGAAACCAAATGCCAGAAGTGGGGCTAAAGGGGGGCCAGGGGGTGCCCAGGCGCCCTTTGGGCGCGCCCCCCCCCCCTGGGCCGCGCCGGGGGGGGGGGGGGCGCCTGGGTGGGGCCCACACCCCCTGGTGCCCTACTTTAGCCCGTATTTTTCCTCCCGACGCAGAAACCCCAGATCGGAAGTTCTTTCGCTGTTTTTCGTCGCGGAGCCGCCGCCACCCTCTGTTCTTCTTTGGGAGGGCTAATCTGGAGGCTGATTTGGCCTCCGGAGAGGGGAGATCGTCGCCATCGTCATCATCATCACCACTCCATCATCCCTCCATGACTTCCCCCTTCATGTGTGAGTAATTCCCTTGCTGTAGGCGAAGGGGATGGTAGGGATTGGATGAGTTAGATCATGTAATAGTTCGTCAGATTGTTGGGGGCATGTTGCCTATCATCTAGTATGGTGTTTATCATCTTTGCTACAACTTGTTATTCTTAATGCTTGACACTTAGGGCCCGAGTGCCATGATTTCAGATCTGAACCATATGTGTTTGCATGAATATATTTGTGTTCTTGATCCTATCTATGAGTTGTATGCATCTGTTACGGTTCGGAACCGGTGATCCCAAAAGTGACAGCTTGGGACACCAAAGGGGATGGTCCGTAGTTTGAGGATTACATGTATCCATTGAGTTCATTGCTTTGTTCCGGTGCTCTTTGACAGGAGCACCTTAATATCCATTAGTTCCTTTTGGCCCCGTTCGTAGCGGGTTGGTAGGACAAAAGATGTTGTGCAAGTTCTTATTGCAAGCACGTACAACTACCTACAGGATACATGCCTAATGTTTGATATTTGCCTAGATGATCATTACTTTTCCGTGTGCCGTGCCCCAAGTTAGAATCTATCTCATCCATGCAGCGCCCAACCATCCATCTCCCTAGCCTACAGTATTTTAAACCTTGCCTGTCACTAGTTGCTACTTCTGCCATTTACTACTGCTATTTACTTTTGCTGTTTACTTTTACTATTACTATCATCACTATCATATCACTGTTACCACTTATCTTTTGTTGCAAGTTAGTATATTTCAGGTGCGGTTGAATTGACAACTCAACTGTTAAAGCTTATAAATACTCTTTGGCTCCCCGTGTGTCGAATCAATAAATTGGGTTATTCTTACCTGCGAAGACTATCTCGATCCCTTACGGTTGAGGGTTATCAAGTATCGTTTTCTGGCGCCATTGCCGGGGAGCATAGCAATATTTACAAGTCTACTTGAGGTATCCTACCTGCTGCACTTTATTCACTATGGGTAAGAAAGGTGACCCCAAGGTTCCGATCTTACTATCCACTACAAGAAGAGGTACTGCTCTGAGCACTAGTGCTACGGTTGATTCACCTTCTGTTATGAGTAAGTTTGCCTCACCACCACCACATGATGCTCCTACTGAATCTGTTATTATGTCTGATACTCTTGATGATGCTTCTACTACTTTTGATGATGATATTAGTTCGCTTGGTTATGCTCTTGAGAAACAAATTACTGCTGCTGCTGAAAAATATGGAATTGAACTTCCTGTTGCTCGCTACCCTATTGGTGAAACTTATGATTATCCTGATTTGAGTAAACTCCAGGAGAGGCTCCTTGATGATGATTACTATATACTTGATGAAGATTTATGCAGGGAACTGACAGAGTTTGCCGGCTCTGACCCTGAAGTTATTAAGAAAATATTTGAAAAACACTCTTTGAAAAACAAAACCGTTCCTAACCCTGAGTTTGCTACATCTCCTATATGCATTGATGATCCTGATTTTGATATCTCTGTTGATCTTTCACTTATACCTATGGTTGAAGCTGACCCCTTTTATGGCAGAGAAAATGATGATGCTATTGCACACCTAACTAAACTTGGTGAGCTAGGTAGCCTGTTTACCACAGATGAAAAGATACGCTACTTTTATGTGACCAAGCTTCTTCCTTTCTCCTTGAAGGAAGGTGCTAAAGCATGGTATGATTCACTCCCATGCGGTTCTATTAAGCGTCCTCAGGACTTAGCTCACTCTTTTGTTGATAAGTACTTTCCTGCTCACATGCAACATGCTGCTTTACAAAGAATTTACAACTTTAAACAGTTGCAGGATGAGTCCCTCCCTAAAGCTTGGGGGAGGTACTGCGGTCTGATTTGGGCTAGACCAGGACATGAAATTCCTAAGAATGAATTAATTGATATATTCTATGCTGGTCTAACTGATGAATCTAGGTCCTATCTGGACAGTTGTGCTGGTTGTGTTTTCAGGAAAAGAACACCGGACGACGCGGAAGATTTAGTGGGCAAGATTGCCAAAAACCATGAAGATTGGTCCGTCCCTGAACCACCTCCACCAACAAAGAAGAGGGGCATGTTTGTTCTAAGCCCCGAGGATATGCGAGAAGCAAAGAAGTCTATTAAAGAGAAAGGTATTAAAGCTGAAGACGTGGAGAATCTACCCCCTATTGACAAGCTGTGTGAGCCTACCACTCACCCTCCTATGGTAGAGGTACATTCTCTTTTAGATTTCAACGCAAGTGACATCCCTCATGGTAAGCCTCCTGATCAATGTTTAGATGAGTTTGATAATTTTATTATGAAACAAAATCATTTTAATGAGAGGATAGAAAGTCAGTTGCATGATAATTCCCTTGCTATCAAAAAGTTGCTTGGTGTTTTAGATAGAACAGTTAATGATGTTCAATGTCTTGTGAAGCATTTTCATATGGTTCAAACTCAGCTCGATCAAATTTCTAATGTGCAAAGAGATTTACTTGCTAACAATGCCAAACAAGATAAATTGTAGGCTTTTGGGATTAAGACCCGAGGAGGAACTAGTACTCAAGATCCTCTTTATCCAGAGGGACATCCGAAGAGAATCGAGCACGATTCTCAAATGCAGGAAGAAGAAATTGTTGTCTCTCCAAATAAGAAGAAGAAACATAAAGATGCTGACAATTCTAACGACCCTATTGCAGATGAAGAGCCAGCCATTGATCCCAACAGTGTATCTATCTCCGATGCTGAGACTGAAGACGGTGCTGAACCTGAAGGTAATGATAATGAGAAGAATGATCCGCCTAAAGTTCGAGAAGAAGAAGCACCTGACAAACGTAAGAGGTACACTAAAGAAGACTTCATCGCAAGAAAACATGGGAAGGAGAAAGAACCATGGGTACAGAAACCCATGCCCTTTCCAGGTAAGTCCATCAAATCTAAAGAAGAAGAGCATTACAATAAGTTTTGTGAACGGATTAAACCTCTTTTTCTTCAAATTCCTTTGACTGATGCTATTAAGTTACTCCCTTACTCAAAATATATGAAAGATATTGTCACTAACAAAAGAAAAGTTCCTAATGATGCAATATCTACTATGCTTGCTAACTATTCTTTCAGTGAAAAGATTCCTGAGAAGCTCGGTGATCCAGGTATACCCACCATTCCTTGCTCCATAAAGAATAATTATGTCAAAACTGCTTTATGTGATCTTGGAGCGGGAGTGAGTGTTATGCCTCTCTCTCTTTACGAGAGGCTTTGTTTAGAGAAACTAATTCCTACAGATATCTCCCTTCAGATGGCTGACAAGTCAACCGCTGTTCCGATAGGTATTTGTGAGGATGTTCCAGTTGAAGTTGCTAATTGTTTAATTCTTACTGATTTTGTTGTGCTTGACATGCCCGAGGATGGGAGCATGTCCATTATTCTTGGTAGACCTTTCCTTAACACCGCAGGTGCTATTATTGATTGCAACAAAGGGAAGGTTACCTTTCATGTGAATGATAAAGAACACACGGTATATTTTCCGAAGAAGACCGACAGGAGGCATGCCCTCAACTCTATAGAGAATATCGAGACCGTGAAAATTGGAGAATGGGACTGTCCACTACATGTGCCTCACAAATACAAAACTATCATCGTAGGGACAATGTCCATCAAGGTGAAAGTTCAGTGATTACTTCGTAGAGGTGAGACTTTTTTCTCTATATATCGCTTGTTTGTTGGTAAGACTTGATCAACCTTACTAGTGAACGTGTTTTACATGGATAAAAAGTTGAGCTTTCTATGTTTTCATTTGTTTTTAGTTTTGTCCTACTTGCTGTACCAAGTGTCTATGTTTTTGAAGCTTCACAATACTACTAACTGCTTCAAGTTTTCAGAGAGTTTCGTAGCTTTTTGAACTTCGAAAAAATTTCAACAGTGAAGTTTTCAGAAAATTTCCAGAAAAATTATATTAAAAATTTCCATAACGGGGGAGACGCGGAAAGTCCTGGGGCCAGCCAGGGGGGCCACCAGTGGCCCAGGCGGCCAGCTGGCGCGGCCCAGCCCCTGGCCGCACCCACAGGGCGCCTGGGGCCCACGGGACCCCCCTCCAGGTACTTCTTCTTCCCCTCTCTCTCTCTTTTTCCAGAAACCCGAGTTCTGGTCTTATTCTTGCTGTTCTTGGGGACGATTCTTCGATCTCTCTACTGCCCATCATTTGAGCTGAAATTTTGAGCAAATACTCCCTGGTATGTGACTCCTCCACCCCTCCAATTAGATTTTTGATTGGTGGCCTCATTTGTGAGTATTTAGTAGTTCTTGGTGCTGTAGAGATGAGCTTGCATGCATGTGTAGAAAGTTGTTTTCCAAGTTTTGATGCAAGTCTATGCCTTGGGCAAGTGAGTTGAGTAGTTTGCCTTAGCTCACTTTGTTTTAATCCACGTTTTTGTAAATTGTAAAAAAAAATTAGAAATGAGTTTGTTAGGAAGGGTAAAAGGATGGCTTGAGAAGAGGAGGCCCGCACACTCCGATCGAGTCACTAGAGCCGCAGCTTCACCATCGACTGCCAGGGTGAGCTATAGTGAAGATCATGTGCCCCTGGAGTTGTTGGAAGACACAAGTCCACCACGTGCGATGACGTTTCCATGTGAAGAATTCATGGAAGCTGCGGGAATCAAGGATGAGTTTTATAATCTTTGTGCTAATGCAGGTTTGACACGACTCGTCACGAGCCGTGTTACTCAGTATCAGAAACTCACCTCCGGTTTCATTAACAGTTTTAGATATAATCCTGATTCAGGTGCTATTGAGTTTAAAATTTATAATGATCTTATCACCATGACTCTGGGAAATTTTTGTGAAGTAATAGGTGTGCCGAACGTTGGGAGGACGGCAAGGATGGCCACTCAGCCCTCCGAGCTAAAAACCGTCATCAACTCTCTCTGCAGCATGGGTACGAGGGATATTCATCGGTCGAAGATCTCCAACATCTTGTTCCCTCACCTCAGGTATTTTGCATATTATATTGCTAGAGGGGTGTTAGCTCGTGACAACACGAGCAGCATTTCTGCTCCGGATATTGCTATCCTGGCAGCAGCCCTCTCAGGGAGGTCTGAATATAATATTGGTACCTTAATTGCTCGACGCCTTGCTATGAACGGTAACAAGGGGGACTTATATGGTGGCATTTACGCGACACTTATCTTAGAGCATCCTGGAGGCACCCCACACCCTGATGATACTCCTTTTACTTATTTAAGCTTTGATCTTGCTGCTATGAAAAGGCATAAGTTTGTTACCATGGGTTCTGAGCTTGATAACCTTGTTTATATCTTGCGTTTCGGAACTACCGCGGAACGCGAGATCCGTCTACCTGCACCTCTTTTGTTTGATTTTTCTCACAGGAACGGATGGTCCTTTGATGTTGTCCAGTTCGATGAGTTCATGGTCCAGCATCAGTTCCATAACCCCATGGAGGGGGTTGTGCCCGACGAGGAGAGGCGCGGTGAGATACCACATTTTCAGGATGAGACCGCCACTGAGTTTGGTGAAGTGTCTTGCTCTGTTTGGTGCTCGGAACCTTCCTCGTGGGAGACTCCGAGGAGTTCGGTGTACGCGCCATCATCCTTCTACGACCCTTGGTCTCACCACCATACCCCTGGAGCAGGAGGCTCCTGGGGGCAGTAGCTGCTACCAACTTAGGCCAAAAGCCTAAGCTTGGGGGAGTACGTGCCCTTCTCACTTTTCCATTGTATTATCCGTTTTATTCACTTTGATCTTTTCGAAGTTTTTACCCGTTCTTCTTTATTCCTCTATTTGCAAAAACAACAAAAATATTTTCTCTTTCTTTTGCTTTTTATTCAACTTTTGAAAAACTCAAAAAGATTTCCTTTCTCTCTTTAGTTTGCTTTGTTTTCAGAGATCAGCTCGAGTCCGTGATGGCATTTGATTATATTTCCTACGTTCGATCGTGCAAGTGACAAGCAGTAATGACGAAGATCGAATGAAAGGAAGCAACAAGGAAGACCGGTACGAACTCTTTCTGTTTCTACTTTTGTACATATGCCTGTACTTACGATCTAGAGATCATCTTGTAGCGACATAGTGCTATGTTTACAATGCTCTTTCAGTGGTTCATGCTTTCCTTGTGGCTAGTCCCGAATAACTAGAGTACATAATGTGTTATTGAAATGATCTACATGCATCGCACTGTTCATAGTCTGGCATACTAAGGTGGTATTTCCCTTTAGAGAATTTTTGGATTGACTTGGCACATGCTTACACATGTTTAAGACTAGAAAGTCTACTTTGCCTTGATGATCTTTGAGTTTTAGAATAGTTATATCACTTTCATGCCTGATTCAATGTTGCTTTGTCGCTCTGCATGATTATGACCGTTATTGCTCTCTAGTTGGTCGCTTCCCAGTCTTTTGCTAAACCTCCACCCGTACTAAGCGGAATGACTGCTTGTGCATCCAAAACCTCTAAACCTGTTATGCCATATGAGTCCACTATACCTTCCTATACATGGTATTTACCTGCCATTCCTAACGAAGACTTTCATGTACCATCTCGAAATTAATCAAAAGCATTTCTCTTTTTGTGCCTATGTTTTAGCTCATGAGGAAGTAGTAGTTAATTCATAATCTTTTTAAGTTGGACAGGTTTCATCCCTGGATTGCATGCATAATGTGCAAACCCCTAATATGAAAAGGAACTGGCATTGAGTGCGCCCGGCTCGAAAAGATAATATAACAAACAAACCCTCCTTCACGCTTTGTTCATGAGAAATCAGAAAACTTTGGCAGTGATAAACAAAGGAGATTAAGAGGATGTGATCGTCCTCATGCGGGAGCCGTTCCTCGAGACTTGTCTAGCTTAAAAAGTGATTGAGTTATCTGCTAGCATTCGTTAACGAAATATGCACCTCTCAAAAACATATTTACTTCTGTTTTTAAAACCAAGAGCTCTGGTACATGTTTAGTTTTTGTTTCCGATCACGGGTTTTCAACTTTGCCAATAAAAGCCACGGTTCGAGAGTCTCGTCTTCTTTCTTCAAAGCACTGACTAGGAGAGCATAATTGTCATTCTGAGTGTAATGTGCATTGTCCCAAAGTATTACATTGTCTTCTGCATACTTGTGATATGATTTATTCTGAAATTCTTAGTTCTAGTCTCCTTTAAAACTCTGGAGGAGTCTCTGCATTTATGTTTTGCTTCACTCATGGAGGCTAGCGAGATACCACCTTAATATGCTCAAGCTATGTGCAATGTGATCTCGTCTTGATTTTCGGTAATATATTGTTTACTCTTAATTATTTGTGACTGGTCACTTGAAAGAAGGATTGCTCCTTGCATTGTTCTCATAAGTACTGTTTTAATACTTGCTGAACTCTTTTCGTAGTACATGCTTATATAAATCTAATGAAGCAAAAGAGTTTGTCAAAGTTTTCTTTGTCGCGTCCAGTTCGTTGAACTGAATTGCTTGAGGACAAGCAATATGCTAAGCTTGGGGGAGTTGATACGTCTCAAACGTATCTACTTTTCCAAACACTTTTGATATTGTTTTGACCTCATTCTTGCATGATTTGGACTAAACTAACCCGGACTGACGCTGTTTTCAGCAGAGCTGCCTGTATGGTTTATTTGTGTGCAGGAAAACGGATTTTTAAGCATCTCAGAAAAATCCACGAAAAATCACGAAAAATCCACGCACCCGA
>LR738709.1:432144040-432159030 GCA_902687465.1 Secale cereale
GGGGGAGGGTGCGGGGGGGATCGAGATCGAGATGGAGGGGGATAGCGATCGAGATGGAGGGGGATAGCGATTGAGATGGAGGGGGATCGAGATCGAGTGTCCTCATGAATATTCAATATTTTTTCATACTGAATATGAAAAAATATCATCAAATTTGAAAAAATATTCATGAATTCAAGAAGTGCCCATGAAATTTAAAAATATTCATGAGTTCAAAAAGTGCCCATGAAATACAATCGAGAAATGAAGGCTACAATTTAAATACAATCGATCTTAGCTAGCTAGCTATCTTTTCACAATGTTCTTGCCCTTCTTTTTCGCAAATGGCGTTCTTTTGTGGAACGAACGTCCTTTAGGTAGGGTGGTCCTGCTTCTTCTTGTGGTGTATGCTGCTACTTCATCGTCGTCGTCATGTTCCATCTTCGGGTCGCCGTACTTGTCGAAGTCTTGCTCATTGGCGACTCCATCCATTCCAATGATCTTCCTTTTGCCTCTCCTCACAACAACATGACTGGGCTTTGACGGGTCGGTAATGAAGAAGCATTGGTGCACTTGGGAAGCCAGTACCCATGGCTCAAATTTCGCGGTGATGTTTGCGCCCGCGGTCTTGGATTTGGCTTCGGGTATAACCATGGTGGTGAAATACCGGTCTTCTTTTAGGACGCTCTTGGCCCATCTGACACGGAACTCGGGACCTTCTCTCTAGCGTAGCTCAGCTCCCAGATCTCCTCGATCCTTCCGTAATATCTGTCCTTGTCATTACCGGTGTAGGATTCCATCGTTACCCCGGAGTTCTGATAACCATCGCTCTTCATGTCCTTGTCCTCGGTGTAGAATGTGTAGTCGTTGATATCATACGCCTCATAGGTCATCAGGTTGTGCTCGGCGCCCTGTGACAAGGCTAATATGAGTTGTTCTTCCGTGGAAGAATCCTCATGTAAAGGGTACGGCAGAAGCTTCTGCTTGAACCAACGCGTGAAACATGAGTTGTGCTCTTTGATTATATATCCATCCGTCCTCTGTTGGCCTCGGTCATTGTACGTCTTCTCAATAAAGGTTTTGTGCTCTACCACCCAAGGATCGACCACGTCTATGTGTTGTAGCGCAACTAGGTTTGCTCTTTCAAAGTCGGCGAGTCGACGCTCGAAGTCGACATGCATTTCGCGGCGACCCTCACGGTGACCCCATCCAGCGAGCCTGCCGAGGTGCCTATTGACGGGCAGACCAACGGGGTTCTCGATGCCTAGATAATTCATGTAGTAGGAGATGCACTCTTCTATCAGAAAGCCCATGGCTATGCTTCCCTCTAGACGTGACATGTTGCGAACGTATCCTTTGATGACACCATTCATCCTTTCAAACGCCATCATGCTGTGCAGGAACGTTGGCCCGAGTTGGATGATATCCTCCACGATATGGACCAGCAGATGCACCATAACGTCATAGAATGCGGGTGGGAAGTACATCTCAAGCTTGCATAGTATCACCACGATCTCTTCCTGTAGCCTTCTGAGTTGCCTCACGCCAACCGACTTTCGAGAGATGACGTCGAAAAAGTTGCATAGGCCAAATAGCGTTTCACGGACGTGCGCGTCCATGATCCCACGGATTGCAACTGGAAGTATCTGCGTCATCAGCACGTGATAGTCGTGAGATTTCATCCCGCTGAACTTCTGCTTTGCTGGGTCTAGGTATCTGCTTATCTTCCCCGCGTAACCGTAAGGAAGTTTTACTCCTACGAGGCAGGTTAAAAACTGCTCGATCTCCTCATGACTTAGAGTGAAGCATGCAGGAGGGTAGCCATTTCCGGTCATCTTGGCCTTTTTGCCTTTGCGACGACTTTCTGTGTCCTGCTTCGCCTCATCATCATCATCACTAGCGTGAAGCTCCTCCCTGATGCCCATTGATTTCAAGTCTGCCCTTGCTTTCGGCACATCTTTGGTCCTCTCTGGCATGTTGAGCAGGGTACCAAGCAGACTCTCGCACACGTTCTTCGTGATATGCATGACATCAAGGCTGTGAGGCACACGGTGGATCTTCCGGTACGGCAAGTCCCAGAAAACAGACCTCGTTTTCCATACCTGCAGCAGCGGCCCTGGCACCTTTCGCTTCTTTCCCGGCTCTAGTGCCTTTTGCTTCTTTCCCGACAGTGGGCAATCTTTCCAATTTTCAACAGCTCGTCTATTTCCTCGCCGTTCCTTGTACGCGGGCGTCTTCGGGGTTCGGTTTCACCATCGAACAGATCCTTGCGTTTTCTCCACAGGTCATCATCGCGAAGCCACCTTCGATGTCCCATGAACATGGTTTTCGAAGACCCGGGATCTCTATCTAGCTGGCGATACGTTGTGTCATCCATGCACCTGACGCATCCAAAAAATCCGTGGACCACCTGCCCCGCGAGATATCCGTAACCGAGATAGTCGTGCACCGTCGTGAGCAGTGCGGCTCTCATAGGGAAATATTCTTTCTCTACGGCGTCCCATGTATTGGCTGGCATTTTCCACAGCGTGTCTAGCTCCTCTTTCAGCAGCCCCAGATACAGATTGATGTCGTTCCCTGGTTGTTTCGGCCCTTCAATTAGCATACTCATGTGAATGTACTTCCTCTTCATGCACAACCAGGGGGAAGGTTGTACATCCACACAAACACAGGCCAGGTGCTATGTGTGCTTCTCTGGCTGCCAAACAGATTGACTCCATCGGTGCTCGCGCCCAGCACGATGTTCCTTGTATTGTTCCCAAATTCCGCGTCTTCGAAGTTCAATGCTTGCCACTGGCTCGCATCCTTAGGGTGACTCAGCATCTTGTCTTTTTTATTTATCTCCGGATCATTTGCGTCATCTTCTCGCTTCTTCTCCTCCCTATCCGCGTGCCAACGTAGGAGCTTTGCTACCTTAGGGTCCGCGAAATACCGCTGCAGACGAGGAGTGATCGGAAAGTACCACACCACTTTTCGAGGAGCTTTCTTCCTCTTCTTGTATCGAGTGACACCGCACACCGGACATATGGTAGACTCCGCGTGCTCGTCCCGATAAATGATGCAATTGTTCATGCACACATGGTATTTCACGTGCGGTGAATCCAGAGGACACACGATTTTCTTTGCCTCCTCGAAACTGGGCGGGCACTTGTTCCCCTTGGGAAGACGTTCGTGCCAGAATGACATGTTCTCGTCGAAGCATGCGTCGGTCATTTTTTGTTTTACCTTCATCTCCAGAGCCATGAGCGTTACTTTCAGGCGGGTATCCTCGGGCCTGCATCCTTCATACAATGGAGTAACCGCGTCTATCTCCAGTTGATCCAGCTTGGCTTTCTCTCGGGCGGCAGCTCTTGCGTTATCCGTCTGCTTGAGAAGCAGCTGTTGAATATGAGGGTCCTGCACCCAGCCCATCGATGGTCCATCGTCGTCTACTCCGCCGGCATCTTCATCTTCATGATCATGCCCTTCGTCTGCTCCGGCATCTTCCTCATTATCATGTCCTGCATCTTCTACATGATGACTGTGTACAACATCACCATCGTGATCATGTCCTGGAGATTCTTCATCTTCTCGCCCGCCCGAGCCACGATGGTTGTCTTGCTGCCCTTCCTCATTTCTTGGCCGGCCCCCATGGACGACTTCGTAGTCATCTTCATCACCTTGCCACCTATAGCCATCCATGAAACCACGCAAGAGCAGGTGGTCCCGCACCTGCCCGGAATCCGAGTCCGCAATAAGGCTCTTCAGCTTGCATCTTCGACACGGACATCTTATCTCCGTCTCGTTCTTTTGAAGCATCTCGGCCTTCGCGGAGCTCAAAAACCTATTCACGATGCCTTCGGTCATCGTGCGGACCATGGTCGCCTGCGGGGTAGAGCAAAACGATATTTTAGAACCAAGAAAAAAATTTGCCATGACTTTCCCTAAAAATAGGACCAAAAAGAATGCATAGTGCCAAAATTCTCACCGAAACGGAAATGAATCAACATTCCGGCAAAATATTGGCAGCTATCGCATTTCAAATACCGGTACCTGCAAACACAAACATATATGCAACACCACAAACATATGCAACACCACGGACATACATAGATCTAGCTAGGCCATAAAAAGTGCATGTGCACGTTGTTGGAGGGAGAACAACATAAAGATAGCTTCCCCCCTTACTTACCTATCAAAAAAGGTAATTTAACCACTTAATTTGGATGAATCTATGGTGGAAATGAGGTGACAAGGAGGAGGCAGCCGAGACAAGCTTGGAGGAGGAGGTGGAGAGAATGAAGTGGGGAAAGTGAGTGGGTAGGTGTGGCTGTCCAAAATATCTTGTTGGTCCCAGGTTACTAATGGCGCACCACCTCCAAATGCGCCATTAGTAACCCAGGTTACTAATGGCGCACCTGCTGGTGGTGCGCCATTAGTAGTTTTGCAAAAAAAAACTAATGGCGCATGGTGGAATAGTGCGCCATTACTAGTTTAAACTAGTAATGGCGCACTATACCACGGTGCGCCATTAGTAGTTTTGCAAAAAAAAAGAATAAAAAAAACTATAGTAGTGCCGCACTGTGTGGCTGGTGCGCCATTACTAGTTAGAACTAGTAATGGCGCACTGTGGCTGGATGCGCAATTAGTATGTTTGGAAAAAAATTGTTACTAGTGGTGCACCATGTGCCTGGTGCGCCATTTGTGTCTTCCACTCTAATGGCGCACCTGCACATGGTGCGCCACTGCTATATAGTAGTGGCGCACCACATGTCAGGTGCGCCATTAGTATCCATTTCATCTATAGCCCTTTTCCTAGTAGTGCCTCATCAGTAAAGCATAGAGGGTGTGAAGCTCCTCTATATCTTGCTATATCGTGGCGTATGTCCGATGGTTGTGGTGTTCGGTATTGACCCCGAACTGGTATGTCACCGGCGCGATTGGCTTGATAGCCGCCGTCCCGTGCGGACCTTGATCTCTGGGTCCGAATATAGACCTGGTCTTGCTAGCTTTTTTGTTTAGGTCCTCGCGTAGATCATGCTTTCGTACTTGGGCTGCATCCTCCTTTCCTTTATGGGGTGGGGGCTTGTTTATGCAATTGCTAGCGACTCTATCCCATTTGCGAGGTGGTCGGTCCGGCTTGTCGGCGGTGTTATATTTTGGCGGGACGGGCACAATAGCCTTGTCGTCGAATTCGGGCAGTAGCTTGCGCTTGGGATAGCCTTTGGTTTGGCCATTAAAAAGCCATGTCTATGTTCGGCGTCTAGTACCTCATTCCATCTATCATTGAGCATGTCTTGTGCAGCTCGAAGCTGTCTGTGCTGCTTTTTAAGCTTCGTACGATGGCTATAAGCCACCGATGGAAGCGTTTTTGTTCGGAGGGTTCTTTTGGGATGGTATATTCGTCGTCATCCAGGCTAACGTCTTCTTCGGAGATCGGTCCATAGTCACCGTCTTCGGCTTCGCTGTCATCGGACTGCGGCTTCAGACTCTGTTTGTCGTCCTCTCGCTCCTCCTGCTCTAACGCTGGGTCTGCGGGGTCTTCGGCTTGTTCCGCAATATCACCATCATTAGTTGCGGTGTTGCTGTCCTTTCCTTTACAGGATTTTGCTCGGCGCTTTGGACGCTCACGCTTGGGAGGTTCTTCGGCAAGTTTATCCTCTACCGGATTGTTTTCACCGTTGCCTTCTGCCTCTTTGGGTGTGTCCACCATATACACGTCGTATGAAGACATAGCTTTCCACCGCCCTGTTATGGGCCTGCTTTGATCTGTATCTGCTTTAGCTTCCAGGTCCATCCCATCGAAGTCTTCTGAAGCATAGTCGAGTAGATCTGTTAGATCTTCAACCGTGGCTACCAAGTGGGTGGTGGGTGGGGAACGAAATTCTTCACCCCCGTGGGTATAGCGTGGCTGTTCGTCAGCCTCCAGTTCAAACCGAATATAGTGCGGCTGTGTGTTCTCGTCCAAGGAGAGCGATCTCAACGACCTTAACATGTCACCAAGTGGTGAGTGCTGGAAAATATCTGCAGCACAGAATTCGGTGACAGGCGCCTGATTAGATTTGAGGGGCGCAGTTACGCGCAGTTCGGAATTAGATACCGGAGCTAATTTCGGGGTTCTGGTAACACATACCCCATCAGCTAGATCCGTGTGCGGCTCCATCGCCGTTGAGTCTGCGGCTCCCATGGTGGGTTTGAGCTTCCCATCTTCGGGTGGTGCGATGTATTCTGGATCTAGGGCCAGAACTATTACAGGTGCTATTTCCTGATACGATGATAGAGCTAAGTCATGATCATCGTGGTGGCAGAGAGGGGTTGCCGCTGGCTCGAATCTGGCAAAGATCAAGTCTCCGCGGACGTCGGCAACATAGTTCAGACTACCGAATATGACATGATGTCCAGGGGCGTAGCTCTCGATCTGCTCAAGGTGGCCTTCAGTGTTGGCCCGAAACGCGAAGGCGCCGAACACGAAGAGTTGGCCGAGAGGGAAAATCCCCTTGACGTCGCCGTTGTAGTTGATGACGTGATCCATCAAACCCTCCGTCCACGACATAGTGGAACTCTCAATGCAAGCACCAATGTCGGTGTCAAAACCGGCGGATCTCGGGTAGGGGGTCCCGAACTATGCGTTTGAGGATTGATGTTAACAGGAGGCAGGGGACACGATGTTTACCCAGGTTCAGGCCCTCTCGATCGAGGTAAAACCCAACTTCCTGCTATATTAATATGTATGAATATGTGTACAAGAGTTGATCTACCTCGAGATCATAAAGTATAAAACCCTAGGTATCAGCCTACGAGGATTGAATGATTCTCTATTAGCCTCTATGGACTAAACCCTCCGGTTTATATACACATCGGAGCGGCCTAGGGTTTGTACATATCATCTTCCAGAGGAAGGAAAATCTACACCCGAGCCTAAACTGGCCATTACATGAATTTAGGAGTCCTATCCAGATACGAGAGATGATCTTCTATATTAATCTTCATGGCCCACCAGTCCGGCCCACCAGGAGTTTGTCCGGACACATGAGGACCCCCGATCCAGGACTCCCTCAGTCGTCGGCCGAGCAGTAGCGCAGGAGCTCACGCGCCATGAGCAGCGTGACCTGCAAGTATGCCGGTCTACGAAGCGCGCGGGAGGACGAAGCAGCCATTGGAGTCAGTGACGAGGTTGCAGTGCGGCCGTTGCGCCGCGCGGAGAGCGGGAGCGACGAATCTTGCTGCTCGCGGGCAACGGGGCCAGTGGCAGCGTCTACCGCCGGTGATTGAGAACGACAGGGGATGCCGTCGCCTGGAGGTGCCGTCTAGGCCACGCGAGCGGTGAGAGTAGCCTGGCGCTCAGCACGGACACGGCGAGCGTCGGCCATGGGGCGGCGAGATGACGATGAACCGAACGGACGAAGAGAAGCTTCGACGCACCCCTGCCCGGCGTGCCAAATGTCGGATTCAGGGCTCCGCAAAACACTACTAGGTTCAAACACTAGGGTGCGTGCGAAGAGCTCAACTTAGCCTATCTACCCACTCGCCGTCACACGAACTAGCTCGATGAATATGAAAGTAAAGGAGACACGAGGCAGTTTATCCTAGTTCAGGCCACCTAACGGTGAGTGGCCCTACTCCATCAGTGTGGTGGATTAGCCTCGAGATGGGCTGAGGATGAACTAGTACAGTGGGTGAACAACCTCTGGAGGAGTGTTCTTGCTAGGTGGTGGACAGGAAGGTATGAATGATCTATCCCCTTGCTGGGTGGTGGCTATCCTACTTATATAGTGGCCTTGGTCCTCTTCCCCCAAAATGTTGGCGGGAAGGGATGCCACAATGGCCAATTTTGAAGGGAGACAACTAGTACATCTTATCCTGACTAAAGGTGGTCTTCGCCTGCGAAGCCTCTGATCCTGATGCCACGGTGGGCTCGGCGATGACCTACGTCCTGCCTTCCTGGTGATCTTCCTCGGGACTCCGCGCCTGAGCCTGCTTCCTTAGCACCAAAGAGGAAACTGTTGTACTACGCCCACTAGCGCCCACCTAGCCTTGGTCGTCATGGCTTGCGTCATGCAAACCTCGCGAGGTGGGGGTTGCATAGAGTTCTCCGCTCCTCTAGAGCCATCTAGACGAGGCTGCCCCTTCCGGAGGTCTTGGCTTCATTCGCCTCGCGAGGCTTGGCCCCTTGCGAGGGTCTTGAGTGTCAATGCTGAAGATGGGCCATACCAGGCCTGAGAAGGAGCCACGTCCCGGGCCACAGGCAGGCAAGTCTTGGTACCCTAATTCCCAGAATGCCGACAGGGCGGCTTCATCTTACAATACCACTAAACAAAGTAAGACGTTGGTGCTAAGCAGCATGACTATCACCACTGATAACTCTTTGTGTTCTACTTGTGCATATCATCTACGCATAGACCTGGCTCATGATGCCACTTTTGGGAAACGTTGCATGGAAAACAAAAAAATCTACGCACATGCAATGATCTATCCATGGAGATGCATAGTAATGAGGGGAAGAGTGTGTATACATACCCTCGTAGACCGTAAGTGGAAGCGTTAGACAACACAGTTGATGTAGTCGAACTTCTTCGTGATCCAACCGATTGAGTACCAAACGTACGACACCTCCGTGTTTAGCACACCTTCTTCTTGATCCAGCAAGACTGCGAGGTAGTAGATGAGTTTCGACAGCACGACGGCGTGGTGACGGTGATGGTGATGCGATCTCCACAGGGCTTCGCCTAAGCACTTAGAAAATATGACCGAGGGAGTAAACGGTGGACGGGGGCACCACACACGGCTAAGATAATGTTCTGTCCTTGTGTGGCACCCCACCCCATGTATATATAGGTGGAGGGGAGGAGGCAGCCCCTAGGTGTGCCCCAATAGACCTGGCGGCAGCCATAGGGCTGCTGCCTTGCCCTGTGCTCACCCTTCCTTATTTAGAGTGTGTGAGTAAGGAAGGAGGAGTGGGCACCCCCCTTCTATTCTTACCTGAGGAAGGAAAGGCAGGAGGGGCCACCCCTCCCCTTTCCTTCCCCTAGGGACGGCCAGCTAAGGGATGGGGCGCACCAGCCCTGTAGTGGGATGGTCTTGCCCCTCCTTTGGCCCATAAGGCCCATACACTTGTCGGGGGTGCCCGGAACCCTTTCCGGTGACCGGATGAGTACCCGGTGCACTCCGAAACTATTCTGGTGTCCGAATACCATCGTCCTATATATCAATCTTTACCTCTAGACCATTTCGAGACTCCACGTCATGTCTGTGATCTCGGGACTCCTAACAACATTCGGTCACCAAATCATATAACTCATATAACACTATATCGTCAATGAACGTTAAGCGTGCAAACCGTATGGGTTCGAGATCTATGTAGACCTGACTGACACCTCTCCGGTCAATAAACAATAGCGGTACTTGGATGCCCATATTGGTTCGTACATATTCTACGATGATATTTATCGGTCGAACCATTATGACAATACACGCAATTCCCTTTCTTCATCGGTATGTAACTTGCCCGACCTTTTGGTCTCTAGTGTTCCGCAGCCATGTCTGTACTTGCTAGGCTTGTCAAGTTTTACCCAAGTATTCCACGTGTGTAAATCTGGCTTACACCCGTTGTATGTGAATATATAGTCTATCACACCCGATCATCACGTGGTGTCTCGAAACGATGAACTATAGCAACAGTGCTTACTCAGGGAGAACAATTTTATCTTGAAATCAAGAGAAGGGATCATATTATAATGCTACCGTCATTCTAAGCAAAATAAGATGCATAAAGGACAAACATCACATGCAATCAAAATATGTGACATGATATGGCCATCATCATCTTGTGCTTTTGATCTCCATCTCCATCATCACTGGCTCGACACTTTGATCTCCATCATTGCGTCGTGGTTGTCTCACCAACTATTGCTTCTACAACTATTGCTAACTCATAGCGATAAAGTAAAGCAAGTACATGGCGCTTGCATTTTACACAATATTAAGGGACAACCATAAAGCTCCTGCCGGTTGTCGATATTACAAAACATGATCATCTCATACAATAACATATAACTCATCATGTCTTAACCATATCACATCACAACATGCCCTGCAAAAACAAGTTAGACGTCCTCTACTTTGTTGTTACAAGTTTTACGTGGCTGCTACGGGCTTCTAGCAAGAACCGTTCTTACCTGCGGCAAAAACCACAATGGTGATTTATCAAGTTTGTTGTTTTTACCTTCTTCAAGGACCGGCCGCAGTCAAATTTGATTCAACTAAAGTAGGAGAAACAGACACCCGCCAGCCATCTTTATGGAAAACAAGTTGCATGTCTGTCGGTGCAACTGGTCTCATGTACGTGGACAAGTAAGGTTGGTTCGGGCCACTTCATCTTACAGTACCGCCAAAACAAAATAAGACATTGGTGGTAAGCAGTATGACTATCATCGCCCACAACTCTTTGTGTTCTACTCGTGCATATCATCTGGGCATAGGCCTAGATCATGATACCACTGTTGGAAAACGTTTCACGAAAAAAAAAATCTACGCATACGCAATGATATATCCATGGAGATGCATATCAATGAGTAGAAGAGTGCGTCTACGTACTCTCGTGGACCGTAAGCGGAAGTGTTAGACAACACGGTTGATGTAGTCGAACTTCTTCGCGATCCAACCGATCGAGTACCGAATGTATGGCACCTCGGCATTCAGCACACGTTCAACTCGGTGACGTCCACACCGTCTTTATCCAGCAAGACGGCAAGGTAGTAGATGAGTTCCAACAGCACGACGAAGTGGTGATGGTGACGGTGACACGCTCTTCGTAGGGCTTCACCTAAGCACTACAAAATATGACCGAGGGAATAAACCGTGGACGGGGGCGCCGCACACGGCTAAGACAATGTTCTGTCCTTCTGTAGAACCCCTCCCCATGTATATATAGGTGGGAGGGGAGGAGGCAGCCCCTAGGGTGCCCCAAGAGACCTGGAGTCAGCCCTAGGGCTGCTGCCTTACCCTCCGCCCCTTCCTTATTTAGAGTGTGGGAGGAAGGAAGGAGGAGGTGGCGCCCCCCTTTCCTTTCTCACATGATGAGAGAAACACAGGAGGGGCCACCTGTCCCCTTTCCTTTCCATAGGGCCGACCAACTAAGGGATGGGATGCCCCAGCCCCCTGGTGGGCTGGTTTATCCCCTCCTTTGGCCCATTACGTCCATACAATTGTTGGGGGTGCCCGGAACCCTTTCCGGTGACCCGATGAGTACCCGGTGCAGTCCAAAACTATTTCGGTGTCCGAATACCATCATTTTATATATCAATCTTTACCTCTCGACCATTTTGAGACTCCTCTTCATGTCCATGATCTCATCTGGGACTCCGAATAACATTCGGTCACCAAATCATATCACTCATATAACACTATATCGTCAACGAACGTTAAGCGTGCTGACCCTACGGGTTCGAGAACTATGTAGACATGACCGAGACACCTCTCCAGTCAATAACCAATAGAGGAACCTGTATGCCCATATTTGTGCCTACATATTCTACGAAGATCTTTATCGGTCAAACCATTATGACAACACACGTAATTCCCTTTGTCCATCGTTATGTTACTTGCCCGAGATTCGATCATCGATATCTCTATACCTAGTTCAATCTCGTTACAGGCAATTCTCTTTACTCGTTCTGTAATACATCATCTCATAACTAACTCATTACTCATATGCTTGAAAGGCTTCTTATGATGTGTATTACCGAGAGGGCCCAGAGATACCTCTCGGATACTCGGAGTGACAAATCCCCATATTGATCCATGCCAACTCAACAAGCACCTTCGAAGATACCCGTAGAGCATCTTTATGATCACCTAGTTAAGTTGTGAAGTTTGATAGCACACAAGGTATTCCTCCGGTATCCGGGATTTGCATGTTCCCATGGTCATAGGAATATGTATTTGAGATCAAGAAAGCAATAGCTATAAACTGTATGATCAAATGCTAAGCTAATAGATGTGTCTTGTCCATCACATCATTATTCTAATGATGTGATCCCATTCTCGAATGACAACACATGTATATGGTTAGGAAACCTAAACCATCTTTGATTAACGAGCTAGTCTAGTAGAGGCTTATGCTACTTCTCGAGCTTGCGTTCTATTTCCTTGAAGAGGAAAGGGAGATGCAGCACAGTAGCGTAAGTATTTCACTCAGTGTTTGAGAACCAAAGTATCAATCCAGTAGGAGACCACGCGCGAGTCCCTCGCACCTGCACAGACAAATAAGAACTTCGCAGCCAACGCGATAAGGGGTTGTCAATCCCTTTACGGTCACTTACGAAAGTGAGATCTGATAGAGATGATAGTTTATATTTTTGCTATTTTTGATTATAAGAACAGAAAGTAAAAGCGGAAAAAAGTAAAGTAGATGTAGATTGATATGTTGAGAATAGACCCAGGGGCCATAGTGTTCTCTAGTGGCTTCTCTCATGATAGCGATATTCTACGGCGGGTAAACAAATTACTGTCGAGCAATTGATAGAAAAGCGAATAATTATGAGACTATCTAGGCATGATCATTGTATATATGCATCACGTCCGAGACAAGTAGACCGACTCCTGCCTGCATCTACTACTATTACTCCACACATCGACCGCTATCCAGCATGCATCTAGTGTATTGAGTTCATAAGAACAGAGTAACGCCTTAAGCAAGATGACATGATGTAGAGGGATAAACTCAAGCAATATGATATAAACCCCATCTTTTTATCCTTGATGGCAACAATACAATACGTGCCTTGATGCCCCTACTGTCACTGGGAAAGGACACCGCAAGATTGAACCCAAAGCCAAGCACTTCTCCCATTGCAAGAACTATAGATATAGTAGGCCAAACCAAACCAATAATTAGAAGAGACTTGCAAGGATATTATGAGCACACATAAAGAGTTCAGGAAATAACCAAATATTTCTCATAGATAATCTTGGTCATAAACCCACAATTCATCGGATCTCGACAAACACACCGCAAAAGAGATTACATCGAATAGATCTCCTCGAAGACTGAGGAGAACTTTGTATTGAGATCCAAAGAGAGAGAAGAAGCCATCTAGATACTAGATATGGACCCAAAGGTCTGTAGTAAACTACTCACAACTCATGGTGAGGCGATGATGATGATGTAGAAGCACTCCGTGGTAGATCCCCCCTCCGGCGGAGCTCCGGAACATGCCCCAAGATGGCATCTCACGGGAACAGAAGGTTACAATGGTGGAACTAGGGTTTTCTCTGTTGCTCTGATGGTTTCGGGGTACGTAGGCTTATATAGGAGGAAGGAGGGCACCGGGGGCCTTACGATGGACCCACGAGGCAGGGGGCGCGTCATGGGTAGGGGGGCCTTACGATGGACCCACGAGGCAGGGGGGACCATCAACTATTTTCATCATAAGATTGCAACAAGGAAATACAATCAATCAAAGAGCAATTATCATAATTGAATCCCTTGAAATCCAAAGTAGTGGGTTCATCACTATGCAAAGTTTTAATCTCTTCACTCCCACTTTTAACAATTTTAGCATCAAGATCTAAAAACTCCGAATTATTGGGACACCTTAAGGTAGAATCATCCCCAATCCTATCTTCATCAAGCTTTATGCTAGAAAACAAGGATCTAATACGAGACACATCAATAACTTTCAGATCTTCATTTTTATTTTTATGATAACTAGAAGAACACACTTTAATATAATTCTCTCTTTTAGCACGCATCCTAGCGGTTCTTTCTTTGCATTCATCAATGGAAATTCTCATGGCTTTGAGAGAATCATTCCTATCATGCTTAGGTGGGATAGATCTAAGTTTCAAAGAATCAACATCAAGAGTAATTCTATCCACACTTCTAGCCAATTCATGAATCTTAAGCAATTTTTATTCAAGCAAAGCATTAAAATTCTTTTGCGAAATCATAAACTCCTTAACACTAGTTTCAAATTCAGAAGGCATCTTTCCATAAGAGTTGTTGTAGGAATTACCATAATTATTAGAGGAATTACTAGGAAAAGGCCTAGGATTGAAGTTCCCTCTATAAGCATTGTTACCAAAATTAATCCTACCAACAAAATTCAGATCCATAGATTCATTGTTATTTTCAATCAAAGTGGATAAAGGCATATCATTAGGATTAGAAGAAGCACTCTTAGCAGCAAATAATTTCATAAGTTCATCCATCTTTCCACTCAAAACACTAATTTCTTCAATAGCATGCACTTTTTTACTAGTAGATCTTTCGGTGTGCCATTGAGAATAATTAACCATAATATTATCTAGGAGTTTGATAGCTTCTCCTAGGGTAGTTTCCATGAAAGTGCCTCCTGCGACCGAATCTAAAAGATTTCTAGAAGCAAAATTCAAGCCAGCATAAAAGTTCTGAATAATCATCCATAGATTCAAACCATGTGTAGGGTCATTACGTATCATTAATTTCATTCTCTCCCAAGCTTGTGCAACATGCTCATGATCTAGTTGCTTAAAATTCATAATATCGTTTCTAAGAGAGATGATCTTAGCAGGAGGGAAATACTTAGAGATAAAAGCATCTTTGCACTTATTCCACGAATCAATACTATTTCTAAGCAAAGAAGAAAACCAAGTTTTTGTTGGGGAACGTAGAAGAATTCAAAAAAATTCCTACGCTTCACCAAGATCAATCTAAGGAGTCATCTAGCAACGAGGAGAAAAGAGTGCATCTACATACCGTTTGTAGATCGCGAGCGGAAGCGTTCAACAGAACGTGGATGATGGAGTCGTACTCGTCGTGATCCAAATCACCGATGATCCTAGCGCCGAACAGATGGCACGTCCGCGTTCCACACACATACTGTGCAGGAACGTCTCCTCATTCTTGATCCAACAAGGGGGAGGAGAGGTTGATGGAGATCCAGCAGCACGACGGCGTGGTGGTGGATGCAACGGAAAAACTGCAGGGCTTCGCCAAGGACCTGCGGGAGGAGGGAGATGTGTAACGGGGGGGGGGGGGGGGGGCGCGGGGG
>LR738709.1:432159118-432196465 GCA_902687465.1 Secale cereale
GGCGCCAGGGGCAAGGGTGCGGCTGCCCTCTCTCCACCAGTATATATAGGGGCCAGGGGGTGCCGGCCCTAGGATATGGGATCTCCTAGGAGGGGCAGCGGCCAGGGGGAAGGCTTGCCCCCCCAAGACAAGGGGGGCGCCCCCACCCCTAGGGTTCCCAACCCTAGGCGCAAAGGGGAGGCCCAAGGGGGGTGCACCAGCCCACTATGGGCTGGTTCCCCTCCCCCCACGGCCCATGGGCCCCTCCGGGATGGGTGGCCCCACCCGGTGGACCCCCGAGACCCTTCCGGTGGTCCCGGTACACTGCCGGTGACCCCCGGAACTCTCCTGATGGCCGAAACTGGACTTCCTATATATAATTCTTTACCTCCGGACCATTCCGGAACTCCTCGTGACGTGCGGGATCTCATCCAGGACTCCGAACAACATTCGGGTTACCGTGTGCATATATCTCTACAACCCTAGCGTCACCGAACCTTAAGTGTGTAGACCCTACGGGTTCGGGAGACACGTAGACATGACCGAGATGACTCTCCGGTCAATAACCAACAGCGGGATCTGGATACCCATGTTGGTTCCTATGTGTTCCTCGATGATCTCATCGGATGAACCACGATGTCAAGGATTCACTTAATCCCGTATGCAATTCCCTTTGTCTATCGGTATTATACTTGCCCGAGATTCGATCGTCGGTATACCGATACCTTGTTCAATCTCGTCATGGCAAGTCTCTTTACTCATTCCGTAATACATCATCCCGTGACTAACTCCTTTAGTCACATTGAGCTCATTATGATGATGTCTTACCGAGTGGGCCCAGAGATACCTCTCCGTCATACGGAGTGACAAATCCCAGTCTCGGTTCGTGCCAACCCAACAGATACTTTCGGAGATACCCATTGCTTACCTTTATAGCCACCCAGTTACGTTGTGACGTTTGGTACACCCAAAGTATTCCTACGGTATCCAGGAGTTGCACAACCTCATGGTCTAAGGAATAGATACTTGACATTGGAAAAGCTTTAGCATTACGAACTACACGATCTTGTGCTAGGCTTAGGATTGGGTCTTGTCCATCACATCATTCTCCTAATGATGTGATCCCGTTATCAATGACATCCAATGTCCATGGTCAGGAAACCGTGACCATCTGTTGATCAACGAGCTAGGAACTAGAGGCTTTACCAGGGACACGTTGTGGTCTATGTATTCACACAAGTATCACTGTTTTCGGATAATACAATTTAAGCATGAATATCAGACAATTATCATGAACAAGGAAATATAATAATAACTATTTTATTATTGCCTCTAGGGCATATTTCCAACAGTTTTAGCACGGTCTCTAAGTGAAAACGGAAATAACTTCAATTTAACAATATCGTTATCCGTATCCCTTTTCATTTGCATATCACACAAATCAACAAAGTTGTTTAGATGGGTGGTGGCATCTTCACTAGGAAGGCCGGAGAATTGATCTTTCATGACAAGATTCAACAAAGCAACATTGATCTCACAAGATTCAGCATCGGTAATAGGAGCAATCGGAGTGCTAATAAAATCATTAATGTTGGTATTGGAGAAGTCACACAATTTGGTATTCTTCTGAGCCATAGTGACAAGCAAGCAATCCAACACACACAAGCAAACAAGAAGCAAGTGAACGATAAAGACACGGCAGAAGAAGGGCAAATAAAACGGCAAGGGTGAAGTGGGGGAGAGGAAAATGAGAGGCAAAAACTGTAATGCGAAGGATAAGGGTTTGTGATAGGTACTTGGTATATGACTTTTGCGTAAGCCTCCCCGGCAATGGTGCCAGAAATTCTTCTTGCTACTTCTCGAGCTTGCGTTGTATTCCCTCAAAGAGGAAAGGGAGATGCAGCACAGTAGCGTAAGTATTTCCCTCAGTTTTTGAGAACCAAGGTATCAATCCAGTAGGAGACCACGTGCGAGTCCCTCGCACCTGCACAAACAAGTAAGAACTTCGCAGCCAACGCGATAAGGGGTTGTCAATCCCTTTAGGGTCACTTACGAAAGTGATATCTGATAGACATGATAGTTTATATTTTTGGTATTTTTTATTATAAGAACAGAAAGTAAAAGCGGGAAAAAAGTAAAGTAGATGTAGATTGATATGTTGAGAATAGACCTGGGGGACATAGTGTTCTCTAGTGGCTTCTCTCATGATAGCGATATTCTACGATGGGTAAACAATTACTATCGAGCAATTGATAGAAAAGCGAATAATTATGAGACTATCTAGGCATGATCATTGTATATAGGCATCACGTCCGAGACAAGTAGACCGACTCCTGCCTGCATCTACTACTATTACTCCACACATTGACTGCTATCCAGCATGCATCTAATGTACTGAGTTCATAAGAACAGAGTAATGCCTTAAGCAAGATGACATGATGTAGAGGGATAAACTCAAGCAATAAGATATAAACCACATCTTTTTATCCTCGATGGCAACAATACAATACGTGACTTGCTGCCCATAATGTCACTGGGAAAGAACACCGCAAGATTGAACGCAAAGCCAAGCACTTCTTCCATTGCAAGAACTATAGATCTAGTAGGTCAAACCAAACCAATAATTCGAAGAGACTTGCAAGGATATTATGAGCACACATAAAGAGTTCAGAAAAGAACCAAATATTTCTCATAGATAATCTTGATCATAAACCCACAATTCATCGGATCTTGACAAACACACCGCAAAAAGAGATTACATCGAATAGATCTCCTCGAAGACCGAGGAGAACTTTGTATTGAGATCCAAAGAGAGAGAAGAAGCCATCTAGATACTAGCTATGGACCTGAAGGTCTGTAGTAAACTACTCAGAACTCATGGTGAGGCGACGATGATGATGTAGAAGCACTCCGTGGTAGATCCCCCCTCCAGCGGAGCTCCGAGACAGGCCCCAAGATGGGATCTCATGGGAACAGAAGGTTACGGCGGTGGAACTAGGGTTTTCTCTATTGGTCTGACGGTTTCGGGGTACGTAGGCTTATATAGGAGGAAGGAGGGCACCAGGGGCCTTACGAGGGACCCACGAGGCAGGGGGCGCGCCTTGGGTAGCAGGGGCGCGCCCCCACCCTTGTGGGCTTCTCGTGGCCCCTACTCCGTGGTTCTCAAGTCTCCCGTGCGTCATTTTCTCCAAAAATGTCTCTCCCGAAGGTTTCATTCCGTTTGGACTCCGTTTGATATTCCTTTTCTGCAAAACCCTGAAATAGACAAAAAACATCAATCTGGACTGGGCCTTTGGGTTAGTAGGTTAGTCCCAAAAATAATATAAAATTGTATGACAAAGCCCATTAAACATCCAAAAATACATAAATAATAGCATGGAACAATAAAAAATTATAGATACGTCGGAGACGTATCAACTTACTAGGGACACATTATTTCATTTATGTATTCACACATGTATTTACGTTTTCGATCAATACAATTCTAGCATGAATGATAATCCTTTATCATGATTAAGGATATATAATAATAACCATTTTATTATTGCCTCTAGGGCATATTTCCATCATACGTCCCATAGAAGATTCGGCCCGTCAACTAGATGCTGTGCTTTTGGGCCCACTTGAGGCCCTGTTAGGATTTCTGTTTTCTAAAGGCCCATTTAACAGTAAAGTTTGATATTAGTTTCGGCCTGTTAAAGGCCCGTTTAACATTTGGGACCTATATTTATTTCAGCCCGTTAAAAGCTTGTCATATAGTTGGGCCTAATTATGGCCCGCTTTGCATCCGGCCTGCTCACAGCCTATAATCTGATTGGGGCAAACAAGGACCGAGAAAAAAATTGGCATGTTAACTGCCCGTGATGTGATTGGCACAATCATGGGCCGGGGTCTATTTTGGCCTACTGTTGGCCGATGAGCAGTTCGGCACATTTCAGGCCCAACCTACTTTTCAGCCTACTAAAAGCCCATTGAATTTTTCTTGCCAACATAGGGCCGACAGTTTACTCGGCCTATTAAAGGCCCAAAACTACTAGTGGGCCAGTTTACATTTAGGCCTGTTAACAGACCGAGATGACGGGGCCCATGATGTGGCCCATATATAGTAATTTGCATGTCTGCCCGATTATGTACCATAATTTTACATTTTGGCCCGTTTACTTTTTATATAGCAAACATATGATATATATACAATAAAATAACTGCGACACCAGTGATAATAAAGCACAAGCAGACAACATATTACATACACCGGGCATCACAGATCGCTACCAATGCAAATAAACACGCCAAAAAAATAATATACAAAACCAACAACACTTCAATAGATTTCAAGAAAGCTTAGCCCTGCTTGAGAGCTGCAGCGTAAACTGATATTAGCGAGTAACTTCTACACTACATCAAGATATGACTATGGAGTTGTATCGCTATCTCCAAGATGTGTTGCCTTCTTCCCTACAATATATGTTAGAGGGACATGCAATCGGTTTGTCTCACTATCATTGTGACAATTCTTCATGGGGTCAGAGGTATCACTCTAAAAGAGAAACAAGAAGACAAATGAAAAGGTTTTGCACATATAAGTAACAGTACTTACAATGCATCACATTTCTTATTGGCAAATAAAGAGACACAGTTAAAAAATAGCATTAACACAATATTGTATTGTTGAGGTTAAGACATGGCAGGAAATGACATCGTGAAGGAGTTGGCAGCTTCACGACACCACTGGATTACAGATCAAGAACTCAAGCATACATGCGGTGCTAAAGAACACATAAGTATCAATGGTTAGTGTGCTCTCAATTTATCCCATTTCAGATTGGCAAATAAAGAGATAGTTTAAAATAATAGTAGAATAATATGACATTGTTAAAGTTAAGACATTGCAGAATATGACATTGTGCTGTAGTGGATAGTTTCACCACAACACTGGATTACGGATCAAGAAGCATACATGTGGTGCAAAAGAAGATCATTTCCTCTGTATAGTTTAATTTACATGGTATGAAGAATGAACTTGGTTGTACAACTGAAAACTTAAATTGAGAAGGACAGGCTTATGTTTATGAACTTCATAATAAACTTTAAACATGCAATTTCATGCAAACACAAAAAATAAACAACTGTTGCAGTAATGCCTAACCAAATATACACAAGAAAGTTTGAAGGCTTGATAAGGAGAAACTTACATTAGTGGCGAAGACTGGCTCTATAAAGCCCTTGCCCATGGTAATGGGGGGGGGGAATTCAAGAAGTTTACCACAAAATCTTGTTCATAAGCATTGCCATTATTCTATATTTTGTTAAGAGTAAATATAGATGTGATAATTTAAGAAAAAAATGGAGAATATTTATGATAAGAGGAAGAGTGATGCTACATAACCAACTAGCTATAAATGTAAGTACAATGATACACGCAAAAGGTACCGCCAAGAGCAATGCATAGCTAAACTTCTTATGTGTAGAAAATGGAGGGCAAAGGAAAATAAGCTACAGAGTGATGGTACATGAACAACTAGCTATCAATATAAGTACACTGATAAAGAACATCATGTACTTACAAGAATAATGCAGATCTAAACTTTTTCATTGGCATTGGGTATATTATACATTAATGTAACCATTAATACATATCTGATAATTTGGAGCGAACAATTGATAAGCAAGCTATCATGCATGCTGCTGTCACATAATGAACAAGGTATGAATGCAAGTACAGTGATACAGGACAACAAGTACTAGCCAGAGCAAAGCAGCGAGCAACATATTTGTGATATCCTATCACCCTTTTCAAACCAGAATTCTTCTTCTAGTAGATTACCTGCAAAAGAGATTCGTCAGGCACATGCGAAAAAGTAGAAGTTCAAATTGTCATGTGATATCATAGACAATACTTCATCCTGGGAATGAGACTTATGCATAATACAGTTTTTCCATTGAATGTCTTCTAAATTTAGCACATGAGACTTCACCGGAAATTCGTTTATAGAGTTTCCATCAAAGTGTGTTTTCCTCAGGTAACACCGATACTGTTGAAATGCTTCCTTGAAAAGCGCAAGCAAGCTTTGCTTTTCATGACTATCTAGATTGACCCTCGCCTACTTGCAACAATGTAATGTAAATCATTGATGTGTTCAATCAGCAGAAAACAAGAAAATAATCACCATGAATAATAGCACTTACATGTAAGTGGGACAGGAAGATGTGAAAATGGTATTTTGTCTTCACTATAGTATTCCCATGATGGGAATATATGCACGTAGTTCCTAACAACATTGAAAGCATTGTCTTTTAAACTTGGAATAAATGGAATGGGGTTCCAATCTGCAGGAATTGGTCATCTCTACAGTTGGGATAGGTCTTCGGCCGGTGGACTTGCTGTACTTTTTGCTGGAGTGGGATTTTTCTGTGGTACGGCTGGTGCTATGGCAACAAAAATCGGCATACCTTTTGCTGGAGTGCAAGTCCTGTGTGGTGGGGCTAGTGGTGTTGCCAATGAAGTATATGTACAGTCTTCAGGAGTCAGTCCTACGTTTTGTGTCACTAGTTGGAGATCCAATATAAGTGGGGTGCTACCTGATTTCTCAAGCACCACCACATCTTTCAAAGAATTTACTAGTGCTCCTTCAGTTTCGGCAATCACTTTCTTCCTTTTGGATGTCTGATGCACAAGAACATCATTTGAGTGGAAAACATGGTATGATGATAGATGGAATATGTATTGATAATGGATGGACATGGCATCTTGACATATATGTTGAGTAAACTAAGCAGATGGTGATATGTCCAAAACGTATCTATAATTTCTGCTTGCTCCATGCCACTTTTGGGTGATATTGCTATGATATTCATACACTTCCATAAACTTTTGATCATATTTGGACTAACTTACTAATCCAGTGCACCCCAGTGCCAGTTTCCGTTTTCGGCTGTTTTTGTATTTCAGGTTTTCATGTTTCGAGAACTGCCCAGAAAAATCCAGAAAAATTATATAAAAAATCAGCGATCCGGAAACAACACTGCGTCCGAAGGGCAGCCTGGGGGGGGGGGCACAGGGGATCCAGGCGCCCTGTGGGCGCCCCCCCCCCTGGGCCGCGCCAGGGGGGCGCCTGGGCCCCCCGAGGCTCCCCCGGTGCCCTACTTTGGCATATATTTAAAGGGTCCTCCGTAACCCTCAGAACAGGGACTCTTTTCGCGATCCCATCTCTGTTCCGCCGCCGGCGCCGCTTCCAAGATCGGGAGCACCAGGAGAACTCTTCCCGGCACCCTGCCGGAGGGGAGGATCACCACCGGGAGCTTCTCCACCACCATGGACGCCTCCCGGATGACTCGTGAGTAGTCTCCCTTGGACCATGAGCCCATGACCAGTAGCTATGTGATGTTCTCCTCCCGTTCTTGTGCTTCACTAATTAGTCCTCGTGAGCTGCCCTACATGATCGAGGCACCTATGTAATCCTTATGCTGTTGCTATGTTTAGTTTGCTGGGATCCGATGGATTATGAGATTATGTTCAGATTGATCTTGAGTAATATATTTGATTCACCTCTTTTATATTTTAGTTCATAAGTAATTCTTGCATGTTCTCCGTTGTTATTTATTGCTTTGGCCGAGTAGTAGGTAGTGACTCCAAGAGGGAACGTTATGCTCGATTGTGGGTTCATGCCCCTCGATGACTAGCTTGAGTGACAGAAACATGAGTCTAGGGGATGTGCTGTTGGCACAAGGGGGAAAACAACGATGCTTGTGCCCGCGGGTGCAAGGATTGTTTACTTTACGCAAAGTTCTTTTAATGCAGTTGTCTCTTGCATTGAGTTTACACTATGGGTGGGACTCGCAACTTAATACCAGCGAGATGTTCTGGATAGATATCTCAAGTTGGATGATTAGTAGTAGATATTGATGGATTTCGGTCTACTTACTTTGGCGTACCGCCCATGCTTTGAACCTCAACCTTTCTTGGAATGTAGTCAGCATTGGTTTGCGTTCGTGGTCCTGTCAATTGCCCAGCTGTAATTTGTTTACCTCACATAGCTGTTTTATCGTCTTTTGGGAGAGAGACATCACTAGTGAACATCATGAGACTCCGGTCCATATTACCATCATTGATCACATCCACTATTTACTTTTCGCTATTTAATTACTATTGCAAAAACTATCTATGACTACTATCATTGCTTTTAACCCTTTGTGAACTACAAGGCCGGAGGGATTGACAGCCTCTCTGTACTCGTTGGGAGCAAATTTATTTGTATCTGTGTGCAGGTCCACGTTGGTTGCTACTAATCTGGCGCCGTAGCAATTGACACCTACTTGTTGAACCTAGGAGTCTCTGGGGATTCGATCCTTAGGAGTCTCTGGGGATTCGATCCTTGGCATCTTTGCTAGGGGAAAACACTTCTACTTACTGCATCTTACACCTTCCACTTGGGGTAACCAACGAGGGGTTCGAGGCCCATCAAGGAGTATTTTCTGGCGCCGTTGCCGGGGACTCCACTCTTCAGGATAGGGGAGTTGCATGCTATCTTTTACCTTTGCTTTTTAGTCTTGTTAGTTTACTTTTCATTTTTGCTTTAGTTCCTTTTATCGAAAATCACAAAAATAGTTATCTTGCTTGCTTGCTACTATGGGTTCCACCGAGAACACCAAGTTGTGTGACTTCACTAGTCACAACAACGATGACTTTATCAGCACACCTATCACTACACCTGCCACTTCAGCACCTTCATATGAAATTAAACCTGCTTTACTTAACTTAGTCATGAGAGAACAATTGTCCGGTGCTGGAGATGATGCTGCTTTACACTTGAACAACTTTGTAGAACTTTGTGATATGCAAAAGTACCAAGAAATAGATGGTTGGGATCCTATGATAAAAATTAATTTGAATGACTTCTCTTGTTATGCATTATGTGATGTTGGTGCTAGTACCTCTGTTATGCCCAAAAGGATATATGATATGCTTAAATTGAAACCTTATGATTCTTGTTCTTTTGGTGTTCGTCTCGTTGATTCTTCCATAAAGAAACCTTTGGGGAGGATCGATGATGTTCTTATTGTTGTCAATGATAATTATGTGCCCGTTGATTTCACTATTATGGATATTGAATGTGATCCTTCATGTCCAATTATTTTGGGACGTCCCTTTTTGCGCACCGTTGGTGCTGTCATTGACATGAAAGAGGGTAATATAAAATTTCAGATTCCTCTCAAGAAAGGGATGGAACACTTCCCTCGTAAGAAGATCAAGTTACCTTTTGAGTCCGTTGTACGGGCTAGCTATTCTTTTACTCTTGATAAAACTTGATCTATGCATTATGCCTAGCTTAAAGGCATAAAAGAAAGCGCTTTTGGGAGGCAGCCCACATGAATAAATTTTTTGCTTTTGTTGTGTCTTGTTGTTGTTTACTGCTGTAGCATCATCATTGTATCTTTGCTTTTCATATTTGTGCCAAGTATAGCCTCTGATAGCTAGAAAGTTCAAAAGTTGTGAGGTGCTGTCCAGGAAACAGATTCTGTCCTTGGATATAAAAATTCGTATAAAATCACCATATCATCTTTTTGGTCTGAATTTTTTCGACAGCGTTCTCTATATAATTTTCTTTCGTGCGTCAGTTCTGAGTTTTTTTATTTGAGTTGCAGAAGTATCCCGAACAGGTCAATTACTGCCTGCTGTTCTGTTTTTCACAGATTCTGTCCTGTTTTGCCTTACCTTCACTTTGCAAATTAAGAACTTGCTTTTTCTTTGCAAAAACCTTTTGGCAATCTTGAAAAACAGTAGAACTTAAAGAATATCCTTATTTCCAGCAAGGTATAATTATTTTATTAAGGGTACTAACCTCGCTAATCAGATTATGATGAGTTATGTATGAAGGGAGTTTTCAAGTGTGCGAGGGAAGATGATAAAAAGATCCAGGAGTGTCAAGCGCTCAAGCTTGGGGATGCCCCCGTGCACCCCCAAGAAATATTCAAGGAGAATCAAGCGTCTAAGCTTGGGGATGCCCCCGTGCATCCCCTTCTCCATCAACACTATCAGTTCGTCTTTCGTTTCGCTATATTTTTATCACTTCATGTGTTATGTGCTATGCTTGGAGCGTCTTGCTTTTAGTTTTCTTTTTAGTTTTTCATAACGAGTCGGAACCCAGCATTCCTTTATGTGGGAGAGAAACATTCTCCACTTCTACCTAGAACATTACATAGAATTTTCATGTTTATCTATGCTGTGTGTGTTCTTTGTCTTTTAATAGCTACTATCATACTCTGCTCTTAGTATTCATGCTTATCTTTTCAAGAGCTTTTATTTAGTTGGTTGCTTGAACTCTCTTTAATTACCATGCTCACCTTATTAAGAGAGTTTGCTTCCGTTGCATGGGTTAATGTGTCTATGATAAAGATGCTACTTTCATGATGGTGCTTAGTAGTTCAGGTTTTCTTTTGGTTAATCTTAAATAGCTGGGGGGTTCCCAATGTGTTATTGGAGTACCAACTTGGTTTGTTTGCCTATGATATGGTATGGTTTAGTAATATCTTCCTTCGAGAATTTATTTTGATTGACTTGGCGTATGCTCACGCATATTCAAGACTGTAAAGAAAGTATGTCAAGCCTTGATGATCTTTTATTTCTAAGTAGCGATATAATTACCATGCCTGATTCAATATTGCTTTGTCGCTCTGCATGATTATGACCGTCATTGCTCTCTTAGTTGGTCGCTCCCAGTATTTTGCTAACCTCCACCTGTACTAAGCAAACTAACCATGCAATACATAGCTCATGGGAAAGTAGCCTAAAAACTATTGTGGTAAAGAATATGTTGCTTATGTATCTTATTTCTTATAAGTTGCTTGCTGAGCGGTAACCATGCTTCTGGGGACGCCATCAACTATCACACTTTTGTTGAATATCATGTGAGTTGCTATGCATGTTCGTCTTGTCTGAAGTAAGGGTGATTTACCGTGGGTTGAATTAATATGCATATTGTTAGAGAAGAACATTGGGCCGCCAACCAAAGCCATGCATCATGGTGGAAGTTTTAGCTTGGACCTTAATCCTCAATCTCTCATGAGAATATGATTATGCATTAAAGAGGAGTCCATCATCTATTTTCTATGTTGTCCCGGTATGGATGTCCTCAAGTTGAGATCTATCAAAAACGAGAAATCGAATGCGATCTATCTCCTTGGACCTTTGTACAGGTGGCATAGAGGTACCCCTTTGTGACACTTGGTTAAAACATATGCAATGCAATGATAACCCATGGGGATCCGAGCTAATTAGGACAAGGAGCGAGCACTATTAGTATTCGATGCATGAGGCTTGCAACTTATAGGATGTTTTATGCATGACACATATGAAGTACTACTACCGTTGACACAATTGCTTCCATGTTTTCAAAATAAAAAGCTTTAGCACTTAACCTTTCTTTTACCTTTATGTTGAAGCACCAACTACTGAGAGCATGATTGACATTCTGAGTGTAATGTGCATTGTCCCAAAGTAGCATTGTCTTTTGCATGATTGTGATATCGTTTATTCTGAAATGATTGTATCTAGTCATCACTTAAACCTTGAAGGTGCCCTTGCATTTATGTTTTGCATCACTAAAGGGGGCAAGATATATATCACTTTATCATATTTGCACATCATGTTCATTGCAAATCTTTTTGATGTTTCAGTTTCATGTTGTAAAACTTTCAGTCATTTGTGATTTTCTCTTGAGGCAACTTAATTACTTTAGAATCATTGTCTTAGTAAGCTTTTGTCATATGACTATGAGAAAGTCCTATATGGTTAATAGCATGTCACCACAGAAATTATTCTTGTTATCATTTACCTACTCGAGGACGAGCAGGAATTAAGCTTGGGGATGTTGATACGTCCAAAACGTATCTATAATTTCTGCTTGCTCCATGCCACTTTTGGGTGATATTGCTATGATATTCATACACTTCCATACACTTTTGATCATATTTGGACTAACTTACTAATCCAGTGCACCCCAGTGCCAGTTTCTGTTTTCGGCTGTTTTTGTATTTCAGGTTTTTACGTTTCGAGAACTGCCCAGAAAAATCAAGAAAAATTATATAAAGAATCAGCGATCCGGAAACAACACTGCGTCCGAAGGGCAGCCTGGGGGGGCCATAGGGGCTCCAGGCGCCCTGTGGGCGCGCCCCCCCTGGGCCGCGCCGGGGGGGGGGGGGGCGCCTGGGCCCCCCGAGGCTCCCCCGATGCCCTACTTTGGCATATATTTAAAGGGTCCTCCGTAACCCTCAAAGCAGGAACTCTTTTCGCGATCCCATCTCTGTTCCGCCGCCGCCGCCGCTTCCAAGATCGGGAGCACCAGGAGAACTCTTCCCTGCACCCTGCCGGAGGGGAGGATCACCACCGGGAGCTTCTCCACCACCATGGACGCCTCCCGGATGACTCGTGAGTAGTCTCCCTTGGACCATGAGTCCATGACCAGTAGCTATGTGATGTTCTCCTCCCGTTCTTTTGCTTCACTAATTAGTCCTCGTGAGCTGCCCTACATGATCGAGGCACCTATGTAATCCTTATGCTGTTGCTATGTTGAGTTTGCTGGGATCCGATGGATTATGAGATTATGTTCAGATTGATCTTGAGTATTATATTTGATTCACCTCTTTTATATTTTAGTTCATAAGTAATTCTTGCATGTTCTCCGTTGTTATTTATTGCTTTGGCCGAGTAGTAGGTAGTGACTCCAAGAGGGAACGTTATGCTCGATTGTGGGTTCATGCCCCTCGATGACTAGCTTGAGTGACAGAAACATAAGTCTAGGGGATGTGCTGTTGCCACAAGGGGGAAAACAACGGTGCTTGTGCCCGCGGGTGCAAGGATTGTTTACTTTACGCAAAGTTCTTTTAATGCAGTTGTCTGTTGCATTGAGTTTACACTATGGGTGGGACTCGCAACTTAATACCAGCGAGATGTTCTGGATAGATATCTCAAGGTGGATGATTAGTAGTAGATATTGATGAATTTCGGTCTACTTACTTTGGCGTACCGCCCATGCTTTGAACCTCAACCTTTCTTGCAATGTAGTCAGCATTGGTTTGCGTTCGTGGTCCTGTCAATTGCCCAGCTGTAATTTGTTTACCTCACATAGCTGTTTTATCGTCTTTTGGGAGAGAGACATCACTAGTGAACATCATGAGACTCCGGTCCATATTACCATCATTGATCACATCCACTATTTACTTTTCGCTATTTACTTACTATTGCAAAAACTATCTATGACTACTATCATTGCTTTTAACCCTTTGTGAACTACAAGGCCGGAGGGATTGACAACCTCTCTGTACTCGTTGGGAGCAAAGTTATTTGTATCTGTGTGCAGGTCCACGTTGGTTGCTACTAATCTGGCGCCGTAGCAATTGACACCTACTTGTTGAACCTAGGAGTCTCTGGGGATTCGATCCTTGGCATCTTTGCTAGGGGAAAACACTTCTACTTACTGCATCTTACACCTTCCACTTGGGGTAACCAACGAGGGGTTCGAGGCCCATCAGATGGCGGTGCAACAAAGTAGAAGAAATACAAGACACCTTATGCAAGATACATCTAATCAATAAAACCTTGGCAAATTAGAACATGCACCTTGATGGGTGAACATGATCGGCAATCTGCCTTTGACTCCTCGAGGTCAGAATAGTCATTAGGATCATATTCTGAACAAGAATCTGCAGGTGGGGAGTATATGAGTTTCATTGCATCCAGAATGGAACTCAATGCCTTGGTGTCAAGTTTGTTAGTCATTGCACTATTCCACTATATTCTTCTAATGCGCACATTCTCTTATTCATTGTGATTACGTACAATATCTTAGAAGCATGAAAACATAAATAATAGTGAGATTATATTTGTAATGCAGGGGATATTCTAATATAATAGGGGCTCCATGTAAAACCTTGTGTGCTATCACTGGATTCTGATGAGAGAGCCCATGTGTGCTCTAATATGGTGCGTGCATTAATGTAATCTGGCCAAGCTTATTGCCAAACCATGATAACAAGAGCACCCAACAACTAGGCAGATTGAAGTATACATAAAGGAGGTACACCATAAACAATATATATAAATCGGGAAAGTGGAACTGGCTGGAACATATAGTGTTGTATTGCCGCTACTAATTGAAAGCCTATCGATCACTTACATGCCATCTCTATCAGCAGTTGACTATAGATGTCCCTGCTCCCCTTCGTGACAAGAAAAATACAGTACATATCAAATACAGAATAACAAAAGAGGAACATGTTAAAGAACAGAAGAGGAAGCATATTCTTGAGATTTCGCTTGTTTCTATACAATGTTGGTTGCCCACTCATGATAAATCATAACGCCCAAATAAATGCAATTCCATGATGTCTCTCTATATGTGGCCACATGCATTTGGAAAATCAAGTGGGAGGATTAGCTGACCAATTAAATGTGTGTCTGTTAACTAATATCAGTATCATACAATAATTCGTGTTCAAAGAAGTAAGCATTGGACTTATGATGGTGTGTTTTTAGCTTCAAGAGTGGACTGCTGCTAGTGCAACACAAAGCACCTACACATATCATAGTGTGGATAAAACGGGAAAACCGTAGGCATCACAAGTAAAATAAGGAAAGTGGAACTTTCTAGAAAATATGGGATATTATTGCCAGTACGGCTAGAATGGCTTCGGATACCAGCTCTCTTCAACTGAAGGTGTGGTACTGTTAATATCAATGTAACTCTCAAAGGCGACACAACTCCCCGCATTTCCTTTCTAATCTTATAGGATTCAAGTGGGCAGGCCACTACAATTCCTATTCATATGTTTACAAAATCCTACGAATCAAAGAGACTCGAAGATTTGAAAGTGTCTAGCACAACCGACCGAATAGACCTCTACACCGCAAATGTCCCTACTCCTCTTCACTACAAGGAACATACTGTACTACTATTATACTCCCTTCGTTCCAAAATATAAGTCTTTGCAGAGATTTCCACTATGGATCACATACATATGTATACAGATACATTTTAGCGTGTAGATTCACTCATTTTGCTCCATATGTAGTCCATGCTAGAATCTATACAAAGACTTGTATTTAGGAACGAAGAGAGTACTTATTAAAGAAGAATAGTAGAGGAAAATGCTAAAGAAGAGCAAGAAAATTTAGGATAATAAAATTTACAATGGTACAATGGTGCTCCTTGAGCTGTGTTGCTAGAGGAGGAAGAAGGGCAGGGCTTAGCTCTCCTTCTCCTAGCTATCGGTGGATGGATGGAATGTTGTGTCCTACTTGAGCTCAACCCTTTGCATGGGCAAGCCTAGGGGTTTATATAGGCCTACCCCCAGGGGTACAATGGTAATATGCCGGGTGATAGGTTCCGGACGTCAGTGTCTTCGGGCGCCGGGTTCTCCGCCGGCTGCTGGGGCCCGCCTTCGGTGGACCCCGCCGACTACCGAGAATCCGGCCGACAAGTGGGGCCTGCCGCCTGCGGGCCACGCCGATTGCCTTTTGCTGTAGCATCGTCCTTGCTGACGAGGGCGGCGTCCTAGCGCGCGTGGCTACAGTGTCACGCCACGGCGGAGGATGTCCGCCTGGTCGAAGTGCACTGTTGCCATGCCTTCGCATATCCCAGGAGGTACAGATGGCACTGTTGCCATGCTTGGTCTTGATCATGGTTTATTGGTGCAGACTTCGAGGGGGAGGAGGCTGGCTGGTAGATGCCGGCCCGCTCATGAGGCCGCCTACCCGGGACACGCCGTCTCCTAGAACGCGGCCAAGATACGAGCCATATGGTCCAGTCAGCCTAAATGGTTGGGCTAGTCCAAAGTCTTTAAAATACGCTTGGGTGCGGATGAGGCTACCAGGGGTACATAACCCCGACAGTAGTCCTCGAAGCTGATGAGGTGCCATGGCTTGGCTCTGAGGTGTCTTAACAGCTTCCTCTCCGGAAGGTCCGCCATCTTCGTGTGTCTGTGTGCCAGGAGCCAGCCAGGGTTAGGACGGCCGCCTGGTGAATGCGAACCATTGAGATGGGCTCCTCTTGGTGCTTCGCCGAGTGGCATGGTTGCCACCCGTTGGACACCGGCCACGCGTCACCAGCAGGCTGGGCCGGCCTGCCAGTCCACGTGTGCGATGGGACATCACCGCAGGCCTGGGCCCGCCACTACAGGGTCTCGGCGCGTGTGCGGATCTGCTGCGGCCGAGGCGGACTGTTTCCCTCCCCGCGTGGAGTAACTACCCGCGGGGATTACGGGCAGGTTCGGGGTGTGGACGCACTTAATCCCGCGTCCCCACGTCTCGCCTATTCGTCTCCACCACCGGCTCCTCATAAATAGGAGGGAGGGGGCGCGGCAGAACACACGCGCATCCCTCCACTCTCCATCCTTCTTGTTTCTTGCCTCCTGCCTCTCGCCTCTTGCTTCTCACTACTGTCGTGCCGGCATGCAGCTCCACCACCAAAGGGCTGCGACGGCAAGCATCCGCTCTTCTCTGCCGTGCCATCGCGACCTCGCCGCCACCCGACCTCCGGCCATGGTGCGCGGCGAGTGGGACGGGTCCAACGTGCACGAGGACCACATTGAGTTCCTCCGCGCGACGCGGAGGATACCAAGTGAAGCGTGCGTGGTGGCGTGCATTCCTAACGAGCAGGAGATCTCACCGGCGCTACAGGCCGGCGAGTTCGTCGTCTTTCACATCCACTTCATCTGCGGGTTCAGCCTGCCGGTGAGTGGCTTCTTCCGGGAGTTTCTCGACTTCTACCGTCTCCAACCTCACCACCTTACTCCCAATACGGTGGTGCTTCTTTCTACCTTTGTCACTCTGTGCAAGGCTTATTTCGGCGTCTTGCCCTCACTCGAGCTGTCGGGAAGATTCTTCTATCTCAAGCTTGCCACCGCGGCCAAGTGCGAGCTGGTGCAGTGCGGCGCTTGCATCGCCATGCGATGCACCCCCTCCAGGATGCGGTTTCCGCCTATCATCATCCAAGAGTCGGCGAAGCTATGGCAGAAGTCGTACTTCTATGTACGCAACACCCACCCGACCCGGACTACATCAACCTACAGGCCTTTGCGCCCAGGCCGCCTTCCGGGGCTCAGAGCAACTGGGGCCTGATATGTCTCCAACATATCTACCTTTCCAAACACTTTTGCCCTTGTTTTGGACTCTAACTTGCATGATTTGAACGGAACTAACCCGGACTGACGTTGTTTTCAGCAGAACTACAATGGTGTTATTTTGTGCAGAAATAAAACTTCTCGGAATGACATGAAATTCAACAGAGAATTATTTTGGAATATATAAAAAATATTTGCGGAAAGAACCAAGCCAGGGGGCCCACACCCTGACCACGAGGGTGGGGGCACGCCCCCTCCCCCTAGGAGCGCCCCTGCCTCGTGGGCCCCCTGTTGCTCCATCGACATATCCTGCGACTCCATATATTCACTTTCGGGGAGAAAAAAGTCAGAGAGGAAGAATTATGGCGTTTTTCGATACGGAGCCGCTGCCAAGCCCTAATCTCTCTCGTGAGGGCTGATCAGGAGTCCGTTCGGGGCTCCGGAGAGGGGAGATCATCGCCATTGTCATCATCAACCTTCCTGCATCACCAATTCCATGATGCTCACCGCCGTGCGTGAGTAATCCCATCGTAGGCTTGCTGGACGGTGATAGGTTGGATGAGATTTTACCATGTAATCGAGTTAGTTTGTTAGGGTTTGATCCCTAGTATCCACTATGTTCTAAGATTGATGTTGCTATGACTTTGCCATGCTTAATGCTTGGCACTAGGGCTTGAGTGCCATGATTTCAGATCTGAACCTATTATGTTTTCATGAATATATGTGTGTTCTTGATCCTATCTTGCAAGTCAATAGTCACCTACTACATGTTATGATCCGGCAACCCCGAAGTGACAATAGTCGGGACCACTCCCGGTGATGATCGTAGTTTGAGGAGTTCATGTATTCACTATGTGTTAATGCTTTGGTCTGGTACTCTATTAAAAGGAGGCCTTAATATCCCTTAGTTTCCACTAGGACCCCGCTGCCACGGGAGGGTAGGACAAAAGATGTCATGCAAGTTCTTTTCCATAAGCATGTATGACTATATTCGGAATACATGCCTACATTACATTGATGAACTGGAGCTAGTTCTGTGTCACCCTAGGTTATAATTATTACATGAGGAATCACATCCGACATAATTCTCCATCACCGATCCAATGCCTACGAGCTTTTCACATATTGCTTGTTGCTTATTTACTTTTCTGCTGCTACTGTTACAAAAACTACAAAAACACTATCGTTACTTTTATTGCTCTTACCGCTATTTCCATATTACCTTGCTACTAAATTACCTTGCTGTAGATACTAAGTTTCCAGGTGTGGTTGAATTGACAACTCAGCTGCTAATACTTAAGAGTATTCTTGGGCTCCCCTTGTGTCGAATCAATAAATTTGGATTGAATACTTTAACCTCGAAAACTGTTGCGATCCCCTACATGTGTGGGTTATCAAGACTATTTTCTGGCGCCGTTGCCGGAGAACTTGAAGGACTCAAAAACCAAGATCGTTCCCTCAACTACGAGGGGAGGTAAGGAAGTGCCATCTAGCTATGCACTTGATTCACCCTCTGTTATGAGGAAATTTGCGATACCTACTCCTGCTATTGAATCTGATATGTCGCATGTTCTTGATGATGCCACTTCTGCTATGTATGATGAAACTACTTCTATGCTTGATAATATTGTGCCACTAGGTGAATTTCTAGATGAAAAAATTGCTAAGGTTAGGGAGAATGCAAATATTGAAACTGATAATATTTATGGAAGTGATGATGAAGATTATCCCCCTAGATATGAATTGCCTATTATTATGTTACGGATGAAGAAATTGCTAGAGACTTTCTTGCTTGCAACGATAGATATGATCTTAAGAAATTATTAGATAAGCTGAAAAAGTCTTTGAATGCTAGAATGAAATATGACCCTGCTTTTGCTACTTCACCTATCTTTGTTACTGATAAGGATTATGATTTCTCTGTTCATCCTAAGTTAATTACTTTGGTGGAATCTGATCCTTTCCATGGCTATGAGTCTCAAACTGTTGTGGCACATCTTACTAAGTTGAATGCTATAGCTACCCTGTTCACCAACGAGGAAAAGATTCGTTATTACTATATCCATAAGTTATTTCCATTCTCGTTAAAGGGTGATGCTAAGACATGGTTTAATTCTCTTGATCCTGGTTGTGTGCTTAATCCCCAAGATATGATTTATTACTTCTCTCCTAAATATTTTCCCGCTCATAAGAAACAAGCTGCCTTACGGGAAATATATAATTTTGTGCAAATTGAAGAAGAGAGTCTCCCACAAGCTTGGGGGTGGCTTCTCCAATTACTTAATGCTTTGCCTGATCATCCTCTTCAGAGGAATGAAATACTTGATGTCTTTTATAATGGACTAACCGATGCTTCCAGAGACCACCTGGATAGTTGTTGAAAGTGCAACTAATCCCCGGGTGGTTTTGGTAATTAATAACAACATATATATCATTGAACTAATATTTACTTGAGAATCATTTCAGAAAAGTTCGATGATATGGGTATGGAAATGTCTGAAGAAGTGGACCCCTCAAAATGCTAAGACAAGCATTGGCAAAAGCTCAAGACTCTATTTTTGGTTTAGTGATCAAAGATCACATTGAGTCCATAGGAAAAGCCAATACTATTAAAAGGGGATGAGGTTGTGTTAATGATCTGGTTGCTCAAGTGCTTGGTGATCTAGCTCCCTCAACTATCAGCACTCTTCACTACTTAACACACTCATAAGTAATCTCGGACAAACCGATTCTGCAAACTCAGTCCCACCGAGATGAACCACCTCAGTTATTCTTCCAAACCCTAATTTCTCGGTCCATCCGATTTTGAGTTTCGGTCTCACCGAAAATGGACTGCCAACCTTCTGTAACCATTTGACATCACTTCGGAATATCCGAGTTGTTAATTTCGGTCCCACCGAGATGGCAAGCTCCAACCTTTGACTCACTTCGGACACACCGAGATGGTATTTTCGGTCCCACCGAAAATCCCAACGTTCACTATATTTGAACTTTCGGTCTGACCGAGTTTTCACTTCGGTCTCACCGAGATTGGTCAAATGTGTGTGTAACGGTTGGATTTTGTGTGGAGGCTATATATACCCCTCCACCCCCTCTTCATTCGAGAGGAGAGCCATCAGAAAGTCTACCACTCCTACCATACACTTTCTGAGAAGTGAACCACCTACCCTTGTGTTGAGATCAAGCCATTCCATTCCTACCATATGAAACTTGATTTCTAGCCTTCCCAAGTTGCTTTCCACTCAATCCTTTCTTCCACCACAGCCATATCAGTGAGGAGAGTTGAGTGTTGGGGAGATTATCATTTGAAGCACAAGAGCAAGGAGTTCATCATCATCAACAACATCTTTTACCTTTTGGAGGGTGGTGCCTCCTAGATTGGTTAGGTGTCGCTTGGGAGCCTCCGTCTTCGAGATGTGGAGTTGAACCAAGAAGTTTGTAAGGGCAAGGAGATCGCCTACTTCGTGAAGATCTACCCCGAGTAAGGCTAGTCCTCCGTGGGCGTAGGCCATGATGGAATAGACAAGGTTGCTTCTTCGTGGACCCTTCGTGGGTGGAGCCCTCCGTGGACTCGCGCAGCCGTTACCCTCCGTGGGTTGAAGTCTCCATCAACGTGGATGTACGATAGCACCACCTATCGGAACCACGACAAAAATCTTCGTGTCACCAAACTGCGTTTGATCTTCTCCACCTCTCTTTTACATGTGCAATTTACTTTCCGCTGCTTATACTCTAGAATTGCATGTGTAGGGTGATACTTGAATTGATCTTAATTGTGAAACTGCCAAAAACATTGCATGATCTAAAGGCAGATTTTTAATATTGTCAAGTAGTCTAATCACCCCCCCTCTAGACCTACTTTCGATCCTACAAGTGGTATCAGAGCTTTGGTCTCCATTGTTTTGGTTTCCATTGCATTGGACTCCATAAGCTTGGTTTCACAACCTAGGAGAGTATGGCGTCTAGTGAGGGTAATTATCGTAGAGGTCCTTACTTTGATGGTACAAATTTTGCTAGTTGGAAGCATAAAATGAAAATGCATATTCTTGGTCATAACCCAGCCGCATGGGGCATTATTTGTGTTGGTATGCAAGGTGAATTCTTCGAGGAAGGAAAAGTTCCGGATCGCGAAGCTACACCGGAAGAGTTGCGGATGTTGCAAAACAATGCTCAAGCCTGTGACATTCTCTTCAATGCTTTGTGTCCCGAGGAGTTCAACAAAATCAGCCGTCTTGAGAATGCTAAAGAGATTTGGGATACTTTGGTTGAAATGCACGAAGGTACTGAATCTGTGAAGGAATCAAAGCTAGATATTCTTCAAGGTCAACTTGACAAGTTCAAGATGAAGGATGGTGAAGGAGTCGCTGAAATGTACTCTAGGCTCGCTCTCATCACAAATGAGATTGCCGGCTTAGGAAGCGAAGAAATGACCGACCGATTCATCATTAAGAAGATTCTCAGAGCTTTGGATGGAAAATATGACACCGTGTGCACTTTGATCCAAATGATGCCAAACTACAAGACCCTCAAGCCAACTGAAGTCATTGGAAGAATTGTTGCTCATGAGATGACACTTAAGGATAAGGAAGAGCTTCACAACAAGTCAAGTGGTGCTTACAAAGCTACAAGTGATGCTCCTACTACCTCAAGTGACAAGCTAATTTCCAATGAAGAGATAAGCCTAATGGTCAGGAACTTCAACAAGTTCTACAAGAATAGAGGCAAAGAAAGAAGCTCAAAGTCTAGATCATATGATGAAAAGAGATCTTCTAGTCGTGATCGAAACTGCTACAATTGTGGAAGACCCGGACACTTCTCAAATGAGTGTACGGCTCCCCACAAGAGAAGAGAAGAATCTCCAAGAAGAAGAGCAAGAGATGAGTCACCTCGGAGAGAGAGAAGGAGCAGAGTTGATCGTTATGAACGAAGACCCTCTCGGAGAAGCAAGGATTCGGAGAGGAAAGACAAGTCATCAAGGAGCTACACAAGAAGAAGACATCAAGCTCATGTAGGTGAATGGATCTCCGGCTCCGACTCTGACAATCAATCCGATGGAAGCTATCACTCCGACTCCGACTATAGTCAAGATGAAGGTGTTGCCGGAATTGCACTCGTATCCTCCAACTCCAACTCCTACGACTTATTTGATTCACCAAATGAGGGAATTGGAAGATGCTTCATGGCTAAAGGCCCCAAGGTAACACACCCTTAATTCATTAACTTTGATAGTGATGAGGATGACTTGCTTGGTGAAGATGAGCTCTTGCATGATAAATCTAGTGAGCTTAGTAATGATGAAAATGCTAGTAGTCTTTATAGTCGAGAAGAGTTGAATGACAATGCTATGAAGGAGATTGAGCGTCTAACTAAAGAACTAAACACTCTTAAGTTAGCTCATGAAACAACTCAAGAAGATCATAGAGAGCTCCTAAGATCTCATGAGAAGCTACGCTTCGAGAAGCTCACTCTAGAGCAAGAACATGAGTTTCTAAAAGCGATCAATGACGATCTTCGAAAGAAGAGTTCTTCATATCTTGCCAAACGACTTCTCTTGTCTAATTTCTTGCCACCTATTAAGACTAAGCATGACAAACATAAGAAAAATTCTTCCTCTAGTAGTAACAATGACAATGTTAAATCAAATGTTGTTACTTCTAGTAGTTCTCTTGATTCCACTAACAATGTTTCAAGCCAAGTTACACTTGAGCAAGAAAATAGCTTATTGAAGGAAATCATAGAGAAAAGTGTCTACAAGAGTCTTGCCGGAAGCAAGAACTTTGAGGAGATTGTTCGCAAACAAGGAAGACACCGGAAGAATCAAGGGATTGGTTTTGAGCGAAAGTTCAACGCCGAAGGTGTTGAGTGGGAAGAAGGTCAATACCCTACTCCACAGTTTGTTTCACAAAAGGAGAAGTATGATCCTACTTCTTCCAATGTGGAACAAGCTCAAGATGACCTTCCATCACAAGACCACAAGCTAAAGGCCAAGGACAAGCTTCAAGAGGATATTGATGCATTCATTTAAGCACCTCAAGCCATGGTCAAGTGGGTTCCCAAGGACACATCAAGTTCTACTTCGTCAAGCTCAACTACAACACCAAGGATTCCCATCAAGATGATGTGGATCCCAAAGAAGAAGAACTAGTAGGTTCTTGAGGGTGACTCCGCCAACAAACTTCACTCATATTCATTTTGGCAAGAACTTGTGCAATCAACTTCCACATCATGCACTAGTTCATGGAGTCACAAACCCTCTTGTTGGTAAGTCAAGGGACAAGGTAATCATTGCTTTCATGGACATCATCTTTTGTGTACTTCACTCTATGTCTATGGATATTCTTGTTTGTTCCTTGTGGGACTAACCCATGTAGGTATTGAAAGTGCCCTAACCCAAAGGATTGCTCCCAACTCTTGATGATCTGCATCAACATTTAGCATCCACATCTTCAACATCTACATGAAGTATTCTACGACAACCCAAGGTTAGTTTGACCCTTTTAAAGGGGTTCTCACATCTAGGGGGAGCTTTGCTCTAAAAATTGAGCTAAAGCATCTCCAAATGATGTGAACACATAAATGCTTTATGTAAAAGTGGTAACCCCACTTGTGCTTAAACGATGAGTATGACCTATGATCAAATGTTCTCATTTGGCTCCTAAGTCAATATACTCATATATAGATGACCTAGTCATCGACAAATTGTGTGCTAGTAGCTAGAGTGTTGGTTGTGCATGTTTGACACATAGTTGAGTTGCTATCTTATTGTGTGAGCATGTCGAATGCATGATTTTATCCATTCAAGGACATCCATTTGTTGTTTTGATTGTTTTGATTTTTTTTCTAGCCAAATGGATGGACAAGAATGCCTAAGCACCTTCTCTAGCTATCTATGATTTCTTGTCTCAAATTCTATTCATGCTCATATCACAACTTTGAACAAGTCTTTTTCGGACAGTCCGAGTGAGGAGCACTCGGAGCCACCGATTCGTCTAAGGCTGACTTCCAAAACCTTCTAAGTCCATTTCGGTCTGACCGGCTTCTCAATCTCGGTCCAACCGAAACGCTTAGACTGATCTAGGTTTCATCTCGGTGAAACCGAGTTCAAACTCTCGGTCTGACCGATATGCGTAACTGCACAGCAGTTATACATCTCGGTGACACCGAGTTTTTCAACTCGGTCCCACCGACAGCATGGGGTTATATATACCTGAGGGCTGCGCGCGATTTAATTCTTCAAACCGTTCGCCCCCAAGACCCCTGCTGCCGTCGCCCTGGTCTACGGATTGTCGCCGTCGTCGCCTGTGCGCCCTCGCCGCAGGTCTCCGCCGCCGTCAACGGTAATCATCTCCACCGTTGCCGCCGTAGAGGGATTCCACCAAGTTAGGGTGTATCCCGATCCCTTTCGTGCTCCCCATCCGATTCTTGCACGATAGGCTTGCCATGATTCAATCCACGTTTGAGATATTCCCTATACATTAGTTCAGATCCTCTAGTTTCGAGCAAAATTCTTAGGTTTAGGTTTCCACGGAATGCATCTCGGTGAAGCCGATTTTGAAACTCAGAATGACCGATTTGGCCTCTGGCCATTGCACTGCATCATTCGGTTTAACCGAGTTGTGCCAATCGGAATGACCGAAACGTAGTTTCAGTGAAACCCTAAGTTATCGGTAGGACCGAAACCCATTTCGGTCTGACCGAAAGTGGTGTGTAGGTTTCTGTTGAACACTTCGGTTTCACCGAAACTTGAAATCGGTTTGACCGAAATACATTCTGTGAAAACTCAAAACTAAGTTTTGAACTCATTTTTTTTGCAAAAACCTCTGCAGTTGTGATAACTCTTCTACTCTGCCTATACCTTATCTTTTCACAGGTTTTTCAGCCATGTCAGATGTCAGTGACAGCCAGAACAGGTCTGAATCACCGTTTGCTGAAATTCCAGAGGCAGATACAAGTCCTGCTAGCAGCTCCAGTGATGATGGTGAGAGGAGCACCCCTAGTGGTTTGCCTCCTGCAGCCACCAGAACCAGGAAGAAGAGAACTTCTGATGATGAGGACTCTGACTTTGTTGCTGAGGAAGTTACCTCCAAGCCAAAGAGGAATGTGGTTGCCAAAGAGCATCAAGGGCAGCAGTCAAGGAAAGGCACAAGCAAAGTGAAGCAGTCAGCAGTTGCAAAGAAGCTCAACTTGGAAGAGCCTGCTCCAAGCAAGGTGGAGAAGACTTCCAAAAGGAAGAGGGTAGTATATGCTGAACCTCAAGTTGATGCTGCAGAAGAAGAAGAAGAAGAAGAAGCACCCCAGCCTCCTCCTCAGAAAGCTAAGTTCATGGGTGATGCTATTCGGGCTCAAGCCTCCTCTAAGCCCAAGAAGCCTGCTCAAGCCAAGGCAGCTCCAGCCAAGCCCAAGAGAACAACCAGAAGCATTCCAGCTTCTGAGAAGAACAAAGGTGAGATGCCACCGTCTGAATCAGATGAAGAGCATGTGTTGCTTAAGCTCCGTCCCAAGTTGCCACTCCACAATGATGCTCATCCTCAAGCTGAGGACATGAAGGCAAGGAAGGACAAAGGTCTCAGGCTATGGAGACAGTCTGATCCATATGCTGTAAGGAGAAGGACTGCTGTGGACCCCAGATTCCACACCAGAGAGCAGTAGGATTTCTATGAGACCGTGCTGATGGATAAGAAGCCCATTGTTGCTGACACCAGGTATGTTGACTGGAAGTATATTGACAGTGAAGAGCACCGGGACTTCTTTCCCCATGTGCATGAGAGCTTTACTGCATGTGGAGTTGCTGATTTTGTGGGTCAAGAGCTGACAGCTTGGAATGACGAGATGATCATGCAGTTCTATGCCACAGCCCACTTCTATCCTGATGGCAAGATCACCTGGATGACTGAAGGTCAAAGGTTTTCTTCGACTGTTGAAGAATGGGCAGAACTTCTGAACGCTCCAGTGCAGAGAGAGGACGACATTGATGTCTATGGGATTCCTAAGAAGAGTCATGATTCCATGAAGAACATGTACAAGGAGATCCCGGCTGCTGATTTGGAAGGATGGAAGCTTGGCTCAGTGTACTATCTCCAGGCAGGTCTGACCACCACTAACACTATTCTGAGGCATACATTGATGCCTAAGTCCGGAGACCACCGCATGATTCGGGGCTATTCTATCAACATGCTGCACATTCTCGATGAGAAGGCACCTTTCAAGGTGATGGACTTGATGGTAGAGACCATTAAGAGGACTGCAGCTGACCAGAAGAGGTCGTGTGGGTTTGCTCCGCAGATTCAGATGCTCATCAACGCCAAGTTTGGCACGGGCAAATTCATGTTGGATAGGAAGCACTTGCCACTGCAGCCAGAGCATGAGGACAACGTAGTTGTGATGGATGAAGAGGATCCTACCTCAGTTGAAGGACAGGCCAAAATCGAAGCTGCGAAGAAGGCTAAAGCTGACAAAGAGGCAGCAGCAGCAGCAGCTAAGCCAAAGAGCTTTGGAGAACAAATTCTTGAAGCTACCCATAGGATTGAACAACGCCTGGCCAGCATTGAGCAATCTCAGGAGAGCCTAGAGAGGATTGTTGAGGACAAGATCCACGCTCTGGACGTGAAGCTGACTGAGATTCAGGTGTCTGTCAACAAGCTTGAGGCAGACATGGAGGAGACAAGGCAGGAGAGAGCAGAGCTTATGCAGGATGATCTAGTCCAGGACTCTCATCGCCAGACTGCTCAGGTTCCCAGAGGATCCAGATCTGCAGCTATCCCAGTGACAGACTCCAGGGCTACCACTTCAGCTCCAGCAGTTGCTCCAGCTCCAGCATCCACTCCTCCAGCGCAGACATCAGCAGAAGTCTTCGCCGATGCAGCTATCTCTACACCGACATCTACCCAGACGGGAGCCGCCAGCAGAGCCCGCAGTGACGCTTAGCTCTATACCTTTTCGAACTTTTTGGTAACTTGTTGCCAAAGGGGGAGAAATTGTTATAGATCATAGGGCTTCGAGAGAGAGAGTGCTCTTTCGTCTTTCGTTCTTTTGCCGGTTTTCTTTGAGATACATTGATTTCTTTTGGTTCCTGAAACTTTAAGTGTGCTTGCTACTATGTTTGATGCTATCTTAATGAGTGCCTAGTCAAACGATGCTTTAATGATGCTTATTTCTTATCATATGCTATTCCTTATTGTATGGCTATTTACTCTTGTCTTGGTGATTAAGTGCATGTTATTCATTCTTATCATTTTGTGCGCTCCACCAAGATGTATGTGACATGGAAGAGTGACCCATAATCCTGATCGATTGTGCATTTGCATTCAAACGCAAATTTTAAATAATGCACAAATTTAGGGGGAGCTCTTGTTTATCACATACTTCTCAAAGCGACGATATTATTCATTGTTTATATCCTTTGTCGAAGCTTTGATCTATATGTTGTCATCAATTACCAAAAAGGGGGAGATTGAAAGTGCAACTAATCCCCGGGTGGTTTTGGTAATTAATAACAACATATATATCATTGAACTAATATTTACTTGAGAATCATTTCAGAAAAGTTCGATGATATGGGTATGGAAATGTCTGAAGAAGTGGACCCCTCAAAATGCTAAGACAAGCATTGGCAAAAGCTCAAGACTCTATTTTTGGTTTAGTGATCAAAGATCACATTGAGTCCATAGGAAAAGCCAATACTATTAAAAGGGGATGAGGTTGTGTTAATGATCTGGTTGCTCAAGTGCTTGGTGATCTAGCTCCCTCAACTATCAGCACTCTTCACTACTTAACACACTCATAAGTAATCTCGGACAAACCGATTCTGCAAACTCAGTCCCACCGAGATGAACCACCTCAGTTATTCTTCCAAACCCTAATTTCTCGGTCCATCCGATTTTGAGTTTCGGTCTCACCGAAAATGGACTGCCAACCTTCTGTAACCAATTGACATCACTTCGGAATATCCGAGCTGTTACTTTCGGTCTCACCGAGATGGCAAGCTCCAACCTTTGACTCACTTCGGACACACCGAGATGGTATTTTCGGTCCCACCGAAAATCCCAACGTTCACTATATTTGAACTTTCGGTCTGACCGAGTTTTAACTTCGGTCTCACCGAGATTGGTCAAATGTGTGTGTAACGGTTGGATTTTGTGTGGAGGCTATATATACCCCTCCACCACCTCTTCATTCGTGGAGAGAGCCATCAGAAAGTCTACCACTCCTACCATACACTTTCTGAGAAGTGAACCACCTACCCTTGTGTTGAGATCAAGCCATTCCATTCCTACCATATGAAACTTGATTTCTAGCCTTCCCAAGTTGCTTTCCACTCAAACCTTTCTTCCACCACAGCCATATCAGTGAGGAGAGTTGAGTGTTGGGGAGATTATCATTTGAAGCACAAGAGCAAGGAGTTCATCATCATCAACACCGTCTATTACCTTTTGGAGGGTGGTGCCTCCTAGATTGGTTAGGTGTCGCTTGGGAGCCTCCGTCTTCGAGATGTGGAGTTGAACCAAGAAGTTTGTAAGGGCAAGGAGATCGCCTACTTCGTGAAGATCTACCCCGAGTAAGGCTAGTCCTCCGTGGGCGTAGGCCATGATGGAATAGACAAGGTTGCTTCTTCGTGGACCCTTCGTGGGTGGAGCCCTCCGTGGACTCGCGCAGCCGTTACCCTCCGTGGGTTGAAGTCTCCATCAACGTGGATGTACGATAGCACCACCTATCGGAACCACGACAAAAATCTTCGTGTCACCAAACTGCGTTTGATCTTCTCCACCTCTCTTTTACATGTGCAATTTACTTTCCGCTGCTTATACTCTAGAATTGCATGTGTAGGGTGATACTTGAATTGATCTTAATTGTGAAACTGCCAAAAACATTGCATGATCTAAAGGCAGATTTTTTATATTGTCAAGTAGTCTAATCACCCCCCCTCTAGACCTACTTTCGATCCTACAGTTGTGCTAGTTGTGTTTTCACGGAAAGAACAGTTGATCAAGCTGCGTTACTATTGAATAATATGTTGACCAATGAAAACAATTGGACACTTCCTGAAGCAGCCCCTAAGCCAACTCCGAAGAAAAGAGGTGTTCTGTTTCTCAGTCCTGAAGATATGCAAGAGGCAAAGAAATCTATGAAAGAAAAAGGTATTAAAGCTGAAGATGTTAAGAATTTACCACCTATTGAAGAAATACATGGTCTTGATAACCCGACACAAGTAGTAAAGGTAAATTCTCTTTATAGATTTGATGAAAGTGATATTCCTCGTTATATGTCTGCTAGCCAATGCTTAGATGAGTTTGATAATTTTGTTGTGAAGCAAGAAAACTTCAATGCTTATGTTGGTAGACAATTGCAACGTAATGCTTATATGATTGAACGCTTGAGTCATTATATGTCTAGAGTTAAAGGTGAATTGAAACTCATTAGTAAACATGCTTCTATGGTTACCACTCAAGTAGAACAAGTACTTAAGGCTCAGAATGATTTGCTCAATGAATTAAATAGTAAGAATAATGATTTTGCAGTTAGAGTTGCAACTAGAGGGGGTAAAAAGACTCAGGAACCTTTGTATCCTGAAGGCCACCCTAACAGAATTGAGCAAGATTCTGAGAGAGCTAATGTAGATGCACCTAGTTCTTCTAAGAAGAAGAAAAAGAAAAATGATAGGACTTTGCATGCTTCTAGTGAACCTGTAGCTGACACACCTGAGAATCCCAGTGATATCTCTGTTTCTGATGCTGAGACACAATCTGGTAATGAACATGAACCTAGTGATAATGTTAACGATGATGTTCATGATGATGCTCAACCTAGCAATCATAATGATGTAGAGATTGAACCTGCTGTTGATCTTGATAACCCACAATCAAAGAATCAACGTTATGATAAGAGAGACTTTGTTGCTAGGAAGCACGGTAAGGAAAGAGAACCATGGGTTCAGAAACCCATGCCTTTTCCTCCTAGACCATCCAAGAAAAAGGGTGATGAGGATTTTTAGCGCTTTGCTGAAATGATTAGATCTATCTTTTTGTATATGCGTTTGACTGATATGCTTAAAACAAATCCTTATGCTAAGTATATGAAAGATATCATTACCAATAAAAGAAAGATATCTGAAGTTGAAATTTCCACCATGCTTGCTAATTACACTTTTAAGGGTGGAATACCTTAGAAACTAGGAGATCCAGGAGTACCTACTATACCTTGCTCAATCAAAGGAAACTATGTTAAAACTGCTTTATGTGATCTTGGAGCCGGTGTTAGTGTTATGCCTCTCTCTTTATATCATAGACTTGACTTGAGTAAGCTGACACCTACTGAAATATCTTTGCAAATGGCTGATAAATCAACTGCTATACCTGTCGGTATTTGTGAGGATGTGCCTATTGTAGTTGCAAATGTTACTATTCTAACGGACTTTGTTATCCTTGATATTCCCGAGGACGATAGTATGTCTATTATCCTTGGTAGACCCTTTTTGAATACTGCAGGGGCTGTTATTGATTGCAACAAAGGCAATGTCACTTTTCATGTCAATGGTAATGAGCATACGGTACACTTTCCGAGGAAACAAACTCAGGTCCACAGTATCAATTCTATTGGAAAATTTTCAACTATTACTATTGGAGGTTTTGAATTCCCTCTTCCTACTTTCAAGAAGACATATGATATTCTTATTGTTGGGGACATACATATCCCAATTGAGGTAACCTAGTGTTATTCGAAAATTCTCCGGTTTCATGTTATTCAGAAAGAGTTTATTAACAAGACTTGATCAACCTTGTTAATGAATTCCTTCTGATGAGAATGAGATGGGTGAATCTAGATAGCACAACTTTCTGTATCCTCCTTTTACTTTCTGTTAATTATATTAAAAAAAGCAAAAATAGTATTTTCTATCTGTTTCCAAACTTATCCGTGCAATAAAAAAATACCCCGAAAATAAAAGTTCTCCAAATGCCCTAAAAATGAAATATGATTTTTTCTAGAATATTTGATAATATTTGGCATAGAGAACACAACAAGGGGAGCCAGCACCTGGACACGAGGGTCCAGGGCGCGCCCACCCTCACCGGGCGCGCCCCTGCCACGTGGGCCCCACGTGGCCCCCCTCTACTTAGTCCTGCACCCACATACTCCTTCTTCCTCCCAAAAAAATCACTATCCATCTCAAGCACGAGTACTAGCTCATCTTGCTGCCATTTTCGATCTCCTTGCTCAAAGCTCCATTCACAAAACCATTTGGGAAGATTGTTCCTTGGTATTTGACTCCTCCATTGGTCCAGTTAGTTTTTGTTCTAGTGCTTTATTTATTGCAAATTTTTGCTGCTGTGGTGACCTTGTTCTTGAGCTTGCATGTTAAATTTCCTTGGTCCCAAGTAGTTCTAATGCATGATATAGTCTCTAGGAACTTGTAGGAGTTGTTGCTATCAATCTTGTTGAGTTTGGTTCACTTTTATTTTGACTTACTAAAAATTTCAGAAAAATGCATAGGAAAATCTTCCAACGTGGTTCCTCAAGGAAGCAATGACCAAGGCTTGCGATGCATGAGTCGGACGATGAATTACCGAGGGAAGCTCAAGTGCGGCCTTGCGAATGGCCGTCAGAGGAGTTTATGGTTCGGGTAGGCATTAAGGTGGAGTTCGACACATATGTGCGTAATGCTGACCTCGAGGGCTTCATGCTAGATAAGTGCCCTCAGTACCATTGCTTAGCTGATACCTTTGTGAGAAGGCAAAAGGGAGATATATTATAACCAGGGAGGAGGCAAATGAGTATAAGGAGACAATGAGAGCAGCTTGTCTCCAGGATGCAGCTCGCCAGGCAGTAGCCGCTGCATCTCAGTACAACCCCAACTACGACTTTGGATATCCATTAGGCCAATATTGGCCATAGACCAACTTAGGCTAAAAGCCTAAGCTTGGGGGAGTACATATTTCTCACCGAATTACATTCATCTTCACACACTTATTCTAGTTGTTGGTGCTCACACTCTTACATTGTACTATTCATGCTAGTTTCAATTCTTTTCTTAGTCTTTTTCTTGCATGCTAGAAAAACCTTAAGAAAAACAAAAAAAATAGTTATAGCTTTTAGCTAGTTTACTTTCCTTGCATGTAGTAGTAGTAATTAAAAGAAAACCAAAAATATTTCTCGTTCTTCTTTTGCTTGTTGGGAGCTTTCCCATGTAAATAGTTTATTTTCTTTTCTTTGGGGGGCAAGAGGAGAAGACCATAATAAAAATGTTTAGTGGCTATCATATGCTATATTGTTGATTTAACCTTGAGCCATATTACCTTGTCTTCTTTCTTGTATTAAATGCTTGCAGATTCCAGCTTAGTCCAATGCACGTGCACTATTACTATTATCCACACCGTTCGGTCATGCGAGTGAAAGGCAATAATGATGATATATGATGAATTGATTGAGATGAGAAAAGCTGGTATGAACTTGACCTCTCTTGTTTTTGTAAATATGATAGTTCATTGTTCCTGATTCATCTTGTTATAAATGAAACATGCTTGCAATGACAATTAGAGATCATAGCTGCTCAGGCATGCTTAATTAGCTAGGAGTTTATAATGGTTTATCTTGCGTGGCAATATGATATTAAAATGGTTGTGATGTGGTATGATAGGGTGGTATCCTCCTTTGAACGATTCAAGTGGTCTGACTTGTCACATGTTCACGCATGTAGCTGAAACAAAATCAACATAGCCTCCACGATATTTATGTTCATGGTGATTCATATCCTACTGATGCTTGCAGTCCTTGTTGATTAATTTTAATGCATGTTCAGGACTGTTGTTGCTCTCTAGCTGGTCGCTTCCCAGTCTCTTTCTAGCCTTCACTAGTACTAAGCGGGAATACTGCTTGTGCATCCACTTCCATAAACCCCAAAGTTAATCCATATGAGTCCACCATACCTTCCTATATGATGTATCTACCTGCCGTTCCAAGTAAATTTGTATGTGCCAAACTCTAAACCTTCAAATGAAATTATGTTTTGTATGCTCGAACAACTCATCTATCAACTAGGGCTCTCTATATCTTCCATGCTAGGTGGGTTATTCTCACGATGAGTGGACTCCGCTCATCATTCATGAGAAAATGGCTGGTAACCGGGATGCCCAGTCCCATGCTCAAATCATAATAATTAAACAAAACTCCCCCAGGGCTGTTGCTTGTTTGGATGGTACCCCGTGGATTCGGATGGCTGTGGAGTGTGCTTGTTGGTGGTTGGGGGAGTATAAACTTTACCAATCTGTTTGGGAACCGCCTATAATGTGTGTAGCATGGAAGATATCGGGATTCTTGGTTGTTATGCTGACAATGAGAGTATACCGCTCAAAATATTATTCATCTCTATTTAAAAATCGAGCTCTGGCACCTCTACAAATCCCTGCTTCCCTCTGTGAAGGGCCTATCTATTTACTTTTATGTTGAGTCATCATCCTCTTATAAAAGAGCACCCGTTGGAGAGCACTGTTGTCATTTGCAAGTATTACTATTAATTTGCATTGAGTATGATTATGACTAGATCTCTTTTACCATGAATTACAATGTCTAGTCAGTCCATGATCTTTAAAGGTGCTCTGCATTTATGTTTTGCTGTCTCAGAAAGGGCTAGCGAGATACCATCTTGTTATATCATATTATGATTGTTTTAAAGTGTTATCATCCGAGGTTTATTATTATTGCTCGCTAGTTGATTATGTTATTGACATGAGTAGACATGAGACCTGAAAGTTATTGTGAATGTGGTTTGTTCATGATCTTTGCTGAAAACTTGAATGCTGGCTTTACATATTTAAAACAACAAGAGCAAACTGAGTTTGTCAAAGTTTTTCTTTATGACTTTCAGTTTATCAACTGAATTGCTTGTGGACAAGCAAAGGTTTAAGCATAGGGGATTTGATACGTCTCCAATGTATCTACTTTTCCAAACACTTTTGCCCTTGTTTTGGACTCTAACTTGCATGATTTGAATGGAACTAACCTGGACTGACGCTGTTTTCAGCAGAACTGCCATGGTGTTATTTTTGTGCAGAAATAAAAGTTCCCAGAATGACCTGAAATTCAACAGAGAATTATTTTGGAATATATATAAAATATTTGCGGAAAGAACCAAACCAGGGGCCCACACCCTGTCCACGAGGGTGGGGGGCGTGCCCCCTGCCTCGTGGGCCCCCTGTTGCTCCATCGACGTATCCCCCGACTCCATATATTAACTTTCGGGGAAAAAAATCCGAGAGGAAGAATTATCGCGTTTTACGATACGGAGCCGCTGCCAAGCCCTAATCTCTCTCGAGAGGGCTTATCTGGAGTCCGTTCGGGGCTCTGGAGAGTGGAGATCGTCGCCATCGTCATCACCAACCTTCCTCCATGACCAATTCCATATTGCTCACCGCCGTGCGTGAGTAATCCCATCATAGGCTTGCCGGACGGTGATGGGTTGGATGAGATTTACCATGTAATCGAGTTAGTTTTGTTAGGGTTTGATCCCTTGTATCCACTATGTTCTAAGATAGATGTTGCTATGACTTTGCCATGCTTAATGCTTGTCACTAGGGCCCGAGTGCCATGATTTCAGATCTGAACCTATTATGTTTTCATGAAAAAATGTGTGTTCTTGATCCTTTCTTGCAAGTCAATAATCACCTACTACGTGTTATGATCCGGCAACCCCGAAGTGACAATAGTCGGGACCACTCCCGGTGATGACCGTAGTTTGAGGAGTTCATGTATTCACTATGTGTTAATGCTTTGGTCCGATACTCTATTAAAAGGAGGCCTTAATATCCCTTAGTTTCCACTAGTACCCCGCTACCACGGGAGGGTAGGACAAAAGATGTCATGCAAGTTCTTTTCCATAAGCACGTATGACAATATTCGGAATACATGCCTACATTACATTGATGAACTGGAGCTAGTTCTGTGTAACCCTAGGTTATAACTATTACATGAGGAATTGCATCCGACATAATTCTCCATCACCGATCCAATGCCTACGAGCTTTTCACATATTGCTTGTTGCTTATTTACTTTTCCGCCGCTACTGTTACAAAAACTACAAAAACACTATCGTTACTTTTATTGTTGTTACCGCTATTTCCATATTACCTCGCTACTAAATTACCTTGCTGCAGATACTAAGTTTCCAGGTGTGGTTGAATTGACAACTCAGCTTGTGTCGAATTAATAAATTTGGGTTGAATACTTTACCCTCGAAAACTGCTGCGATGCCCTACACTTGTGGGTTATCAGGGCCAGTAGCCGGGAAAGCAAATGTCGGTTGCGATCGAAACTGCCCTCAGCCGGATCCAGGAGATGATGGAGTCGGAGGGGCTCAAGACGGCGGACCTGTTGGCCGTCTTCGTCCACCTCCGGGTGCCGCCACTTGATATGTCTCCAACGTATCTATAATTTTTGATTGTTCCATGCTATTATATTATCCTTCTAGGATGTCTTATGGGCTTTATTATAAACTTTTATATGATTTTTGGGACTAAACTATTAACCTAGAGCCCAGTGTCAGTTTCTGTTTTTTCCTTGTTTTTGAGTTTCGCAGAAAAGGAATATCAAACGAAGTCCAATTGACGAGCCAATTTTTTATGATTTTTTCTGGACCAAAAGAAGCCCCCGAAGCAAAAGAGATGGGCCAGGTGAGCCACGGGCTACCCTCAAGGGTGGGGGCGCGCCCTATGAAGGGGGCACGCCCCCCTATCTCAAGGACAGCCCAGCAGCCCCCCTGACGTGTGCCCTATGCCAAAAAATCCTATAAATACTAAGACCTTCAGAAATTAACCTAGATCGGGAGTTCCACCACCGAAAGCCTCTGTAGCCACCGAAAACCAATATACAGCCGTTCTGGCACCCTGCCGGAGGGGGGAATCCCTCTCCGGTCGCTATCTTCATCACCCCGATGCTTTCCATGACGAGGAGGGAGTAGTCCACCCTCGGGGCTGAGCGTATGTACAAGTAGCTATGTGTTTGATCTCTCTCTCTCTCTCTCTCTCTCTCTCTCTCGTGTTCTTGAGATGGCACGATCTTGATGTATGGCGAGCTTGGCTATTCTAGTTGGATCTTCTTCTGCCCCCTCTACTCTCTTGTAATGGATTGAGTTTTCCCTTTGAAGTTATCTTATCAGATTGAGTCTTTAAGGATTTGAGAACACTTGATGTACGTCTTGCGCGCGTTTATCTGTGGTGACAATGGGATATCATGTATTCCACTTGATGTATGTTTTGGTGATCAACTTGCGGGTTCCGGGACCTTGGGAATCTATGCATAGGGGTTGGCACACGTTTTCGTCTTGACTCTCCGATAGAAACTTTGGGGCACTCTTTGAAGTTCTATGTGTTGGTTGAATAGATGTTTCTGAGATTGTGTGATGCATATCATATAATTATGCCCACGGATACTTGACGTGACAATGGAGTATCTAGGTGACATTAGGGTTTTGATTGATTTGTGTCTTAAGGTGTTATTCCAGTACGAACTCTATGATAGATTTAACGTTACGATGGACTCTTGAATAGATCGATTAGAAAGAATAGCTTTGAGGTGGTTTCGTACCCTACCATAATCTCTTCGTTTGTTCTCCGCTATTAGTGACTTTGGAGTGAGTCTTTGTTGCATGTTGAGGGCTAGTAATATGATCCAATTATGTTATCCTTGTTGAGAGAACTTGCACTAGTGAAAGTATGAACCCTAGGCCTTCTCTACTATCATTGCAACACCGTTTATGCTCACGTTTACCACTTGCTACCTTGCTGTTTTTATATTTCAGCTTACAAAAACCTATATCTACCATCTATATTGCACTTGTATCACCATCTCTTCGCCGAACTAGTGCACCTATACAATTTACCATTGTATTGGGTGTGTTGGGACACAAGAGACTCTTTATTACTTGGTTGCAGGGTTGTTTGAGAGAGACCATCTTCATCCTACGCCTCCCACGGATTGATAAACCTTAGGTCATCCACTTGAGGGAAATTTGCTACTGTCCTACAAACCTCTGCACTTGGAGGCCCAACAACGTCTACAAGAGGAAGCGTGCATAGTAGACATCATCGCTCCAATTTCGGCCGAACCCAATGTGCGAAATGAGCGGCCGTCGAGACACTTCTCGGATGTCGACAAAGGTCCTGCCGACTATTGAGGTTATCCGGCATGTCAACCACTTCTCCAACCACTAGCTGGACGAGGAGGAGTGGGTCTTTGTCAAGCCGTCGTACAGCCGCGCGACCCCCCCCC
>LR738709.1:432196587-432243779 GCA_902687465.1 Secale cereale
CCAGCGTAAGTATTCCTCTTCTTTTCTTTTCTCATGCCGTCTGCCTTCGTCTTTCTTGACCAGTCAGCCTATGTTGCAGTGCTTTGTCGGCCAAGGGGCAGTTGTTGTGCCAGCTCCCGACCATCAGTGGATGCCGGACCGGGAGGTGAGCGATGAGGGCAACCCCGAGCTGGGGGCGGCCTCGATGGAGGACGACGACGCCACCGAAGGAGGTGGCACCGGGGCCGACGTCCGCGACTGGCCGGATGACAACGAGGATGTCGATGAGCCACCTTGCCATGGAGGAGCTGATAGGGCGGGGGGCCCTTCGACGGCGCGGCCCTTTGGCAAGGCACCGGTTGGGGCAGCCAGCGCTCCTAAGCGCCGCCATGAAGGCGGGTTGTTCGGCAACCCAAGAAGGCCAGGCCGTCGGTGGCCACGACGAAGTGGCAAGAAGCTGCCAAGGTGGCCACCATCCGAAAGGGCCCGAAGTAGCGGCCCATGGTATCCGCGTATGTTTTTAGTGCTCTTGCCGTAGTTTGCTTGGGTATGTTTCTCTTGGACTCTCTTGCCAGTCTTCTCATCTTTGCCTCGCTGATTAGTTCAGCAGACGGCTCTGCAGGAACCTGCCGTGTGGATCCGGCCTACGACCTTCGGGAGGCGACGGAGAGGAATGCGCGGGAGGAGCGGGAGGCCGCAGCTCAGGCGGAGGCTGATGCAGCGACCACGACGCAGGCGGGAGCCGGCGCTGTGGACAAGGCGCAGGCCGATGCTGCGGCTGAGCCACGGGCGGAGGCGAGCGCCAAGACCCCGGATAACTCGGCGCGCAGCGTGGTCCCGACGGCAACCGACGGGCAGCGACCAGAGCCGATGGTGGTGGAGGACAGGGTGCCAACTGGGACAGCCGTTGCTCACCACGCAGTCCCGGAGTGGGACGGGGCTGGGCCCCTTGTCCTAGAGGTGGAAGTTGTTCCGCGCACCCCGGATGACGGTTGGCAAGGGGGCCGTCAGCCTGGAGGGCCAGAGGTGCCGAGCCAGGACGTGGTGCCCTGCATCTCCGTGCGCCAGCGCCCAGCGCGGGCGATTTCTGCTCTGAGGCCGGCTGGTGCTAATGCTACGGGCTCGCAAGTGGCCGAAGCGGAGGCCACGAGCGCTGCTCCGCCTGGCTGGGCTCCAAGAGCAACCCCAGCCATCCTGAACCCCGCGGATCGGGATGTCTTGGACTCGTTCAACAACCTTGGCGCTACGCTCCTGAAGGCCAGGTCAGACATGATGACATCGTGGATAGCTGTCCGGGTATGTCCTCTGTCTTCTGATCTTTTTGTTCTTCTTTTATTCTGGCCGGCTTCAGCGGGGGCGCGCTAGCGCACTCGCTAGGTGTAGCCCCCGAGTTCCAAGCCGGCGGCTGAGCAGGCGGGTTGGAACTTCTAAGGCCTATATTGAACATCGAGATGTCGTGCTTGCTGCAGGACTAACATAACGTGCGCGCGGCTGCCTTCAACTCGCAGAGTCAGCAGCTCGCCAAGCGGACCGCCAACCTGACTCAGAGCCGCGGTACGTGCGTCGTTCGTTAGCGGGGTGTGATACGTCCAAAACGTATCTATAATTTCTGCTTGCTCCATGCCTCTTTTGTGTGATATTGCTATGATATTTATGCACTTCCATACACTTTTGATCATATTTGGACTAACCTATTAACTCAGTGCACCACGGTGCCAGTTCCTGTTTTCTGCTGTTTTTCTATTTCAGGTTTCCCCCATATTAAAAGTGCCCTAAAAATTCCGGGAAAAATACAGGAAAAATCAGCGTATCGGGAGCTTCCAGAAAAACCAAGGCAGGGCCAGAGGGGAGCCTGGGGTGGCCCAGGCGGCCACCCGGAGCGGCCCCACCCCTGGCCGCGCCAGGGGGGCGCCTGGGGCCCCACCTCCGCCTCTGGTGACCCCCTTTTGCATATATATTGCTCGCGTCCCGAAACCCTCGAGGACGGAACCCTTTTTCGCGATCTCATCTCTGTCCCGCCGCCGCCGCGCTTCCAAGATCGGGAGCACCAGGAGAACTCTTCCCGGCACCCTGCCGGAGGGGAGAACCACCCCCGGGAGCTTCTCCACCACCATGGACGCTTCCCGGATGAGTTGTGAGTAGTCTCCCTTGGACCATGGGTCCATGACCAGTAGCTATGTGATATTCTCCTCTCCTCTGTGTTCTTCATGGATTAGACCTCGTGAGCTGCCCTACATGATCGAGGCACATATGTAATCTTTATGCTGTTGCTCTGCTGAGTTTGCTGGGATCCGATGGATTATGAGATTATGTTCAGATTGTGTGTGAGTATTATATTATATTCACCTCTTTTATATTTACGTTCTTGAGTAATTCTTGCATGTTCTCCGTTGCTGTTTATTGCTTTGGCCAAGTAGTAGGTAGTAACTCCAAGAGGGAACATTATGCTTGATTGTGGGTTCATTCCCCTTGATGACTAGTTTGAGTGAGAGAAACATGAGTCTAGAGGATGTGTTGTTGCCACAAGGGGGAAAACAACGGTGCTTGTACTTGCGGGTGCAAGGATTGTTTACTTTACGCAAAGTTCTTTTAATGCAGTTGTCTGTTGCTTTGAGTTTACACTTTGGGTGGGACTCGCAACTTAATACCAGCGAGATGTTCTGGATAGATATCTCAAGGTGGATGATTAGTAGTAGATGTAGATGGATTTCGGTATACTTGCCTTGGCGTATCGCCCATGCTTTTGAGCCTCTACCTTTCTTTACAGCATAGTTAGCATTGGTTTGCGCACATAATCCTGTCAATTGCCCAGCTGTAATTTGTTTACCTCGCTTAGCTGTTTTATCGTCTTTTGGGAGAGAGACATCACTAGTGAACATCATGGGACCCCGGTCCATATTACCATCACTGATCACACCCGCTATTTACTTCCTGTTCTATTTCCTAGTTCCATTCATACCTATCACTATTATCTCTTGCGTTTGATCCTTTGTAAACGACAAGGCCGAAGGGATTGACAACCTCTCTGTACTCGTTGGGAGCAAAGTTATTTGTATCTGTGTGCAGGTCCTGTCAAGCAAAAGTTTCTGGCGCCATTGACACCTTCTTGTCGTCCCTCGGAGTCTCACGGGATTCGATCCTTGGTATCTTTGCCAAGGGAAATTTGCCGCTACGCTACATCTCAAACCTTCCACTTGGGGTAACCAACAAGGGGCGAGAAGCCATCAAGCAAGTTTCTGGCGCCGTTGCCGAGGACTCCACTCTTCAAGATAGGGGAGTTGCACGCTATCTTTTATCTTTGCTTTTTAGTCTTGTTAGTTTACCTTTCAGTTTTTGCTTTACTGTGCCTTACCAAAAAAACACAAAAATAGTTATCTCGCTTTTATTTGGCATTATGTCTGGTCCTTTTGCCTTTGGTGAGGCAGAAGTGCTCACCTTTAAACAAAGAGGTGGTGAAAGTCTAAAAGATGCTTGGTATAGAATTAATGATTCTCATAAAAGAGCCACCAAGAAGCAATCTACTACTATCCTGCTTAGAAATTTTTATGTTGGAATTACTTCTTGGAATAGGTTTATTCTAGATTCTGCTATCAATGGAAATTTCCTAGAAGCCCCAGTTTGGGAATCTCTTAGTATTATGGAAATTCTTGTTGGAAATCCCCTTGTTGTTAGCATTCAAGAGGACATTACCCTAGCTCACATTATGAAAAAACTTGAAAAGATAGAGCTAGAGATGCCAAGCATTAATAAGATAAATGAGTTGGACCGTAAGATCCAAGGGAATTTGAATAGGCTTGATAGCTCCATGCATAAAATTCTCAAAATTTTGGAGACCATCAAATCCCATGACTTGGATTCTTCTAGGATAGACAAGATTGAGGAAATCTTTGACACTTTAGGAACTACTTTCTCCTCAATCAAAACCAAAAAGGTAGAAACTCCGGCAAAGAAGGAGCCTAAGTTCGTTTACGTTCCAAAGGCTCCTCGTTCCAAAAGTAATCCATCTATTGCCAAAGGGGTTGAAACTGTGAAGACTTTGGAAGAAACACCTCTCTTTGATAAATTTATAAATGAATCTTCCATTGACTTTTTACCTTTTGGTCTTCTCCCTAGAAGTATCTCTATTAGGCCTTTATTTGAAAGTCCTCTTAAGACTAGTTGTACTATTGAAGAGCTTTTTGATGATCTTGATGATGGTTCAATTGATACAACTTGATCTCTTTGCATCATGCCTAGCTTAAAGGCATAATAGAAAGCGCTTTTGGGAGGCAGCCCACAACGAATAAAGTTTTATTTTGCTTTTGTTGTGTCTTGATGTTTGTTACTAAAGTAGCATCATCATTGTATCTTTTCTTTTCAGCTTTGTGCCAAGTTTAGCTTCTGATTGCAAGAAAGTTCAAAAGTTGTGACGTGCAGTCCAGAAAACAGATTCTGTCCTTGGACAGAAATATCCGTATAAAATCACCAGATCATCTTTTTTATCTGAATTGTTTTGACATCATGCTCTATACAATTGGCTTTCGGTCATCTGTTCTGAGTTTTTTGATTTGAGTTGCATAAGTGCCCCGAAAAAATTATTTACTACCTGCTGGTCTGTTTTTCACAGATTCTGTCATGTTTTGCCTTTTCTTCGTTTTGCTAACCTTGAGCTTGCTTTTTCTTTGCAAAAACCTTTTGGAAATCTTGAGAAACAGTAGCTCTTTAAGATTATCTTTATTTCCAGCAAGGAACAATTATTTTATTATGGGTACTAACCTCGCTAATCAGATTATGACGAGTTATGTATGAAGGGAGTTTTCAAGTGTGCGAGGGAAGATGATAAAAAGATTCAGGAGGGTCAAACGCTCAAGCTTGGGGATGCCCCCGTGCACCCCCAAGAAATATTCAAGAAGACTCAAGCGTCTAAGCTTGGGGATGCCCCCGTTCATCCCCTTCTCCATCAACAATTATCAGTTCATCTTTCGTTCCACTATATTTTAAACACTTTATGCGTTATGTGCTATGCTTGGAGCGTCTTGCTTTTAGTTTCCTTTTTAGTTTTCTTTAGCTTTGCTTGCTGTTCATAACAAGTTAGAACCCAGCTTTCTTTGTGTGGGAGAGAAACACACTCCACTTCAACCTAAAACACAACATAGGATTTTCATGCTTATCTTTGCTGTGTGTGTTCTTTGTCTTTCCATAGCTACTGTCATGTTTAGCTCTTAGTTTTCATGATTTTCTTTTTAAAGAGCTTTCGTTTAGTTGATTGTTGAACTCTCTTGAGTTTTCATGTTTATCTTGTTAAGAGAGTTTGTCTGTTGCACTGAGTTGTGTGTCTTAACTTAAAGTAGGTAATTGAGGTTGCTATTTAATTTTAGTAGTAACTTGCAATAGTTTTGAGGTATTGCCATGAGTAATGTCTGAACTTTTGGTGTCAAGAGTTTTAGCCTATTAGTGATAGATGTCGTATTTTGGGCAATCCGTGTTAATTTTCGAAAACCTACAAAATAGTTGAGAACTTTAGCTACTAAATGGATCACTAATCTTTGGAGGGATCGAATATTAGAGTACACTCACGTACCATGGGTCGAGGATGCGCAAGGGTAACCAAACCCCCATACACACCTCCTCGGGGTACTTGTCTCTTTGTGAAACCTCCTAATTAGATTGCGAGTTACCGATAATAAGTGCATGAGTTCTTCGGACTAATGTGAGTATTCGAAAGTTGACACTTCCACCTAACCATATTTTTCTAGCCTCTTCGGTACTGTGCATTGCCCTTTCTCACCTCGAGAGTTGGCGCATACTTCGCCGGTGCATCCAAATCCTTGGCACGATACGCTCTGTCATCATAAGCCTCATTATATCCTTCCTCAAAACAGCCACCATACCTACCTATCAAGGCATTTCCATAGCCTTTCCGAGATACATTGCCATGCAACATCCATCTTCTCATGACTTGATCTTCATGTCATACATGCTTTTTGCTTGATCAATGAGCCGCATGCTAGTTGGGCCTTGCCCTAATCATTGCTACATGACGCGCTAGTATCATTGCATATCCTGCTACACTGGCAGAGGCATACATTTGCATACATCATGATAGTTTCATTTTCTTTATGTTGAGTACTTTTGTAAAGTGTGAAAGATCTTCTATACCTCTTGTAATACATAGAGTGTTGCCCCTAAAGTGAGGAAAAGATCCCAAAGAGGACAAATCAAAAGATCCCAAAGAGGACAAAATCAAAAGATCCCAAAGAGGACAAATGAGAGATAAATAGAAAGAGCCATTGAGACCACAAAAAAATAAAAAAAATAGAAAAAAAGAGAAAAAGAAATAAAAAGAGAGAAGGGGGCACACTACTATTTCTTTTGAGAGATCCACACTCGTACTCCATCTTATACCTTGTACTCCATAGAGATTATCATTTATGCATATAGCTATGTGTGGACCTTTACACTATAGAACTTGGCTTGTATATTCCAATGATGAGCCTCCTCAAAAGAGCTCTAGGTCTTCTTGAGCAAGCAAGTTGGATGCACCCCCACTAGTTCCATTGGAGAGCTTACCTTAGCTCATATGTGCATCTGTTGCATGGCAATCCCTACTCCTGACATCATATCTATCATTTGGCTTTCTCTCGCCGATGATTGTCCTCATTGATGTGAGCCTTTCACACCTTTTTTTGTCTTCCCCCTCTATCATTTTTCTCTCTTTGCCATCCTAAGTGTCGACTTTCTTGCTTACGCTCATCCATTGCATGAGTGCTCAAAATATCGAAAGGGAGTGGATCATTTTGACTTGTACCTGGCTGACGGTCTGGGGATGAGTCAAGATAAGATTCCAAAGAAGACCAAGTGTGAAACTTTAGTAGATTAAGTTCTCAACAATACAAAAACTATGTTTTACTCTCTCATATATCCCTATCCCCTTTCTTGCACGCAAACACCATTTGGAGACATTCGAGTCACGGACAGCAAGAGCTCTTGCACCTTTATGTTCTTATGTTGCTTGTTACAATGCTAATATAGACTCTTGTTTGTTATGACTTGAATTGAATTACATGCCTTGATTGCTTTACCTAAAAGTTCTTATATGGTTGATAGCATGTCACCACAGAAATTATGCTTGTTATCATTTACCTACTCGAGGACGAGCAGGAATTAAGCTTGGGGATGTTGATACGTCCAAAACGTATCTATAATTTCTGCTTGCTCCATGCCTCTTTTGTGTGATATTGCTATGATATTTATGCACTTCCATACACTTTTGATCATATTCGGACTAACCTATTAACTCAGTGCACCACGGTGCCAGTTCCTATTTTCTGCTGTTTTTCTATTTCAGGTTTCCCCCATATTAAAAGTGCCCTAAAAATTCCGGGAAAAATACAGGAAAAATCAGCGTATCAGGAGCTTCCAGAAAAACCAAGGCATGGCCAGAGGGGAGCCTGGGGTGGCCCAGGCGGCCACCCGGCGCGGCCCCACCGCTGGCCGCGCAAGGGGGGCGCCTGGGGCCCCACCTCCGCCTCTGGTGACCCCCTTTTGCATATATCTTGCTCGCGTCCCGAAACCCTCGAGGACGGAACCCTTTTTCGCGATCTCATCTCTGTTCCGCCGCCGCCGCGCTTCCAAGATCGGGAGCACCAGGAGAACTCTTCCCGGCACCCTGCCGGAGGGGAGAACCACCACCGGGAGCTTCTCCACCACCATGGACGCTTCCCGGATGAGTTGTGAGTAGTCTCCCTTGGACCATGGGTCCATGACCAGTAGCTATGTGATGTTATCCTCCCCTCTTTGTTCTTCATGGATTAGACCTCGTGAGCTGCTCTACATGATCGAGGCACATATGTAATCTTTATGCTGTTGCTCTGCTGAGTTTGCTGGGATCCGATGGATTATGAGATTATGTTCAGATTGTGTGTGAGTAATATATTTGATTCACCTCTTTTATATTTATGTTCTTGAGTAATTCTTGCATGTTCTCCGTTGCTGTTTATTGCTTTGGCCAAGTAGTAGGTAGTAACTCCAAGAGGAAACGTTATGCTTGATTGTGGGTTCATGCCCCTTGATGACTAGTTTGAGTGACAGAAACATGAGTCTAGAGGATGTGCTGTTGCCACAAGGGGGAAAACAACGGTGCTTGTACTTGCGGGTGCAAGGATTGTTTACTTTACGCAAAGTTCTTTTAATGCAGTTGTCTGTTGCTTTGAGTTTACACTTTGGGTGGGACTCGCAACTTAATACCAGCGAGATGTTCTGGATAGATATGTCAAGGTGGATGATTAGTAGTAGATGCAGATGGATTTCGGTCTACTTGCCTTGGCGTACCGCCCATGCTTTTGAGCCTCTACCTTTCTTTACAGCATAGTTAGCATTGGTTTGCGCACATAATCTTGTCAATTGCCCAGCTGTAATTTGTTTACCTCGCTTAGCTGTTTTATCGTCTTTTGGGAGAGAGACATCACTAGTGAACATCATGGGACCCCGGTCCATATTACCATCACTGATCACACCCGCTATTTACTTCCTGTTCTATTTCCTAGTTGTAGTCATACCTATCACTATTATCTCTTGCGTTTGATCCTTTGTAAACGACAAGGCCGGAGGGATTGACAACCTCTCTGTACTCGTTGGGAGCAAAGTTATTTGTATCTATGTGCAGGTACTGTCAAGCAAAAGTTTCTGGCGCCATTGACACCTTCTTGTCGACCCTCAGAGTCTCACGGGATTCGATCCTTGGTATCTTTGCCAAGGGAAATTTGCCGCTACGCTACATCTCAAACCTTCCACTTGGGGTAACCAACGAGGGGCGAGAAGCCATCAAGCAAGTTTCTGGCGCCGTTGCCGGGGACTCCACTCTTCAAGATAGGGGAGTTGCACGCTATCATTTATCTTTGCTTTTTAGTCTTGTTTGTTTACCTTTCAGTTTTTGCTTTACTGTCCCTTACCAAAAAAACACAAAAATAGTTATCTCGCTTTTATTTGGCATTATGTCTGGTCCTTTTGCCTTTGGTGAGGCAGAAGTTCTCACCTTTAAACAAAGAGGTGGTGAAAGTTTAAAAGATGCTTGGTATAGAATTAATGATTCTCATAAAAGAGCCACCAAGAAGCAATCTACTACTATCCTGCTTAGAAATTTTTTTGTTGGAATTACTTCTTGGAATAGGTTTATTCTAGATTCTGCTATCAATGGAAATTTCCTAGAAGCCCCAGTTTGGGAATCTCTTAGTATTATGGAAAATCTTGTTGGAAATCCCCCTGTTGTTAGAATTCAAGAGGACATTACCCTAGCTCACATTATGAAAAAACTTGAAAAGATAGAGCTAGAGATGCCAAGCATTAATAAGATAAATGAGTTGGACCGTAAGATCCAAGGGAATTTGAATAGGCTTGATAGCTCCATGCATAAAATTCTCAGAATTTTGGAGACCATCAAATCCCATGACTTGGATTCTTCTAGGATAGACAAGATTGAGGAAATCTTTGACACTTTAGGAACTACTTTCTCCTCAATCAAAACCAAAAAGGTAGAAACTCCGGCAAAGAAGGAGCCTAAGTTCGTTTACGTTCCAAAGGCTCCTCGTTCCAAAAGTAATCCATCTATTGCCAAAGGGGTTGAAACTGTGAAGACTTTGGAAGAAACACCTCTCTTTGATAAATTTATAAATGAATCTTCCATTGACTTTTTACCTTTTGGTCTTCTCCCTAGAAGTATCTCTATTACGCCTTTATTTGAAAGTCCTCTTAAGACTAGTTGTACTATTGAAGAGCTTTTTGATGATCTTGATGATGGTTCAATTGATACAACTTGATCTCTTTGCATCATGCCTAGCTTAAAGGCATAAAAGAAAGCGCTTTTGGGAGGCAGCCCACAACGAATAAAGTTTTATTTTGCTTTTGTTGTGTCTTGATGTTTGTTACTACAGTAGCATCATCATTGTATCTTTTCTTTTCAGCTTTGTGCCAAGTTTAGCCTCTGATTGCAAGAAAGTTCAAAAGTTGTGACGTGCAGTCCAGAAAACAGATTCTATCCTTGGAAAGAAATATTCGTATAAAATCACCAGATCATCTTTTTTATCTGAATTTTGTGACAGCGTGCTCTATACAATTGGCTTTCGGGCATCTGTTCTGAGTTTTTTGATTTGAGTTGCAGAAGTGCCCCGAAAAAATTATTTACTACCTGCTGGTCTGTTTTTCACAGATTCTGTCCTGTTTTGCCTTTTCTTCGTTTTGCAAACCTTGAGCTTGCTTTTTCTTTGCAAAAACCTTTTGGACATCTTGAGAAACAGTAGCTCTTCAAGATTATCTTTATTTCCAGCAAGGAACAATTATTTTATTATGGGTACTAACCTCGCTAATCAGATTATGATGAGTTATGTATGAAGGGAGTTTTCAAGTGTGCGAGGGAAGATGATAAAAAGATTCAGGAGGGTCAAACGCTCAAGCTTGGGGATGCCCCCGTGCACCCCCAAGAAATATTCAAGAAGACTCAAGCGTCTAAGCTTGGGGATGCCCCTGTGCATCCCCTTCTCCATCAACAATTATCAGTTCGTCTTTCATTCCACTATATTTTAATCACTTCATGCGTTATGTGCTATGCTTGGAGCGTCTTGCTTTTAGTTTCCTTTTTAGTTTTCTTTAGCTTTGCTTGCTGTTCATAACAAGTTAGAACCCAGCTTTCTTTGTGTGGGAGAGAAACACACTCCACTTCAACCTAGAACACAACATAGGATTTTCATGCTTATCTTTACTGTGTGTGTCTTTACAGCATAGTTAGCATTGGTTTGCGCACATAATCCTGTCAATTGCCCAGCTGTAATTTGTTTACCTCGCTTAGCTGTTTTATCGTCTTTTGGGAGAGAGACATCACTAGTGAACATCATGGGACCCCGGTCCATATTACCATCACTGATCACACCCGCTATTTACTTCCTGTTCTATTTCCTAGTTGCAGTCATACCTATCACTATTATCTCTTGCGTTTGATGCTTTGTAAATGACAAGGCCAGAGGGATTGACAACCTCTCTGTACTCGTTGGGAGCAAAGTTATTTGTATCTGTGTGCAGGTCCTGTCAAGCAAAAGTTTGTGGCGCCATTGACACCTTCTTGTCGACCCTCGGAGTCTCACGGGATTCGATCCTTGGTATCTTTGCCAAGGGAAATTTGCCGCTACGCTACATATCAAACCTTCCACTTGGGGTAACCAACGAGGGGTGAGAAGCCATCAGGGCGCGTCAGCGCACCCGCTGGGTGTAGCCCCCGAGATTCGGGCCGACTGCTGAGTAGTTGGACCGGATCTTCCGGCAACTTCTTGATTTTTCTCGATGCTGATAGTTCTACTTTGTCTTTGCAGAGGCATCCGCTAATCGGCGGAACCGTGTGCACGCGCTCAAGAAGGAGCTCTTGGACAAGGAGAAGGAGCACAACGCGGCGGCCGCCGTGCGCGACCGTCTTGCTAAGGAGCTCGCGGAGCACAAGGTGAAGGTCCATGAGGTGTAGTATGGCAAGGAGCTCCTCAAGGCCGAGTTTGACACTCAACGCTCAAACCGGGCTGAGAGGGAGAATGTGATGTCGGATAGCTACGAGTTCATCAAGAACATGCTGGAAGGTAGGTCCTTTCTTCCTTTGCTTCGTAGTCGCTGGCTGCTGTAGGTGGTTGTCTTCTGAATTTCTGTCTAGTTTTGCGTAGAGTACTTCCCGGGCCGCTCCCTTTCCATTTGCAAGGCAATCGTGGCGGAGCGCGACCGGCGGAGGTCGGTGGGTGTGGAGATTCCTCAGAACCGGTGCCCGACCATCCGGGAATAGCTTGTGGCTATCCGGATGCACCTTGAGACGATGCGCCGGATGCTCTGCCGTCTTCAGCGTGCCGGGTCGCAGGTCCTCGAGGGACTCTGGCCGGATGTGCCAGCACCCCAGACTCCCAGCCGGACTGCCGACTGGTTGGAGGTGGCGGCTAAGCAGCTTAAGGCCTGGAAGAGTGTCGCGGCATAGTCAGGCGCCAGGGCAGCGCTGGAGTTCCTCAAGGCCTGGTATCCCAGCGTGGATTTGGACCAGCTGGCCACATTCCGTCGGGAGGCTGAGCTGGAGCTGGAGGCGGAGCACGAGGAGATTGTCAAGTGCGCGGCCACCGTCGCCAACTACGCTGATGTCAGCGTCTTCGTCCCAGAGCGGGTGGAAGACGGCACTGAAGTGCCGCCCTCTTGGTTCGGGCTGGACCCGAACGAGGGGGAGGACTCGGCCGAGGAGATCACCTCCAGCGACGAGGGCGAGGAGGACGATGAAAACGAGGAAGACGATGGCACCGCCCTACACGACGGGACGACCAGCCAAACTTGTCCCAAGCCAGCTTCAGCCAGCGGGCAGCCAGAGACTTCGTCCGCCGCCACCGCCGACCATGCCGGAACCCGCCATCCGGACACCCCGTCAGCCGGTGCCGCAACCACCGCTGACCAATCCCTGTCGCCTTCTGCGCCTTTGGCCTAGTTATCTTTTATGTTTTGCTATCTTTCGCAGTTCCACCCGCTGGGTGTATTTCAGACTTATATTGAACGCCGGCCTTCGGCCTCATGCTATGTAATTATTTGTTTTGCATGCTTGTTTCTTTGTCGAGTTCTGACTTGAATTTGCTTTAGCTCTTTTTGGCCTTTCTCTTGCCGCCTTCTTTTGGCCGCCTCCCTACCAGCGAGACAACCATGCTGCGGTCTATGGCTGGGTCAGGGACTTGGTCCTTTTTAAAAAAGGCAAGTTACTCTGGCCGCCTAGAGCATAGCCCGTCGAGCGAGAAGCCAGCGGCCGGCTGCTAGACAGCCGGTCGGGTATGTCGGCATCCTGGAAATGGGGGTACCCGGACTTGCCTGCCTGAGGCTCGTGACGTGGGTCCATCAGCGGCCTGGTATGGCCCAACTTCAGCAACTGCAACTCAAGACCCTCGCAATACGTGAGCAATGATGACCAAGGCCAGGCGGGCGCCAGCAGGCGCAGTGTACCAGTTTCCTCTTTGGTGCTAAGAGGGAAAGCGCAGGCGCGGAGTGCCGAGGGATCAGCTAAAGGTTTCCATATCGGTGCAACAAGACCAAGGACCGTGAGGGCTGTAGAACGGAGGTCATCGTGGAGCCCGGCGCGACGTCACCACCAGAGCCGTTGGCAGGCGAAGACTACTTTTGTCAGGATAACTTGTACTAGTTGTTCCCCTTCAAATTCGGCCATTGTGGGATCCCTTCCCGCCAATATTTGGGAAGAGGACCAAGGCCACTATAAATAGGACCTAGGCACCACCATAGAGGGGATCAGATCCATTCCACCCTATACATACCACAAGCTCATCCGAGCCCAAGAACACCTCTCCTCTGGCGGATGTTCATCCCTTGTATTGGTTCTTCCTCAGATATACAAGGCAATCCACCACATACATTGGAGTAGGGTATTACACCACAGGGTGGCCCGAACCAGTATAATCCTCTGTGTCCCTTGTTCTTTGAGGACATCGAGCTAGGCCGTGGAATCGTAGGGCGAGTGCGCTGGGGAGAGAGTGTTCTTCGCGCGCACCCTAGAGTTCAAACCTCTCAAGGGTTTGCAGAACCCGAAATCTGACATATTGCGCGCCAGGTAGGGGTGTGCCGAAGCCTCTCTTCTATCGGTCGGCGCGTCACCGCTCCATCGCTTCCATGGGTGACGCTCGCCGTTCTCGTGCTGAGCGACGGGCCGCCGTCGCCGCCCGTGTCGCTTAGATAGCTCCCGCCGGCAGACCTCCTCGCCGATCTCCATTACCCGGTGCCAACGACGCCACCGGCCCGGCGCGGCACGAGCAGCAGGCCTTGTTATGGACGCACCGCAACCCCGTCGCTGACCCCCGCTGGTTCCTCATCCCACGGCCATCGCGGACCCGCGGACGCGCAGGCGGCACTTCTCATGGTGTGCGAGCTCCTGCGCTACCACCCCGTCGACGACCTCTACGAGGACTGGCTCGCCCGCATTGCCGAGCTCGTCAGCGCCGCTAGGGGCTCCCCTTCCCCGTCTCTCTCACTACCTCGCTAGCCACTCCTTGCGGGCGATGTGGCCCATTAAGAGCCTCCAGCACCTCCACATCAAGGCGTCGTCTACAACCCAAGGCACGTGGCCCTGCAATGCGACCCTCCACGCGGGGCGCCTGTGCACGAAGAAGGAAGCTGCCAAGAGATCCAGCGGCCTCAAGGAGGAGCGCCGGCGCTCCCACCACCGACATGACGAGACCGTGTGCCCCCCGCAGTGCTGGTGCGTGGAAACCAAGACCAAGAACTGCCTCCACGGCAAGTTCGGGTGTCAACAGCAGGCTACAGAGCCCTCGCCCCTGAGCTGCGTAGCGTCAACTGGCCCGAGAAGATCAAACCCGACCTACCTCCACGCTATGACGACGCCCCCGACCCTGCTGAGTTCCTGCAGCTCTATGAGCTGAGCATCGAGGCATCCAACGGCGATGACAAGATCATGGCGAACTGGTTCCCCATTGCTCTCAAGGACGGCGCACGCTCGTGGCTCCTGAACTTGCCCGCGCGATCGACCTCCTCCCGGGTGAGATGCGCGAGCATTTCATCGCCAATTTCCATGGCACCGCCACCGCCGGACGGCCGCAGGTGACCTGCGGCGCATCAAGCAACAACCAGGAGAGACCCTGCAGAAGTTCATCCAACACTTCAATAGCGTCCGCATCAAGATCCCCAAGGTCACACACAAGGCCATCATCGCATCATTCTCCAATGGCGTCCGCGATGTCAAGATGAAGGAGGAGCTCGCAATCCACGAATATCTGTGCATGGCCCTGGAGCTGTTCAACCTCGCAACCAAGTGCACCAGAGTTGAGGAGGGGCGCCTTTCCCTCGTCGAGCTCCCGCTGCTGACCCTGAAGACAAGAAGTCCAAGGCCAAGGATGTGAAGCGCAAGGGGGTGGCTGTGCTCGCGGCTGAATCGAAGAAGAAGTGCGGCCGCGACCACCCAGACTCATCCAAGAGCAGCTGTCCATTCTGCGCCTTCAACAATGTGCACAACCACAGCACAAACGAATGCCAAGAGCTCAGGGCCATCCGCGAAGGGCGCATCAGCCGGCGCCCCAAGTGCAACTACCAGGGCTACGACTATGGAGGAAGCTGTACCGGGGGCGCTGGGATGACTGCGGCCCCCGTCAAGAGTGGCGTGACTAGTCTCATGAGGACCGCTGGCACGATCAGCCTCGCGAGGGTGCCTGGAGGGACCAGCCTCCCGATGGTGCCTGGAGGGACCTGCCTCATGAGGACCGTCCTCAGGGCAAGGCCAGCCTCCCTTCGCTGCCTCCGCCAAGAAGGAACGACGACCAAGATGAGGGGGCTGGGGGCTTCCTGGAGCCTCGCGCCATCGCTTGCATCTTGGGTGGTGCGCATGCTCCAGCCTCTCAGCGCTTCTTCAAGCAGTCCGCCTGAGAAGTCAACATAGTTCTTCCCAGAATAGAAGCCACACGGCCGCTCAAGGGGTCCAAGTGCGCCATCACCTTCTGCTCTGCTGACCAGCCTAAGTGCGCGGCAACTGCCAGTGCCCTCCCAATGCTCTACTCAGCCATCATCAGAAACGTCCAAGTCACAAGGACCCTCATCAATGGCAGTGCAGGGTTCAACGTTCTCTCTATCGACACATTTGACCGTCTCCAAGTACCTTATGGCCAGCAGCAACCCACCAGGTCTTTCTCAGGAGTGACTGACGGCTCCACCACCCCGATCAAACATATTTGGCTCCCCGTTACCTTCGGCATCCGTGATAACTACCACACCGAGCTCATCGACTTCGACGTCACTCACATCCACCTCCCATACAACGCCATTCTTGGATATCCAGGCCTAGCTAAGTTCATGGCCATGACCCACCATGGCTACAACGTCCTCAAGATGTCAGGGAGCCGGGACATCATCACCGTCGCTTGCGAAGAAAAGGATGCAGTGTGCTCCCTTGAGCACGCTTACCAGGCTGCGGTAGTCGAAGACCCAGACAACGAAGACACTATCTACCCCCTGAATCTATCCCGAAGAAGAAGAAGCAGCTGCTCGCCCTGGAGCCCCATGAAGATGTAGCACCCAGCGACCGCGCCTCAGGATTCGCGCCCATGGACGGGGTGCCTCCCTCCCTTGTATAGGAAGGTGCGCAGGGCGCCCCCCTCAGGCTGGGCTCCGAGTCTCTCCTCTGGAGGGCCTCCGACCTAGCCAATGTCTCAAGGGAGGCGCTCGGGCACCATGTGTAGGCGTGCTTCACCGCACGCTTCCTTCCGGAGGTCTCAAGGCATGAGGCACCAAGCGCTCAGGAGTTCGTCAACCACACCATCGAAGACTTGCAGGTACCAAGGGCAATGCGGGGCGAGCGCTGCCCGACACCCCGAAGTGTAGCTTTCGTCCCAGGCTCGGGCGACGGGCTGCACGTCTGCGTCGACATCCCAGGACTCAACATGATCGCGTCTTAGGAGCTCTACTGTCCATCTTAGGTGGGTCGGTGGAGGGCCCTCCTCAAAGATATGTTTGCATGCCTTTCGGCTTGCCGAACTAGGCGGCCCTGCACCAGCGACACATGCGGGAAGTCCTGGTGGCTCGCGAGGCCAGGCATCAGGAGACCTTGGCGGAAATGGAGTCAGTTCTTCGCGAGCCATCGGAACCTCCGGAGCCTCGCGAGGCCCCGGAGCCATGCGGCTCGTGAGGAGCGACGTCTGCGGCAAGCATCGACAACTACATCAACACCACTCCAGCATCAGTGCCTGGTGACTTTGTTTCAGTTTGTTCAGTTGGGGGCGCCCCTCGGCTGCATCATCCCCAAGTCGCATGGGCTTGCCCCTGTGATGTGTATCCTTTTTGCACCTTTAGCTTGCTCTATTGGGGGCGCCCCTCGGGCTGCATCATCCCTAGGCCGCATGGGTCTGTCCCTGTGGCATGTATCGCACCAGCATTACCTGAGCCGGTTTACCCCTTTTCCACGAGTTTACTTCATGCTTATACCTTCCCAACACCAGATACTTCGAATATCTCGGCGCCCCTCCTCCATGGGAGCTGAGCACTGTTTTCTTTTCTTCACGATCAATCACATGAGAAGTCTTGGCACAACGTCTGTGCTCGGGTCCATCCCTCCAGCATCGATAAATCCAACGACTGAGCTCTGTCTGGTGGGCGCCCCGTTCACGTCACCGCCAGGGGCCGTTGGTGTCCGGCCTTCTCATGTGATCGCCTCAGGAAATTCATTCGGTGCAGGTTACCTAACCATCTCGGAGGACCCACCGAAACTACCAAGGATCAAGACCATGCACAAGCCGCCTTGTGGTAGGGCCTCGTGAATCCCGTGCTGGCTCACGAGTGCCCAGACACACCTCGTCTGCCCTGCCGTGCAAGCCACGTGTCAGGGCAGGGCTGTGCATGTTCTGGGGTCTCCACTCAGAGCAAGCCCTCACCTACGCACTAGTGGAAGCACCATGCTCAACGCTGGCAGTCGACACGGTCGAGGAGCAGCTATGCCTGTGCCAGTGCGGAGGCGCCATGCTCCGCGCTGGTGATAAACAACCGAGGGCGACCCCTTGGCCGCACCAACCTCAGGGAGCCGGCAGGCTCGGTGCCAGTCCTCGTTGCAACGCCTCCCCTTGGGAGAGCCACACGATGGGGGCTGAGCACGAGGGCTATGCGCAGGTCATGCCTAGCATACTCCCCACCAAACAGGTATGAAGGTTTGTTCGTACGTCAAGGGGGACCCCTGAGCATCGCGTCTCAGGGGCCTAACTGGCCATGTAGCCCCTCATTCCCTGGTCTTGTCCTGGCAATCCGGACAAGATAGCAGCGGCTGAGGTATGCGCGGGGTCGGGCTCTGTCGATGCAGAACAACGAGGCCTAGCTACATATTCTCACCTAAAGGTCCGTTTGCACGTCAAGGAGAACTCTTGAGCATCGCGTCTCTGGAGTCTAATAGGCCACGTAGCCCCTCACTCCCTCGCGTCGTCCTGGCGATCCGGACAAGCCAACGGCGGCTAAGGCATGCGCATGGTCGGGCGCTGCCGATGTAGAACACTAAGGGCTGGTTTCACGTGCCCTTCCTGAGGCCTGTTCGCACGTCAAGGGGGACCCATGAGCATCGCGTCTCACGGGACTAACTAGCCATGTAGCCCCTCACTCCCTGGTCTCGTCCTGGCAATCCGTACGAGCCAGTGGCGGCTGAGGTATGCGCGGGGTCAGGCTCTGCCGACGCAGAACGCTAGGGTAGGCGGGAAGATGGTCGCAAAATCCTAGTAATTATTACAAAAAATATTGTTCTTCAAATACCTAGGCATGGGTTTAAACGCCTCCACGAGGCACGATGTATGTTGTAGGAAGTGAGAACGGAGGAAGGTGATACCGGCGGGACTCATCTTCAGCCTTGGACGTTATCGTCGCCCGCAACGAGCGCCCCCACGACATCTATGCCACCATCGGCCGCTACCGCGGGGGCGGCAGCGTCACCAGTAGGGGGCGCAGGGTCGATGGCGAGGAATTTCTCCAGCGGGGCGTCTACCAGGTCCTTCACAGCTTCGGCGGCGGCCGCGAAGCGCTCTTCGTCCACAGGCTCGAGCAGGGCCCCGAGGTCGGTGCTCGGGTCTCGCAGGTGGAGGTGGCTGATGACGCGCGTCAAGGCCGAAGCAGAGAGTGAACGGGCTTCCCCTTCCACCATTTGGACGATCTCATCGACAACTCCCTCAAGCGCCTTGACGAGTTGGGTAGCATGTCGGTGGGGCCTCCCTCGACATTCACCAACGGCTCCTCCGGGCCCTTCCCATAGAGCTCATGTAGGGCCACGTGGGACTTCAGCTCGAGGGATTTGAAGGCCACGCGGTCTTCAGCCAGAACCTTTGCCATGGCTTCCAGCTGGGCCATCCTCGCCTCTACCTCCCCCGTCAGCTTCTCCACCTTCGGGTCATGAGGCTTAAGATCAGCCATCATCCTAGCCAACAGCTGCTCGGCCCGGGGATCATTGAGCTTCGTGCTGTTCCGCACATCATGGGCCACTGGCATCTTCGTCGGCAGCGTCAGCAGCGGGTGGGAGGTCTTCGCGTCCATGAGGACCCACTTGTTCCTGAAGCCCTCCACTTTCTTCCAGGCTCTGGAAATTGCATTGTCCCCGTTGGCCGCAACAAAGTTGGCACACCCCGAGCACTGGCCCTCCTTGATCCGGAGGTAGAATAAGTGGCGAAGCAATGCCACGGACGTTATGACCCCCATGAATGCCTCTCAGTAGAAGACGAAGATGGACAGAAGAAGGACGGAGTTGGGATGGAGTTGAAGAGCGTGAAGATTATTATGGCGGAGGACGGCGAAGAAGAAGTCAGAGAAGGGGTGTCGGATTACGAGCTCCGCAAACCCAAGAAGTTCAAACACAGGGGCGTGAATGAAGATCTCTCCCACTCATGTCTACCTAGCGTCTCGCCCTCGCCCGGTGAAGAGATTCAAGTGAACAACAAGTAAAGCACACAAGAATTTACCCAGGTTCAGGCCACCTTGCGGTGTGAAACCCTACTTCCTGCTTTGGTGTATTGGCCTCGGGAGGGCTTGAATATGAACTAGTACAGTGGTTCCTGAGCTCAGGAGGAGAGCTCAGGAGGGTCAGGAGGCAAGAGTTCTTGCTCCCTTATGCGAGGGCAGAGTTTCTGGATCTGATTGGACTCTCCCTCATAGTGGGGATCCTAGCTACTTATATAGGCGGCCAGGGTCCTCTTCCCCCGAAATGTTTAGGCGGGAAGGAATCCCACAACGGCCATTTTGAGCAGAAAGACAAGGATGTTCCTGCCCTGATAAAAGTAGTCTTCGCCTGCAAAGGGATCCGGCGATGACGTGGTGGTGGGCTCGGTGGTGACATCCTCCCTGTCATCCTTGCGGTCTTTGGTCTTGTTGCACCAATGGAGAAACCTTTGTCCTGCTCCTCGAGAACCTGCGCTGGTGCTGTCTCCTTTGCACCAAAATAGCAACGGCGCCGCTGGCACGCGCTGGCACCCGCTGGCGCAGTGTGTCATTACTTGTGTCACTGCCTCCTCCTGAGGTAGGCTTGGCCTTGGATTCTCCGCCCCTCCGGAGCAACCTAACCGAGGCCGCTCCTGAGGGGGTCTTGACGTCGTTCTCCTTGCGGGTCTATCCCCCTCGCGAGGGTCTCAAGCAGCTGGTCGATCAGCTGGGTCGTAACAGGCTGTGGCAGGAGCTCACTGTGGCCCGCAGACAGGCAAGTCTTGGTACCCTGGTTCCCAGTACGCCGACAGTAGCCCCCGGGCCCAAGGCGCGCGCGGAGTTGGCTTCGAGGCCAAGCCTTTGTCTAGGATGAAGCGCCGCGGGCCCCAAAAGGCTGTGGGCCAGGATGGCGTGCGACGGTTGGATGGGACGTGGGCGACTCCGCTTCCCACGCAGTCTTGGCAGCCGTGCGTTCATCCAATCGCACAACCGATAGGCGGACTTCCTGCTGCCGCCCCTGCTTTCTTGCCCTTGAATCGCTTCCTCCCTTTCCTTGCCTTCTCTTCCCCCCTCCTTCCATGCCGCCATGCCGCGCAGGGCGAAGAAGAGGGGAAACAGCGAGTCTGCCACGCCACCGCCGGTGCTCGTGCCGGTGCTGGGTCGCTCCCTCGTGGTGAATCATGAGGTTCTGGACAAGGTGCGTCGTGCCTTGGCCGACACATCTAATGAGTGGGGGCCGACCCGGGTCTGGCTTGCCTCCCGTCCGACAGCGGAGCTAGGCACCAATGACATCCAGCTCCACCTCCACGCCATCTTTGGGGGTCTCCTCCCTCCTTTTTCCGCCTTCTTCTATGCGGTGCTCATGCATTACCAGATTCGGGCGCTGCACCTGGACCCTGGGTCCATCATCCTCCTCTCCGGCTTCGCGTTTCTATGCGAAGCTTTCGTCGGTGTTTCCCCGTGTGTGGCCCTGCTTCGCCACTTCTTCGCCCTCTCCCTGGTCGATAGGGGCAGCGCTCGGGGTGCGTGTTGCTGCGCGTGGTGGAGGCGACTGCTGCCTCTGGAATCGACTTCTCGCTCCACCCGACCACGGCAGGGTTTCGCCGGCAGTGGGTGTACGTTGATGCTGCTGCGTACAGCCCCCAGTTCCACCTTCTCGACACGCCGGCGGTGCTGAACTAGGGCTTGGAGCACGAGGCCCTCTCGGATCCGCGGGCGGAGCCAGTTATGCGTCGGCTGGCTAGCCTGAGGAGGAATGGGTTGACCCTGGCAATGGTGGTGAGGGACTTCTTTGTCCTCCGTGTCACCCCACTTCAGCGCCATTCTCGCCCAATGCGGGCCCTCTTCGGTCTTGATGATCATGCACGTCTTCAGCGGAAGCAGCTCCCCCCTGAGATGCTCTAGGGGTTGCTGCGGCTACTCGTCGGCGGAGCGCCCGAAGCACGCCCTGTCTTTTCGACTCCCTTGTACTTGGCTCCTGTGGCCGGAAGAGCTTTCGCTGAAAAGATGCCCCGCTTCGATGCGGGGGGACCGTTGCCGGGGGGCGCCTCTGATCCTCATGACAATCCCTTGGTGGTGGTGCCAGGGCTCGCGAGCCCAACCTTCCCTTCCGGGGCGGACGCGTCGAGGAGAGCCACTGGTCTAGGGTCCACTCCGCCCCCGGAGCAAGTGGATGAAGCACGGGCACCGATGCCGACGGAGGTGGCGGAAGGTACCGAGGTGCCGCTGGCTCTTGAGGTGGCTGAAGGGGAGAGACAACAGTCTCCGGTCAAGGCGAGTCCGGTGGACGTCGCAGCGGGAAATGGAGGGCCGGCCACGGGCGTCCGCCGCGGCCCTGCTTCGGGCCTAGGCGCATCTGCCTCAAGCGGCCTCATGTCGTCCTTCGCGGAGCTAGGCAAGGGGCGGAGGTTGAGGGGAAGTTACTGCCCTGTCCCGAGGGCTCTGAAGAGGATGAAGCTGATTGTACCGGGCAGGTGCGTGTTCCTCAGCTCTTCCTATTCTTCCTCATATGGTTCTCCTGACCCCTTGCTCCGCAGTGATTCCTCTGGCTCATTCCCGAGCCGTTCAGTGAGGCTCGTAAAATCTTCTGCCCGCGTCCTTCCTCGGGACCATGCTGGGTCTTCGAAAGGCCTCGCGCGGGTTTTCGGGGCCGCACCCAGACCCCATCACGTGGGTCATGCTCCCAGCCCCGAGTGCTTCTGGGGCAAGGCAGCTCTTGGTGTGTCGGGGGCTCGTCTCATGCCCCGGGGCTTGTCTTCATCGTGGATCGGCAAGCTCTTGAGGCGGCCCGGACGGCCGACCGCCCATTTGGACCACGCCTGCCCCTTGCGCCGGAGGCAGCGCACACTCCTGGGGTTAGTCCCGAGGCGCATGATGAAGGAGAGGGAGAAGGAGAACCCCCTTTGGGCAGCGCGGATGTCGTGGACGAGCCCGACTGCCTCCTGGAACTCGCGCTCGTCATGATCTTGTGCGTGAGGCACTACTAGGAAAAGGGCTATAGATGATATGGCCACTAATGGCGCACCAGACATGTGGTGCGCCATTACTATATACTAATGGCGCACCATGTGTTGGTGCGCCATTAGTGTCCAAATACTAATGGCGCACCACATCCACGGTGCGCCGTTAGTAACAATTTTTTTTACATTTTTTTTCAAAACTAGTAATGGCGCACCAGTGGATAGTGCGCCATTAGTAGTAAAACTAGTAATGGCGGACCACAACCACGATGCGCCACTAGTAAAAAAAATTCATTTATTTTAATTCTTTTAAAACTAGTAATGGTGCACCGTGTGTGTGGTGCACCATTACTAGTTGAACTAGTAATGGCGCACCACTCCCACGGTGCGCCATTACTAACTTGGCCCAAATATTCCACCGAATGCACCCCCGCCAACAGTGGACCGCCTTTTCAGTTTTAAAAAAAGAAAATGATGGAAATGTCCAAAAAAATAAAAGAAAATAAGTTTCTCATGTGATATGTGGTCTACTTGTTGGGAAAATTTACAAATATGAATTTCGACTTTATTTGCAAAATATCTCTGGAATTTGTAAAATGGGCATAACTTTTGCATACGAACTCGGATTAAAAAGTTTTTTATATGAAAAATCATCTACTTGAAAAGTTCCATTCAAATTTAACGGGGGAACCCCCTTAAACATTTTCAAAATCCCCAAAAAACTAGCAGGAAAAAGTTACGGGGCTTTTAAGATCTAGAGGCAAAAGAATTCAAAAAATTCAAACTTACTAGTGGCGCACCATTTGCTAGGTGCGCCACTAGTAACAGAAAAAAAAATGGTTTCGAAAAAACAAAAAAAAATCAATTTTTTTTTCAAAATATGATACGTAATATGACCGGGAAGTTTGAAATATTTTTTCAAAATTTCATCATACTCATGAACATGAACAAAGTCCTAGATATCAAAAGGTTTAATAGGGTTGATATATCAACAAGTGCCTGTGAAGTGAGCTGGTGCTGGGGTTGGATAGAACTGCGAAGTTAAGCGTGCTCGGGCTAGAGTAGTGTGAGGATGGGTGACCTTCCGAGAAGTGACCTGGGATTAAGCCATAGTGACCTGGGATTCAGGAAAAAAATTTAAAAAAAAAATCGGAATTTTTTTTTAAATTGTTACTAATGGCGCACTTCTATGTGGCGCGCCATTAGTATACCAGATACTAATGGCGCACCAATGGGCTATACTAATGGCTCACCCCTGGTGCGCCATTTGTATACCAGATACTAATGGCGCACCAGTGGTGCGCCATTAGTAAAAAATCTAATGACGTGGTGCTAGTGGCGCACCTGTAGTGCGCCATTAGTAGCAAAAACAGGTGCACCACTAGCAGCCCTTTTCCTACTAGTGAGGCGTCAGACGCCCTGAAGCGCCTCGAGGTCGAGGTTGCTGAAGTGGATAGGCGCGTCGAGGCCGAGGGCCTGCTTCTGGCGAAGGGCTGGCGCCAGCTGAGGACCGCTGTAAACCTGGGCCAGTTGCAACATGAAACCGCCCTAAAGAAGGCGGAAGCGTCCGCCGCCGCGGCTCAGAGGCTTGCATCCGCGCCCTGGAAGAGGCTCGAGACGCCGACCGCCACCGCGCAGCCGCTGAGGAGCGTGAGCCCGAGCTCGAAGCCTCGAACGCCACGCTCGAGCGTCAGGTTCGTACACGAAGGGCCGCCCTCGCCGCGCCCGCGGCCGATGATGACAGCCCAGCGGGCCTCTCAGCGCAGGAGGAGGCGCTAGCACTCGAGGCGATGGAGCTGAATATGGAGCGCGAGCGCCTGGAGACGATGGAGCGCCAGGTAGCTGAAGCCGAGGGAAACCTTGATGATCGCGAGGACGTCGTGAGGAAGGCTGCCAAGGAGGCAGAGCGCCTGCAGAAGGATTACCGCGAGAAGCTGGGGCTTCACGAGACTCGCTTTGCTGATAAGCGCAAGGAACTCCAGAAGAAGGTCTCGGCTCTCAAGAGCAAACTGGCGGATGTCGAGCGCCGTCTACAGGTGTCGGAGAAGGCTCGTGCCGCAGCCGAGCGTTGTGAACGGGCGTCAAGGGAGGCCTATGCCGCAGCGGAGCGCCGCGAGTGGGCGTCGGAGAAGGCTCGCGCCGCTGCCAGGGCGGAACTGTCTTGCTTACACAAGAAACTGGAAGACATTTCCACTATCGCGACCTGGAACTCCGAGGTGGCGACGCGAGCTCGTGGAATGCATCACACCCGCTCGAAGATGTTCGAGGCCTTGCGGCAGAGGGCCGGCCGAGCCCTGGGTGAGCTCCTTGACTCGAGGGTCGATGACCCTCTGGTTGATGATGATGCTGGATATCTCGGGTTCTTCACCAAAGTGGTGGAGCATCTTGAAGGCAGGGTCATGAAGGCTCGGTAGCTTGTTGAGGAGCTGAGCCGCGACGTCCTCAGGCGCACGGTCTCCCGCATCTTTGGTAAGTTGCTCCATCTTGACCCTCGTATGGACTTCGGGGCCTTGCGGGAGCCTGCACCTGAGGCAGTCGCTGGCCCCTTGGAGGGATGGGGGAGCGATCACGTGGACGTGTTGGTGACTGAGCTTGTTCCAGCCATCGATGATGCGCCGGTGCTTGAGGGGGGCGACGCTGACGGTCCTGACGCAGATGTCGATGCTTATTCTAGCTCCTGTTGTAAGTTTGTTTTCGGTTGTGGCTCCAGAGCCGGGTAAGATGAATGTCACAAGACATAAGCTTTTGATGATGTAAGAATGGGTTTAAGCACTGTAAGAATGGCTTTAGGCACTCCCTTGTGACGTTTGTCCCTGAGGCTAAGACCTCAGGACCTTGTTGCGTTTTCGAGAGGAGCGTCCGCTGAGCCTGTCCGGGCGCGTCTCACGAGTACCTACAGTTGGCGCAAGAGTGCTTGGCGGTCCGGCCGCGGACCAGACAGGACGTGTGCCCACGCCTCAGCCCCTGCTCGCGAGGAGTGATTGGGCAGGGTGGCGGACGTTGTCCGGCTTAGCCGAGCAAGGCGAAAAATGGACTGGGCGAAGGAAAACTCAGCAAAAATCACAAAACACGGACGAAAAACTCCCCCCCTTAATTTCAAAAAAAGAGTCGCGCAGCCGCGGGATCGGTTTGAAAAAGCATATACAGAGGATGTAAAGGTGAATGCCAAAAAGAGGGGCTGCGTTCCGCCCCTGAGCAGGTCTTCGGTCTTCTCCCCAGCGCGGAGCGTAGGGTTAGCACCAGCGGGTGTGGGCATAGCCATTGGAGGGTAGTGTCGACGGCCAGCGCGGAGCATGGTGCATCCACTAGGAAGTGGGAGGGAGCCCCCGAGGCCCTAGGGTGACGCTCCGAGGACTCTGGGGCGTGTACAACCCCACTCATTATTACGTGAGAGTGTCACGAGCGGAGATCTTGAAACGTGCGCGCCCCTTTGCTTTGAGGGCCCCGCCCCGCGCTAGTCCGCTCCCGCCATGAACTCACCAGAAGGCAGCATTCATGAGGTGGGACACTGCGCATGGTGGGGGGATGGGACCTTGGCTATAGGCCCCTCTGCCGAGCACTAGGTACACCGCTTACGCGATCTCCGAGCACGCTTCGCCCCTGGGGGCTAACGTTGTCCGAAGACGCGGCGTCCTGAGGTGCGAGGGGGACCCCGCCCCACCCACGCTCCTAATGGCCACTGAGCCCTTCCTGATCAGGGTCGGGCCCAGCGGATACGGGATTACATGAGCGGGGGGACGGAGCCGCGGTCTTGGGCCCTCCTGGTGTGCATAGGACGGGCTGCCGTACCGCCTCCAGATGCACCCTTCGCAACCCGGGGGACGGTGCGCCGGGAGGCGCGACGTCTTGAGCCTGGACGGAGGGAGAGAAGGCCCCTCCCCACGCGCATCATACCCGCCGCCGGTGAGCCCCTGGGGAAATCCAGGGCGGGCTCATGCGCGATGGGTCACGCATGAGGGGACGAGAGCCTGACCTGAGCTTTCCCTCCCTTTCTGTCTTGATGCGGTACCTGGGGTGTCTCCTTGGCCTGCCGAGGACTGGGGCCAGAGATGTCGTCAGCCCGAGGCCTACGGCCAGTACCGTGAGTGCCGGCCCTTGCAGGCACCCGCGGCGTTTCATTCGTGATCCATGGCCGCCGGTGGTGACGGCGGAGAGTCAAGGGCTAAGAGTGGGAGGTCGGCCCCCCGACCTTCTGCCCCTGAGCCCCCTCGTGCCGGTGCCTGATTGCATCCAGCGTCGGGCCTAGTCCTGCGGTTGTTTCCTAATAGTTCCTCGGCGGGGATGGTACCTGGGTACAAAGGGCTTCGAGGCAGAGGGGTGGCGTCATACGCAGGGTTCAGGGGATCATACCGCATGTCGTCCTCGTAGGTCGCCGCAGGTCTTGACCACACGGGCGACCGGGCACGGCCGACGCGGCCCCCGGTTCCTAGCGTCATTGTGTGGAAGTAGAATGGCTCGGCTCCGGTGCTGGCAGCATGGAGGAGCTCGGCCGCCCTGAGGAGCAGCGCGTCGTGGCCGGTATCGAGTTACCGGCATCTTAGCAGCTCCCTCGCCACCAGCAGTGCGGCCCTCATGTTTTCCATTTCACGTCGGTCCCGCGAACTTGCTGCCGCGTGCTCGGCGGCCCGCCCTACTGCGCGGCTTTGGAACCGTGTCGGGGGTGGGTGCTGCTGGTCTCCAGGCGGCGGGTCGGTGATGCTCATCGTGCTGTCGGCCCCGATCAAGGCCGGGTGACGGCGGGTCTTGTAGCCGAAGGGCAACGCTTGAGCGGTGCGATCGCCGCGGGCTTCCTCGCGCGTCTGATGGGCTTCCGCCATCGGGGTCGCGATCCGTTGAGGCAGGATGACGCGGGGTCGATGGACAAGAGCGAGATGAGGTCGTCGGAGAGGCAAGATTTTGACACGCCCTCTACCTCGGTGGTGACACCCTCCCTGTCATCCTTGCGGTCTTTGGTCTTGTTGCACCAATGGAGAAACCTTTGTCCTGCTCCTTGGGAACCTGCGCCTGCGCTGTCTCCTTTGCACCAAAGCAGCAACTGCGCCACTGGCACGCGCTGGCACCCGCTGGCGCGGTGCGTCATTTCTTGCGTCACTGCCTCCTCCTGAGGCAGGCTTGGCCTTGGATTCTCCGCCCCTCCGGAGCAACCTAACCGAGGCCGCTCCTGAGGGGGTCTTGATGTCGTTCTCCTCGCGAGGGTCTCGAGCAGCTGGGGGATCACCTGGGCCGTACCAGGCCGTGGCAGGAGCGCGCTGCGGCCCGCAGACATGCAAGTCTGGGTACCCTGGTTCTCAGGACGCCGTCAATGGGGGAACAAGCCCGGGGAGGACGATGTGCATGAAGAAAGGGTAAAAAGTGCTGCCTTGGGGCTCCAACACGGCAGAGCTCGCCCGGAGCCCAGGCTCCTTCCGCTCGTCGCCGCCACCCGCAGCCATCAGGCGCGCGGTGGCGAGCTTCTTCTCCGAGACCGTTGGCGCGCTCAAGGCGGGCTCGAACCAGGAGGGCGAGCGAGCGACCTTCACCTTGTCCAGCGCCATCAGCTATGGGCTCAAGGGAGAAAGCAGGCAGATCTGGAGACTCTTAGGGCAGGAAGGAGAACGGGATCTAGAGCAAGGCGAAGGAAGGTAAGGAATACCACACAACGCTCACCAGCCTTTTGTCAGACTAGGCAGTTGCCGATGCAGCGTGGGGAAGCGGAGACGCCCCCGTCCAATCAAGTCGCCATGCGTCGACCAAGGCCGCATGTGTTTGGGGCACGCGGCGCTTCGCCCTTGCCCCATTGGCACCTCGAAGCCAAGTCCGTGCGCACCTTTTGCCCGCGGGCTACTGTTGGCTTCCTGGGAGTAGGGAACCCAGACTTGCTTGCCTGCGCCGGTGACGTAGCTCCATCAACGGCCTGGGAATAGGAGCACCTCGCGAGTTTCACGTGACGTGAGCCACGATGACCAAGGCCAGGCGGGCGCAGTGTAATAGTTTTCTCTTTGGTGCTAAGAGGGCAAACGCGGGCGCGGAGTCCCGAGGGATCAGGAAAAGGTTTCCATATCGGTGCAACAAGACCAAGGACCGTCAAGGCTGCAGAACGAAGGTCATCATGGAGCCTGGCGCGGTGTCACCACCAAAGCCTTTGGCAGGCGAAGACTACTTTTGTCAGGATAACTTGTACTAGCTATTCTGATCCCCTTCAAATTTGGCCGTTGTGGGATCCCTTCCCGCCAATATTTGGGAAGAGGACCTAGGCCACTATAAATAGGACCTAGCCACCACCATAGAGGGGATTGGATCCATTCCACCTTACACATACCCCAAGCTCATCCGAGCCCAAGAACACATCTCCTTCGGAGGTTGTTCATCCCTTGTACTAGTTCTTCCTCAGCCATACAAGGCAATCCACCACACACACTGGAGTAGGGTATTACACCACAAGGTGGCCCGAACCGGTATAATCCTCGGTGTCCCTTGTTCTTTGAGCACGTCAAGCTAGGCCATAGAATCTTAGGGCGAGCGCTAGGGAGAGAGTGTTCTTCACGCGCACCCCAGAGTTCGAACCTCTCAAGGGTTTGCGGAACCCGAAATCCGATAGGGTAGGGCGAGGAGCCGGCTTGGCCTCTATTGGCATTTCTTCCTTAGTCATTTTTTGTGTGGACAACTTTTCTTGCCTTTAGCTCTTACCAGCTGGACCGTCGTGCTGCAAGCTGTAGCTTGGGACAAAGAGAGGGCTTTGGTGTTGGCACACTACTTAGCCGACTTCAGGTGTTGCCAATTTAGGTCAAGGCGGTGAGCCCCCGGGCCGGCTGACCAGACCCGGTGAAGGCGAAAGAATGAAAGAACACATTCATAGGCAAAATTTATCATATAGATAAAAGGTAGCCCCCGAGTGCTCCTAGGGGTCCTATTGTCTTAGCTTAGTACAAAACATAGCGTGGTACATACACTGCATTTCAGCTGTATAACTTGCGGAGGAGATTTGCATTCCATGGCCGCTCTTTCTCCTTGCCGGAATCGTCCCTCTTCCGTGCTCTGGGCTTTTGCACATCGATTAGGTAGTAGGAGTCATTGCCCAGGGCCTTGCTGATGAACAAAGGTCCTTCCCAAGGAGCCGAGAGCTTGTGGTGGCTCAGGCGGAGCACAAGATCGCCCTCTTGGAAGGCACGCGGCTTCACCTTCTTGTTGTGGTAGCGGCGCAGTCTCTGCTGGTAGATGGCGGACTGGCTATAGGCTAGTAGCTAGAATCTTCCAGCAGATTGACACCGCCTTCTAATGCTTCTTTTGCTTCCACCTCTGTGTACATGGTGGCGGCAGGTGAGTCGAACACAATGTCAGTTGGGATGACAGCCTCAGCCCCGTACACGAGGAAGAAGGGCGTGAAGCCGATTCCTTTATTCGGCATGGTCCAAAGACTCCAAAGGATGACTGGCAGCTCCTCAATCCAGTAGCCGACACTACAAAAAAAACAACTTCCGTGATGATACGTGTTTGTCACAGTACGTCATGTTTTCTGTCATGCATGTACATTCATGCCAATTTTATGACAGAATCAAGATAGTCATACATGTGCTGTCGTAGAAGTGTTCTATGAAAATACAAAAATTATCATCACGAAAGAGTCCACTTCCATGATGAGAAGTAGTGCGTCATGGAAGTGCTTTCTCTAAGGGTAACCGACACGTGGCATCCACCATAACGGCACGCCGTTAACCCTATCGGGTCTGACTTTGGATCCGATAACCCGTTAACAGCAAGGACCAATGGGGATTTTCCACGTGTAAGATCCTGATTGGTCGAAAGGACCATGTGTCAGCTTCGCGTTGGCATAGATGTCACTCATCCAATGGGCGAGATGCGCCTATGATATCTTGACACATGGACCAGCCCAAAAGTGGCCCATAAATACTAAATTGGCCGGCCCAGCTAAAGGCCCAAAAGAATTTGGAGACCATAATCGGCTGGCCCAGCTAAAGGCCCACATGATTAAGCAAACCATAACGGGATGGCCCAACTAAAGGCCCACAAGATTTTGAAGACACTAGTGGGCCGCCCTATTAAGAGCCTACCATGTTTTGGGCCAAATGCCGGCCTATATTTGATCCGGTCCATTAACAATCTGCCACATTCTAGGCCTAATAAGGGCCCATAAGAGATTGATAACCTTCAACCGTAAGGGATCGAGATAGTCTTCACGGGTAAGAATAACCCAATTTATTGATTCGACACACGGGGAGCCAAAGAGTATTTATAAGCTTTGACAGTTGAGTTGTCAATTCAACCGCACCTGAAATATACTTACTTGCAACAAAAGATAAGTGGTAACAGTGATATGATAGTGATGATAGTAATAGTAAAAGTAAACAGCAAAAGTAAATAGCAGTAGTAAATGGCAAAAGTAGCAACTAGTGACAAGCAGGGTTTAAAACACTGTAGGCTAGGGAGATGGATGGTTGGGCGCTGCATGGATGAGATAGATTCTAACTTGGGGCACGGCACATGGAAAAGTAATGATCATCTAGGCAAATATCAAACATTAGGCATGTATCCCGTAGGTAGTTGTGCGTGCTTGCAATAAGAACTTGCACAACATCTTTTGTCCTACCATCCCGCTATGAACGGGGCCAAAAGGAACTTATGGATATTAAGGTGCTCCTGTCAAAGAGCACCGGAACAAAGCAATGAACTCAATGGATACAAGTAATCCTCAAATTACGGACCATCCCCTTTGGTGTCCCAAGCTGTCACTTTTGGGATCGCTGGTTCCGGACCGTAACAGGTGCAAACAACTCATAGATAGGATCACGAACACAAATATATTCATGCAAACACATATGGTTCAGATCTGAAATCATGGCACTCGGGCCCTAAGTGTCAAGCATTAAGAATAACAAGTTGTAGCAAAGATGATAAACACCATAGTAGATGATAGGCAACATGCCCCCAACGATCTGATAAACTATTACATGATCTAACTCATCAAATCCCTACCATCCCCTTTGCCTACAGCAAGGGAATTACTCACACATGAAAGGGGAAGTCATGGAGGGATGATGGAGTGGTGATGATGATGGCGATGGCGACGATCTCCCCTCTCCGGAGGCCAATTCAGCCTCCAGATTAGCCCTCCCGAGGAAGAACAGAGGGTGACGGCGGCTCCGCGATGGAAAACTGCGAAAGAACTTCTGATCTGGGGTTTCTGCGTCGGGAGTAAAAATACGAGGCAAAGTAGGGCACCAGGGGGTGTGGGACCCACCCAGGCGCCCCCCCGGCGCGGCCCAGGGGGGGCGCGCCCACAGGGCGCCTGGGCACCCCCTGGCCCCCCTCTGGCCCCACTTCTGGCTCCTGGTTCCTTCGGGTGCGTGGATTTTCTGTGATTTTTCGTTGATTTTTCTAAGATACCTAAAAATCCGTTTTCCTGCACACAAATAAACCATACAGGCAGCTCTGCTGAAAACAGCGTCAGTCCGGGTTAGTTTAGTCCAAATCATGCAAGAATGAGGCCAAAACAATATCAAAAGTGTTTGGAAAAGTAGATACGTTTGAGACGTATCAACTCCCCCAAGCTTAGCATATTGCTTGTCCTCAAGCAATTCAGTTCAACGAACTGGACGCGACAAAGAAAACTTTGACATACTCTTTTGCTTCATTAGATGTATATAAGCATGTACTACGAAAAGAGTTTAGCAAGTATTGAAGCAGTACTTATGAGGACAATGCAAGGAGCAATCCTTCTTTCAAGTGACCAGTCACAAATACTTAAAAGTAAATGATATATTACTGAAAATCAAGACAAGATTAGATTGCACATAGCTTGAGCATATTAGGGTGGTATCTCGCTAGCCTCTATGAGTGAAGCAAAACATAAATGCAGAAACTCCTCCAGAGTTTTAAAGGAGACTAGAACTAAGAATTTTAGAATAAATCATATCACAAGTATGCAGAAGACAATGTAATACTTTGGGACAATGCACGTTACACTCAGAATGACAATTATGCTCTCATAGTTGGTGCTTTGAAGAAAGAAGGTGAGACTCTCGAACCGTGGCTTTTATTGGCAAGGTTGAAAACCCGTGGTCGGAAACAAAAACTAAACATGTACCAGAGCTCTTGGTTTTAAAAACAGAGATAAAAACATTTTGAGAGGTGCATATTTCATCAACGAATGCTAGCAGATAATTCAATCACTTCTTGAGTTGGACAAGTTTCGAGGAACGGCCCCCGCATGAGGACGATCACATCCTCTTAATCTCCTTTGTTTATCACTCCCAAAGTTTTCTGATTTCTCATGAACAAAGCGTGAAGGAAGGTTTGTTTGTTATATTATCTTTTTGAGCCGGGCGCACTCAATGCCAGTTCCTTTTCGTATTAGGGGTTTGCACATTATACATGCAATCCAGGGGTGAAACTTGTCCAACTTAAAAAGATTATGAATTAACTACTACTTCCTCATGAGCTAAAACATAGGCACAAAAGAGAAATGTTTTTGATTAATTTCGAGATGGTACACGAAAGTCTTTGTTAGGAATGGCAGGTAAATACCATGTATAGGAAGGTATAGTGGACTCATATGGCATAACTGGTTTTAGGGATTTTGGATGCACAAGCAGTCAGTCCGCTTAGTACAGGTGGAGGTTTAGCAAAAGATTGGGAAGCGACCAACTAGAGAGCAATAACGGTCATAATCATGTAGAGCGACAAAGCAACATTGAATCGGGCATGAAAGTGATATAACTATTCTAAAACTCAAAGATCATCAAGGCAAAGTAGACTTTTTAGTCTTAAACATGTGTAAGCATGTGCCAAGTCAATCCAAAAATTCTCTAAAGGGAAATACCACCTTAGTATACCAGACTATGAACAGTGCAATGCATGTAGATCATTTCAATAACACATTATATACTCTAGTTATTCGGGACTAGCCACAAGGAAAGCATGAACCACTGGAAGAGCATTGTAAACATAGCACTATGTCGCTACAAGCTGGTCTCTAGATCATAAGTACAGGCATATGTACAAAAGTAGAAACAATAAGAGTTCATACTGGTCTTCCTTGTTGCTTCCTTTCAGTCGATCTTCGTCATCACTGCTTGTCACTTGCACGATCGAACGTAGGAAATATAATCAAATGACATCACGGACTCGAGCTGATCTTTGAAAACAAAGCAAACTAAAGAGAGAAAGGAAATCTTTTTGGGTTTTTTCAAAGGTTGAATAAAAGCAAAAGAAAGAAAAAAAATCTTTTTGTTGTTTTTGCAAAGAGAGAAACAAAGAAGAACGGGCAAAAACTTCGAAAAGATCAAAGCGAATAAAACGGATAATACAATGGAAAAGTGAGAAGGGCACGTACTCCCCCAAGCTTAGGCTTTTGGCCTAAGTTGGTAGCAGCTACTGCCCCCAGGAGCCTCCTGCTCCGGGGGTATGTTGGTGAGTCCAAGGGTCGTAGAATGATGCTGGCGCGTACACCGAACTCCTCGGAGTCTCCCACGAGGATGGTTCTGAGCGCCAAACAGAGGAAGAACCTTCACCAAACTCGGTGGCGGTCTCTTCCTGAAAATGTGGTAACTCACCGTGCTTCTCCTCGTCGGGCACAACCCCCTCCATAGGGTTATGAAACTGATACTGGACCATGAACTCATCGAACTGGACAACATCAAAGGACCATCCGTTCCTGCGAGAAAAATCAAACAAAAGAGGTGCAGGTAGACGGATCTCGCATTCCGCGGTAATTCCGAAATGCAAGATATAAACAAGATTATCAAGCTCAGAACCCGTGGTGACAAACTTATGCCTTTTCATAGCAGCAAGATCAAAGCTTAAATAAGTAAAAGGATTATCATCAGGGTGTGGGGTGCCTCCAAGATGTTCTAAGATAAGTGTGGCATAAACGCCACCATATAAGTCCCCCTTGTTACCGTTCATAGCAAGGCGTCAAGCAATTAAGGCACCCAGATTATAATTAGACCTCCCTGAGAGGGCTGCTGCCAGGATAGCAATATCCGGAGCAGAAATGTTGCTCGTGTTGTCACGAGCTAACACCCCTCTGGCAATATAATATGCAAAATACCTGAGGTGAGGAAATAAGATGCTGGAGATCTTCGACCGATGAATATCCCTCGTACCCATGCTGCAGAGAGAGTTGATGACGGTTTTTAGCTCGGAGGGCTGAGTGGCCATCCTAGCCGTCCTCCCAACGTTCGGCACACCTATTATTTCACAAAAATTTCCCAAAGTCATGGTGATAAGATCATTATAAATTTTAAACTCAATAGCACCTGAATCAGGATTATATCTAAAACTGTTAATGAAACTGGAGGTGAGTTTTTGATACTGAGTAACACGGCTCGTGACCAGCCGTGTCAAACCTGCATTAGCACAAAGATTATAAAACTCATCCTTGATTCCCGCAGCTTCCATGAATTCATCACATGGAAACGTCATCGCACGTGCTGGACTTGTGTCTTCCAACAATTCCAGGGGCACATGATCTTCATTATAGCTCACCCTAGCAGTCGATGGTGAAGCTGCGGCTCTAGTAACTCGATCGGAGTGTGCGAGCCTCCTCTTCTCAAGCCACCCTTTTGCCCTTCCTAACAAACTCATTTCTGGAGGGGGGTCCCGTGGGCCCCAGGCGCCTTATGGGCGCGGCCAGGGGCTGGGCCGCGCCAGCTGGCCGCCTGGGCCACTGGTGGCCCCCCCTGGATGGCCCCAGGCCCCTCCGGGTCTCTCCCGACGTGGAAATTTTTATTATAATTTTTCTGGAATTTTTCTGAAAACTTCACTGTTGAAAATTCTTCGAAGTTCAAAAAGCTGCGAAACTCTCTGAAAATTTGAAGCAGTTAGTAGTATTGTGAAGCTTCAAAAACATAAATTCTTGGTACAGCAAGTAGGACAAAACTAAAAACTAGTGAAAACATAACAAGCTCAACTTTTTATCTATATAAAACATGTTCACTAGTAAGGTTGATCAAGTCTTACCAACAAACAGGCGATATATAGAGCAAAAAGTCTCACCTCCTACGAAGTAGTTACTAAACCTTTACTTTGATGGACATTGTCCCCACCATGATAGTTTTATATTTGTGAGGCACATGTAGTGGACAGTCCCATTCTCCAATTTTCACGGTCTCGATATTCTCTATAGAGTTGAGGCCATGCCTCCTGTCGGTCTTCTTTGGAAAATATACCGTGTGTTCTTTATCATTCACATGGAAGGTAACCTTCCCTTTATTGCAATCAATAATAGCACCTGCGGTGTTAAGGAAAGGTCTACCAAGAATAATGGACATGCTCCCATCCTCGGGCATGTCAAGCACAACAAAATCAGTAAGAATCAAACAATTAGCAACCTCTACGGGAACATCCTCACAAATACCTATCGGAACAGCGGTTGACTTGTCAGCCATCTGAAGGGAGATATCTATAGGAATTAGTTTTTCTAAACAAAGCCTCTCGTAAAGAGAGAGAGGCATAACACTCACTTCTGCTCCAAGATCACATAAAGAAGTTTTGACATAATTATTCATTATGGAGCAAGGAATGGTGGGTATACCTGGATCACCGAGCTTCTCAGGAATCTTGCCACTGAAAGAGTAGTTAGCAAGCATAGTAGACATTGCATCATTAGGAACTTTTCTTTTGTTAGTGACAATATATTTCATATATTTTGAATAAGGAAGTAACTTAATAGCACCAGTCAAAGGGATTTGAAGAAAAAGAGGTTTAATCCACTCACAAAACTTATTATAATGCTCTTCTTCTTTAGATTTGATGGACTTACCTGGAAAGGGCATGGGCTTCTGTACCCATGGTTCTCTTTCCTTCCCATGTTTTCTTGTGATGAAGTCTTCTTTAGTGTACCTCTTACGCTTTTCAGGTGCTTCTTCTTCTCGAACTTCAGGCGGATCATTCTTCTCATTATTATTACCTTCAGGTTCAGCACCGTCTTCAGTCTCAGCATCGGAGATAGATACGCTGTTAGGATCAATTGTTGGTTCTTCATCTGCAATAGGATCATTAGAATTGTCAGTATCCTTATGTTTCTTCTTTTTCTTTGGAGACCCAACAATTTCTTCTTCCTACATTTGAGAATCCTGCTCGATTCTCTTCGGATGTCCCTCTGGATAGAGAGGATCTTGAGTGCTAGTTCCTCCTCGGGTCTTAATCCCGAAAGCCTGCAAATTATCTTGTTTGGCATTGTTAGCAAGCAAATCTCTTTGCACTTTAGAAATTTGGTCAAGCTGAGTTTGAACCATTTGAAAATGCTTCACAAGACATTGAACATCATTAACTGTTCTATCTAAAACATCAAGCAGTATTTTGATAGCAAGGGAATTATCATGCAATTGACTTTCTATCCTCTCATTAAAATGATTTTGTTTCATAATAAAATTATCAAACTCATATAAACATTGATCAGGAGGCTTACCATGAGGGATGTCACTTGCGTTGAAATCTAAAAGAGAGTGTACCTCTACCATAGGAGGGTGAGTAGTAGGCTCACACAGCTTCTCAATAGGGGGTTGATTCTTCACGTCTTCAGCTTTAATACCTTTCTCTTTAATAGACTTCTTTGCTTCTCGCATATCTTCGGGGCTTAGAACAAATATGCCCCTCTTCTTTGGTGGTGGAGGTGGTTCAGGGACGGACCAATCTTCATGGTTTTTGGCAATCCTGCCCATGAAATCTTCCGCATCGTCCGGTGTTCTTTTCCTGAAAACACAACCAGCACAACTGTCCAAATAGGACCTGGATTCACCAGTTAGACCAGCATAGAATATATCAATTAATTCATTCTTAGGGATTTCATGTCCTGGTCTAGCCCGAATCAGACCGCAGTACCTCCCCCAAGCTTTAGGGAGGGACTCATCCTGCAACTGTTTAAAGTTATAAATTCTTTGTAAAGCAGCATGTTGCATGTGAGCAGGAAAGTACTTATCAACAAAAGAGTGAACTAAGTCACGAGGACTCTTAATGGAACCGCATGGGAGTGAATCATACCATGCTTTAGCACCCTCCTTCAAGGAGAAAGGAAGAAGCTTGGTGATATAAAAGTATCGTATCTTCTCATCTGTGGTAAACAGGCCACCTAACTCACCGAGTTTAGTCAGGTGTGCAATAGCATCATCATTTTCTCTGCCATAAAAGGGGTCAGCTTCAACCATAGGTATAAGTGAAAGATCAACAGAGAAATCATAATCAGGATCATCAATGCATATAGGAGATGTAGCAAATTCAGGATCAGGAACGGTTTTGTTCTTCAAAGAGTGTTTTTCAAATAGTTTCTTAATAACTTCAGGGTCAGAGCCAGAAAACTCTGTCAGTTCCCTGCATAGATCTTCATCAAGCATATAGTAATCATCATCAAGGAGCCTCTCTTTGAGTTTACTCAAATCAGGATAATCATAAGTTTCACCAATAGGGTAGCGAGTAACAGGGAGTTCAATTCCAGATTTTTTTGCAGCTTCTTTGGTGGTGGAGGTGGTTCAGGGACGGACCAATCTTCATGGTTTTTGGCAATCCTGCCCATGAAATCTTCCGCATCGTCCGGTGTTCTTTTCCTGAAAACACAACCAGCACAACTGTCCAAATAGGACCTGGATTCACCAGTTAGACCAGCATAGAATATATCAATTAATTCATTCTTAGGGATTTCATGTCCTGGTCTAGCCCGAATCAGACCGCAGTACCTCCCCCAAGCTTTAGGGAGGGACTCATCCTGCAACTGTTTAAAGTTATAAATTCTTTGTAAAGCAGCATGTTGCATGTGAGCAGGAAAGTACTTATCAACAAAAGAGTGAACTAAGTCACGAGGACTCTTAATGGAACCGCATGGGAGTGAATCATACCATGCTTTAGCACCCTCCTTCAAGGAGAAAGGAAGAAGCTTGGTGATATAAAAGTATCGTATCTTCTCATCTGTGGTAAACAGGCCACCTAACTCACCGAGTTTAGTCAGGTGTGCAATAGCATCATCATTTTCTCTGCCATAAAAGGGGTCAGCTTCAACCATAGGTATAAGTGAAAGATCAACAGAGAAATCATAATCAGGATCATCAATGCATATAGGAGATGTAGCAAATTCAGGATCAGGAACGGTTTTGTTCTTCAAAGAGTGTTTTTCAAATAGTTTCTTAATAACTTCAGGGTCAGAGCCAGAAAACTCTGTCAGTTCCCTGCATAGATCTTCATCAAGCATATAGTAATCATCATCAAGGAGCCTCTCTTTGAGTTTACTCAAATCAGGATAATCATAAGTTTCACCAATAGGGTAGCGAGTAACAGGGAGTTCAATTCCAGATTTTTTTGCAGCAACATCAATTTGTTTCTCAAGAGCATAACCAAGCGAACTAATATCATCAAAAGTAGTAGAAGCATCATCAAGAGTATCAGACATAGTAACAGATTCAGTAGGAGCATCATGTGGTGGTGGTGAGGCAAACTTACTCATAACAGAAGGTGAATCAAGTGTAGCACTAGTGCTCAGAGCAGTACCTCTTCTTGTAGTGGATAGTAAGATCGGAACCTTGGGGTCTCCTTTCTTACCCATAGTGGATGAAGTGCAGCAGGTAGGATACCTCAAGTAGACTTGTAAATATTGCTATTCTCCCCGGCAACGGCGCCAGAAAACGGTACTTGATAACCCTCAACCGTAAGGGATCGAGATAGTCTTCGCGGGTAAGAATAACCCAATTTATTTATTTGACACACGGGGAGCCAAAGAGTATTTATAAGCTTTGATAGTTGAGTTGTCAATTCAACCGCACCTGAAATATACTTACTTGCAACAAAAGATAAGTGGTAACAGTGATATGATAGTGATGATAGTAATAGTAAAAGTAAACAGCAAAAGTAAATAGCAGTAGTAAATGGCAAAAGTAGCAACTAGTGACAAGCAGGGTTTAAAACATTGTAGGCTAGGGAGATGGATGGTTGGGCGCTGCATGGATGAGATAGATTCTAACTTGGGGCACGGCACACGGAAAAGTAATGATCATCTAGGCAAATATCAAACATTAGGCATGTATCCCGTAGGTAGTTGTGCGTGCTTGCAATAAGAACTTGCACAACATCTTTTGTCCTACCATCCCGCTACGAACGGGGCCAAAAGTAACTTATGGATATTAAGGTGCTCCTGTCAAAGAGCACCGGAACAAAGCAATGAACTCAATGGATACATGTAATCATCAAACTATGGACCATCCCCTTTGGTGTCCCAAGCTGTCACTTTTGGATCGCCGGTTCTGGACCGTAACAGGTGCAAACAACTCATAGATAGGATCACGAACACAAATATATTCATGCAAACACATATGGTTCAGATCTGAAATCATGGCACTCGGGCCCTAAGTGTCAAGCATTAAGAATAACAAGTTGTAGCAAAGATGATAAACACCATAGTAGATGATAGGCAACATGCCCCCAACGATCTGATAAACTATTACATGATCTAACTCATCCAATTCCTACCATCCCCTTCGCCTACAGCAGGGGAATTACTCACACATGAAAGGGGAAGTCGTGGAGGGATGATGGAGTGGTGATGATGATGATGATGGCGACGATCTCCCCTCTCCGGAGGCCAATTCAGCCTCCAGATTAGCCCTCCCGAGGAAGAACAGAGGGTGGCGGCGGCTCCGCGACGGAAAACTATGAAAGAACTTCTGATCTGGGGTTTCTGCGTTGGGAGTAAAAATACGAGGCAAAGTAGGGCACCGGGGGGTCTGGGACCCACCCAGGCGGCCCCCCGGCGCGGCCCAGGGGGGGCGCGCCCACAGGGCGCCTGGGCACCCCCTGGCCCCCCTCTGGCCCCACTTCTGGCTCCTGGTTCCTTCGGGTGCGTGGATTTTCTGTGATTTTTCGTGGATTTTTCTGAGATACCTAAAAATCCGTTTTCCTGCACACAAATAAACCATACAGGCAGCTCTGCTGAAAACAGCGTCAGTCCGGGTTAGTTTAGTCCAAATCATGCAAGAATGAGGCCAAAACAATATCAAAAGTGTTTGGAAAAGTAGATACGTTTGAGACGTATCAGAGATCCAGACCGTTAATAGCCTACCATGTTCTGGGCCATATTACGACCCATATCAGATCCGACCCTTTAAGAGCCTTCCAATATTTGGGCTAAATTATGGTCCATTTTAGATTCGGCCCATCAACTGGACGGTGTGATTTTGGGCCCCTTAAGGCCCGGTTGGGATTTATGTTTGCTAAATTTCCATTTAATAGTACGGCCTGATATTAGTTTCGGCCTGTTAAAGGCCCGTTTAACATTTCGGCCCTATAATTATATCGTCCTGCTAAAAGCCCGTCATATAGTTGGGCCTAATTATGCCCTGCTTTGCATCCGGCCTGCTCACAGCCGATAATATGATTGGGCCAAACAAGGACCGAGAGAATTTTGGCATGTTAACGGCCCGTGATGTGATTGGCACAATCATGGGTCGTGGTCAGTTTCGGCCTTATGTCGGCCCGTGAGCTGTTCGGCACGTTTCAGGCCCAACCGACTTTTCATCCTACTAAAAGCTCATTGAATTTTCTGGGCAAAATAGGGTTGGCGGTTTACTCGCCCTCTTAAAAGCCCCCAACTACTAGTGAGCTAGTTTAGGTTGGCATGTTAAAGGACCGAGAAGACTAGGCCCACCATGCGGCCCATCATGCCGGACAGATTATGTACCGTGATTTTACGTTTTGGCCTGTTTACTTTAGAACGAAGAATAGAATATATATATATATATATATATATATATATATATATATATATATATATATATATATATATATATATATATATATGCAGTAAAATAACAGAAATATGATAATAAGAAAAAACCTAGACTATACAATAAAGAAATTGCAGCATATTACATCCACTGGGCATCAAAGTTCGCCACCAGTGATAATAAAGCACAAGCAGACAACAGATTACATACACCGGGCATCAAAGATCGCCACCAGTGAAAATAAACACACCGACAAAATAATATACAAAACCGACAACACTTCAATAGAGTTCAAGAAAGGTTAGCCCTGCTAGATAGATGTAGCACAAGCAGCTGAGCAAGCTGATGAGACTGCGCTTGTTTGACGCTTATATCCTCCAACTATTGCCGCATAGCATCAATGGACACACTGGACTTCTCGTTGATCTTCCATAGATATTGGAGTTCAAGCAGGGGTTCAGCTGAACCATGTCTTGCTGCTTGAAGTTGACACTGAAGAAGTTTTTATAGATTCAGGTGGCGACTTCATCGAGCTTGCGTCACTGCTATTAGCGAGTAACTTCAACGCTACATCAAGACATGACTCTGGAGTTGTGTCGCTATCTCTTATATGTGTTGCCTTCTTCCCTACAATATATGTTTGAGGGACATGCAATGGTTTTGTCTCACTATCATTGTGGCAGTTCTTCATGGGGTCAGAGGTGTCACTCTGAAAGAGAAACAAGTAGACATATGAGAGGTTTTGCACATATAAGTATCAGTGCTGGCAATTCATCACATTTCTTATTAGCGAATAAAGAGACACAGTTTAAAATAACATTAACACAATATGGTATTGTTTAGGTTAAGACATAGTAGGAAATGACATTATGAAGGAGTTGGCAGCTTCACGACACCACTGTATTACAAATCAAGAACTCAAGCATCCATGCGGTGCTAAAGAACACATAAGTATCAATGGTTAGTGTGCTCTCAATTTATCACATTTCAGATTGGCAAATAAATAGACGGTTTAAATAATAGTAGAATAATATGACACTGTTCATAGTTAAGACATTGCAGAATATGACATTGTGCTGTAGTGGATAATTTCACAACACCATTGGATTACAGATCAAGAATAGATGCATACATGCAGTGCAAAAGAAGATCACTTGCTCTGTATAGTTTAGTTGACATGGTATGAAGAAGGAAATTGGTTGTAAAATTGAAAAGTTAAATTGAGAAAGACGAACTTATGTTTATGAACTTCATAATAAACTTTAAACATGCAATTTGATGCAAAAACCAAAAATAAACAACTATTGCAGTTATGCGTAACCAAATATACACAACAAAGTTTGAAGGCTTCAGAAGAACAAACTTACATTAGTGGTGAAGACCGACCCTATAAAGCCCTTGTCCATGCTGATGGTGGGGCAATTCAAGAAGTTTACCACATAATCTTTTTCATAAGCACTGCCTTTATTCTACATTTTATTAAGAGTAAATATAGTTGTGATAATATAAGAAAAAATGGAGAACATTTAAGATAAGATGAAGAGTGGTGCTACAAAACCAACTCCCTATAAATGCAAGTACAGCGAGACATGCAAAATGTACCGCCAAGAGCAATGCAGAGCTAAACTTCTGCAGTACCATTGGTTTTGTCCAACCTTATGGTAAGAGTAAATATAGATCTGATGTGTAGAAAATGGAGGGCAAAGGAAAATAAGCTGCAGAGTGATTGTACATGAACAACTAGCTGTCTATATAAGTACACTGATAAAGGACAACGGGTACTTAGAAGAACATTGCAGAGCTAAATTATTTAATTGCATTGGGTATATTATACATTAATGTAACCATTAATACAGATGTCATAATTTGGAGCGAACAATGGATAAGCAAGCTATCATGCATACTGCTGTCACATAATGAACCAGGTATGAATGCAAGTACAGTTATACAGGACAACAGGTACCAACAAGAGCAAAGCAGCGAGCAACATATTTGCGATATCCTGTCATCCTTTTCAAACCGGAATTATTCTTCGAGCAGATTTCCTGCAAAAGAAATCCGTAAGGCACATGCGGAAAAGTAGAAGTTCAAATTTTCATGTGATATCATAGACTGTACCTCATCCTGGGAACGAGACCAGTGCATAAGAAGGTTTTTCCATTCAATGTCTTCTAAATTTAGCATATGATACTTTACGGGATATTCATTTATAGACTTGCCATCAAAGTGTGTTTTCCTAAGGTAACAGCGATACTGCTGCAATGCTTCCTTGTAAAGCGTAAGCAAGCTTTGTTTGTGATGACTATGCAGATTGACCCTCGCCTACTTACAACAATGTAATGTAAATCATTGAAGTGTTAAATCAGCAGAAAACAAGAAAATAATCGCCATGAATAATAGCACTTACACGTAAGTGGGACAGGAAGATGTGAAAATGGTGTTTGTCTTCAATACAATCTTCCCATGATGGGAATATATGCACGTAGTTCCTAAAAACATTGAAAGCATTGTCTTTTAAACTAGGAATAAGTGGAATGGGGTTTTAATCTCCCGAAATTGGCCGTCTCTGTAGTTGAGATAGGTCTTCGACCGGTGGACTTGTTGTACTTTTTGATGGAGTGGGATTTTTCTGTGGTACGGCATGTGCTATGGCAACTAAAATCGGCATACCTTTTGCTGGAGTGCAGATCCTATGTGGTGGTGCTAGTGATGTGGCTAGTGAAGTATGGGTACACTCTATTGGAGTCGGTCCTACATTTTGTGTCACTGGTTGGAGAGCCAATATAAGTGGGGTGCTATCTGATTTCTCCAGTGCCACCACGTTTTTTAAGGACTTCGCTGGTGCGCCTTCAGGTTCGGCAATCACCATCTTCCTTTTTTATGTCTGATACACAAAACATCATTTGAGTGGGAAAACATGGTATGATGATAGATGGAATATGTATTGATAAAGGATGGGCATGGCATCTTGACATATATGATGAGTAAACTAAGCATATGGTGGTGTAACGAAGTAGAAGAAATGCAAGACACCTTATGCATGATACATGCAACCAATAAAACTTAGCCAAATTAGACAGGCACCTTGAAGGGTGAAAAGGATAGGCCATCTGCCTTCGATTCCTCGAGGCCAGAATAGTTAATACGATCATATTCTAAACAAGAATATGAAGGTGGGGAGAGTATGAGTTTCATTGCATCGGGAATGGAACTCAATGCCTAGGTGCCAAGTTAATTAGTCATTTACTGTTCCATAATATTCTTCTGATGCCTTCATTCTCTTATTAATTGTGATTACGTACAATATCTAAGAAGCATGATAACATAAATAGTAGTGAGATTATCTTTGTAATGCAGAGGATATTCTAATATAATAGGGGCTCCCTGTAAACCCTTGTGTGCTATCACTGGATTCTGATGGGAGAGCCCATGTGTGCTGTAATATGGTGCGTGTATTAATATAATCTGGCACATCTACAAAACAATAGGCTCCCTGTTGGGAGCTCCAAAAGTAAGAATAGATGGCAGATGATAGGTTCATAATATACTGTACAGAAAGTTTATTGCCAAACCATGATAACAAGAGCACACAATAACTAGGCAGATCGTAGTGTAGATAAGAGGGGTACACTATACCTAGCATAAATAAATTGGGAAAGTGGAACTGGCTGGAAACTACGGTGTTGTATTGCCGCTACTAATTGAAAGCCTATCGATCACCTACATGCCAGCTCTATCAGCTATTGACTACAGATGTCCCTGCTCCCCTTCCTCACAAGGAACATACTTAACTTACTATGTAAAGAATAAAAAAGAGGAACATGCTAAAGAAAATAAGAGGAAGCATATTATTGAGATTCTGCTTCTTTCTATACAATGTTGGTTGCCAGTCATGATGAATCACAACGCCCAAAGAAATACAATTCCATGATGTCTCTCTATATGTGGCCACATGCATTTGGAAAATCAAGTGGGAGCATTAGCTGACCAAATAAATGTGTGTCTGTTAACTAATATCAGTATCATATCACAATTCGTATTTGAAGAAGTAAGCTTTGGACTTATAATTGGTGTGTTGTTTAGCTTCAAGAGTGGACTGCTGCTAGTGCGACACAAAGCACCAACACAGATCATAGAGTAGATATAACTGGAAAACCGTAAGCATCACAAGTTAAATCAGGAAAGTGGAACTTGCTGGAAAATATGGGCTACTATTGCCGGTATGACTAGAAAGGCTTCGGAAAACATCTCTCTTCAACTGAAGGTGCGGTACTGTTAATATCAGTGTAACTCTCAAAGGCGACACAGCTCCCCGCATTTTCTTGCTAATCTTATAAGATTCAAGTGGGCAGGCCACTACAATTCATGTTCCTATGTTTACAAAATCCTATGAATCAAAGAGGCCCAAAGAGTTGAAAGTGTCCTTCCCAACCGACCGAATAGACCTGTACACTGCAAATGTCCCTGCTCCTATTCACAACAAGGAACATACTATACTGTACTATTATACTCCCTCTGTTCCAAAATATAAGTCTTTGTAGAGATTTCCACTATGGATCACATACAGATGTATACAGATACATTTTAGAGTGCAGATTCACTCATTTTGCTCCATATGTAGTCCATGGTGGGATCTATACAAAGACTTGTATTTAGGAATGGAGAGAGTACTTATTAAAGAAGAATAGAAGAGGAACATGCTAAAGAAGAGCAAGCAGATTTAGGATAATAAAATATTTTTTGTGCAGTGCCCACACATGATGAACCAGAGCAAATTAAGATTGCAACTCCCTGTTGTCTCCCTATATGTGGCGCACGTGCTTTTCGAAAGTAAAGTGGGTACATCAGCTGACCAATTAAATGTTATTTCTTTTAGTAATATCAGCATCAAATCAGATTTGTATTTGAGCAACAAGTTTGGAATTATTAGTGGCATGTTTTTTTAGCTTGATGGATTGAGGAGAAGTGGTAAGCAGCTATGATGTTGGTACTGAATATAAAGGAATGTCTGCATGCAAGTCACGTGACTTTTGTCATTTGGGTCAGTCGACCGGTTTCGGAGGTTGGATGAAGATCCTGCGTCTCCTAACCCTTCTTCTTCATTCCCTCTGATTCTTCCCTTACGGAACACAACACGGGCCGCCGACCCCGACCCCCCACCCTCCCTTGAACCACCCCCTACATCGTTGTTTAGCTAGTGTGGAATATAAAAGGGGAAAACCATAAGCATTGCGAGTATAGTGTTGATCGTGCCATGGTGGATCTTAAGGTGCAAACCGGACAAAGGCAACTTCGCAACCAAGCAACTAACAAGTAAGATCCTAAGTGGTGGACAAGATATCACAGTAAAGTAGCTGCGATATATAAGTTGAGAAGGTAGGAAAGAGTACCCCCCCCACCCCCCCTGTGACGCCCGAAGACCGACGTCCCAGAAGATTCCAGAAGATTCCAGATGTTCCGGGTTGCCCGTGTGTTCTTTGTGATGTGTTATTTATTTTTGCATTGCATCATGTCATCATGCCATCATGTCATTTTAATTTTTGCATCTCAACCTAAATAAATCGTGTGGACCTTCGGTCCATTTAAATCGAGGGAAGGTGACTTCTCTTTATAACATATAAAGTCTCTCAATATTTAGGGAGCTATATTTATTAATTATTCCGTTGCTTCGGAATCACCGTAACACACTTGCATAATTTTCCCCATGTCTTTTCACTTCAAGTTTCTACTTCTAAACCTTGCCTATAATTCTTTCCGTTGTTCTGAGGTTCTTCCAAAAACCCTCCTTCTATTTTATTTAATTCCTGACATTTCTGTGAGCCCGGGGAAATTGACCTCTTGCCCAGATTCCTCCCCTACCTTCTCTTTCTTTTCTTTCTCTTTTCTATTTGGTTTAAAAAGGTAATAAGGAAGAGGGCTCAGGCCACCAGCCTCCTTCCAGCCCACTTGGGCCTCAGCCCCTCCAGCTGGCCCAACTATTCCGTCCCAGGCCGCAGCCCGGCTCGCCTCCCACTCCTGGCCATTCGGCCCAAGCCTCCTGGGCCATGAGGTCCTGCGGCCTCCCTGGCCCATCTCCTGGCCCAAACCCCACCGAAACCCTAAGCCAGTCCCGCACTCCCTCTCGCTCTCCCCCCCC
>LR738709.1:432246995-432274961 GCA_902687465.1 Secale cereale
TGTGGCTCACAGTTACTTCACCACACCAGATGCAGGTTCAGCCGAGTTTGATGCAGAAGCTGGTTCAAGTACTTCACTGGGAGCTCGATGAAGAGTTTGGCTGTTTGTTTGTGACGTTTCGATGTTCAGTAGTGGTTTCTACTAGGATTCGATCCTGACCTGTGGCTTTATGTTGTTTTGGTATCTTTCTTTTGGATCTTACCCTTAGATGGGTTGTGATGTTTTGAATGATGTTATGCTTATGTAATGTATTGTGTGAAGTGGCGAGTGTAAGCCAACTATCTTCTTTTGCAATTTAATCCCTCTTTTACATGAGTCGTGTAAAGATACCAAACTTGAGATCATTCTAGGATGGGCTTATACCTTTAAGTCGTGCCTCGACACGTAGGAGGTATAGTCCCATCCTGGGCATTACAAGTTGGTATCAGAGCACACTCCGACCTAGAAGCCCCCACTGATTGATCGAATCGTTGACGGTTGAGTCTAGGCACACACTTAAAATGTTTTGAGTCCTATATTTATATCGGAGAGTAGGATTTCTTTGCTTCTCATCCCCTTTCATTCTGGTGAGGACTCCTGACGTCTACTCTTACCTCTTCTACTTTCAAAAATTGCACCAAATTTTTTTTAGGATCCCGCGAGTATTCTGGGATTGTTTCGATGTTCTCGTGACAAGGATATTGTTCTCGATGCCTCCTGTTACCGAGGAGTTGAGCTTCGGGGTATTGTTGTCACAAGCATATCGCGGTAGTACTAAATACTTAAGACGGCCGACATCGAAAATCTCTCCTATACGGCCAGTGGCAAGATAACCCCGACATCACCCAGTACTGGGGAGGTAGTTCGAGAGTATTGCCATAGCTTGTTATAGTGGATGCGTTTCGAAGGTCCGAGGTAAACAGTTTCCGAGAAAGACTGGTTATGTGTTGAAGGATGGATACACCTGGATGTAGGTTTAGAGTTGATTGCGCGGTGCTTCCCGTGTATCCCCAACACCTGATTGCATAACTGGAAACTTTCGAAAATCTATAGATGGGTTCATCTAGTAGTTCTAGGCATTCTTCCAACGGATGCATGATATGAAGTTTGGGGTTCTACATTGAGTGAAGTGGTTTTATGGACTTGTTCTGATCGGGAGTTGCATCTTAAAGGGTCCTTGGCTATGCTGATCCGGGGATTGCAAAACCCTTTTGTAACACGTTCCATGAGCTTTCAGCACGAAGATGTCGAACGAAGCTTCTATCTTGTATTTGTTCTATCTGATCCTTGTTCCTTTTTATTTATCTTTTGTTCTCCAAATGGCTTCTCGACAAGTTGATGTACATGCGGAATTCATTCGTTCAATTCTTTGCTCGGATGATGTTGTGAAGATCATGCTACACATCTATCCTTTGTTCTTGTTTTGATTCTGGTATTCGAGTTGCTTCGATGTCAAGTGTTGATTCCATACCTTTCTTAGTCGGTGTTCTCATATTTCTATGGGAGTGCTAATTCTTCTTCACCATCAAGATGGTCATGTTAAATTCTTTTCAACCGGTGTCCTTTTGTTCATCCCAAGTTGTCTTTGTTTTCCCCACCCTCTCACCCTTCTTCTTCTTGGAGCCAAGAATTCTTAAATGAAGTATCCATTTTATTCATATGAGGTTTCTTCATTCTTTTCCTTCAATATTCTTATCCGGTGGTTATCGTGGAAATGCTCGAGAGCTTCAAGCTCATCATTCTTTTGTTCTCTAATTCTGCCGGTGGATGTAATTCAAGATTTCCGTGTTGATCTTATCTTTTTCCTCATTTCACAATGCTTTCTTATTCCGGTGCACCAATTATTCATTCTCCTCTTGCTATTCATTCCGGAGTATCTCAGAAGATTCATAATTCCATTCTTATCCCGTTCAACTATTTTGAGGATTGTCATCTTATTCAAGCCATTTAATTCATCCGGTGCAATATCTCTTAAGCAATCTTTTTCAACGGTGATTTCTTTGAGTGGGCCCTAACCCACAGGTCTTTTCCCAGGATCTTACCTGACTCTTCTATTTTCCGGAGTTGTTTTAAAATTCTTTCAAATGTGACGTAAGAATGATTTCCATCAGTCACATGCCTTCTCCAAGTTACTTTCAAATTCTTTCCATCGTTGGTTCAACCTTTTTAATTCTTCATCCCGGAGTGCCTCAACAATTCTTATGGCATTTCTCGTCGTCATTCTCAACATTGGAAGACCGGAGAAGAGTTTCTCTTAAATCTTGGCCCGTTCTCTTGATGAGTTGTGATTCTAGCTTCATGCCATCCTCATAATTGTTTTCGATTGTGGGAATTGTTTTCATGCCCCTTCAGAGCAATTCTTGAGTTCTTCTCATTGTGATCCTCCGAAGACCATCATTTCAGAATTTCTTCGTTCTCAGTTTTCAACTTCGTCCTCCAAATATTCTTCATTGATGTCTCTTCGTTCCTCTCCATATTTTACGGTGGTTCTTTCAAGTTTACCCTTCCATTGTTATCGTTTTAATTCATTTTGTTCTTTCATAATCCTACCGGTGGTTCGTTGAAGATTTATCCAAGCTTGTGCTAGATCTCTCTTTAATTCTTTCCAAGGAGAATAAGTAGTATGCCAAATCCTTTGGGTTGTCATCAATTTAAATTGGTGAAGGAGATGCATGACATAATTCTTATTCTTATTCCTTCAAGGTGATTTAATTCTTTTGTCTGGAGCTTGTTCATCATATCATATTCTCGGTTCTAAGTTGTTCATCTTGTTTTCCGGAGTTCCATGTTATTTCAATTATATCATTGCAAAGCTCCATCTAATTCATCGCAGGCCTTGAATCTTATTCTTTTCGTCTTTCACTTCTCATGCTTTTATTACCGGAGTTTTTATGGTGGTTCATCATGTTTTAATTCATCCTTGAAGTCTTCATCAAGATTCTTGTTGGAGCTCAAGCATTCTTCATCATGCTTTCCAATTGCAATTCTTTCTACCTTTATCTTTTCAGATGGTGTTATGTCATTCTTGTTAATTCCTTCATGGATTACGATTCACGAGTTATCAAGAATGGGATATTTAAAACCATCATTTTCCTTGTTCAGGAGATCTTTTCAGCCCTTCAATTTATTCATTGGAGTTACCCTGGGTTGTATTTCACCTAAAGCTTTCCCTAGGGATTGTTGTATTGTGGTGCTAATAAATGACCCAAGTTCTTCATTTATCCTTTCAGTGAGATAAGTTTTTCATCTCCTTGTTGATCTCAATCCAAGCAATTTGTTTCCGTCAGTGGCCGGTTGTCACCTCTTAATACTGAGATGTTTTCCATAAGCCCACATGAAGCTTATTCCTTTTCGTTGTTGATTTTCCTTCAACTCTGTTCAACCCTTCTTCGTAAGGATGCTCTTTCAAATTTCATTTTGAGAGAAGTTGTCTTTTTCTTCTCCGTTCTTTTCTTTCCAACGACCTATGCTATTCTTTCATTCCGGAGGCATTCTGATATTACTCTCTTTAACCATCATCTCGTTTTATCGAGATCATGTTCTTTCCTTTGCTTGTCCATTTAACCGGAGCGTTGTGTCCTTCCTTCTAGTTCTCTCATCTTATCAAGTTTTGCCTATCTTTTAACCGGAGTGCTGTCTGAATCTTTCTTACACCTTGTGCCATTCTTTTAATTGTTTCGGAGGCAATATGTTGTTGTTTTTCATCAAGTATCATCTCATCTCCTCAAGTTCATGTTAATTCCTTTCATTTTCAGACGGAGTGCTGTCCGAATCTTGCCATTATTATTCCTTGGCCATACCATTGCGGTTTCATATTCTTTCCGTCCGTGAGCTCTTGTTTCATGTCTTTCAACCTACAAGGTTCTCATAATGTTCTTTGTTCCTCTTTTCTAACGGAGTTTTCATCTTCGTTCATCTCCGTTGTTTTCTTCTTTCATTTTATTCAACCTCTCAAGGTTCTTTGGTTTCACTCGTCTGTCAAAGAAGCAACTTGGTTTTACCTCTTCCTCTTCCGTTTTTACCCGGTGCTATCTCTAGGATCTCGGGTCGAGATCCTCTGTTAGTGTGGGAGAGTTGTGACGCCCGAAGACCGACGTCCCAGAAGATTCCAGAAGATTCCAGATGTTCCGGGTTGCCCGTATGTTCTTTGTGCTGTGTTATTTATTTTTGCATTGCATCATGTCATCATGCCATCATGTCATTTTAATTTTTGCATCTCAACCTAAATAAATCGTGTGGACCTTCGGTCCATTTAAATCGAGGGAAGGTGACTTCTCTTTATAACATATAAAGTCTCTCAATATTTAGGGAGCTATATTTATTAATTATTCCGTTGCTTCGGAATCACCGTAACACACTTGCATAATTTTCCCCATGTCTTTTCACTTCAAGTTTCTACTTCTAAACCTTGCCTATAATTCTTTCCGTTGTTCCGAGGTTCTTCCAAAAACCCTCCTTCTATTTTTTTTAATTCCTGACATTTTTGTGAGCCCGGGGAAATTGACCTCTTGCCCAGATTCCTCCCCTACCTTCTCTTTCTTTTCTTTCTCTTTTCTATTTGGTTTAAAAAGGAAATAAGGAAGAGGGCTCAGGCCACCAGCCTCCTTCCAGCCCACTTGGGCCTCAGCCCCTCCAGCTGGCCCAACTGTTCCCTCCCAGGCCGTAGCCCGGCTCGCCTCCCACTCCTGGCCATTCGGCCCAAGCCTCCTGGGCCATGAGGTCCTGCGGCCTCCCTGGCCCATCTCCTGGCCCAAACCCCACCGAAACCCTAAGCCAGTCCCGCACTCCCTCTCGCTCTCCCCCCCGCCGCCAGGATGCCCGAGCGCATCGCCCCCTCATCCCCTCGTCCCGTTTTCCTCGACCGCAGCCCCGTTTCCCGATCCCTCTGCCTCGGCCTCCCTCTCTCGCCTCGATCTCCAGGCAGCGAATCCCGCGAGCGCGCCCTCCAGCTCGAGGCCAGCCAGGGCCCCGAGCGCCCCGGCCTCCCCTCCAGCCGCGCCCTCGAGCAGTTCTGCGCCTCCGGGAGCCGTCGGCCGCCCTGTTGCCTCCGAGCCTACCCTTCTTCCTCCCGCGGCCAGGCCGCCTCCCTCCGTCGCCTGGCTGCCTCCGTTCGCCAAGGCCGAGCGCCTTCCTCCTCAGCCTCGACCAGGCCGGCCCTCAGCGCCCTTCCCTCCGATGCTCCTCGCTTCACCAGCACCGCCATGGAGCCGAGGGCTCAGCCGCGCCCCGATCCAGGCCCCTCCTCGAGCACCTCGCCTCCCGGCCGGATCCCGCGCCCCCTCCAGTCTCCTTCGTCGCCAAGGCCGAAGCCCGTCGATCTCAGCGCGCCCGTGCCGTGTTCCGCGGCCAGGAGCTGCCACGCCTCGAGGCCCGCGTCCTCCCTCGACCAGCAAGGCGTGGCCTCTTCTTCCTCCCCGGCCAGGAGCCGCTGCTGCACCGCGGCAGCGCCCGTCCTCGACTGCGTCGTCACCATCACCTCGCCAAGTTGCCGCAGCTCTGCCTCCGTTCCCGTCGCCCGTGCTGCCTTGCTGGAAGTTTTTGTTGCTGTAGTTTTGTTTTTGTTTCGTGTTGCTTGTGTTGACCTTGACAGAGAACGTGTACGCCTACACGCCAAAGACCGCAACGACTTGAACTTCTACGGAAATGAGTACCACTACGCTCGACGACCCCGTGTACCACTACCGCCGCGAGATCGAGAACCCCCAAGTACCCCTACACGTGACGTTGAACGACTACGAACGAACGACTACTCGGATCAAGTACCACTACCGACGCCCGGATCCGTCGGCACCCTCAAGTACCTCTACGGATCATGTACAACTACCGTCGCTCGACGACCGCGAGTACCACTACCGTCGCCCCGTGTACCACGACTCGTGTACCACTACTTCCCTACGACTCGAACCGCCCCGAAACGCACGCTTCGAAGGTATAACCCCGAGACGTGACCCGTGGATGCTTGTTGTGTTGTATGAAATGTCTCCCGTGTGTGCTTCGTGCCCGTTCCACCTTTTGTCATGTTCCTCGGTTGCCGCGTCGCCGACTCGTGGGAACCCGGTAACGGGATAACCCCACCTCTTTCATCTCGTTTGACTCGCTCTCCGTTATCTTTTGCACCGGTCTCTCACAGAGTTACCGGAACCGATATGATGCTGTTGCATCATTTTCGGATCGTTGCCGTGGCACCCTTTCTTCCACCACGGTGACAAATGCTTCATATCTTGTTAATTGTCAACCTTTAACAAAAACTTGCATAAAACTTGATCATGTCATCTGCATCATGTTAACAACCTTGAATGTTTAATTGTTGTTTGCTTATAATTATTAAACATGCTTATGGGGATTTTCCGGACTTGTTGTTGTTATTTCCGGCCTCATTTAAAATGTCTAAATAGTGTAGTTTCTTTATGTTTCACCTCTTGCCATGCTAAAAACATTTAATCTTGTCTTGTAAATAACGAGAGTCAATTAAATAATTAATTGTGGTGTTTTGTCAATATGCAACTCGTTGCATATTGAGCTCCACTTAACTTGTAGTGTTGTTTGTGCACTTTGCCATGCCATGCATATTTAAACCGGACATGCATCATACTTGGATGTGCACCGTATGCCATGGTCTTGCTTGTGTGTTTACCGTGTTGTTTCTTTCTTTTTGGTTTGCTTCTCTTGATAGCTTCGGTTTCGTTCCGGAGTTGTGAGGTTTCTCTCGACTGTTGCTCCGTCTTCTTCGTGGATCCGTTCTTCTCCCTTGTGGAATTCCAGGCAAGATGACCGAACCCGGATACCATTACTATTTTTGCCTATTGCTAGTAGTTCCTCTCTATAGTTTTGCCTCGATGCCCATGATCTTCTTGTCAGCCTCCTACTTGTAACCAATTGCCATGTTTAACCAACCTACCTATGCAAACCGTTGCTTGGCTAAGTACGCTTCGCTCAGCCCCTCTTATAGCATTGTTAGTTGCAGGTGAAGATCGAAGATGCTTGCTTCATGTTGAAGTTTGGTTGGGTTATATCACACTATATAAATGCTTAAATGAAATCATCTATATACTGGCAGGGTGGAAGGCTAAGCCTTTTGCTTGGTGATTTGTTCCACTCATGCCGTTAGGAACCGTATAAACCGGTGTTATGTTCCTTGATTATGCGTTCCTAACACGGTTGGGGTGTATGGGACCCCCTTGATAAACCGCTAAGTGCTAAGTCTTTTCCAGCAAGTCCCAACATTGGTACTATTTGCCTAATAACTAATAAAACTTGCATATGGGACTAGCTATCCCTTTTATTTTAATTCAACCCCTCTGGGCCAGTGCTCGATTTGAGTGTTGGTCCAAACTAGAGTCGTGTGCGGGGCCCCCCTTGGCAACTTGGGTATTTCGGCCACTGTACGCTGTGCTCATCCGGTCGTGGCCTGAGACTAGATACGCGCGGCTACTATTAGGGTGTCGGCACGCCGGGAGGATTTGCTGGATTAGCCTTACCTTAGTTCGGTTTAACTTGAGCACGGGATTCCGAGAATACTCGGGTCTTCCCACCTATGGAGTTGCGACTCCGCGGATCGTGGGCTTGTAATGGGTCAAGTTGGAACACCCCTGCAGGGTTTGAACTTTCGAAAGCCGTGCCCGCGGTTATGTGGCAGATGGGAGCTTGTTAATATCCGGTTGTAGATAACTTGACACAATCTTTCAATACACTACCAGCGTGTGTACCGTGACTGTCAATTTCCGAATAGGGATTCGGGAGTTGAACACGGTGGGGTTATGTTTGACCGGCTTTAGTTAGGATCACTTCGTGATCATCTCTCGACCGATGCACTTCTCTTCTCGCTCTCTTTTGCGTAAGTTAGTGCTAGTTGCTGGTGCAGACTCTTGTTGTTCCTTCACCTCTCGTTCTTTCTTCAGCCTTGTCCTCACCCAAGGCTTAAATAGTCTTGTTACCCGGGAACGGGATTGCTGAGTCCTCTGTGGCTCACAGTTACTTCACCACACCAGATGCAGGTTCAGCCGAGTTTGATGCAGAAGCTGGTTCAAGTACTTCACTGGGAGCTCGATGAAGAGTTTGGCTGTTTGTTTGTGACGTTTCGATGTTCAGTAGTGGTTTCTACTAGGATTCGATCCTGACCTGTGGCTTTATGTTGTTTTGGTATCTTTCTTTTGGATCTTACCCTTAGATGGGTTGTGATGTTTTGAATGATGTTATGCTTATGTAATGTATTGTGTGAAGTGGCGAGTGTAAGCCAACTATCTTCTTTTGCAATTTAATCCCTCTTTTACATGAGTCGTGTAAAGATACCAAACTTGAGATCATTCTAGGATGGGCTTATACCTTTAAGTCGTGCCTCGACACGTAGGAGGTATAGTCCCATCCTGGGCATTACAAGTTGGTATCAGAGCACACTCCGACCTAGAAGCCCCCACTGATTGATCGAATCGTTGACGGTTGAGTCTAGGCACACACTTAAAATGTTTTGAGTCCTATATTTATATCGGAGAGTAGGATTTCTTTGCTTCTCATCCCCTTTCATTCTGGTGAGGACTCCTGACGTCTACTCTTACCTCTTCTACTTTCAAAAATTGCACCAAATTTTTTTTAGGATCCCGCGAGTATTCTGGGATTGTTTCGATGTTCTCGTGACAAGGATATTGTTCTCGATGCCTCCTGTTACCGAGGAGTTGAGCTTCGGGGTATTGTTGTCACAAGCATATCGCGGTAGTACTAAATACTTAAGACGGCCGACATCGAAAATCTCTCCTATACGGCCAGTGGCAAGATAACCCCGACATCACCCAGTACTGGGGAGGTAGTTCGAGAGTATTGCCATAGCTTGTTATAGTGGATGCGTTTCGAAGGTCCGAGGTAAACAGTTTCCGAGAAAGACTGGTTATGTGTTGAAGGATGGATACACCTGGATGTAGGTTTAGAGTTGATTGCGCGGTGCTTCCCGTGTATCCCCAACACCTGATTGCATAACTGGAAACTTTCGGAAATCTATAGGTGGGTTCATCAAGTAGTTCTAGGCATTCTTCCAACGGATGCTCGATATGAAGTTTGGGGTTTTACATTGAGTGAAGTGGTTTTATGGACTTGTTCTGATCGGGAGTTGCATCTTAAAGGATCCTTGGCTATGCTGATCCGGGGATTGCAAAACCCTTTTGTAACACGTTCCATGAGCTTTCAGCACGAAGATGCGGAACGAAGCTTCTATCTTGTATTTGTTCTATCTGTTCCTTGTTCCTTTTTATTTTTCCTTTTGTTCTCCAAGTGGCTTCTCGACAAGTGATGTACCTGCAGAATTCATCCGTTCAATCCTCTGTTCGAATGATATTGTGAAGATCTTGTTGCTTATCTATCCTTTGTTTTTGTTTTGATTCTGGTATTCGAGTTGCTTCGATGTCAAATGTTGATTCCATACCTTTCCTAATCGGTGTTCTCATATTTTTATGGGAGTGCTAGTCCTTCTTGATCATCAAGATCTTCATGTTAATCCTTTTCAACCGGTGTGCCTTCTCTTCAAGTTATTCCATACTGACGTCGTTGAGAAATCTGACGATTGTCTGTTTCATTCATCCCAAGTTGTCTTTGTTTTTCCCCACCCTCCCACCCTTCTTCTTCTTGGAGCAAGAATTCTCAGATGAAGTATCCATTTTATTCAAGTGATATTTCTTCATTCTTTTCCTTCAATGTTCTTATCCGGTGATTTATCGTGAAAATGCTCAAGAGCTTCAAGTTCATCATTCTCCGTTCTCGTTTCTTCTCCGGTGGATGTAATTCAAGATTTCGGTGTTGATCTTATCCTTTTCCTCTTTTCACAATGCTTTCTTAGTCCGGTGCACCAATTAATCATTCTCCTCTTGCTATTCATATCCGGAGTGCTGAAGATTCATAATTCCATTCTTAATCCGTTCAAATTATTCTGAGGATTGTTATCGTACTCAAGCCATTTTAATTCAACCGGTGCAATATCTCTTAAGCAATCTATTTCAACGGTGATTTCTTGAGTGGGCCTTAACCCACAGGTCTTTTCCAGGATCTTACCTGACTCTTCTATTTTCTGGAGTTATACTCAATTCTTTTCAAAGTGTGACGTAAGTATGATTTACATCAGTCACATGCCTTCTCCAAGATCGCTTTCAAATTCTTGTTCATCATTGGTTCAACCTTTTAAATTCTTCATTCCGGAGTGCTCAACAATTCCTCATGGCATTTCTCGTCTTCATTCTCAGCATTTGGAGACCGGAGAGGTGTTTCTCTTAAATCTTGACCCGTCTTCTTCAAGAGTTGTGGTTCTAGCTTCATGCCATCCTCATAGTTGTTTCAATTGTGAGGAATTCTTTTCATACCCATCCGAAGCATTCTTGAATTCTTTTCTTTGTGTTCCTCCGAAGGCCATCATTTCAGAATATTTCTTCGTTCTCAGTTTTCAACTTTGTCCTCCAAATATTCTTCATTGATGTCTCTTCGTTCGTCTCCATATTCTTACGGTGGTTCTTTCAAGTTTACCCTTCCGTTGTTATCGTTTTAATTCATTGGTTCTTTTCATAATCCTACCGGTGCTTTGTTGAAGATTTATCCAAGCTTGTGCTAGATCTCTCTTTAATTCTTTCCAACGAGAATAAGTAGTATGCCAAATCCTTTGGTTGTCATCAATTTAAATTGGTGATGGAGATGCATAACATAATTCTTATTCTTGTTCCTTCAAGGTGATTTAATTCCTTCCTTCGGAGTTTGTTCATCATATCATATTCTCAGTTCCAAGTTGTTCATCTTGTTTTCCGGAGATCCATGTTGTTTCAATTATATCATTTCAAAGCTCAATCTAATTCATCGCAGGCCTTGAATCTTATTCTTTTCTACCTTCACTTCTCATCCTTTTGTTACCGGAGTTCTTCATGGTGGTTCATCATGTTTTAATTCATCCTCGAAGGATTCATCAAGATTCTTGTTGGAGTTCAAGCATTCTTCATCATGCTTTCCAATTGTAATTCTTTCTACCTTATCTTTTTAGGTGGTGTTATGCCATTCTTGACAATTCCTTCATGTTTTATGATTCATAAGTTGTCAAGATTGAGATATTTAAAACCATCATTTCTTTCTCTTTAGGAGATCCTTTCAACCCCTCATTTTATCTCTTGGAGTTATTTTGGGTTGTATTTCACCTAAAAGCTTTCCCTAAGGATTGTTGCTATTATGGTGCTCATAAATGACCCAAGTTCTTCATTATCATTCCGGTGAATTAAGTTTTTCATGTCCTTGTTGATCTCAATCCAATCAATTGTTTTCTTTAGTGGCTGGTTGTCACCTCTTAATTTTGAGATGTTTTCCATAAGCCCACATCAAGCTTATTCTTTCGTTGTTGATTTTTCCAACAACTCTGTTCAACCTTCTTCGTAAGGATGCTCTTTCAAATTCAATTTTGAGAGATGTTGTCATTTGCTTCTCCGTTCTTTTCTTTCATTGAACTATATTCTCTATTCTTTCATTCCGGAGGTTTTGTGATATTGCTCTCTTTAACCATCATCTCGTTTTTATCGAGATCATGTTCTTTCCATTGCCTATCTTTAACCGGAGTGTTGTATTCTTCTTTCAACTTGTTTAACCTCTCAAGGTTCGTGGTTTCACTCGTCTGTCAAAGAAGCAATTTTGTTTTACCTCTTCCTCTTCCGTTTTTACCCGGTGATATCTCTAGGATCTCGGGTCGAGATCCTCTGTTAGTGTGGGAGAGTTGTGACGCCCGAGACCGACGTCCCAGAAGATTCCAGAAGCTTCCAGAAGATTCCGGATGTTCCGGGTTGGCCGTGTGTTTCTTTTGAGCTTGTGTTATTTGTTTTTGCATTGCATCATGTCATCATGCCATCATGTTATTTTATTTTTTGCATCTCAACCTAAATAATTCGTGTGGGCCTTCGGTCCATTTAAATCGAGGGAAGATGCCTTCTCTTTATAACATATAAAAGCCTCCTAATAAGTATGGAGCTATATTAATAATTATTCCATGCGTTGGAATTCATCGTAACACACTTGCATAATTTTCCCCATTGTCTTTTCACTTCAAGTTTTCTTCCAAAAAAACCTTGTCTTAATTCTTTCCGTTGTTCGAGGTTCTTCCAAAAAAAAAACCCTCCTTCTATTTTATTTTAAATCCTGACATTTTTGTGAGCATGGGGTTTTTGACCTCGTGTGTTATCTTTTCCCTCTTCCCTCCTCTTTTCTTTCTTCTCTTTTATTTTCTGATAAAGAAAATAAAAACTTCAGCAGTGCAGCCGCGCCAGGCCTTCCTTCCTCCTGCCCCTTTTCCCTCCTGGGCCTCTAGTCCTCTCTTGGCCCAGCCCATCAGGCCTCAGGCCCAGCCCGACTCCTCCTGGCGACCAAACCCTAACTCCCCAGGCTTCCCATCGCTCCACTCCTTCCCTCTGTTTTTCCCTCGTGTCGCCGCCAGCTTCATCTCGTCCCGACCGAGGCCTTTCCCTCGTTCCCCCTCGCTCCTCTCGCCCCGCAGATCTTCTCTCGATCTCGCGCGAGGCCCTCGCTCCCAGCGCCGACCCGATCTCCTCCTGCGGGTCCTCTCCCCTTCGCCCCGAGCACCCCAGCGCGGTTCCCATCGGCGCTTCCCTCGCCGCGCCTCCAGCCGTCCTCGAGGAGCCCAGGTCCTGCGCCCTCCGCCCGCGGCCAGGCCGCCTCCCGGCCAGGAGCCGCCCCGTGCTGGCGGCTGCCATCTTCCTTCGTGCGCGCCTCGCCCCTCCGGGTCTTCTCTGCGCCGAGCCGCGCCAAGGCGCCTTCCCGCACCCTCCTCCTCGCCTCCCTGGCCTCCTTCTTCACCAGGTGCAGCAGCTCCATGGCCCCTCGACGTCCTTCCTCCGGCGCGACGAGCAGCCGCTGCCCGACCTCTCTTCTTCAGCCCGGCGCCTGGCCTCTACCTCATCCGCACGGCAGCGCGCAGGCAGCACCCTCCATGGCCCCGAGCGCCAAGCCGACCTACTGCCTCGCGACCCTGCGCTGGCTCCTCCACGCGCCAAGGCCCTCCTCTTCGGTCTCCAGCAGCCAGACCACGCCCGAGCTCTTCCTCTCCGCGCCAAGCCGTGGCCCTCCCCGTGCTGACCCTTGTGTTTGCTACTGTTTGTGTTTCGTGTTGTACTGATGTTTTGTCAGATGACTCGTGAACGGATACACGACGATGCGCAAGTTCTACAAAGCGTCAAGTCCGACTACACGATGATATGTCAAGTACCACTACATACGTGTACGACTACCGACGCCCGGAAACGCCAAGTACCTCTACATGACCGACAAGTACCACGGCGACCCGACGAGTACCCCTCCGATGACAAGTACGTCTACGAACGGGAACGCCTACACGACGACCGAGTACGACTACGACCGGGACCGAGACCGGCAAGTACATCTACGGCCGAGTACACCTACACGACGAACGCCAACGTGTTCCACTACCGTCGCCGAAGACCCGTGAACGACTACTTCGTCTACTTCCTCTACGTCCCTCTACGTCTCGAACCGCCCCGAAACGCACGCTTCGAAGGTATACCGAGACGACCCCGTGGATGACCCGTGAGATGCTTGCTTGTTGTGTTGTATGAAATGCTCCTCGTGTGTGCTTCGTGCCCGTTGTGCCCTTTTGTCATGTTCCTCAGTTGCCTCGTCACCGACTCGTGGGAACCCGGCAACGGGATCGTCCCACCTCTTTCATCTCGTGTGACTCGTTCACTCCACCTTTTGTTGTGCACCGGACTCTCAACGAGTTGCCGGAACCGATATGATGCGTTGCATCATTTTCGGATCGTTGTCGTGGCACCCCTTTTCTTCCACCACGGTGACAAATGCTTCTTATCTCTTATGTTAACTTTTAATAAAACTTGCATAACATGTTCATGTCATCCGCATCATGATAACAACATGAGAATGTTTAATTGTTGTTTGCTTATAATTATTAAACATGCTTATGGGGATTTTCCGGATATGTTGTTGTTATTTCCGGCCTCATTTAAATTGCCTTAATAGTGTAGTTTTCTTTATGTTTCACCTCTTGCCATGCTAAAAACTTTTAACCTTGTCTTGTAAATAACAAGAGTCAATTAAATAATTAAATGTGGTGTTTCGTCAATATGCAACTCGTTGCATATTGATCTCCACTTAACTTGTAGTATTTGTTTGTGCACTTTGCCATGCCATGCATATTTAAACCGGACATGCATCATACTTGTTTGTGCATCGTATGCCATGTTTAAGCTTGTGTGTTTACCGTGTTGTTTCTTCTTTCCGGTTGCTTCTCTTGTTAGCTTCGGTTTCGTTCCGGAGTTGTGAGGATCCGCTCGTCTGTTGCTCCGTCTTCTTCTTGGATCCGTTCTTCTCCCTTGTGGAATCCCAGGCAAGATGATCATACCCTTGGATACCTTTACTACCATTGCCATGCTTAGTTGTCTCGATGCTATCGTTACATGTCGCGCTACCCATCTTTTATGTCAGCCCTCTCCTTGTTGCCATGAAACCTCTAACCTTGACACCTTCCTAGCAAAACCACTGTTTGGCTATGTTACCCGCTTGCTCAGCCTCGCTTGCTCAGTTCCTCTTATAGCGTTGTTAGTTGCAGGTGAAGATGAAGTCCGTTCCAGGAGGGAACTTGTTGTTGGATATATCACTATATCTATAATTATTATTAACACACCTTATATACTGGGCATGGGTGGAAGGCTCGGCCTTTTGCTCGGTGTTTTGTTCCACTCATGCCACCTTAGGCGCCGATAAACCGGCATTATGTTCCTTGATTTTGCGTTCCTAACACGATGGGTGTAATGGGGACCCCTTGACAGTTCGACTTTGAATAAAACTCCTCCAGCAAGGCCCAACATTGGTTTTATTTGCCTCATAATAACAACTTAATTAATAATTAAATTGCATAGGGAGTTAGCGCTACCCGAGGATTCTTAATTCTACATAGCAGGGGGGGCCAGTGCTGATGGTGTTGGTCCCAAACGGGGAGACTGCGGGGCCGCCTTGGGGAAACCCGAGGTATCTGGTATAACCTGTAGGATCACCCATCCGGTCGTGTCCTGAGACTTAGATACGCGCGGCTACTATCAGGGTGTCGACACACCGGGAGGTCTTGCTGGACTTGTTTTACCATTGTCGAAATGACTTGTGCTACCGGGATGCCGAGCCTGATCGGATTTTCCCTAAGATAAGGGGTGATGATATTATATTTATCACTTCAGCTAATCGTGAGAGCTTGTGATGGGCTAAGTTGGAACACCCCTGCAGGGTTATGATCTTTCGAAAGCCGTGCCCGCGGTTATGTGGCAGATGGGAATTTTTGTTAATGTCCGGTTGTAGAAAACTTGACAGAGGATCCGAAGTAAAACACACAACTGTGTGAGTAACCGTGACTGTCTCTTTTCACTTTGAGAAGAGAACACGGTGGGGTTATGTTTGACCGTATGTAGTTAGGATCTTTAGCGATCACCTCTTTTGCGACCGTTTGCGTAGCTTCTCATCTTATTCTGGTACTCGTAAGTTAGCCACCATATTATGCTTAGTCGCTGCTGCAGCCTCACCACCTTTACCTCTTCCTACCCTTAAAGCTTTGCTAGTCTTGTTACCCATGGTTATGGGATTGCTGAGTCCTCGTGGCTCACAGTTACTACAACACCAGATGCAGGTTCAACCGAGTTTGAAGCAGGAGCTGGTTCAAGTTCTTCACCAGGAGCTCGATGAAGAGAGTGTTTGTGACGTTTCGATGTTCAGTAGTGGTTTCTACTAGGATTCGATCCTGACCTGTGGCTTTATGTTGTTTTGGTATCTTTCTTTTGGATCTTACCCGTAGTCGGGCTGTGATGTTTTGTATGATGTTTTGCTTATGTATTGTATTGTGTGAAGTGGCGAGTGTAAGCCAACTATCTCCTTTTGCATTTAATCCCTCTTTTACATGAGTTGTGCAAAGATACCAAACTTGAGATCATTCTAGGATGGGCTTATACCTTTAAGTCGTGCCTCGACACGTAGGAGGTATAGTCCCATCCTGGGCATTACAAGTTGGTATCAGAGCCTTCTCCGACCTAGAAGCCCCCACTGATTGATCGAATCGTTGACGGTTGAGTCTAGGCACACACTGAAAATATTTTTGAGTCCTATATTATATCGGAGAGTAGGATTTCTTTGCTTCTCATCCCCTTTCTCTCTGGTGAGGACTCCTGACGATTACTCTTATCTCTTCTACTTTCAAAAATTGCACCAAATTTTTTTTAGGATCCCGCGAGTATTCTGGGATTGTTTCGATGTTCTTGTGACAAGGATATTGTTCTCGATGCCTCCTGTTACCGAGGAGTTGAGCTTCGGGGTATCATAGACACAAGCATATCGCGGCAGTACTAAATACTTAAGACGGCCGACATCGAAAATCTCTCCTATGCGGCCAGTGGCAAGATAACCCCGACATCACCCAGTACTGGGGAGGTAGTTCGAGAGTATTGCCATAGCTTGTTATAGTGGATGCTTTTCGAAGGTCCGAGGTAAACAGTTTCCGAGAAAGACTGGTTATGTGTTGAAGGATGGATACACCTGGATGTAGGTTTAGAGTTGATTGCGCGGTGCTTCCCGTGTATCCCCAACACCTGATTGCATAACTGGAAACTTTCGGAAATCTATAGGTGGGTTCATCTAGTAGTTCTAGGCATTCTTCCAACGGATGCTTGATATGAAGTTTGGGGTTCTACATTGAGTGAAGTGGTTTTATGGACTTGTTCTGATCGGGAGTTGCATCTTAAAGGGTCCTTGGCTATGCTGATCCGGGGATTGCAAAACCCTTTTGTAACACGTTCCATGAGCTTTCAGCACGAAGATGTCGAACGAAGCTTCTATCCTGTATTTGTTCTATCTGATCCTTGTTCCTTTTTTTTTATTTACCTTTTGTTCTCCAAGTGGTTTCTCGACAAGTTGATGTAACTATGGAATTCATTCGTTCAATCCTCTGTTCAAATGATATTGTGAAGATCATGTTGCATATCTATCCTTTGTTCTTGTCTTGATTCTGGTATTCGAGTTGCTTCGATGATAAATGTTGATTCCATACCTTTCTTAATCGGTGTTCTCACATTTCTATGGGAGTGCTAGTCCTCTTGACCATCAAGATGGTTATGGTAATTCTTTCCAACCGGTGTGCCTTCTCTTCAAGTTATTCCATACAGACGTCGTTGAGAAATCTGACGATTTGTCTGTTTCATTCATCCCAAGTTGTCTTTGTTTTCCCCACCCTCCCACCCTTCTTCTTCCTGAAGCAAGAAATTCTTAATGAAGTATCCATTTTATTCATGTGATGTTTCTTCATTCTTTTCCTTCAATGTTCTTATCCGGTGATTTATCGTGAAGATGCTCAAGAGCTTCAAGTTCATCATTCTTTTGTTCTCGTTAATTCTTCCGGTGGATGTAATTCAAGATTTCGTTGTTGATCTTATCCTTTTCCTCATTTCACAATGTTTTCTTATTCCGGTGCCCCAATTAATCTTTCTCCTCTTGCTATTCATATCCGGAGTGCTGAAGATTCATAATTTCATTCTTAATCTGTTCAAGCTATTTTTGAGGATTATCATCTTATTCTAGCCTTTTAATTCAACCGGTGCAATATCTCGCAAGCAATCCCTTTCAACGGTGATTTCTTTGAGTGGGCCCTAACCCACAGGTCTTATCCCAGGATCTTACCTGACTCTTCTTTTCTGGAGTTATACTTAAATTCTTTTCAAAGTGTGACGTAAGTATGATTTCCATCAATCACATGCCTTCTCCAAGATCGCTTTCAAATTCTTCTCATCATTGGTTCAACCTTTTTAATTCTTCATTCCGGAGTGCTCAACAATTCTTCATGGCATTTCTCGTCTTCATTCTCAACATTTGAAGATCGGAGAAGTATTTCTCTTAAATCTTGGCCCGTCTTCTTGAAGAGTTGTGGTTCTAGCTTCATGCCATCCTCATAGTTGTTTCAATTGTGAGGAATTCTTTTCATACCCATCCGAAGCTTTTCATGAGTTCTTTTCTTTGTGATCCTCCGAAGGCCATCATTTCAGAAGATTTCTTCGTTCTCAGTTTTTAACCTCGTCCTCCAAATATTCTTCATTGATGTCTCTTCGTTCGTCTCCCTATTCTTACGGTGGTTCTTTCAAGTTCACTCTTCCTTGTTGTCGTTTTAATTCATTTGTTCTTTTCATAATTCTACCGGTGCTTTGTTGAATAATTAGCTGAGCTTGTGCTAGATCCCTCTTTAATTCTTTCCAACGAGAATAAGTAGTATGCCAAATCCTTTGGTTGTCATCAATTTAAATTGGTGAAGGAGATGCATGACATAATTCTTATTCTTATTCCTTCCAAGTGTTTAATTCTTTGTCTGGAGCTTGTTCATCATATCTTATCCTTGGTTCTAAGTTTTTCATCTTCTTTCCGGAGCTCCATGTTATTTCTATTATATCATCCCAAAGCTCCATCTAATTCAACAAAGGCCTTGAATCTTATTCTTTTCATCTTTCACTTCTCATGCTTTCATTACCGGAGTTCTTCATGGTTGTTCATCATGTTTTAATTCATCCTTGAAGTCTTCATCAAGATTCTTGTTGGAGCTCAAGCATTCTTCATCATGCATTCAAATTGCAATTCTTTCTACCTTATCTTTCAGATGGTGTTATGTCATTTTGACAATTCCTTCATGTTTCATGATTCACGAGTTATCAACAATGAGATATCTAAAACCATCATTTTCTTTGTTCAAGAGATCTTTCCAACCCTTCAATTTACTCATTGCAGTTATCTTGGGTTGTATTTCACCTAAAGCTTTCCCTAAGGATTGTTGCTATTATGGTGCTTGTAAATGACCCAAGTTCTTCATTTATCATTCCGGTGATATAAGTTTTTCATCTCCTTGTTGATCTAAATCCAATCAATTGTTTTCCAATAGTGGCTGGTTGTCACCTCTTAATTTTGAGATGTTTCCATAAGCCCACATCAAGCTTATTCTTTCGTTGTTGAATTTCCAACAACTCAGTTCAACCCTTCTTTGTAAGATGCTCTTTCAAATTAAATTTTGAGAGAGGTTGTCATATTTCTTCTCCATTCATTTCTTTCGTTGATCTTTATGCTATTCTTTCATTCCGGAGGCATCGTGATATTGCTCTCTTTGACCATCATCTCGTTTCTATCAAGATCATATTCTCCCTTGCTTGTCTTTTTAACCGGAGTGTTGTATTCTTCATTCAAGTTTCGTCATCTTTTCCAGCTTTTGCCTCTCTTTTCAACCGGAGTGCTGTCTGAATCTTTCTTAACCTTGTGCCATTCTTTTAATTGTTTCGGAGGCAATATATTGTTCTTTTATCAAGTATCTTCCCAACTTGGCTAGTTCTTGTTAATTCCTTCCATTTTCAGACGGAGTGCTGTCCAAATTCTGTCATTCTTTTTCCTTGGCTATACCATTGCGGTTTCTTATTCTTTTGTCATCCGTGAGCTCTTGTTTCATGTCTTTCAACCTACAAGGTTCTCGTTGTGTTCCTTGTTCCTTCTTTTACAGGAGTGCTCTTAACTTCGTTCATCTCCGTTGCTTTCTTTCTTTCAACTTGTTAACCTCTCAAGGTTCTTTGGTTTCACTCGTCTGTCAAAGAAGCAACTTTGTTTTACCTCTTCCTCTTCCGTTTTTACACGGTGATATCTCTAGGATCTCGGGTCGAGATCCTCTGTTAGTGTGGGAGAGTTGTGACGCCCGAGACCGACGTCCCAGAAGATTCCAGAAGCTTCCAGAAGATTCCAGATGTTCCGGGTTGCCCGTGTGTTTCAGTTCTGCTGTGTTATTTTATTTTTTGCATTGCATCATGTCATCATGTCATATTTATTTTATTTTGCATCTCAACTTAAATAATTCGTGTGGACCTTTCAGTCCATTTAAATCGAGGGAAGATGTCTTCTCTTTATAACATATAAAAGCCTCCTAATATTTATGGAGCTATATTAATAATTATTCCGTTGTTGGAATTACCCCAACACACTTGCATAATTCCCCACTGTCTTTTCACTTCGAGTTTCACCTCCAAAAATCTTGCCGGTAATTCTTTCCGTTGTTTCGAGGCTCCTCCAAAATTCCGGACATTTTTGGACACCTCAATATTCTCGTCTTAGTTCAAACCTAATTGAATTAAATTCAAATATGTTTGAATTATTTCCCGTCCTTGCCTTTTGCATTTTTCTCCGGTCGTGCTCATTTTTACGAGCCCGGGAAAAATAACCTTTGACCTAATTCTTGCCTAACCCCCCTCCTCTTTTTCTTTTTCCTCTCTTTTGTTTTTATTTGTTTCTGCTAAGAGTTTTAAAAGAAGAGCAGCAGCCCAGGCCTCTAGACCATATAACCTCCCTCCTTCCAGCCCACTTGGGCCTCAGCCCCTCACTTGGCCCAACACCAGCCTCCAGCCCGCACTCCCGCAACCCTAGCTAGCGCAGCCTCCAGCGCTCCTCTCCCGACCCCCGCCGCCAGGAGTGTTCGCTCCTCTCGCTCCCGACCTCTCGATCTCTCTCTCTCCCCCCGTTTCCCTCCTCCTCTCGCGCGCCCCTCATCCTCCTCTTCGTCCAGCGCTCGAACCCCTCGACCCCAAGCCATCTCCCGCAGCCTCGCCTCTCCTTCGGCCTCCCTCGTTCCCTTCCCTCGAGCCCCCGAAGACCCATCGCTCGAGCCCGTCGCCAGGGCCGCGAGGTCTCGCCTCGACGCCCGGCCACCCCGGTGCCCTTCGCCTCCTCCGCGCCGGACCAGGCCGAGGCCTCCCTCACCAGCTCGCCACGGATCCCTGCGGGCTTCCTCAACCTCGCGCCGCCCGGCCAGGAGCAGCCGCCAGGCCTCCCGTCGCCAAGGCAGGGCGCCGCCCCTGCCTCGACTTCCCCAGCGCCGGCGAGGGCCTCCCGCGCCCGACGTCCTCCCTTCGTTTCAGCGCCGCCGGCCAGGTCCCTGCCAGCCGCCGCCGCCGCGCCAAGGGCGCCCCTCCGTCTCCAACCGCGACGGCTCCCGTGCTGGGCCAGAGGAGCTCCCCAGCGCGTCCGCAGCGCGTCCGTCCTCGAGTCCAGGCATGGCCCCCTCCAGCGCGTCGTCCGCCTCGACCGCGCCAGGAGCCAGCCCTGTTCGCCAAGGCCAGGGGCCCTCCTCCCGAGCAACCGCAGCCTTTTTTTCCTTTTTGTTGTTGTTTTGTTGCTGTAACGTTAATCTCAGATATCATGGAGATGCAAGTATTACTACTTTTGACCCGGAACGACTACTCGACGACGACCCCGTGTACAACTACAACTCGACGACCGAATGAGACGAGGACAAGAACATCTACGAACGAGCTCCATGTACGACTACGCGACCGAGTACCTCTACGGCCCCGACAAGTACCACGACGACCGAACGGCTACGAGCTCGAGAACGACTACTCGGAGACCCAAGTACCCTACCGTCGCCCGTGTACCCCTACGGAACATCTTCGACCAAGCACCCCGACGTCGCAAGTACCACTACGGAACGTGAACATCTACAAAACGCCCGTGTACCTACTTCCCTCTACGGCTTGTACCACTACCGTCGCCCCGTGTACCACGACTCGTGTACCACTACTTCCCACGACGACCACGAGAACAACTACACCTTCTTCCTCTACGTCTCGAACCGCCCCGAAACGCACGCTTCAAAGGTATAACCCCGTGGATGACCCGTGAGATGCATGCTTGTGTTGTATGTACTGTTTCCCGTGTGAGTACCGTGTCCGTTTCGTCCCTTTTTGTCATGTTCCTCGGTTGCCTCGTCACCGACTCGTGGGAACCCGGTAACGGGATCGCCCCACCTCTTTCTTCTCGTTCAACTTGCTCCGCCATCTTTCTTTTGCCCGGACTCTCAACGAGTTACCGGAACCGATATGTTGCGTGGCATCATTTTCGGATCGTTGCCGTGGCACCCTTTCGTTCCACCACGGTGACAATACTTCATATCTCCTTTAAGTCAACCTTTTAATAAAACTTGCATAAACTTGATCATGTCATCCGCATCATGTTAACAACATTATATATGTGTGAATTGTTGTTTGCTTATAATTATTTAAACATGCTTATGGGGATTTTCCGGATATGTTGTTTCTTCCGGCCTCATTTAAAATGTCTTATTAGTGTAGTTTCTTTATGTTTCACCTCTTGCCATGCTAAAAACATTTAACCTTGTCTGGTAAATAACAAGAGTCAATTAAATAATTAAATGTGGTGTTTCGTCAATATGCAACTCGTTGCATATTGAGCTCCACTTAACTTGTAGTGTTGTTTGTGCACTTTGCCATGCCTTGCATATTTAAACCGGACATGCATCATACTTGGATGTGCATCGTATGCCATGTTTATGATTGTGTGTTTACCGTGTTGTTTTCTTCTTTCCGGTTGCTTCTCTTGTTAGCTTCGGTTTCGTTCCGGAGTTGTGAGGGTCCGCTCGACTGTTGCTCCGTCTTCTTCTTGGATCCGTTCTTCTCCCTTGTGGAATCCCAGGCAAGATGATCATACCCTTGGATACCTTTACTACCATTGCCATGCTTAGTTGTCTCGATGCTATCGTTACATGTCGCGATACCCATCTTTTATGTCAGCCTCTCCTTGTTGCCATGAAACCTCTAACATTTGAAACCTTCCTAGCAAAACCACTGTTTGGCTATGTTACCCGCTTGCTCAGCCCCGCTTGCTCAGTCTCTCTTATAGCGTTGTTAGTTGCAGGTGAAGATGAAGTCTGTTCCAGGAGGGAACTTGTTGTTGGATATATCACAATATCTATTAATATTATTAACACACCTATATACTGGGCATGGGTGGAAGGCTTGGCCTTTTGCTCGGTGTTTTGTTCCACTCATGCCACCTTAGGCGCCGATAAACCGGCTTTATGTTCCTTGATTTTGCGTTCCTAACACGATGGGTGTAATGGGGACCCCTTGACAGTTCGACTTTGAATAAAACTCCTCCAGCAAGGCCCAACTTTGGTTTTATTTGCCTCATAATAACAACTTAATTAATAATTAAATTGCATAGGGAGTTAGCGCTACCCGAGGATTCTTAATTCTACATAGCAGGGGGGGCCAGTGCTGATGGTGTTGGTCCCAAACGGGGAGACTGCGGGGCCGCCTTGGGGAAACCCGAGGTATCTGGTATAACCTGTAGGATCACCCATCCGGTCGTGTCCTGAGACTTAGATACGCGCGGCTACTATCAGGGTGTCGACACACCGGGAGGTCTTGCTGGACTTGTTTTACCATTGTCGAAATGACTTGTGCTACCGGGATGCCGAGCCTGATCGGATTTTCCCTAAGATAAGGGGTGATGATATTATATTTATCACTTCAGCTAATCGTGAGAGCTTGTGATGGGCTAAGTTGGAACACCCCTGCAGGGTTATGAACTTTCGAAAGCCGTGCCCGCGGTTATGTGGCAGATTGGAATTTCTTAATGTCCGGTTGTAGAAAACTTGACAGATGATCCGAAGTAAAACACACAACTGTGTGAGTAACCGTGACTGTCTCTTTTCATTTTGAGAAGAGAACACGGTGGGGTTATGTTTGACCGTATGTAGTTAGGATCTTTAGCGATCACCTCTTTTGCGACCGTTTGCGTAGCTTCTCATCTTATTCTGGTACTCGTAAGTTAGCCACCATATTTTGCTTAGTCGCTGCTGCAACCTCACCACCTTACCTCTTCCTACCCTTAAAGCTTTGCTAGTCTTGTTACCCATGGTTATGGGATTGCTGAGTCCTCGTGGCTCACAGTTACTACAACACCAGATGCAGGTTCAACCGAGTATGATGCAGGAGCTGGTTCAAGTTCTTCACCAGGAGCTCGAGGAAGAGAGATGCCGTTTGTTTGTGTCGTTTCGTTGTTCAGTAGTGGTTTCTACTAGGATTCGATCCTGACCTGTGGCTTTTGTTGTTTTGGTATCTTTCTTTTGGATCTTACCCGTAGTCGGGCTGTGATGTTTTGTATGATGATTGCTTATGTAATGTTTTGTGTGAAGTGGCGAGTGTAAGCCAACTATCTCCTTTTGCATTTTAATCCCTCTTTTACATGAGTTGTGCAAAGATACCAAACTTGAGATCATTCTAGGATGGACTTATGCCTTTAAGTCGTGCCTCGACACGTAGGAGGTATAACTCCATCCTGGGCATTACAAGTTGGTATTCAGAGCCTTCTCCGACCTAGAAGCCCCCACTGATTGATCGAATCGTTGACGGTTGAGTCTAGGCACACACTTGAAAACTTTTTGAGTCCTATATTATATCGGAGAGTAGGATTTCTGTTTGCTCCTCTTCTCTTTTCATTCTGGTGAGGACTCCTGACGTCTACTCTTTTCTCTTCTACTTTCAAAAATTGCACCAAATTTTTTTAGGATCCCGCGAGTATTCTGGGATTGTTTCGATGTTCTTGTGACAAGGATATTGTTCCCGATGCCTCCTGTTACCGAGGAGTTGAGCTTCGGGGTATCATTGTAACAAGTATATCGCGACAGTACTAAATACTTAAGACGGCCGACATCGAAAATCTCTCCTATACGGCCAGTGGCAAGATAACCCCGACATCACCCAGTACTGGGGAGGTAGTTCGAGAGTATTGCCATAGCTTGTTATAGTGGATGCTTTTCGAAGGTCCGAGGTAAACAGTTTCCGAGAAAGACTGGTTATGTGTTGAAGGATGGATACACCTGGATGTAGGTTTAGAGTTGATTGCGCGGTGCTTCCCGTGTATCCCCAACACCTGATTGCATAACTGGAAACTTTCGGAAATCTATAGGTGGGTTCATCTAGTAGTTCTAGGCATTCTTCCAACGGATGCTCGATATGAAGTTTGGGGTTCTGCATTGAGTGAAGTGGTTTTATGGACTTGTTCTGATCGGGAGTTGCATCTTAAAGGGTCCTTGGCTATGCTGATCCGGGGATTGCAAAACCCTTTTGTAACACGTTCCATGAGCTTTCAGCACAAAGATGTCGAACGAAACTTCTATCTCGTATTTGTTCTATCTGATCCTTGTTCCTTTTTAATTACTTTTGTTCCCCGAGTGGCTTCTCGTCGAGTCGATGTACCTGTGGAATTCATTCGTTCAAGTCTCTGTTCGGATGATATTATGAAGATCATGTTGCATATCTATCCTTTGTTCTTATTTTGAGTCTGGTATTCGAGTTGCTTCGATGTCAAATGTTGTTTCCAGACCTTTCCTAATCGGTGTTCTCATATGCCTATGGGAGTGCTAATTCTTCTTGATCATCAAGATCTTCATGTTAATCCTTTTTCAACCGGTGTGCCTTCTCTTCAAGTTATTCCATATGGACGTCGTTGAGAAATCTGACGATTTGTCTGTTTCATTCATCACAAGTTGTCTTTGTTTTCACCACCCTCCCACCCTTCTTCTTCTTGGAGAAGAAATTCTCAAATGAAGTATCCATTTTATTCATGTGATGTTTCTTCATTCTTTTCCTTCAATGTTCTTATCCGGTGCTTATCAGGAAGATGCTCAAGAGCTTCTAGTTCATCATTCTTCGGGTCTTCCCACCTATGGAGTTGCGACTTCGCGGATCGTGGGCATGTGATGGGCCAAGTTGGAACACCCCTGCAGGGTTTGAACTTTCGAAAGCCGTGCCCGCGGTTATGTGGCAGATGGGAGCTTGTTAATTCCGGTTGTAGATAACTTGACACAATGTTTCAATACACTACCAGCGTGTGTACCGTGACTGTCAATTTCCGAATAGGGATTCGGGAGTTGAACACGGTGGGGTTATGTTTGACCGGCTTTAGTTAGGATCACTTCATGATCATCTTTCGACCGATGCTATTCTCTTCTCGCTCTCTTTTGCGTAAGTTAGTGCTAGTTGCTTCTGCAGACTCTTGTTGTTCCTTCACCTCTCGTTCTTTCTTCAGCCTTGTTCTCACCCAAGGCTTAAATAGTCGTGTTACCCGGGAACGGGATTGCTGAGTCCTCTGTGGCTCACAGTTACTTCACCACACCAGATGCAGGTTCAGCCGAGTTTGAAGCAGGAGCTGGTTCAGTTCTTCACCCGGGAGTCCGTTGAAGCTTGTGGCCGTTTGCTTGTGACGTTTCGACGATCAGTAGTGGTTTCTACTAGGATTCGATCTTGGCCTGTGGCTTTATGTTGTTTTGGTATCTTTCTTTTGGTTCTTCACCCGTAGTCGGGTTGTGATGTTTTGAATGATGATTGTTTATGTAATGTATTGTGTGAAGTGGCGAGTGTAAGCCAACTATCTCCTTTTGCATTTTAATCCCTCTTTTACATGAGTCGTGCAAAGATACCAAACTTGAGATCATTCTAGGATGGGCTTATACCTTTAAGTCGTGCCTCGACACGTAGGAGGTATAGTCCCATCCTGGGCATTACAAGTTGGTATCAGAGCCTTCTCCGACCTAGAAGCCCCCACTGATTGATCGAATCGTTGACGGTTGAGTCTAGGCACACACTGAAAATGTTTTGAGTCCTATATATTATATCGGAGAGTAGGATTTCTTTGCTTCTCATCCCCTTTCTCTCTGGTGAGGACTCCTGACGATTACTCTTGACTCTTCTACTTTCAAAAATTGCACCAAATTTTTTTAGGATCCCGCGAGTATTCTGGGATTGTTTCGATGTTCTTGTGACAAGGATATTGTTCTCGATGCCTCCTGTTACCGAGGAGTTGAGCTTCGAGGTATCATTGTAACAAGCATATCGCGGCAGTACTAAATACTTAAGACGGCCGACATCGAAAATCTCTCCTATACGGCCAGTGGCAAGATAACCCCGACATCACCCAGTACTGGGGAGGTAGTTCGAGAGTATTGCCATAGCTTGTTATAGTGGATGCTTTTCGAAGGTCCGAGGTAAACAGTTTCCGAGAAAGACTGGTTATGTGTTGAAGGATGGATACACCTGGATGTAGGTTTAGAGTTGATTGCGCGGTGCTTCCCGTGTATCCCCAACACCTGATTGCATAACTGGAAACTTTCGGAAATCTATAGGTGGGTTCATCTAGTAGTTCTAGGCATTCTTCCAACGGATGCATGATATGAAGTTTGGGGTTCTACATTGAGTGAAGTGGTTTTATGGACTTGTTCTGATCGGGAGTTGCATCTTAAAGGGTCCTTGGCTATGCTGATCCGGGGATTGCAAAACCCTTTTGTAACACGTTCCATGAGCTTTCAGCACGAAGATGTCGAACGAAGCTTCTATCTTGTATTTGTTCTATCTGATCCTTGTTCCTTTTTATTTATCTTTTGTTCTCCAAATGGCTTCTCGACAAGTTGATGTACATGCGGAATTCATTCGTTCAATTCTTTGCTCGGATGATGTTGTGAAGATCATGCTACACATCTATCCTTTGTTCTTGTTTTGATTCTGGTATTCGAGTTGCTTCGATGTCAAGTGTTGATTCCATACCTTTCTTAGTCGGTGTTCTCATATTTCTATGGGAGTGCTAATTCTTCTTCACCATCAAGATGGTCATGTTAAATTCTTTTCAACCGGTGTCCTTTTGTTCATCCCAAGTTGTCTTTGTTTTCCCCACCCTCCCACCCTTCTTCTTCTTGGAGCCAAGAATTCTTAAATGAAGTATCCATTTTATTCATATGAGGTTTCTTCATTCTTTTCCTTCAATATTCTTATCCGGTGGTTATCGTGGAAATGCTCGAGAGCTTCAAGCTCATCATTCTTTTGTTCTCTAATTCTGCCGGTGGATGTAATTCAAGATTTCCGTGTTGATCTTATCTTTTTCCTCATTTCACAATGCTTTCTTATTCCGGTGCACCAATTATTCATTCTCCTCTTGCTATTCATTCCGGAGTATCTCAGAAGATTCATAATTCCATTCTTATCCCGTTCAACTATTTTGAGGATTGTCATCTTATTCAAGCCATTTAATTCATCCGGTGCAATATCTCTTAAGCAATCTTTTTCAACGGTGATTTCTTTGAGTGGGCCCTAACCCACA
>LR738709.1:432276562-432298999 GCA_902687465.1 Secale cereale
CACCCTTCTTCTTCTTGGAGCCAAGAATTCTTAAATGAAGTATCCATTTTATTCATATGAGGTTTCTTCATTCTTTTCCTTCAATATTCTTATCCGGTGGTTATCGTGGAAATGCTCGAGAGCTTCAAGCTCATCATTCTTTTGTTCTCTAATTCTGCCGGTGGATGTAATTCAAGATTTCCGTGTTGATCTTATCTTTTTCCTCATTTCACAATGCTTTCTTATTCCGGTGCACCAATTATTCATTCTCCTCTTGCTATTCATTCCGGAGTATCTCAGAAGATTCATAATTCCATTCTTATCCCGTTCAACTATTTTGAGGATTGTCATCTTATTCAAGCCATTTAATTCATCCGGTGCAATATCTCTTAAGCAATCTTTTTCAACGGTGATTTCTTTGAGTGGGCCCTAACCCACACGTCTTTTCCCAGGATCTTACCTGACTCTTCTATTTTCCGGAGTTGTTTTAAAATTCTATCAAATGTGACGTAAGAATGATTTCCATCAGTCACATGCCTTCTCCAAGTTACTTTCAAATTCTTTCCATCGTTGGTTCAACCTTTTTAATTCTTCATCCCGGAGTGCCTCAACAATTCTTATGGCATTTCTCGTCGTCATTCTCAACATTGGAAGACCGGAGAAGAGTTTCTCTTAAATCTTGGCCCGTTCTCTTGATGAGTTGTGATTCTAGCTTCATGCCATCCTCATAATTGTTTTCGATTGTGGGAATTGTTTTCATGCCCCTTCAGAGCAATTCTTGAGTTCTTCTCATTGTGATCCTCCGAAGGCCATCATTTCAGAATTTCTTCGTTCTCAGTTTTCAACTTCGTCCTCCAAATATTCTTCATTGATGTCTCTTCGTTCCTCTCCATATTTTACGGTGGTTGTTTCAAGTTTACCCTTCCATTGTTATCGTTTTAATTCATTTTGTTCTTTCATAATCCTACCGGTGGTTCGTTGAAGATTTATCCAAGCTTGTGCTAGATCTCTCTTTAATTCTTTCCAAGGAGAATAAGTAGTATGCCAAATCCTTTGGGTTGTCATCAATTTAAATTGGTGAAGGAGATGCATGACATAATTCTTATTCTTATTCCTTCAAGGTGATTTAATTCTTTTGTCTGGAGCTTGTTCATCATATCATATTCTCGGTTCTAAGTTGTTCATCTTGTTTTCCGGAGTTCCATGTTATTTCAATTATATCATTGCAAAGCTCCATCTAATTCATCGCAGGCCTTGAATCTTATTCTTTTCGTCTTTCACTTCTCATGCTTTTATTACCGGAGTTTTTATGGTGGTTCATCATGTTTTAATTCATCCTTGAAGTCTTCATCAAGATTCTTGTTGGAGCTCAAGCATTCTTCATCATGCTTTCCAATTGCAATTCTTTCTACCTTTATCTTTTCAGATGGTGTTATGTCATTCTTGTTAATTCCTTCATGGATTACGATTCACGAGTTATCAAGAATGGGATATTTAAAACCATCATTTTCCTTGTTCAGGAGATCTTTTCAGCCCTTCAATTTATTCATTGGAGTTACCCTGGGTTGTATTTCACCTAAAGCTTTCCCTAGGGATTGTTGTATTGTGGTGCTAATAAATGACCCAAGTTCTTCATTTATCCTTTCAGTGAGATAAGTTTTTCATCTCCTTGTTGATCTCAATCCAAGCAATTTATTTCCGTCAGTGGCCGGTTGTCACCTCTTAATACTGAGATGTTTTCCATAAGCCCACATGAAGCTTATTCCTTTTCGTTGTTGATTTTCCTTCAACTCTGTTCAACCCTTCTTCGTAAGGATGCTCTTTCAAATTTCATTTTGAGAGAAGTTGTCTTTTTCTTCTCCGTTCTTTTCTTTCCAACGACCTATGCTATTCTTTCATTCCGGAGGCATTCTGATATTACTCTCTTTAACCATCATCTCGTTTTATCGAGATCATGTTCTTTCCTTTGCTTGTCCATTTAACCGGAGCGTTGTGTCCTTCCTTCTAGTTCTCTCATCTTATCAAGTTTTGCCTATCTTTTAACCGGAGTGCTGTCTGAATCTTTCTTACACCTTGTGCCATTCTTTTAATTGTTTCGGAGGCAATATGTTGTTGTTTTTCATCAAGTATCATCTCATCTCCTCAAGTTCATGTTAATTCCTTTCATTTTCAGACGGAGTGCTGTCCGAATCTTGCCATTATTATTCCTTGGCCATACCATTGCGGTTTCATATTCTTTCCGTCCGTGAGCTCTTGTTTCATGTCTTTCAACCTACAAGGTTCTCATAATGTTCTTTGTTCCTCTTTTCTAACGGAGTTTTCATCTTCGTTCATCTCCGTTGTTTTCTTCTTTCATTTTGTTCAACCTCTCAAGGTTCTTTGGTTTCACTCGTCTGTCAAAGAAGCAACTTGGTTTTACCTCTTCCTCTTCCGTTTTTACCCGGTGCTATCTCTAGGATCTCGGGTCGAGATCCTCTGTTAGTGTGGGAGAGTTGTGACGCCCGAAGACCGACGTCCCAGAAGATTCCAGAAGATTCCAGATGTTCCGGGTTGCCCGTATGTTCTTTGTGCTGTGTTATTTATTTTTGCATTGCATCATGTCATCATGCCATCATGTCATTTTAATTTTTGCATCTCAACCTAAATAAATCGTGTGGACCTTCGGTCCATTTAAATCGAGGGAAGGTGACTTCTCTTTATAACATATAAAGTCTCTCAATATTTAGGGAGCTATATTTATTAATTATTCCGTTGCTTCGGAATCACCGTAACACACTTGCATAATTTTCCCCATGTCTTTTCACTTCAAGTTTCTACTTCTAAACCTTGCCTATAATTCTTTCCGTTGTTCCGAGGTTCTTCCAAAAACCCTCCTTCTATTTTTTTTAATTCCTGACATTTTTGTGAGCCCGGGGAAATTGACCTCTTGCCCAGATTCCTCCCCTACCTTCTCTTTCTTTTATTTCTCTTTTCTATTTGGTTTAAAAAGGAAATAAGGAAGAGGGCTCAGGCCACCAGCCTCCTTCCAGCCCACTTGGGCCTCAGCCCCTCCAGCTGGCCCAACTGTTCCCTCCCAGGCCGCAGCCCGGCTCGCCTCCCACTCCTGGCCATTCGGCCCAAGCCTCCTGGGCCATGAGGTCCTGCGGCCTCCCTGGCCCATCTCCTGGCCCAAACCCCACCGAAACCCTAAGCCAGTCCCGCACTCCCTCTCGCTCTCCCCCCCGCCGCCAGGATGCCCGAGCGCATCGCCCCCTCATCCCCTCGTCCCGTTTTCCTCGACCGCAGCCCCGTTTCCCGATCCCTCTGCCTCAGCCTCCCTCTCTCGCCTCGATCTCCAGGCAGCGAATCCCGCGAGCGCGCCCTCCAGCTCGAGGCCAGCCAGGGCCCCGAGCGCCCCGGCCTCCCCTCCAGCCGCGCCCTCGAGCAGTTCTGCGCCTCCGGGAGCCGTCGGCCGCCCTGTTGCCTCCGAGCCTACCCTTCTTCCTCCCGCGGCCAGGCCGCCTCCCTCCGTCGCCTGGCTGCCTCCGTTCGCCAAGGCCGAGCGCCTTCCTCCTCAGCCTCGACCAGGCCGGCCCTCAACGCCCTTCCCTTCGATGCTCCTCGCTTCACCAGCACCGCCATGGAGCCGAGGGCTCAGCCGCGCCCCGATCCAGGCCCCACCTCGAGCACCTCGCCTCCCGGCCGGATCCCGCGCCCCCTCCAGTCTCCTTCGTCGCCAAGGCCGAAGCCCGTCGATCTCAGCGCGCCCGTGCCGTGTTCCGCGGCCAGGAGCTGCCACGCCTCGAGGCCCGCGTCCTCCCTCGACCAGCAAGGCGTGGCCTCTTCTTCCTCCCCGGCCAGGAGCCGCTGCTGCACCGCGGCAGCGCCCGTCCTCGACTGCGTCGTCACCATCACCTCGCCAAGTTGCCGCAGCTCTGCCTCCGTTCCCGTCGCCCGTGCTGCCTTGCTGGAAGTTTTTGTTGCTGTAGTTTTGTTTTTGTTTCGTGTTGCTTGTGTTGACCTTGACAGAGAACGTGTATGCCTATACGCCAAAGACCGCAACGACTTGAACTTCTACGGAAATGAGTACCACTACGCTCGACGACCCCGTGTACCACTACCGCCGCGAGATCGAGAACCCCCAAGTACCCCTACACGTGACGTTGAACGACTACGAACGAACGACTACTCGGATCAAGTACCACTACCGACGCCCGGATCCGTCGGCACCCTCAAGTACCTCTACAGATCATGTACAACTACCGTCGCTCGACGACCGCGAGTACCACTACCGTCGCCCCGTGTACCACGACTCGTGTACCACTACTTCCCTACGACTCGAACCGCCCCGAAACGCACGCTTCGAAGGTATAACCCCGAGACGTGACCCGTGGATGCTTGTTGTGTTGTATGAAATGTCTCCCGTGTGTGCTTCGTGCCCGTTCCACCTTTTGTCATGTTCCTCGGTTGTCGCGTCGCCGACTCGTGGGAACCCGGTAACGGGATAACCCCACCTCTTTCATCTCGTTTGACTCGCTCTCCGTTATCTTTTGCACCGGTCTCTCACAGAGTTACCGGAACCGATATGATGCTGTTGCATCATTTTCGGATCGTTGCCGTGGCACCCTTTCTTCCACCACGGTGACAAATGCTTCATATCTTGTTAATTGTCAACCTTTAACAAAAACTTGCATAAAACTTGATCATGTCATCTGCATCATGTTAACAACCTTGAATGTTTAATTGTTGTTTGCTTATAATTATTAAACATGCTTATGGGGATTTTCCGGACTTGTTGTTGTTATTTCCGGCCTCATTTAAAATGTCTAAATAGTGTAGTTTCTTTATGTTTCACCTCTTGCCATGCTAAAAACATTTAATCTTGTCTTGTAAATAACGAGAGTCAATTAAATAATTAATTGTGGTGTTTTGTCAATATGCAACTCGTTGCATATTGAGCTCCACTTAACTTGTAGTGTTGTTTGTGCACTTTGCCATGCCATGCATATTTAAACCGGACATGCATCATACTTGGATGTGCACCGTATGCCATGGTCTTGCTTGTGTGTTTACCGTGTTGTTTCTTTCTTTTTGGTTTGCTTCTCTTGATAGCTTCGGTTTCGTTCCGGAGTTGTGAGGTTTCTCTCGACTGTTGCTCCGTCTTCTTCGTGGATCCGTTCTTCTCCCTTGTGGAATTCCAGGCAAGATGACCGAACCCGGATACCATTACTATTTTTGCCTATTGCTAGTAGTTCCTCTCTATAGTTTTGCCTCGATGCCCATGATCTTCTTGTCAGCCTCCTACTTGTAACCAATTGCCATGTTTAACCAACCTACCTATGCAAACCGTTGCTTGGCTAAGTACGCTTCGCTCAGCCCCTCTTATAGCATTGTTAGTTGCAGGTGAAGATCGAAGATGCTTGCTTCATGTTGAAGTTTGGTTGGGTTATATCACACTATATAAATGCTTAAATGAAATCATCTATATACTGGCAGGGTGGAAGGCTAAGCCTTTTGCTTGGTGATTTGTTCCACTCATGCCGTTAGGAACCGTATAAACCGGTGTTATGTTCCTTGATTATGCGTTCCTAACACGGTTGGGGTGTATGGGACCCCCTTGATAAACCGCTAAGTGCTAAGTCTTTTCCAGCAAGTCCCAACATTGGTACTATTTGCCTAATAACTAATAAAACTTGCATATGGGACTAGCTATCCCTTTTATTTTAATTCAACCCCCCTGGGCCAGTGCTCGATTTGAGTGTTGGTCCAAACTAGAGTCGTGTGCGGGGCCCCACTTGGCAACTTGGGTATTTCGGCCACTGTACGCTGTGCTCATCCGGTCGTGGCCTGAGACTAGATACGCGCGGCTACTATCAGGGTGTCGGCACGCCGGGAGGATTTGCTGGATTAGCCTTACCTTAGTTCGGTTTAACTTGAGCACGGGATTCCGAGAATACTCGGGTCTTCCCACCTATGGAGTTGCGACTCCGCGGATCGTGGGCTTGTAATGGGTCAAGTTGGAACACCCCTGCAGGGTTTGAACTTTCGAAAGCCGTGCCCGCGGTTATGTGGCAGATGGGAGCTTGTTAATATCCGGTTGTAGATAACTTGACACAATCTTTCAATACACTACCAGCGTGTGTACCGTGACTGTCAATTTCCGAATAGGGATTCGGGAGTTGAACACGGTGGGGTTATGTTTGACCGGCTTTAGTTAGGATCACTTCATGATAATCTCTCGACCGATGCACTTCTCTTCTCGCTCTCTGTTGCGTAAGTTAGTGCTAGTTGCTGCTGCAGACTCTTGTTGTTCCTTCACCTCTCGTTCTTTCTTCAGCCTTGTCCTCACCCAAGGCTTAAATAGTCTTGTTACCCGGGAACGGGATTGCTGAGTCCTCTGTGGCTCACAGGTACTTCACCACACCAGATGCAGGTTCAGCCGAGTTTGATGCAGAAGCTAGTTCAGGTACTTCACTGGGAGCTCGATGAAGAGTTTGGCTGTTTGTTTGTGACGTTTCGATGTTCAGTAGTGGTTTCTACTAGGATTCGATCCTGACCTGTGGCTTTATGTTGTTTTGGTATCTTTCTTTTGGATCTTACCCTTAGATGGGTTGTGATGTTTTGAATGATGTTATGCTTATGTAATGTATTGTGTGAAGTGGCGAGTGTAAGCCAACTATCTTCTTTTGCAATTTAATCCCTCTTTTACATGAGTCGTGCAAAGATACCAAACTTGAGATCATTCTAGGATGGGCTTATACCTTTAAGTCGTGCCTCGACACGTAGGAGGTATAGTCCCATCCTGGGCATTACACCCCCCCCCCTCTGGTGCCGCACCGTGTATGCATCTACTGAGAATTTGAGGGTGCTGCGGTAGCGATGGCTGTCGGCGGCATGGAAGCAGATTTAGTAGGGAAGATGGTGGCGGTGGGGGAAATATCCCGACAAGGTGGACGACGACGGGGATGAAGCGAGAGGACGGGATGCAAGGATCCAGCTGGTCTGAAGCCGTGGGTGAGAGAGGTCGATCTCTTGTAATGGACGACGGCGTCGGGGTTTTAGCTCCGGCATGGTGTAGGAGGACGGCGGTGGATGGGGTGGCGGACGGAGCAGGCTAGGTGGAGAGGATGTTTTGATGCCCACGGAGTACGAATGGGGAAATGGAGGGAGAGAGGTAGGGGGAACCATGTTCTTGGGACGCGTTTGTCTCAAATACGGGGAACGTTACCAACTTATCCCCCATTTTTTTTTTGAAATCACATGAATATTGGGCTGCTGGGGATAGGACGGTAATCTCGCATACACCAAAAATTTGCCGCCGGAGATTTTGGCCGAGGAGAGTTTGTTTTGGCGCCCACCATGTATGAATCCGGGGAGGTGAGAGGCAGAGGCGGTTATGTCATGTTTGAGTGAAATTACAAGCCTACCCCTATCAAAACCTATAGAAATCCAGCTGATAGGCTTTGCGTGTCAGGGATCGGCCGTAATTTCCATCTCGCATATTTTGGTTTCGGCGGTTACAGTGAGTTTCCCCGCTTCATTCAACTTTTTGCAGAGTGCACGTTTACCGTGCCAACTCACTTCGAATCCATTTTCTTTTCTTTTTTTGAGCAGGATCTAGTTTGTATTCGAATACAAATCTATATAAGTACATCATTTTTTTATATACGCAAAAAATATCCTAAATAATATCAACATGTACAAATTAACGTGCATTGCACATACACATTGACTAGTACTTTCAAAAGCTAAACACCCTTTCTACATAAATATGGTTTACAAATGCCATGATCTCACATTCATAAGGCTGAATCCATCTTAAATTGAATTGAACTATTTGAAACCTTTTTGTGTTGAAATCCAGTGTATGCAATCCTCGCTAACTAGCTCCAATTAATGTGTGTTTCGTGCAGGGTTTTTTCTTCTTCTCAAACATGTATAACGTGTTTGACACATGCAACATGTAGTGTAGTCCTAATTAGACGTGAATTGCATAAATCCATGCATTGTCTCAAATAGAAAAGATTTATGGATCACTGATATTGATAAACTAAATAACATTACATATGTCCCAAATTCAAATTAATATGTATGTCTGATACCCCAGTTTTCGTTATGATATTATTGATGTCCTGATCTCTAATTTAAAGATTTGAATCCCCTTTAATCCAGATATTTCGTCTCATATAGCTATCACTCGCACCCTCATATATCTATCTAGACTCATACGCCTACACCATCTCACGTGTATGTTGTCGGTGTACTAAGATAGGGGTACCTTAGTACCCCAACTTGTGCACGGGCAGTAGCAGCTTCCCGTGGCTGGGTTTACCACGTGCTCGCCGGAGACCTTTCCGGTCCTTATAAAGCCATTCAAAAACAAAGTATACAAGACAGAAGATCAAGGCCCCGGCAAGTGGAGCTTGCCGGGAAGGCCGTCCCTGGCTCAAGATTATATCATTAACACAAGACCCTGGCAAGAGGAGCTTGCCAGGAAGACCAGAAGACTGCATTTCAGAAGATATGCCTCGGCGCACCCTGCGCCCCGGCAGGGTCCGGGGAGCGACAAGCTTCCGGGCCCGGCAAGATCAAGACCCCGGCAAGGTGCTTGCCGGGGGAAGCCTGCGCTGTGTGCCCGCGCTCCAGCTCATCGGCCCACGCGTCGCCCTGGGGCCCTTCTAGGGACGCGTGGCGGATGGCTGTGCAGCCTGGGGGACACGGTGGCACTCCACGGTGACGAGGCTACCGCCGTGGTGAACGAAGACGCATGGACGGGCGCTTTTGGGGTCGACGGTGACGGGCATTTAATGCCCTTGTCCCCGACTGTCAAGGTTAGGTGAAGACCACTGTTCATGCACTGTTCCCGCACTGTTACAACTACCACCAAAGTTACTTTTTTGCCCTCCTCTACGTTGACACCTGTCGGTGACCCCTTGCACTATAAAAGGAGGCCCATGCACAACGTAGAAAGGGTTCGGAACCTAGATAGCTCTCTTGCTCGGTGTAGCTAGTTCTTCAAGCTCCCGAGCTCACGAATTCAATACAAACCAAGCAGGAGTAGGGTTTTACGCGTCCGCGCGGCCCGAACCTGGGTAAACTGCCCGCGTGTGCTCTTCGATCCGCTCTTTGTGCTCCCTCCGCTCCCTTACCGCAACGTACAAGGGGCTCCGGTCCCATAGGTGTTCATGGTGGACAGTTTCCCCCGACATCTTTGGCGCGCCAGGTAGGGGGCGTCGTGGTTGTGCGAACCTGATCCGGTGCTCACGCGGGCGCATTCTTCATCAACCTCTCCAGCTTCATCAACTTCATCAGCAACAGCAACATGGCCCCGAAGAAGAAGGTTTCGGAGGTCGCAGGCCCGTCTGCGTCGATTCCCCCGCCACCAGAACCAACGGTGGGTGGAGGAGACGCCGGCGGAAGGGTGGTCGCCGGCGAGGAAACTCACGGCACCGCCAAGTCCAAGGACAAGATGGACGACCGGGCAAACTCCAAGGCCTCGGTCTCCGTAGACGCACCACGCCCATCCCAGCAGACGACAGGCCAGCAGCGCCGTGGTACAGGAGGTACCATCCGCTTGCTGGGCCAAGGACAAGCCGGAGGCTCGCGGGATGCTCAAGGCCATCGTCCTGGCACGAGCAAGGCGCGGTCGCCGGGGCGAGAGACTGCTCCTTCTAACCCTGTTAGAAGTCCGAGCATATCTCGCTCCTCGAACCGCTCGCCGCCGCTCCCCTCCTCTCCAGCAGAAGCTCTCGCAAGAGCGCAACTGCTCCTTGATTTCCCTCCAGCGGCAGACAAGGCCGAAGACTGGAGGGCAACAATCCAAAGCCCCATCGCCTTCGCCAACAACGACACGCCGCAGCAGCCGGCGAAATCTCGGTCACGGCAAGTCGACCAGGCGAAGGCCGACGGCGACAAGACCGCCGGGGGTGCAACCACCGTGCACTCCCCGCCGCGGAAGCAGAAGACGCCTCCCCGCCGGATTAACGTCGACGACGACTCCACGGCGTCGTCGGATCCGCGGGCCCGTCGGGACCAGCGCCAAGTCCTCGACGATCGGCGGCAAGAAGATGCTCGGACGATGATCGAGCGCCGACGAGAGGCCCGGCGACAATCGGATCAGCGTGTTGGAACCGCTGTCGACACGCACGCGCCCGGTGAACCAGGCGACTTGCCGTACGCGGCAGGTTGCCCTGCGTTTACCCGCGAGCTGCGGCGCGTCCAGTGGCCCAGCATGAAAAACTTCAAGCCCGACGTACCCGAGAAGTACGACGGCAAGACGCACCCCTCGGAGTTCCTCAGCATCTACACCATCGCGGTGCAAGCTGCCGGGGGACGCGACAAGAAGATATTGGCCAACTACTTCCCGCTGGTGCTTAAGCCAAACGTCCGTTGTTGGCTTATGCACTTGCCGGAAGGCTCCATTTCTTCGTGGGCGAATCTGTGCCACCAATTTGTTGGCGCCTTCACAGGCGGCCACAAACCCCACGGCCAGGAGAGTGATCTCCACATCTTGGCCCAGAAGGAAGGAGAATCCCTGCGCAAGTACATTCAACGGTTCAGCCGCGTGCAGCACAATATTCCCGACGTCCACCCCGCCGCGGTTATCAGCGCGTTCCACCAGAACGTGCGTAACCGTCGCATGCGGGAAGAGATGGCCATGACCAAGATACGGGATGTCAGCGAGCTCTACGCTCTGGCTGACAAGTGCGCGCGCACCGAAGAGGGGAGGAGACTCCCCGGAGAGGATGCTGGCGCAGGGGGAAGCGACAGCGAGGATGCCGCCCCGGCAAAGAAGAGCCGGCGGCGGAACAACAGAAAGAAGAAAAGGAAGGAAGTGCTGGTCGTCGAGAAGTCCGGCAAGGAGGCTCCCGCCAAGATAGCACAGGCTGGCGGCTCCGGCAAGGAGCCTGCCCCTGTGGCGGCAGCCGACAAGCAGGACGGCTCCGACAAGCAATATTGCAAGATCCACCGCACCAAGGGCCATGACCTTTCGAACTGCAAGCGAGTCGAGTACCTCGTAGAGCAGCAGAAAGCTGAATACGAGCGGCGCGACAAAGAGAAGGCCCAAGGTGGCGGAGGAGAGCCAAGCAAGAAGCGGCCATTCAATGGCCGGGGAGGACGCCGCGGCAAGGCCAAGCAGCGGCAAGGTGATCGACCTCCCCAGGGCCGCGACAAGGATGAGGAGGAAGACGACGACGATGACATGGAGGAAGGTGATAACAGCGAGCAGGAGTTCCAGAAGGCCACACAAGTACTGTGTGTCGACGAAGGCACCTCTCTGCACACTTCCCACCGCCAACTCAAGCAGTGGGTGCGGGAAGTAAACGCAGCAGAGCCGCCCGTCGAGTCACGCAGGCTCCTGAAGTGGTCCAGCACGCCCATCATATTTGATCTTGAGGATCACCCTGACCGCACCACGGCGGTCGGGTGCTTGCCGATGTTGGTCTCACCCACCATCCGCAACCTCAAGGTCACCAAAATGTTGGTTGACGGCGGGGCCGGCCTGAACTTGATCTCCTCGGCTGTGATCAAGAAACTCCAGATCCCAGACGGCGAGCTCGAAGAAACCGGTTCGTTCCAAGGAATAAACCCGGGAAGGAGCAAGCCGAAGGGGAAGATCACTCTGCCAGTGACCTTTGGCGGGGAACTCAACTTCAGGACGGAGAGGATAACCTTTGACGTGGCCGATATCCCATTGCCATACAATGGGATACTTGGACGTCCTGCCCTCGCCAAGTTCATGGCAGCTTCCCACTACGCCTACAACGTACTCAAGATGCCGGGGCCGATAAGCGTCATCTCTGTCCCTGGCGACAAGAAGGACGCGCTTATCTGCGCCGACAAGATATACCGGGATGCAGCAGCCGCGGTGGAGAGCAACACACTTGCCGCTGAAGCTCCCGGGGGGAAGAAGACCAAGACCAAGTCCGGCAAGTGCTCTGGGGCCGACTCCGGCAAACGCACCTCTTCGGAGTGCTGCGCTGCCGTCGAGGACGTTCCATCGAGCTCCACCGGCAAGTGCAAGAAAGGGATGGCCGCTCCACCGGCAACCAAGAAGGTGTCCGCCAAGGAGGACGGCACTGGTGGTACCTTCACCAACAGTGCTACACTTGATAACAAATAGGAAAGCGCGCTCGTTGCCTTCCTGCGGGCGAATGTCGATGTGTTTGCCTGGCAACCATCTGACATCCCCGGCGTTCCCAGGAAGGTAATTGAGCACAAGCTTGCTGTTTGTCCTCATGCGCGGCCCGTCAAGCAGAAGGTCAGGAAGCAAGCCGTGGAGCGCCAAGAATTCATTGCCGAAGAGATCAAGAAGCTAGAAGCAGCGGGCCTGGTTAGAGGCGTGATCCATCCGACGTGGTTAGCAAATCCAGTTGTCGTGCGTAAGGCCAACGAAAAGTGGAGGCTGTGTATAGACTTCACTGATGTGAATAAAGCATGTCCCAAAGATCCATTTCCCTTGCCGCGCATTGACCAGATTGTTGACTCCACTGCTGGATGTGAGCTGCTCTCCTTCCTTGATGCATACTCAGGCTACCACCAGATTTTTATGGCCAAGGAAGATGAAGAGAAGACTGCATTCATTACTCCATGTGGCACATATTGCTTCATTCGCATGCCTTTTGGATTGAAGAATGCAGGCTCAACATTTGCAAGGGTGGTGCACACTGCTTTTGAGCCACAGATCCATAGAAATGTAGAAGCTTACATGGATGACATAGTGGTCAAAAGCAAGAGCAAAGATACCCTGATCCAAGACTTAGAAGAAACATTTGCAAATCTGCGCAAGATCCAGCTCAAGTTAAACCCCGAGAAGTGCGTCTTCGGAGTCCCCTCCGGCAAGCTTCTCGGGTTCTTTGTGTCCCAGAGGGGGATTGAAGCCAAACCCGACAAAATAAAAGCCATCGAGCAGATCGAAGCCCCGAAGCGCGTCAAGGACGTAAGGAGACTTGTTGGTTGTGTGGCTGCCCTCAGCAGGTTCATTTCAAAATCCGCGGAACGCGCCCTGCCTTTCTTTAAAATTTTGAAGAAGGCAGGTCCGATGAAATGGACTCCGGAGGCGGAGGCAGCGCTGCAGGATTTGAAAGGATACTTGTCCTCCACTCCTATACTTGTCGCACCTAAACCACAAGAGAAGTTGCTGCTGTACTTAGCGGCAACCAATCAAGTGGTTAGTGCTGCGTTGGTAGCGGAAAGGGAGGCAGAGGAAGATCCCACACCTCCGGCGAGCGAGTCCAGCGACAAGCAGGGGGCTCCACCGACAAGCTCTGGCCCCGACAAGGACAACTATGCGCAGGTGCAAGGAGAAGTGCGAAGGAAGATGGTGCAGCGCCCGGTGTATTTTGTGAGTTCCCTCTTGCAGGGGGCTAGATCAAGATACTCCGGGGTGCAGAAGTTACTTTTCGGTCTCCTCATGGCCTCGAGAAAGCTGCGCCATTACTTCCAAGCACACGAAATAACAGTGATCACTCGCTTTCCGTTGAAGAGGATATTGCCGGAAGCAACAGGCAGGATCGTCGAGTGGGCGCTGGAATTGTCGAGCTTTGGTCTCAAGTTTGAGAGTACTTCAACCATACAGAGCAGAGCTTTGGCAGAATTCATAGCTGAATGGACCCCAACGCCGGATGAAGAAGTTCCAGAGACAAGCGTCCCCGTACAAGAAGCGACAAGCGAGTGGGTAATGTACTTTGATGGTGCTTTCTCGCTGCAAGGCGCCGGTGCCGGAGTGGTACTCATAGCGCCCACCGGAGAGCACCTCAAGTATGTTATCCAGATGCACTTTCCTAGGGAACAAGCGACAAACAATACTGCAGAGTATGAAGGTCTGCTTGCCGGCCTCAGAATTGCAGCTGAACTTGGGATCAAGAAATTGATTGTGTGGGGAGATTCTCAGTTGGTGGTCCGACAAGTAAACAAGAGTTATCAGAGCCCTTTGATGGAAGCCTATGTTGATGAAGTGAGGAAGCTTGAAGAACACTTTGAAGGTCTGCAAATGGAGCACGTCTCGAGATCTCAGAATGATATTGCAGATGGCCTCTCAAAGTGTGCTGCAATGAAGTTACCTGTGGAACCAGGGACCTTCCTGCTCAAGCTAACTCAGCCATCCGTTACACCATCAGTTGGGCAGAACAAGAAGAGAAAGTTGGTCTCCGGCGACTACTTGCCGGCGGATCTTCCCGAAGCCGCCGCCAAGGTCCCCAAGATCAACAACCAGAACGCTGAGGAACAGTTTGCTCCTGCAGATCCAAGGGTCTGTACAGTTGAAGCAAGCGTTCCCGACAAGCCTTGCCCCGGCAGGCTTGCCGGGGGACCATCAGCTCCGGCAGAACCAGAGGTTCATGCCGTAGAAGCTGGGGTCCCCGCAGCGGCCCTCATGCCTTTAGTCCTTGCCGTTGAGCCTCGGGCTCCGGCATGGCACAACAGATCGTCCATTTTCTACAAACTGGAGAACTTCCCGACGACCCAGCAGAGATAGAGAAAATAACCAAACAGTCAAGTATGTACCAGTTCGTTGGAAATGCACTTCAACCTGACACCATTGAGCCTTCTTCTGTACAGTTCGTTGTCAACGAACTGTACAGAAGAAGGCTCAATGGTGTCAGGTTGAAGTGCATTTCCAGAGAAGATGGACAGAAGCTGTTGGCAGAAATACATGGAGGCATATGTGGCCACCACATTGGCGCAAGGGCACTTGCCGGAAAGGCATTCCGGCAAGGGTTCTTTTGGCAAGAAGCCCTCCAAGATGCGACTGCACAAGTAACCAAGTGTGAAGCGTGCCAGTTCCATGCCAAACAAATTCACCAGCCAGCTCAAGCTCTCCAGACGATCCCTTTGTCCTGGCCCTTCTCGGTCTGGGGGCTCGATATCCTCGGCCCCTTCCCTCGTGCTGTTGGGGGCTTTGAGTACTTGTACGTTGCGATCGACAAGTTCACAAAGTGGCCAGAAGTGGAACCAGTGAGAAAGGTGACAGCACAGTCAGCAGTCAGGTTCTTCAGAGCGATTGTTTGCCGTTTCGGAATCCCTAACAGGATCATCACCGACAATGGCACACAGTTCACTAGTCGCACCTTCATGCAGTACGTCCAAGACCTTGGCGCCAAGGTCTGCTTCGCTTCTGTTGCTCACCCGAGGAGCAATGGTCAAGCGGAGAGGGCCAATGCTGAAGTGTTGCGCGGGCTCAAGACAAGAACCTTCGACAGGCTGCGCAAGTGCGGAAGAAACTGGATAGAGGAGTTGCCGGCGGCTCTTTGGTCAATCAGAACGACACCAAGTCGAGCCACCGGGCAGACACCCTTTGCCCTTGTCTATGGGGCAGAGGCAGTTCTCCCCACGGAACTCGTATACGGATCTCCTCGAGTGCTCGCTTATGATGAGCTCGAGCAAGAGCAACTGCGACAAGATGATGCATTGCTCCTTGAGGAGGAACGTCTCCAGGCTACTGTACGAGCTGCTCGATACCAGCAAGCCTTGCGCCGCTATCATAGCCGCAAGGTTAGGGCCAGGAGTCTCGAGGAAGGTGACCTTGTTCTTCGGTGTGTTCAGTCCGCCAAGAATTCCAACAAGTTGACGCCAAAGTGGGAAGGCCCTTATCGGGTGAGACAAGTCACAAGGCCCGGCGTTGTCCGCCTTGAGACCGAAGAAGGCTTACCGGTGAGCAACTCCTGGAACATAGAGCATCTTCGCAAGTTTCACCCATAAGGCGCGGTTGCCGTGATCCGCTCCGGCAACCACCTGTTGTACGAGTTTTGCCGCTGTCGCATGTAAACCTTTGTACAAAGACGGGCGCAGATCCCGTGCATCAGTAAGCTTTTGTGTTTCGCACCATTTGCCATTTTCATGCTTTTCTTTTTTATTTGCATGCATTGTTTGGCATCTTGTGCAACACACATATTCGGTAAGCATTACCACGCCGAGACACCCTATACTTGTTTCCTCGTCTCCTTTTCTTTCCCTCTTAAGCAGAAGAAACATTCCTCGCGCACAAGTTTGCCGGGGGGAAGGAGGTGGAGGACGAACCAAGTGCTGTTCAAGAAAGAGAAGCTTACCGGAGAACGAACAGATTATGAAAGCTAAGTTACCAGAATTTGAGCAGTTCAAATTTTTAAATTTTAGTTATCTTCCTTGAACAACCACACTTTGTATGGAAAACCTGTGCGCGGAGGAACCTACCCGTGGCTAGCCGCACCCTTACCTTGTTTTCGAGTACGCTCAACGGCTTAAGTGAGCTGCGACAAGTGTCGCGCCCTTACTTCGTTTTCGAGTTCGCTCAGCAAGCTAAGTGCGTTGCGACTAGCTGCGGCAAGGTTGCTTGCCGGTAAGGCCTTTGCCAGCAGGCTGCTCAGAGTCCAGCACTCAGCGCTCGCGGCAAGGGTCCCTTGCCGGCAAGTTCCCTAAAAGCGTAGGGTAAAAAGCATACAAAGTAAAGGACCAAAAGCAAGGGAGATAACAATGCATCAATTGCTCGGAAATAAGATAATATATTACAGAGATAACTTGTCGCAATGACTGATAGATTCATGTTCATGGCACACTTTGCAGCAGCGAAGGAAATAAAAAGAAAGAGGCCTAATCTACGCGGTCGCCTTCACGCCTGGAGATCTTGTTCACCTTGGCGATGATGTGGGCGACCTGCGCCTTCAGCGCCTCCAAATCTGCATCGGCCGGCAAGCTGCGAAGGACGTTGACGAGATTGATACCAGGGTTGCGGTAGACTATCTTCGTCAAGACGCGCTCCAAGGTGCCCGCGCAGAGCTGGCGCGACTCCTCGGCCAGCTGCGCGGGAAGCTTCTCCTGCAGCCGTGCAAGCGCCGACGCGATTCCCCTAAAGAAAAGACTTAGCTTGGCGCTGTGGGGGAGATTCTGGTCCGGAGAGTACACGAGGTGCTCCACCCTCAGCGTCATCAGCTCCTTGTCGATGCTGGCAGCAGAAGCGACCAGATCGTCAGTCCATTGTTCCACCGCCCGGCTAAAGTTGTTCGCTGAAGTGGCGGCGCTCTCCACTAGGCCTCGTTCCTTGCGGAGCTCGGCCTTCAGCTTCGTTTCACGATCCCGGGCGGCGTCAAGCGAGCCAGTCAACGTGGAGACCTTCAACTCCAGATCATCAATTGAATCTTTGGCGGCTTTGAGCTCGTCGCCCTGCTTGGAGATGCGTACCTGAAGGTCAGAGTTGGTATGGGCGTCCTTTTCCCGCTCCATATTGAGCGCGGTGATCCTGTCCGTGCTCGCCTTCAGGTACTGCTCCAGCTGCGCCACCTTGGCCTCAAGATCCATCTTGGCAGTTTCCGCGGTGGCGGCGGCAGCTTTCGCCTCCTTCAGGGCCCCGCCAAGGGCCTGCTCCCAGACGGTAAGGTCGTCCTCGTGGGCGTCAAGGTCGACCTTCCGCTGGTTGAGCGCTCCTTCTCGCCGGGACAGCTCTTCACCAACCAGTCGCTGCTGCTCCTCGGCCTCAGCCTTCTCTAGTAGGAACTCTTGCTGCTCTCCGGCAAGCCTCTCGTGCTCCTCCGCCAAGTCGCGGAGGGCCGCCTGGTTGGCGGCGCGAAGCTCCGCGGCGCGCTTCTCCAAGTCTGCTCCAGCCTTGGCGGTGAGGGCTTCCTGGGACTCCAGCTTCGCCTGCCTGGCCCGATAAAGGGCCAGGAGCCGGTGAAGTAGCTTCTCCTCTTCGGGCTCGTCGTTCCCGCCAGGCGCTTCAACAATCTTCAAACCCGCGGAGGCGAGGACCTCTCCATCAAAGGTCTCTCCCTCCACGGGGGCTCGCGACGAAGATGCCCACGGAACTTGTATGAAGATTCCGTTGGGCGCTTCAAGATAGACGCCCGACCGCTCCGTGGACGCGGAGGGGTCGGCGGCCGGCGCAGCGCTTGACGCTCCTGCTGCCTCCGGGTCGGCAGAGCGGTCGCCGGTCCCTTCCTCGCCCGCGGCATCTGCGGTCGGCGCGGTCTCCTCAGCGGCAGGCTCGTCGGCTCCCGCCATGCCCTCAGTGGCAGTGGCATTGCCGTCGCCGCCGTGCGCCTCCTCCTCGGCGGTGACCTCCGTCTCCATCCGCTCCGGGGGAGGAGGATCTAACAGAAGAATAAGAAAAGAAAAGATCAAGCAAATATCCAAAAAGACAAGTCCAAGAAGAAGAAGCTACAAGACTCACCTTCGCGGACCTCCTCGACGACGGGCTCCCTCGCCGGGGAGTCCTCCCTTGGCGGTGGAGCGGTGGCTCCTGCTGGCGGAGGGCCGCCCACGCCCTCCCTTGGCGGGGTGGCCACCCTCGTCGGGCTGCTCGCCCTTGGCGGGGTGCCCGTCCTCGGCGGGGTGCCCGTCCTTGGCGGAGCGTCCTCCCTCGCCGGGGAGCTCGCCCTTGGCGGGGAGGGTGGAACCTGTGGCTCCTCGGGAGTAGTCTCCGGGCGCTCCTGCGGCTGCGGCTCCACTTCTGCACAAGACAAATGAAGCAGCAAGATGTTAGTACAAGTTAAAACCTCAAGCGCGCCCGACGAACAAAAAAAAATCCAAAACCCAGACTTACGCTGGGGGCTGCGCTGGGGGCTGCTCCTCGGAGCAGCAGGTTGGTCCGACGGGCCTGTCGCTGGCGCGTCTCCGGTCGCCGCGGCGGGCGAGTCGTCTTCGACCTCAACCACGGGGATCTTGGCCCTCTTCGCCAGCCGCTGGGTCAAGGTCCTGCAAGCCAAGCGAGAACAAGATCAGAATCATCAAGAAAAGAATCAAGACAGAATCAAAGAAGTTACAAATTACAAATACTTACTCCTCTTCCTCGTCGTCGTCGGAGCTGAGGGCGGAGAAGTCAAACTCCACCTGAGTTGCTCCCGCGCGAGGAGCAGGAGGAGAAGGCTCCCTCGGGCGCTTGGCGGTCTCCGGGGCTGGGGGCTGCGAAGACCCAGCTTCCGTTGGCGCCGGGGCCCGAGGAGCAGGCGGAGCGGCCGCTTCGCTCCGGGAGGATCCCCCTCCGCTTGGCGCTGGTGCGCGGGGCGCCTCCGTCGCGGCTTGGCTCGCTCTGGTGGCGTGCGTCGCCCGGCGAGTAGGCTGCTGTCGGGGCGCCTGCATCCTTGTCGCTGTAGCCGCCTTGCGGAGGCGCTTCAACGGTGTTCGCTTGGGACTTGCCCGAGGCGGGGAGTTCTCCGAGGACGAGGAGGCGTCGTCATCAAGCCTCAGAGACCCACCGGTGTCCTCATCGGCCTCGGCTTCCTCCTCCTCCTCCCCGGCGGGCCCGCTGGGTCCAGCATCTTGTCCTGCGGCCCCGCTCCCTCCGGCACCTCTGTTCCCTCCGGCAACCTCGCCCCCCGCGGCGGCCTCGCTCACAACCCCGGGAATCCCGGCATGCCTCAGGGAAGGAACCCCGGCAAGCTCGTCGGGTGGAAGCTTAAGCAGCCTGCGGATCTCTGCCTCCTCGGCTTTGCACGATGCATCCGCAGCCTCTGCCTCGTCGACGGTGAATCCGAAGTCTCCTGCCGCTGCGGCTGCGGCGGCCTCTTCCATCCGGGAAGCAATATAAGCAATATCCCGCTCCGTGGTGGCCCGGGTGAGACCCTTGATCTCCTCGGTGTTCTTCGGCACCTCAACCAAGTTATCAAAGAAGCTCAGAATGGCATCTCCCGAAGGCTGGATCCAGGTGGGGACGATGCCGTGGGAGTCGCACTCTGGCATCATTGCGCGCAGAGAGTCGCGGGAAGTGCTGTTGCATAGCGGCACCACTCCCTTGGCGGGTCTGAACCACTCTGGATGCGCCGGGTCATGCTTGAAGAGTTCTCGCACCATTCCTTTCAGCTCCAAAGCGGTGAAATTGAAGTTCAATCCGCAGCGCAACCTCATGATATCCGCTGCATTGCCAAATTCCCAGGCGGGCCTTTTCCTCTCTTGTAAAGGGGCAATGCGGCGGCGGAGGAAATCTGCGCCAACCTCTCCGATGGTCAGATTGGCTACCCGAAGACTGATGATTCTAACAAGGGCAATACTAAGCTTGTTGTCTTCCGGGGCCAGTTCGCTCCAGTCTCTGCCGCGCACTATGGCAGTTGTGCGCGGCGCGGTGAAGGGCTCCGGCTGGTCCTCTACTACCCAGCACCAGTCTGCACGCCATTCTTCCCACTTGCCGCGGAGTTCTCCTTTCAGATACGAGTCCTTTTTGTTTAAACAGAAGATCCAGGAGATTCCGCCGGAGAGGGGAGCGCCAGCCTCTACTCTAGGCATGAAGAAATGGCGAAAGAGTGCTACGTTTGGATGGATCCCTATGTAGTTTTCGCACAGATGTGCGAAAATGGCCATTGTAAGGATGGCATTGGGGGTGAAGTCTAGGAGGTGGAGGTTGTACGTGTTCATAATGTCACAGAAAAACTGCGAAAACGGAGGGCACAACCCACAGTGAAAGAAGGCAGTGAAGAAGAAATACCCGCCGGGAACCAGATCTTTGGCGATGGCGGGGAAGACTCTGGTGCGGGGATGGGCTTTGGTCTCCCCGGACCAGAAGAGGTAGTACTTGTTCCATAATTCCCGCGCGCTGAGCCTCGGCGCGAAGACCACGTCCCTCTTTCGCAGGGCGACAAGCATCGCCGCCTGCTCGGACTTCTCCTTCTTGGTCTTCTCCGCCTTCGCCTTCTCGCTCTTCGGAGCCATGGCGAAGGTGGCGAGGGGAGAGGCGAGGAGCTCGACGGTGCCGCGAATGCGGAAAGCAGCGGAGGAGGGGTGGAAGCAGAGAGCGCGGAAGTTTTCTGGAGGTTGAAGACGCAATGAAGACGAAGGAGGGAAACTGCCCCTGCTTCCTCTGCTTTTAAGGGGGGAGTGAGGGACGTTCCGCATTTCTCATTAAAGAACGAGGCCACGATCTATCCCACGACGCCGCAATCGACGCGTGCCGTTAGGGAGGGGCGTGGCGGATGCGGAAGGGGATTCGGCGTGCCGTGGGCCGCGCGTGCCCGTGCACTGTTTTGGGCCTGGCCCAACAGCGCTCGGCACCGTGTGTGGCCCAGGCCCGGGGGCTCCTGTCGGTGTACTAAGATAGGGGTACCTTAGTACCCCAACTTGTGCCGGGCAGTAGCAGCTTCCCGCGGCTGGGTTTACCACGTGCTCGCCGGAGACCTTTCCGGTCCTTATAAAGCCATTCAAAAACAAAGTATACAAGACAGAAGATCAAGGCCCCGGCAAGTGGAGCTTGCCGGGAAGGCCGTCCCTGGCTCAAGATTATATCATTAACACAAGACCCTGGCAAGAGGAGCTTGCCAGGAAGACCAGAAGACTGCATTTCAGAAGATATGCCTCGGCGCACCCTGCGCCCCGGCAGGGTCCGGGGAGCGACAAGCTTCCGGGCCCGGCAAGATCAAGACCCCGGCAAGGTGCTTGCCGGGGGAAGCCTGCGCTGTGTGCCCGTGCTCCAGCTCATCGGCCCACGCGTCGCCCTGGGGCCCTTCTAGGGACGCGTGGCGGATGGCTGTGCAGCCTGGGGGACACGGTGGTACTCCACGGTGACGAGGCTACCGCCGTGGCGAACGGAGACGCATGGACGGGCGCTTTTGGGGTCGACGGTGACGGGCATTTAATGCCCTTGTCCCCCACTGTCAAGGTTAGGTGAAGACCACTGTTCATGCACTGTTCCCGCACTGTTACAACTACCACCAAAGTTACTTTTTTGCCCTCCTCTACGTTGACACCTGTCGGTGACCCCTTGCACTATAAAAGGAGGCCCATGCACAACGTAGAAAGGGTTCGGAACCTAGATAGCTCTCTTGCTCGGTGTAGCTAGTTCTTCAAGCTCCCGAGCTCACGAATTCAATACAAACCAAGCAGGAGTAGGGTTTTACGCGTCCGCGCGGCCCGAACCTGGGTAAACTGCCCGCGTGTGCTCTTCGATCCGCTCTTTGTGCTCCCTCCGCTCCCTTACCGCAACGTACAAGGGGCTCCGGTCCCATAGGTGTTCGTGGTGGACAGTTTCCCCCGACATATGTCTTGTGCTAGTTGTATGTTGATAGCAGTCTTTTCTTATTCGTAACACTGTGAAAGTAGTCTCTCCCTCGGCATTCACTATATCTCTCCCTGCCATGCCTCTCTAACTATAATTCTTGCTGTGAAATCTCTTTCTCTCACACAAACAAAATCTTCGTCTCCGGGGTCTCACCTCTCTGTTCTATTCCTCTATATGTCGTTCACACACACCCTCTCACTCTAGACATTTCTTGCGCTCCCTAAGTCTCAATAGCTACGACTCTCCCTCACAAATATCCATCTCTCACGCTCAAACACAAACTCACTCTCCCAAGGTCTCTTTCCACCGTTCCCCTGTATGCCGTTCACACACACCCTCTCTCCATAGGGATATCTCATGTTCCCTATGTCTCTCTAGCTATGACTCTCCCTTTGAAAAGTCCCACACTCTCTCGCAAACACAAACTCTGTCTCTCGAGGTCTCATTTCTCTCTAATATTCATTTGTATGTCACTCTCACGCACCCTCTCTCTCTCTCTCTCTCTCTCTCTCTCTCTCTCTCTCTCT